>BSBK01000033.1:1560813-2239126 GCA_027943335.1 Chamaecyparis obtusa | reverse complement strand
TTATCTTTGTCATGTGTTCTATGTATTTATCATTTCCATATTATATCTTTGGCATGTGTCCTATGTATGTATGTATTATTTCTATATTATGTCTTTTTTCATGCATTGTATTTAGCTTTAGTTGCATTAAAATAGTCTCAGTGTAGTTGCATTACTCTCAATTACATCAAAATTATAATCTTGATTAACTTGTTATATTTACACAACTCTTAAGGGACTTGACCATTATTGAAATAAATCAAGAGTCATATCTATAATTTTTGAAAGCCCTACTTTATTTTTTAACATGACTTCTTTTGACAATAACAAGAAACTAAGGCCTAATGGAACACATTGCAAATTGTCACATTAACAATTAACTAGGTTGGGTTTCTCAAACCATGCCACACAATGTGACCTTATCAAAGACTAGGCCACACAATATTAAAAAAACATGCATATTATCTTCATGTTTATATGTTGTATGTAATATATGTTTTTATGTTATCATCTAATAAGAATACAATACCCAACTAGTACTCTTTGATCATACAATTAATTTCCTAGGTCCTTTGGAACATTTGAAAGTAAAACTAGAAAAGGTGTTAAAAGAGGGCTACTAGGAACCAGAGCATTCTAGACCCTTGTGGTGTTGGTGAACTAGAAATCAAAGAGTAAGTTTCGGTTGTGTTGGTGAGTGTCAAAGAATTTATTTTGTCATGTTAAACAAACTCTGAGATGACATTGTTTTGATACTACATGGGATTCATAGATGAATGATTGAACCCACATTTTCACCAACAAACCACAATATAAATCAAATACTTTAGTACTTTGAACACATCCAACAAAGTCTTATACTTTATTGTAAAAGAATTATAAAACATCTTATATAACATATTCAACAAAGCCTTAAGAATTTTTTGTCAAATATTTGCATTCTTGCATATATTACATCATTATACAATCTTGATTGTACACACCACCTTTCATACAAGTTCAATGTTTATCATTGATAAAACATATCATGAATAAATATATCAATGTTATCAAAAGTTTGAGATATAGAATTACTCAAAATCATAGATACACAACTATATATAAAAAATAAGTGTCATTTCCACTCCTAAAGAGTACAAGTTTAACACATGGTACTCGATGACATCTACATTATAATACATGCATTCAGAAGGCACAAGAAAATTTAATAGATAAAAAAACAATTTATAGGTTGACAAAAAGATTATGAATGTATAAGTAACTAAATGAACCAAATAAGATGACTAACCAATGCATAGTGAATTTTACCATCATAAAATATGGGTGAATCAAATGCACACCTCAATCTTCTATATCTATCATATATGTATCCAAATGCACTTACAATCCATATACAAAACCAAGTTTATTGGCTCAAATAAATAAAGAAGAAAACTACAATTAATTTATTAAATGTGACTGTAATAAATATGGAAAACCTTGTAGTGAGTTGAACTTACCTACTAAAGTGTGTCTGAAGGGTCATCTCTCTTCTTGAGGGTATTCAATATTGCTTCATGACCAATAGTACTAATAGTCCAAAGTTCCTTTGTCTTTGGTTTTCCTTGATGTTTCAACAACTTAAAATTGGGTGCTATAACAAGGTGTGAATACATGAGAATAGTTCTGTGCTTCTCGTAGTCTTCAAACATGGAATTCTATTATTTCTAATCATGTATGTGTGCAACCATGTTCCCGCAACAACATGTGATCCTGTTGGATATGTGAACATATCATCATCTTTCATCCGTTGTGCAATTTTCTACTTTCCTCGTACACAACATGCTAACCATTAATATGATCTCTCATCATTCCCTCATGGTGCAACCAATGCAAAAACATATCCTACCCATAGAAGATCTGAAAGATGGTCGTAGTCAAGTGAAAAATCCATGTCATCATTTATTATAGATAATGTAACAAATAAATAAATTAGATTATGTGGAACCCACATATCTATTAGAATTATTTAGAACAATAGAGAGGGGGTGAATCAGTTGTTCTTAGGTCCATATGTACCAATTGAACTTTCTAGCACTTCAACAACCTCAGATCTAATCACCAATAGAACTTGGTCTCTAAAGTATATATCAAAAACATATAACATGCAATTCACTATCCAAAAGTAATTAACTTGTAGAATATAAAAACATTCACATCAAAATATTCACACAAGTATACACACAAGGATTTATAGTGGAAACCCAACTTGGGAAAAACCACTTTATAACATGTTAATGATATTCCACTCTTCTAAAGGGAGCTCTGTGAAAAGCCAACCCTATTAAAGGTTTACAAACACACTACTAGGTGTGACCCTATTAAAGGATTTAAACACTCTATCAAAAGTGACTTGGTTAAAGGATTTACATACATTCCATTAGAATGCAACCTTTATTAAAGGATTTATTTAATGATTGTGAGGTCAACCTTGATTAAAGGATTTAGACTGATACAATGGTTAAAAAATTAATAGTAGTTTCTGATATGAAAAACATACAACTCACTTTGACAATAATAGATCCACTTCTCACATATATGTTGATTTACTAATTGAGCTTCATTTCCATCTCCATCATTGATCTGCTCAAAATTTTCTTCAACCAATCACAACTCTGTTCAGCTCTTTCATTGTTTCATCTTCAACCTTCTGCTTAGACTTATCAGTCAATAGCATCAAAAACTTTAGCCCATGTTCTAACCTCACACTTAGATTTTCCTATATACCTCTTCAATTAGGTAGATCCATATTTTTCTACTTAATCTCCTCTATAGATCTTAGTTTTAGATTAGATCTATCGAATCCTTCCAACATTTATGTTCTTCATCCTTCCTTCTAGATACATCTTCAAACTTCTCTTTGAATCCATCATAAAATAATTTACCATGAATTAAATTCTCCATACAATCAATTAATAAAGTCAACATGATTTACATATCCCAATATTTCAACCATGTTGGCTGGGAATCTCAATTCTTTCTCCAAATGTAAATTACTCACACTCGGTCAATACTGTGTTCTTATCCTTGGTCATCTCTACATATCTCGGTCACCTCTACAAACTGTCTTTCGCAAAAAATATTGTCACTCAGCAATTTCCTATCACTCGGTACAAACTGATGTCCAATCAACAATAGATTTACTCGGTATACACTGGTGCTCAGTCGACACTAACATCACTCAGCTTAAATTATATTTCTACACTTTTTCTCAGTTAAGCCTACTTCTTCAATCTTTCTTCTTACTTAGATAAATAATACATTATCTTATCAATGTGTCAATTGATCAAGTACCCATTTAAGTATAAAATAACTCAACCTTTCCTTAGGTTCTCTTGTTATCTCTTTTCCCTAATCCTCTTCATCAATTAATAGATATGGTACTCTGCTAGATAGAAAATGTATCACCAGTCAAGGTTTGACATCAATGACAATACAACAATTGTTTCAATTGCAGTTTCCATCAATCTCCCTCTTTGGCATTGATGGCAACACCACATGAATAACACATGATTTACCAAACAATCCAAAAAACTTCAGATTTGTATAATATCCTTAGCTTCATTCTAATTCACAACAATTTTACCTTGCTTGACTTCATATATAATTACTCCCCCTGAATCTCTTCCTTAGGTTCAATGAATCCTCTATGTTTTCTTCTAAATCTCTCCCTCTTTGACAACAATGCCAAAGCAATATCTAACACTTACACCTTCCACATGTAAATGTCTTCTTATTAGTTCATTATGCTATATTTCTCCCTCTGTCATCTTACTTATGACCGATTACATCTTTTCTGTACTTCTCACAACTCTAGGAAACTACTAAAGTGTGACCTTTTCTATATCAATTTGTCAGATGTTCTATGTAGCACTTTTAATGTACTGTTCCTAGTTGACTAGGCATCCTCAGTTAGGGGAATCACCCCTAGTTTACCTCTATGATATTTATGAGAATCCTTAGGTAAATATTTTGTGAATATATCTGCTAGTTGTTCTTTTGTATTCACATATTCCATTCTCACTTCTTTATCTTGTACTAGCTCTCTCAAGTAATGATACTTGATAGCAATATGTTTAGTCTTTGTGTGCATCACTAGATTCTTTGATATATTGATAGTACTTGTGTTATCATAGAAAATAAAAAATGGCTCAGTGATTTCCTCTTTCATTCCTTTCAACAAATGCTTGATCCATACCAAATTTGAACAATTCATTGCAGCTGCTACATACTCAGCTTTTGCTTTAGATTGGGAAAAGCAGTTCTATTTCTTTCTTTTCTAGGAGCCTAATCTCTTTCCTAGAAATAATGTTCCACCACTTGTACTTTTCCTTTCATCAACATTTCTAGCCCAATCTGTATCAGTGTAGACTCTCAGTTCAAATTTGTGATTCTTCTTGTACTACAATCCATAATCCTCTGTCCCTTTCAAATATGTCAATGTTATCTTCACTCCCATCATATGATTTTCCTTAGGATTGGCAGAGAATGTTGCCACAATCCCAATTGCTGGGGCTATATCTTGTCTGCTATGGCCAACATATTGTAGCTTTCCAGTCATGGATCTATACAAAGTTTGATTCACTTTAGTAGTATCATCAATTTTAGATAGTTTTTGTCCAGTAGCCATAGGAGTATTTACTGGTCTGGAATCCTCCATACCAAAAGTTTTTAGTATCTCTTTGACATATTTAGATTGTGTGATAAAGATACATTTCTCCATCTGATAAACTTGTAATCCAATAAATAATTTTATCTCACCAAACATAGACATTTTCAAACTCAATTTGCATCTCATTTGAAAATTTATGACATAGGGCATCTTGTCCACCAAATATGATATCATCAACAAAAATCTCATCTAAAAAAATCCCTTTACCTTCTTTAGTTTTCATATACAGATTGTTGTTGTCATGTGTTCTTGCAAATCCAATCTTTATCAAATAATTGTGCAGTCTCTCATACCATGCTCTTGGAGCTTGCTTCAATCCATACAATGCCTTGTTCAATTTGCAAACCATATTTTTCTCACTTGGGTCAAAAAATCCTTCAAGTTTTTCAATGTATACTTCTTCTTCTAATATACCATCTAGAAATGCAGATTTGACATCCATCTGATATACTTTGAAATATTTATATACATCATATGCAAGTAAAGTACTTACTCCTAATCTTGCTAAGGGGAAAATGTTTCCCCATATTTTATTCCTTCTTCTTGTGCATAACCCTTGCATACCAACCTTGCCTTGTTTCTTATGACTTGTCCATGTTCATTTAGCTTATTTCTGAATACCCATTTTGTTCCAATAAAATTCTTATCTTCTAGTCTCGACACTAGAGTCTAGGTATCATTCTTTTCTATCTGATCAATCTCTTCATTCATAGCTTGAATTCAGTCATCATTCTCTAAAGCATCTTTTACTATTTTAGGCTCAAACTCACATAGTAAACATGTAAGATATTTCATCTTACTTCTTGTCAAGACTCTAGATTCTTTATCTCTAATGATTTTCTCAGGCTTATGATGTATTCTTACATACTGTGCTGATGTAGGCTCAGATTTCTTTTCTTCTTGATCTTCAGGTTCATCATGCAAATTATTAGCTTCAGCTTCTGATTGCTCGACAACATCCTCCTGATGCTCGGCAACACCCTCCTGAAGCTCGACATTTCTTATATGTGACTCTGCATCTTGTTCAAGTGTGTTACTTGCCTCTCCTTCTTCCATGTACACAAAATATTTGTAATATTTAGGTTCTTATTTTCCTTCCAACTCATTCTTTTATGTGTATTCATCAACTCTAACATTTGCATTTTCCACAAGTTTGTTAGTGTTATAATTCAAACACTTATAAGCTTTTGTCCTAGTGGAATAACCTAGGAATATGCCTTCATTTCTTTTTGTATCAAATTTTCCATTCCTATTTTCTTTCAAAATATAGCATTTACTCCCAAAAATTCTAAAATACTTCACATTATGTGCATAACCATGCCATAACTCATAAGATGTAGCATTTGTACCTTTCTTGATTTGTACTCTATTTAGGGTATAAATAGCTATACTTACAACTTCTCTCTGGTACTTTTGTGCAATATTCTTCTCCATCATCAATATTCTTGCACAATCCATAATTGACCCATTTCTTCTCTCATCTATGCCATTCTATGGAGGTGCTCTTGGTACAGACATCTGTCTCTTGATTCCTATGTCATTGTAGAATAGATTTAACTCATTTTATATAAGCTCTCCACCTCGGTTAAATCTCAAACATTTTAGGCTTCTACCTTTTTTTTTTTCAAATTTTTCCAAATACCACTTAAACAACTGAAATGCATTAGATTTCTCTTTCAAAAAATATTACAATCATCATCCTAGTGTAGTCATCAAGAAACAGAATAAAGTACTTATCACCATAATAAATTTTTACACCCATAGGTCCACAAAGGTTAGTATGAACCAATTCCAAAATATTTTCATAAGTATATGTCTTGCTCTTAAAACTAGACTTTGTCATTTTTCCCAATTGACATTGTTTACACATCACATTATCAGGTTTCTTCAATCTCGGCAAACCTATAACTTTCTTCTTTTTACTAATGTTTACCAGATTGTCAAAGTTCACATGACATAGCCTCTTATGCCATAACCATACATCATCAAGTTGTGCAAACAGGCATGTCTCTTAAGATAGGTCTAGATAGAATAAGTTACCTCTTGTTTGTTCTCCACTTCCAATTAGTTCACCAGTGGTATCAAATATTTTAGCCTTCTTGTGATGAAACTCCACTCAATAAATAGTATTGTTCAACTATGAAACACTCAAAAAATTATAGTTAAGACCTTCAACCCAATAAGTATTTTCACATGTGATCTTATCAATTAGCTTAATTGATCCTTTACCTTTCACAGGACATGGTGCATCATTACCAAACTTAACACTTCTACCTTTGTAATGATCTAGTGTTTCAAATTTACTTTTGTCACTAGTCATGTGATGTGAGCAACCACTATCAATAATCCATTTATCACCTTTAGTCACATAAGAAATAAGTGCATTTTTCTCATCTTCATTAGAATCATCTTTCATAGCAACATAAAGTACTTCAACATCACATTCATCAGATTCAGTAGTGTCACTATCATTTTCCTCTTCAAAAATATAATAGGATTTCTTACCTTTGTCCTTCTAGTCTTTATACCTTCGGTGATCTTTTTCATTTTTATTATCCTTCTACTTTCTTCCTCTTCTCTCATCCTTGTCAGTCCTGTCAGGACATCTTGCTGCAATATGGCCAACTTTGTTACATGAAAAATAGATTATAGGAAGTTTACCTTTATATTTACCTTTTCCTCTTTTTAGTTTTCTAGCCATGAGTGCTTCAAGATCATCTAGTTCTTCATAAGAAGTGTCGCTATCATTGTCACTGTCATTATCACTTTTCACACATTTTTATTTTTCTTTCTTACACATATACAAAACCATTTGTGACTTGAAAGAAGATTCAACATTAGGAAGTGTAGTTATCAAATTTAGATAGCTCAAAAGAAGTATGCTTACCAACAACACTTTCCATAGTTAGAACATTACCAGGGTTACATCTTGATTCTTGAATTATAGAAATTTTGATAGCATAGATAGGAAGCAGAGTTCTCAATACCTTACCAATAATAGTCTCATCATCAATGATTCCATTAGCTCCTCTTATAGAATTCACTATCTCCTTAATTTTACCATAGTATTAAGCAATATTTTCACCTTCTTGCATTTTCATTTCATCAAACTTACCTCTCAAACTTTTAGTTTTTTCTCTCAGTACATTTGTATCACCACCATAGATAGTTGCAAGAGTATCCCACATTTTATTTTTAGTAGTGAAACCTTTTATGTCTTCAAATTCAGGATAGCTTAAGGTAGATGTCATCTCCAACATTGCTTGATTGTATTCTTATTTTTCTTTCATCTCCTTGGCAGTCAAAGGTGCAATAGGTATAGCATAGTCATGTTCCACACAGTACTTCACCGAATTACCAATACTAGCTAGATGCGATTTCATCAAACTTTTCCATGCAGGGAAGTTCTCTTTGTTCAACTTCGGTACCTCATTTTTATACATCTTGATCATTATCTTAAGTACCTTTAAAATTTTCTCTGTAAGTACCAACAGATTTGATATCTATTGTTAGAATTATTTAGAAAAATAGAGAGGGGGTTGAATCAATTGTTCTCAAGTCCAGATGTACCAATTGAACTTTCTAGCACTTCAACAATCTCAAATCTAATCACCAACATAACTTCATCTCTAAAGTATATATCAAAAACATATAACATGTAGTCCACTGTCCAAAAGTAATTAACTTGCAAAATATAACAACATTCACATCAAAACTAGAATGCCCAAAATCTAAGGAAAAACACACAACAATTTTTTTTTTAAAGCACAAAACATCACCTAGGTTACATACTAAGAATGCTCGACATGAAACAAGAGGCACAACAATCAACAAAAATTGACTCACAAGAGGAATCATGGCAAGCCCTCACGTGTCAACATCCCTTGTTCATTAGTTTGCATTAGTCAATGAAATCCCTAGGTAGGTTTGGCATAAAATATTTAAAATGGACTAACTCAATTCAAATCCTAAATTAAGCTATTATGATAATCATCCTATCTCAACACTAAGGTAATAAAACTATTAGCAGTTGAAATACATTAATAATAGATAAATTTAAATTATATTAAATGTACCCCTTGATTAAAATATAATTTTACCCAAGATTCAATAAACATTATGAATATTTCCACTAAAGGATTTAAATTATTAAAAATTATAATTTCTAATCAAAATATTAATATTATATTATATTAGGGATAATTTATTTACCTATGACCCTCCAAGGGTTTATAAAGTTCATTATCCCCCCTAATAATCCAAGTACTATTCGATAAATAAAGAAAGGTTATTTAAATAAAAATAATCAGTTAATTTTTCCTAACTCAATTATGACATTGGATCACCCCCAAATAATATTAAAATATATTAACTCATAAACTGCTAAACTCAATCTCAAAATATTAAATAAATTAAATAAAGGATTAATAATTAGAAATTCCCAACATTTACCACTATTAAATAATTTTTAATTTGCGATTAATAACATTTATAAGAAAAGAAATCTCACCAAATAATTGGAAATCACTTTTACACACTTCCGAAGGAAAATTAAATTAATTAATAAATAAATCAATTTTGCCACTAAAGTGACTTTCTAAAGTCACTTTATTTTAACTAACTATTAAGAGGGAATTAAAAGTTAATTCAAGAAATCTAATGCAACTTAAAATAATATTAAAGAAAAAGAAAACCTAATGGGGCCAACCCTAACCCTAATTCAAAATTAGGGCTAGGTTCCAATGTAAAAGTCAATGCAAACCCTAATTTTCTCATTTGACGAGTACAAGGTTGAGTCTGAGGGATGGAGAAATGGCTTCATCAAAAAAATTTGTAAACACATGTGTACATCATGTGTGGATATACATATCCACGGTGTGTATATTCACACATATACACTTATGTGTATATGCATCAACAAGATCCAACAAAGGAAGAATCCAACCCTGCAGTATCTACCAAGGCTTCCAATGAAAACCCACATCTGAAATATTATCAAGGTATAAAGGAGTTTTATGGGTTTGATATGAATCCAGATTTACCACATTTTTTGAAAATCTTTCTTATTTTATAGCTACTGCCATGTTATTCTATCAAAAAATGTTCCCAAAAATACAAGTCCTTAGATCTAGATTTAATATGATCTAATACTTTAGAAACATAGGGATTTAATTTAGTTTTTTATTATTGCAACAAACTATGCTTTTTTATTATAATGTTGCAGTCCTTAGTCGATATTGGTATTCATTTTAATGAATGCTGTAGTTCTATTTTTTTTTAAACTACTTTATTAAGCCACATACGAGTCTGCCTTTTTTTTTATAGTTTAGCAACGTTTATTTTTTTGCATAAAAGAAAAGTATTGTTTCTTTTTAAAAGAAAAAAATAAAAGAAAACCCTTTTTAAATTAGGGTTGAGGTCGGCGGTCATAGCCACTCGCAACACCCCCCTTGGGACTGCAGGGCGATCCCACAACACTCGCAGGCTACAATGGAAAAATATATATATTAATATATATAGTATATATATCATTATTAAATTTATACCACAACTTTATGTACAAATATTCTTACATTTTTAACCCACCAAACATATTTTTAAAACTAAGTTTTTTTGTTTTTTTTCAATAACAAATTAAAAAAAAATTAATAATAAATTAAGAGGGAGGGTTCGGCTGTGGTATTGAAACCCCCCCCCCCACCACATACCAGTCGACCAATGGTCAGGACCACTGTGTGTGGTCACACCCGCATAGTGGCCGAAGCCACTGTGTGCGGCCAAGACCGCACCAGTGGTCGAAGGCACTATGTGCGAGGCCCCGAGCTAGGCCGTGAGCGGCCATGGCCACCGGCCCATGCCCTAAAATAAATGGCTATTTAATTTTTTTTTAAATATGGAACCTTAGTTTTTTTTGTTTTTTGTTTTTTTTAAATATATATATATATATATATACACTAATATCTAGCATTTTTTTTAAAAGGGCTATGAAATCTATAGATTATATGAATAGATCTTTTTGCAGACATCAAATCTATTGGGATAGAGAATGATTCTTTGAGCCCACACAGAGATCTACGTAACAGGCATTATTTTGTTATAGAAATAAAAATAGCTTAAAGAAATTTGAATATTGTAGCACAAAACTATAAACAAAAAAATAAAGATTTACTTAGATCTAAATGCAAAACTGTGACTAGAATAAACCAGAACTTTTACCCCGTCGTGATTTCATTGAGGGTTTGTTGAAGCCCTCGGTTGACCCATTTGGGGCAAGAACCAAACCCTCTGCAAACTTGTATAAACATATTCACACAAGTGTATATGTGTGTATATACACACCCTAGGTGTGTATATGCACACATGTACACATGTGTGTACAAAGAGACTTGATCTTCCATCTCCCAATGCCTCTAGCCCAACCCTGCATCAAACAAATGATGAAAGTAGGGTTTTGTTTGACTTTTAAATTTGGGCCTAACCCTAATTTTGAATTAGGGTTAGGGTTGCCCTCATTGGAATTTTCTCTTCTTTTTTTTTTAAGTTGCACTTTTATTATTCTTTAAATCCTTATTTTTTTTATCAGTCTTTAAATCCCTGTTTTAGTATATTAATGACAAGTGACTTTAGAAAGTCACTTTCATTAGAATGGATTTAGTAATTATTTTATTTTATTTTTCTTTTGGGAAGTGTGTGTAAAACTGATTTAATTCTAATTAATTGAAGAGATTTTCTTTCTTGTATTTGTTTATAGATGCTTTATTAAAATTATTTTTAAAAGTTGATTATGTTAGAATTTAAATATAGTAAACTCTTAAATTAATATTTATCATTTAATATTGAGATTTGAGATTGAATTTTTAAGTGTGGATTATTCCAAATAATATTTGGAATAATCCAATGTATTAAGAAGTAGGAAAAATTAATTTTTTTATATTATTTCAAATAACCTTATTATTTTCATTTTAAGACTTGGACTTCTTGAGGAATAATTAACCTTAAACCCTAGAAAGGATCTAGGTAAATTAAATGCCCCTAAAATAATAAAATATTAATATTTTGAGTAGTAATTATTATATTTAATAATTTAAATCCCTTAATGAAAATATTAATAATGTTTAATGAATCTTTAATACAAACATATTTTAATCAAGGGGTAAAATAAATATATTTTAAATTTATCTATTATTTAATGTCTTTCATCTGCTAATAGATTTTTAACCCTAGTGTTGAGATAGGATGATTTATCATAATTAGTTAATTTGGATTTGAATTGAGATAAATCCATTTCAAATAATATATGCCAAACATAGCTAGGGATTTTCATGGACTAATGCAGTTTGACGAATAAGGGATGTTGGCACACCAATGCATGCCATGATTCCCCTTGTGAGTCAATTTGTGTTAGTCATTGTGCCTTGAGTATCATGTCAAGTGTTCTTAGTGTTCAACCTAGGAGATGTTTTGTGCTTCTAAAAAAAGATTATTGTGCATTACAAAAATATTCAGACAAGTATAACACCAAGATTTATAGTGGAAACCCAACTTGGGAAAAACCACTTTGTAACATGTTATTGATATTTTACTCTTCTGAAGTGAGCTTTGTGAAAAGCCAACCCTGTTAAAGGTTTACAAACACACTTCTAGGTGTGACCCTATTAAAGGATTTAAACACTGTCAAAAGTGACCTGGTTAAAGGATTTAAGTATATTCCATTAGAATGCCACCTTGACTAAAGGACTTATATAATGACTGTTAGGTCTGTAATACCCCAAAATTGGCTTCTGGCAACCCTAACCAATTTTGTTGCATTTTAGTCTCATTCTATCAACTTTCTGAATCATCAAATTCCTATTGTACTAGGCAATTCTAATTTCTAATTGACCCTACTTGACTTAGTGTCAAATGCAAAAAACTATGAATCTGCATCAATCACATGTTATATTTAATTCCTAGATATCAACTATAATTGGCTAAATAAACCCTATGATTGATTAATTTAATTACAAAGTCCTATAAATTAAATTAAATTAAATTCACCCTTTTAGCTAAAACACATGAAAAGAGGGGGAACACCCCACAACACAATGATAAGTTGTGAGCCTCTCATTTGGGAGGTCCTGAGTTCAAGTCTTCTTGAGCCCCATGCTGATCTTGGCTTCAGCCTATTACCCATAAAAAAAAACACATGAAAAGGAATTAAATAATATTTGGTTTTTGAATAAATATCCTCATTTCAATAATTGAATTTAATTATACAAACAATTGAGAAAGTTCATTTGCGAGGTCATATTTCATTTATTTAAATCAAATATTCTCTCCAAAATCCTCACCTCAATTCAAAAAAGGAAACTCTGAGTTAACTAAAAATTTAGAAGTGAAACAAGCTAGTTAACTGCTCCACTTGCTTCAAAAGAAAATAGTTGACTGTCTCTCTACAAGAAACTGACCATTCTGAACTGAACTTCCTTTCAATCTCCACCATTCATCTCATTCAATCTTGACCGTCGATTGATTCTAGAATTCTATAAAAAAACCCTCTTGTTTCTCATTCAGAGGGATGCAACTTTTGAGTATTGAATCTTTGTCGAATTGTTATCTCAAATTTTTTGTATCTAAGTTGTTGTCACTTTGCATTTTAGAATAGTATTTATTTCTTATATTAACAATGCATTACCTTATAGCTTAATTTATTTCAAGCATTCTTAGATTACTACTCATTTTCATTACTTTAGATTAATCTCATACTTTCATTCTAGAATAACTGCATTTGCATTCTAGCTTAAACCCTCCATTCTAGAGTCGGTCTATGGTTGTTGAGCTCTTGATTATGAGAGCTACTCAAAACCCCACCTAGATAGGAGGAAACAGGTCATCTCATCCAAGCATGCAGGATGAATAATCTCATATTCAATCTTGTATGTAACTGATGAATAAAGACTATGTTGAAGTGTATGGTAGATCAAAATCAGGAGGGTGAGCACAACAAAGGTAATGATTAATCTCAAAATGGAAAGGGTAAACATCATGCTCAAAACATCCCTAGTGATAGTGATGAGGAGATAAATAAAAAATACATAGAGGTTGCCCGAGCTAACAAAGGCCTCCACAAAATGATGGAGATCCTCATGAAAGAAGAGAAGGATAAATACTTTCTCAAATTAGCCAATCAAGGGGAAAAGTTACCTCCACACTACAATGTCAAGAATCTTGTGGTTAAAGAGGAAACTGACAATGCTAAACTACAAAAGTTAGTTCAAGACATGCAAAACCAAATCAGTCAAATCATGAAGGACAAGGACAAAGCAGAGAAACAATTCACACTGGATAGCATTTGTCCATTCCCATTCAATAAAAGTCTTTTCATGCCTCCTTTTCCTAAAGGAGTAGAACTTCCCAAATACAACAAATATTTTGGTAGCTTTGATCCTCAAGATCACTTAAGAGAATTTGGTGCTCTATCCATAAAGTTTATACATGACCAAACTTACTACATGCATCTCTTCCCATGTAGCTTGGGAGGCTATTCTATGGAATGGTTCCCTCAAATACCTACTGGCATCAAGTCCTTTGATGAGATTACTAACTTGTTCCTGCAGAACTACTCACATAACATCCAACATTCGGTTAACATCTGTGATATTTACAACTTGAAACAACGACATGGGGAACCTTTCTTGATATTTCTCTAGAGGTGGAGACAACTTTATACTAAATATTATCATAAAATACCTAAGTCTAAAAAGCTTGACATCTTTTTGGATAATCTTCTTCCTAATTTTGAGTACCAGGTATAGTTGCAAGGTCCTTTGACCTTTGATGACATGATCATACAAGCTATGAGAATTGAAACATTCATCATCAAGAAAGGACAACTGACCCTACACATGGATAACAAACAGGGGTCCTCCTTGAGGAAAGAAAAACCCAAATTTGTCAATAAAAACTAAGATGTTGTGAATGATGGAGTTGTTAAAAATGTGACTCCAAAGCCTCTAAAGGCTTTGTTAAATCTTACTACCACTATGTAGGAAGCCAAAGCTAGTGAATAGGCTACGACAAAAACTAAACCACCTTCAAATTATTCTAGAAGAAAACCTTGGACCCCTTGTCCCAAACATGAGTACACTCCCCTAGGAGAAACTCTTGACGTGGTTTACAAGACCCTCTTGCAAAATGAAATACTTACTCCTCTGGATAATTCACATCCTTATGATCCACAACCATGACCTTCTTGGTGGAATGAATCTATATATTGTAATTACCACCAGAACAAAGGACACAAAATAGCTAGATGCATTCAACTACGACATAAGATCCATGACCATATTGATAGTGGTGATGTTGTTATGAGAAGCCATAACAAGAACTCTGATCACCAGGAATTCAAAAACCCCTTTTCTCCTCATGAGAAGGGTGAATATTCCAAAGAAAAAATTCCAACACAAAGGTCAACTATACATATAGTACCAATGATAATATCATCAATATGGTTGAACCTGTTGATGTCAAATATTGTGACATTATCACCATAAGGGGAAGTGAGGATTCTCCCAAGCCCAAAATTCTATTCAGCTTGCGAGGCCATGTGTCTCATTCCCATGAACAAGAATATTCTTAGGTTTTTTCAAACACTATCACTTGGTCTTATGAGAAGATCATTCTCAAAGACCCTAAGCTTTCCACATCTACATCAAAACAACCTATACAAAAACCTACTATTGGTGCTGCCAAAAAGAATTCAAAATTGGTCACGTCATCTAACAATGCTAATTATAGCATCCTGAACCAATCACAATGAATCTCACCTACTCATAGGTAGATTCTTGACAAAGCCATCATTGAGGAAAATGTCCCTAAAAATCTTGATCTAGACCGGTTTCAATCCATGGTAGGTCACTTGACCTCACCTCATTACTTGTATTTCTCTAAGGAAGATCATCATTCTTTGATCCATCCTCACAATAACCCTTTGCATATTGAAGTCATGATTGGCCCAAAGCATGTCTTTTGTGTCCTTATTGATAATGGTGTTTCTCTTATCATATGCTCTACTAGATTTCTCACCTAGTTAGGATATTGTGAATATCGTATAGATGCTCGTAAAAAGATCACCATTAAATCATATGATAAGGAAGAATGAAAATCTAAAGGGTTGGTTGTGCTACCAATCTAGGTTGGACCTATTGAAAGGGATGTCATTTGTTAGGCACTAGATATTCCCCTAGCATACAATATATTGTTGGGAAGACTATGGATCCATGAGATGTAGGCAGTTCCTTTGACCTATCATAAATGTATAAAGTTCCCATTTGAAGGAACAGAAGTGATAGTACCTGCTAATTTGAGCTATACTTACAACATGCTCACAAAATCTACTAATAGCTTTATTCCAACTAATAGAGAGTCTACTAAATTCTTTGATGCTAAACTCAAGGAAATGGAAAAGACTCTAAAGCTCTAGGATACTGGCATGGGGGGCTATCAGATCCAACCTATATTTTCATTAAGAGCTCTACATCCATCTCCACATTCTTACGAAAGACCCTTTGAGGACAAGAGACCTTTTTCTATCTCTCCTCAAATAATCTATGATGGTGCCTTTGTACAAGCCATGGTGCCACTAGAGGATGAGGATGAAAATAGAGCTATTACAACTTGGATTTACAAAGGGGAGGAAACACCTAAGCATGTCACTCCCACTCACGAAATAGAACCTAAATGATATGGAACAAGCTTCCAGCTCATGAAATTATTTGGCTATAAAGGTAATGGCCCTATAGGGATGAATAATAAAGGATCGTTAAAACCACTTAAAGCTATAGGTCGACGAACAAGAGACATTGTTGGTTTAGGCTTCAAGAAGATCCCATTTCACTTAGGGATTAAAAAATTTGTACCAGAATAGGAATACCAATCAGAACCTAAAGGCTCCTCTACCACTGAGAATGCAGAGGACAACTCTGATGAGGATGCTTTTCCTTATTCTATTCCTACAGATCTCATTGCATTCTTTGCAGAGCTAGATGATTCTGTACCACATGTTAGTAAGTTCGAGACCGAAAGTGACTCTGATGACACTACCTTAGTCAATCCACTAACATATGAGTGGTTGAGAAAAATTCAAACTACTAATGCTAATTATTAGGGTGATTTATACATGTCATCAAATTTCCAAGAGCAGCTCAAATAAGAACAAGTCCAACAAACCATCAATACTACAAGAAATGAACAAGAATCAGATGGTACAACAAGTAGTGATGGAGTACCTATCTCAAGCATTATCAACTTGCATGAGTAAAAATATGATTCTCTATCTAATGTGACCTCTGATAAGGATGTAGATATTGCTCATACATATGAAAACCTTCTCAAAATAGGTGAAGGGTCTAGTGTTATAAAAAATGAGTTAGATTCCATTGATGTTAACTTGCCTTTTAATACTAACATGAGTACTCAAAGGAATATGAAAACATCTCTGGATGAGATCACTTTAGGTGTCGAGTTTCTTGTCCATGCTTTTGATTATTATACTATGAATGCACTAGAACCTGTCACTTCTCTTCCACTTTTCCATCCTGAGCTAATAAACTGGAGCTCTCCCTCCCCATCTAGTGAAGTCCTTATGTTCCAGAATGATTACGCTCTTGCCTGCTACCTTAATGTTATCAAACCAATAACCTCCTCCACCAATGAAGATAGTGTCAACATGACTAAGGATGATATCAAGTATCTCAGTCACAAAATTAAAAGAAAAAAGAATAGGAGCTCTAATGGTGAAAACCACATCATCGTAGTGTTAGAGCCAAAAAAATAAAAATAAATGATGTATCCAAGGGTGAAAACCTCTTTGAGGTGGCTAAGGATGGGATACTTGATATGTTTCCAAGTCACTTTTAGGAATGGTCATTAGTGCTGATTGAACTGACTCAACCTATGAACTTGGGTACAAAAGCACAACCGCAGATCATTCATTTGGCATAGTCATTATCTGAAGTAGAGAAAGAGGAATTCATTTCTTTCTTCAGGAGCAAGAAGATCAATTTTGCATGGACATACTCTAACATGCCAGGATTGGATCCTAATATGATCATGCATCACTTATCCATTGCACTAGGTATTTAACCTATTAAACAAAAGCTTCCTAAGATGCATCTGCATGTGGTATTACTAGTCAAAGCTGAGATAGAAAAACTTCTTAAATTTGGCTTCGTCTAAGCAATTGACTATACAGAATGGATTTCAAACATACTTCTAGTATCTAAACATGAAAAATCCATCTGAGTCTGCACATATTTCTAGGACTTGAACAAGGCATGTCCTAAGGATGACTTTTTGTTGCCTAACATTGACATGATTGTGGACATGATGACTGGTTATGAAATGTACTCACTAATGGATGCTTTCTCTGGCTACAACTAGATAAAAATTGCACTAGAGGTTCAAGAGAAAACCACCTTCACATGTGCATGGGGGACTTTCTATTGGAATGTCATGCCCTTTGGACTCAAAAATGTTGGGGCTACATATCAGAGGGCTATCACCACTATCTTTCACGACATGATGCATAAGACAATGGAAGACTATGTGGATGATACCTTAGCTAAGATAATGCAATGGAAAACACACCTTGTAGATTTGGGTCCTATACTAGATCACATGGAATAATTCAGTCTAAGGCTTAATCTAAAGAAGTGTGCATTCAGGGTTACATCTAGAAAGATACTTGGCTACATCATCTTTCCAAAAGGCATAGAAGTGGATTCTGAGAAGGGCCAATCCATCATGGAAATTCCTTCACCACACAACATTAGTTAGATGAGAGGACTCTAGGGCCAATTATAGTCTATCTAACACTTCATCTCACAAGTAGCCAACAAGTCACAGCCCTTCACCAAGACTTTACACAAAGGTGCGAATTACAAATAGGATGAAGACTCTGATAAAGGACTCATGGAAATCAAGAAGTACCTTGTGAATCCTCTAATATTAATGCCTCCAATTCCTAGAAAGTATCTCAATCTTTACATCTCTGCTACAAATACATCACTAGGTGTCCTCTTAGCTCAAGAAGATTAGAATGATAAGAAAGGAGCTATTTACTACATTAGTACAACATTAGTTTCATATGAAATGAACTACTATGTCATAGAGAAGGCTTTCCTAGTGGTGGTGTTTGATTCACAAAAACTATGACACTACATGCTTTCTCATACTACACATCTCATTACTAAGATTGATCCTTTAAAATATTTTCTCAATAAAGCTTCCCTCACAAGTAGACTAGAAAAGTGGGTCATGATGCTTAGTGAGTTTGATATTGAGTATGTAGAAAGGAAAGTCATCAAAGGATAGAAAATTATAGACCAATTGGTAGAGGCACCTCCTACAAATCATCAACCATTAAACATTGAGTTTCTAGATGAGTCCATACTTCTTCTCATGCACCAATCATGGACTATGCTCTTCAACGGATCATTCACCCAACATGGGTCAAGTGCTAGGATATTGTTCATCATGAAACAAAAGTACTCTTTACCCAAAGCATACAAGATGTTGTTTCCTTGCACAAACAATATCCTTGAGTAGAAATATTTGATCAATGGCATGAAGATAGCCATCGAGTGACGAGTGGATGAAATCAAGGTCTCTGGAGATTCAAAACTAGTCATTAATCAGGTCAATGACATTTATCAGATAAAGGATGACAAACTGGTTCCCTACAAGTGGATGGTCGATGATCTCTGAAAGTGTTTTGCACACATTACATTCTAACATATTCCAAGGGAAGACACAAAAGTGGATGATGCAATGGCTACTCTCACTTCTATGCTTTAGATGCCAGAGAATGACTTTCAACATGAATTCCTAATGAAAATGTTACTCTACCTAGCCTATGATACCCCTAAATCTTGAATGATCTATTCTATCATCAGACATGATTCATCTCAAAACCACCACATATACTCCTACCTTCATGACTATATTTTTCTAGATACTTACACTTAGAATGAGAGACATCACCTAATCTGTAGTGCTTCAAGGTATGTCATCATAGCTAATGACTTGTATAGGTGAGGTCTAGATGGTACCATTCTTAGGCATTTAGAACCTAACAATTCTAAGTGTGCATTAGCTGCAGTGCACAAAGACATTTGTGGATCTCACTTGACCAGCCTAACACTGGCCTGTAAGCTTATTAGAGCTAATTACTACTAGTTAGATATGGAAAAGGAAGCTATTTAATATGCTAAGTCTTGCAAATAGTATCAACTACATGGAAATCTCATTCACACTCCAGCCAAGGAGATAATTCCATTCATCACTTTCTGACCATTTCACTAATGGGCCTTCAATTTGGTGGGTTAGATTCATCCTTCTTCATTGCATGGACACAAGTTCATCATCACCACTACATATTACTTCACCAAGTGGGCTGAGGCAATACCTCTTACTATAGAAAATGGCAAATATGTAGCCATGTTCATACTTAATTAAATCATCTGCAAGTATGGTGTACCCTCCTCCATCATCACTGACAATGGGGATAGTTTAAGAATAAGGATCTAAAGGAGCTATGCTCTAAGTTCAAAATAATGCAACATTGGTCTTCCATCTATCATCCCTAGGGTAATGGAAAGGTGAAAGCATCAAACAAAGTGATCCTCAAGATCTTGCACCACATAGTTCACAAATTTGGATGAGATTGGCATCTCCAGATCAATCTGACTCTATGGGATTACCGAACAAGTATATGGACACCAATAGGGGCCACACCCTTTTCTTTGATTTATGAAGCATATGTTTTGCTACCAATTGAGGTCAAGATTCCTACTCTGTGAGTCTCTCTAAAAGGTCTAATCATTGATGATGATAACAAAATATCTCAGCTACAAGAGCTAGAACTACTAGATGAACGTTGGTAAGTGGTGTTCAATCACCTTAGATCATATCAGAAATAGATTTCAAAGAGCTATAACAAGAATTTTATACCAAGGGACTTCCAAGTGGGTGATCTCATCCTGAGAGAGAACCCTAAGAATCAAGAGCAATAGATCTAGAAGGGAAAATTTGAGCTGAATTGGCTTGGTCCATATATTGTTACTGTAGTGTTTGGGTTCACCGCCTATCAAATCTCTACCATTGAAGGAGAATAACTTAAAGAGCTAATCAATTCTCTACATCTAAAATGATTCTATAGCTGAGACATCATTAGATTGCTCCATGTACATGTTAGGAATAAGGTGTCTCAACCTTGGATAATTCCTATTCTTATTATTTATTTTGTAAATGTATTTTTTGCAAATAATGTAATTAAGTGTGAGTGTACATGTCTAGTTGGCATGTTGATGTGTCACTCCACTTGATGTGTCGGCATCTTATGCGTAAGGAGATCATGATTGAAATGGTCATGACGGATTCCTATGATGTGTAAGAACTATTTAAGGAATGTGCTATGACAGGTGTAAGAGCATCTTATGACTTGGGCCTATTTGGGCACCCAAGAAGAAGTGGTTGGTGTGTGTAAGAGAATATGCCAAAAATAGGTTGGTATGATAGATTCTCTTATACTTCTCTTGTGACTATTATTTTTGGTAGATTATATGACAAGCTATCATAGTCTATTCTAGGGATGGATGCCTATTCTTGGGATTGCATGTAACAACTATGTACATGTGGCTTTGTGCATGGGTCTTGGTGGTTGTGCCTATTTTTGGGTCCAGAGGAGTCTATATATATGATGCTGCTCCTATGGGAGAGATATAACAAATTTAAGTCCTGTTGACTTTGTCTCTCATTTCTTGAAAGAACTTGCATTGCAAGTGTATTGTAATCTTTGTGTTGAAGATAATACATTGTGCAGGTTTTGGAGTGCTAGGGTTTTTTACCGAAAGGTTTTCCCTAGGGTATATCATTGTGTCATTCTCTATTTTTTCTATATGTATGGTATGTGGTTGCAATATCTTTGTTAAAGTAGTTAACAAATCTAAAATTGTAAGGATTTATAAGAATTTGCACAATACTCTCCTATAGAGATTAGCGTAGGAAGTTGTTTCCACACCTGAGTTTCCTTACAGTACATAGCCCAATTCTAAAAAATCCTAAAAATTCCAAAATATCCTAAAAAAATCTATTATCCTAGTCAAAACCTGGTAAACAAGCACCTTGATAATACAAAAAAAAATACAAAAATACAAAAAAATTGAAAAAGAGAAAAAAGTGCCATTGATGAAAACCTTGCAAACATGCATCATGGTAGCAAAAAAATGAATTTATTCCAAGAAGGTTAAAATGTAGTAAATGGGCGCCTCTTGTTTTGCAATGCTATCTCTATCACAACACTGCTTAGCTCTCTATAGTTGCTCTTTGCTTTCCCTCTTTCTTGCTTTAGTTCACTCACTCATGCACATACTCTCAATTACCTTCGAGACTTTTCTCAAATATACATGGATTGAAACTGGTCATACTCTAGGGGAAACCTTCTTGGTCTAGGAGGCACTATCCTATTAATTTTGGGGATCTATCTTGCATCACTCACCAGTGGTTCTTACTGCATCTTCCTACTAATCCCTAGCTATCACTAAGATATATCTCCTTGAGGATATCCCTTGCATTAGTCACTAGTAGTTCTCACTACGTCTATCTACTATTGTTGTACTGATAAGAATTCTCACAACTGATGTATATTTTTTATTCGACATCAATCCACTTAAACTAAAACTAAAACTGAATTTGAGACTCTCTAAGACATGTTGATCTTTTCATTTGTGTGTTTTTCTTTTCTCTTTATCATCACTTCTCAAGTAACTCTAGGACATCTATCTTGACCGAGAGATGCAAAGATTGGGGGCATGATCATTTTTATTTTCTTTCTATTTGTTGGTTTAGTTCCAATGATCCAAAGGATCCATATAAGAGGGGTGTTAACTATGAAAGCCTCTATGTCATGTTAGATGGTCATGTGTACCTTGACTCCTTTTATATGGAACCTTGGTGAGGTTGGTTCTTCTCTTTGTCTATTTGAGTAACTCCCTTCCGCTACAAGTAAAATCTCAATGCTCATGCTATGAAGTGAACTTAAGGGTCACTATGAGTATCCATAACATACTTATCGATCACTTAGCAAAAGGAGGAACTCTCATGTGTCTGATGTGTTTTTACGCAAGAAACATTCAGGCCATCCTAGAAAATGTGCTTTGATGCTTATGTTTACTTGCTAAATCAAATGGAATGGGTGTTCTAGTCATTCTGGCTTCTTGTGGCTTAATTCTCACACCTCATTCCAACAAACCTAAGACTAATTTTGTATTCATATTCTCATGATTTCTATGTTAGTGAGGGTTGTATGACATCTTGCAACCATCCTATAACAAATGCTCTATCATGAAAAATATCTAATGGGTCCAACAACCAAGTCTTAGGGATTGCATCTAGCTTAGGATTGGATTGTCATTCTAGACTTGCATTGTGACAATGTTTTGATGATCATTTCATTGCATTCTCCTGGATCTTTATGATGAGGGTTCTTATTTCATGTCCTAAATTCTTCATGACTACACAAGTGTTTGATCCTCACTCTCGATCTTCAAGATGTTATTTTGGTTAGTATTTGTCATACATTGTAACACCCTGCATGAGATGTTAGTATGATACCCATTGCATTTACATTTTTCATTCACAAGGTGCATTATCATAAATCATTTACATACATACACATATTCATCTACATATACATACACATGTGCATTTCATCCATACATAAAGGAAAGCATTTACATTTCATCCAAACATTTACATTTGCATTTCATTCATATTTATCTACATATTCATACATTTCATACATTTTCTCATCTACCCATTTAATCATAGGAAACATCTCATAAAGCATAAACATTAAAAGCAATAATGACACATACAATGATATCAAAAGATGAGCTCATATATAACTTGAAGTGTCATTTACAAAATGGTGCTACTCAAGCACAATATATCTCAAAAGAATGGTACAATGATGCCCATGCATTAGATACATCATGATATAATATAAAAAATCAAATCACTACTATATGATCTATCCCTAGACTTCTCCCTCAGGAGGAGGTGGAGGAGGTAGCATATCAGGATGAGTAGGTGTTTGTGTAGCATCTGGAGCTCATGCATACTCTAAGAATCTTGACACCTTCTCATCTGCATCAGGTACCACACCAACATACATTGTAAAATAATATGCAGCCTGAGTAGACTAGTATCAGGTCTCCTCATGAGATCTTACTAGTTTCTCTCAAAGTTTCATGAGCTGGTTGGTCCCTGTCTCCCAATCGAGCATCCTAGATGATAACCTATATCTAAAGATCCTCTAACTACCTCTAAGGAGTCTACAATCTCTCTCAAGCCCTCTATAGTGCCTCCTATGTCTATGATAATGCATCTCTGGGCACTAGACCCTATGTAGGCTGATCTGGCATCTCCTCATCACCTCCATGAACCTATGTCTCTGCCTCTGGTGACTATGTAGGTGGCTCCTCTTTCCTCTACTAGGAAGATCTCTCCTGGAATCCGCTACCTCCAGTACCTGGTTCTATCCTCAACCACTGAGGAGGGATAGGTACCTGTGTGGTCCTTTGATGGGGCACCTACTACTATAGTACCTTCTACTAGGGTACCTACTACTAGGGCACCTATTGTTGCACCACCTATGCTAATATACCCATACCTACCAAATTGGTAAAATGGGGGAACATATGATTGGCCAAATACTCTCGGTATGTTGGTGTCATGCCACCATCCACCACCCCATCCATGTAGTCCTACCAGGTCAATAGTATTCCCTTTGCATTGATCATAGAATGTTGTGGATCCAACCTCATAGACCACCCCTTCTTCACCTCATCGGTGAAGTGGGCGTAAGAGAAATACTCTTGAAAAATGTCTTATGGGTGATCAAAATATTGCCACACTCGTGTAACATGGAATCATTCAATAACTAATATAGATTAGCCAATTAGTGGCCTTGAAAAACATATATAGCCCAACTGAGTCCTGGCATCATCCCATGCCTCTGTGTCTCTACATGGTCTCCATACTACTGTGACCATATGATTGAGCTAAGCTCTCTACTACTTAGTCTTACCTATAAATATATAGCTCAAGAGCTTGTCACATATCATTGAACATGGGTCTATACATAGGAAGGTGATCCCATGCCCACACCCATAATAAAAATACTCCTACATCCATACTCTTTGCCTCTTTGTAGGTGATCTCATGCATCTCGTGGTACATGTGGGATAGCATGCAATGACCCCATCCATATTGTATTGGTGGCCCTAGCATCCGTACTCTAGACTATACTATTCTTGATCCAACATTAGGTAAAAGCCCAGGAATGCTGCTAATACCATGACCAATCTGTGTCTTGGCCCATGCTCTCTGATCAGCTCCTCCTAAGGGATCACCCAACCCATAACAAGATCATCCTAAAATATTTCTCTCAATGTTGTAGTACCTACCCATAGCTATACATTGTACTCAATCTAAGGCCCATGGAATGGTATCCTCAGAATGTTGTATATGTCCTTAGGGGTCACTATCATCTCACCCTAAGGAAGGTGGAAAGTGTTCATCTCCAAATGGAAATGCTCCACCAATGCACCCAATAGACCATGATTCACTTGAATATTAGGTATATCACAGAGATGAGAAATTCTTAAAGCATCAATGTGCATTGAAACTATGTCATCCAGCTATCTCACTAGGTTGCCAATAGCCAGATGATGTGATCTAAATGCAACATCTGGGAAATCAACCTACAATGCTAGTGACAACACACGATCACTACTCGACCAAAATCATGATGTCAATTCAATGCAAAATAGAATTTGAAGCTATGCAGCTATCCTGAACATGGCTATCAGACTATCTAGTTGATTCATTGGATGCAAACCAATTCACTAAGTACTTAGTTTAACCCCTTTCCCTACACAAATATTTTCCTTTTATAGAAAATCTCATGTGAGGAAGTATTGATCTCTTGCCATGTGAGCTTCCACCATGAGTTGTGCAAGGAAAGTCCCCTTCCAAGGTTTTCTCGCACAACTCCTGCATATCTCATGAGTGAGCCTATGGAGAGGCTTATGTGAGAAAGTGATTTTTAGCACTTTCTTGTGCAAGGATCTTCACCATCCCAAGAAAATAATTTACTTCCTTGCACGAGAATCCGCAGTTTAGAATTTTACAACGTGCTAAAAAATGCTACCAATCATTGAAAGCATAAAATTTGAAAAATGAGGATTTTGACTACTTACAAGTGCATCATACATTGGTGGCTGGTTGTGACACCTCTAATGCTCAAATTGATGTGATTTCATGGGGACTCCCATTTTCACTCAGAGCTCTTTTCAAAAAAGTCAAACAGTGCAAATGATTTGAAAAAGACCTTTTTGGCGTATATATAAGTTTTGACCTAATTTTCAAAAGTACTATGTTTTACGCAAAAATTTCACTTTTAGCTAAATTGGCTGCTCTAAATCCATTTTCAGGATCAAAATCAAAATCTGACACATCTACATAGCTCAAAATAACATTTTAAACATTTTGGAACTGACGCAATCAGACACTTGTGCAGTCGACCTTCTAATGTTGCATTCTTGTCAGAATCATATCACATCACCATTTTCTTGACATCTCCAAGTTTTCCATCAAAATTCAACCCTAGTCAACTATAGTCAACCTTGGTCAAAATTGGTCAACCGAACCTTGAAATCACTTCAAATAACTTCCAAATCTTCTTGAATCTTTCTTCATCCATTCTAAATTTTTCTAGACCTCTAATTTAATCTATATTTGCAACCTATTTCTGTCAATCACTTTCATGACATGTCATCTTTCCATTTCACTCCTGAGGGGGCAGGATGATTGCATTACTAAATATCACTAAATCAATCTAATCTGAATTCAAAAGTACTCATTGCTAGGGGCATCTCAAGTCACTAGGGGCATCAATGTGCCTTATATCTTGTCATCTTATTCTTAGGCAGTTGGAGATTTGCCAGCAAGCTAGTGCTAACTATATGTTTGTCATTGATAACATATGGTAAGCATCATGTGTGGAATCCTGATGGAGAGAACCTTGAGTATATGGTTTTTGGATATGTTATCAGCATGATATCATAGATGCAGAGGTTGATTCTTAGTGAAGATGGTAATACAATTGTTTGTATTAGTGAGTGTTCTTGACAAGTCCTAGGAAGAGTTCAATATGTGATTTGCAATATGGTTGTAATGGAGCTTGTGCATTTATATGTATGTTGTAGACATGTTAGTAAATCCATCTTCATGGATGCTGAGTCAGTTATATAGCATAGGTTGAGTTATGAAGTCTCTAACTGCCAGTTACAGTTTCTAGAGTTTATCAGATGGAGTCAACATTGTTTTTGTTGTTATAGTAGTTGCGCCTATCATTTGGATATGCATTCTTGGATTAGTGTTTGGAGAAGAGTTAAGAATGTTTTGTTGAGAGCACATGACATAATGTAGAATGAGAAGAAAGTATCAGTTAATTTGGTGGAGCCAATAGTGTGAAGTGATGTGTCTACTCATATGGAGTTGTGCGGTCCTAATTTGTGTTATGTACTTAGTATAGCTGAATGAGATGTTATTGGAGAGTTATATTGTTTCTCTAATATGATTTCAAGATATTTTTAACAGGTCAACTTGATTATATCATTTAGACGAAGATATTTATAGGTAGTCATTTGTGATTGCTAAGCATGGAAGACAGTTGAAAGATAAGAGCAGAGCAGAAGGTGTGAAGTATTGAGCCATCAGTAGAAGGTCTATGTGAAAAAGTAGAGAGTGTATTCTATTCATTGGAATTGATCAAGACATCAGGTCTACTCATAGCTCACCAAGATCTAGATATAGTGTGTATCTATTAAACAGAAGGTTGCAGCCTTCACCCCTTTGAGAAGTGTGGTCCTGGACAGTGTGTCCTCACCCCTAACAGGGTTAATTATAAAAGACTCCTCATAGGGTCTAACCCTTGACCAGGTCACTATACTTAATTCATTGTAAAGATCAACTCATAATAGGGTTGTAAGATATTTTAACAGGGATCATAATACTCTAGTGCAGTTTATAGTGGGTGCTAAATCCCACTGGGGTTTTTACCTATTTGGGTTTCCCCATAACCAAAATTGTGGTGTTGTGTTAAGTGTTATATTATTGTTTTTATGCTTAATGTTCTTCTATACTTAATTGGATAAAGAATTGAATCTTGTAGATAACTGATTCACCCCCCTCTCAGTTATCCCTTGGGACTATTCCTAATAAATGGTATCAGATCCAAGTGCCTCAGAGATAAATTTTAACAACTTGAGTTTGATCAAATGGCATTCTTTAGAAAATAAAGTCCTAAGTTTGGTGGAGATAACTATCTAGACTGGAAGAAAAAAATGATGACACATTTTTAGTGCATTTCTTTTGAGATTTTTGAAGTAGGTACCAAAGAATTTCAGATTCCCTTTCTAGAAGACCTTTCAAAGGAAGATGCAACTCTTAAGGAGAAGGAGATGTTCACTCAAAATGTTATTGCCAAAGAAGCCCTTATCAGTGCATTGTCTGACAATGAGTTTTTAGAGATCAAGAAAGTTGATAAAGCCTACAAGATATGGAAGTATCTAGAAGACATGTTTGAAGGAGACATCCAAACCAAGAATGCATGCAGAAAGACATGGAAGAAAAAGTACAATACATTGGAGATGCTACCTAAAGAGAACATTAGAGCCTATAATGAAAGGATTAATGAAGCAATTGCAGGAATCAGAAATAATGGTGGAGAGATTTCTGAAGAAGACATAATGGATAAGTTGATGACTACTTTGATGCCAAAATATAACAGTAAAATAAACATGCTAGATGAGACTATGCAATTTTCAAAATAATTCAAAAGAGAGACCTTAATCAACAAGATTTCAACATTTGAGATATCAAGTTTCAAGACAGAGCCTATAAGTGAAACAACCTTCAAGCCTCAGTCCATGGTAAGAAATCCTTGAGCACTTCTGGTAATTTTGATGATGATGATGAAGAGAAAGAACTAGATGATTTCATTTCTTTGATTTCTAAGAAAGAAAGGAAAGGAAAAGGGAAATATGAAGGTCAATTACCATTCAAATGCTTTTCATGTAACAAGATTGGTCACTTTGCATCTAAGTGTCCTACAAGAGTTAAGAAGTTTGAAACTAACTACAAGCCTAAGAATACAAAAGAATGTTACTATGTTGGTGATGGAGTATCATATGAAGAGTCAGCAGAAGATGAAATTGGATTCATTTCTCTTGAAGACATGGAGAAAATGTTTGATGAAATGGATCTTGAAGATGAAAAGAAAGCACAAGAGTTAGCACTAATTTCACAAGCTGACATCAGGACAGATTGGATCATTGACAATAGTTTCTCACATCACATGATAGGAGACAAGGATAGAATTGTACTCTGGATGGATACAAAGGTGGCATGGTTAGATTTGGAGAAAACACTCCTAAACCTATCATAGGTATAAGAGCTATCACCTTGGATGGAAATAACAACACTGATGATGTTCTTTATGTTGATGGTTTGTAGCATAATCTACTAAGTGTTGGATAGTTGCTTGACAAAGGATATTAGTTGGAATTCAAAGACAACAAGTGAATCATTAATAACAAGGAAGGAAAAATGATTGCATCAGGTTCAAAGACTAAAGGTAATTTTTTTCATCTTAATCCTAAAGCAAGTTGTTTTGTTATTAAATTAGATGATAGTTGGTTAAGTCACAAAAGACTATGTCACATCAATTTTGACAACATAGTAAAGATAAGAAATGTAAATGTAGTAAGAGACCTTCCTAGCATTGCAAAACCAGTTGATACAATATGCAAGGAATGTGTGATGGGAAAGAATGTAAGGAATTCATTTAGAAGCAAGCATAATTTGGTAGAGAAAAAATTGGATCTAGTGCATACAGACCTATGTGGGCCAACTCAAACAAGATCATACTATGGTGAAAGGTATTTTATTTTGTTTGTTGATGATTATTATAAAATGATGTGGGTTGCGTTCTTAAAAGACAAATTGAAAGAAATTGAGAAGTTCAAAATATTGAAAGCTAAGGTTGGAAATGAGTCTTGATTGAAGATTAAATGTCTAAGATTAGATAGAGGAGGATAATTCACCTTTGACAAAATTTATGACTATTACGAAGAACATGGGATACAGAGATAGCTAAGTGCTCCTAGAACCCCTCAGTAGAATGGAATTGCAGAAAGAGGAATAGGATCATACTTGACACAACATGCACCATCATGATTGAAGGAGAGAGAGAGAGAGAGAGAGAGAGAGAGAGAGAGAGAGAGAGAGAGAGAGAGAGAGAGAGAGAGAAGGTACCTATGATGAATGACCCAGTAGAGGAGGAGCCCCCATCCATAGAGGAGACAATTTTCATATGATCATGACCACAGAGGCCTCACATAGATACACCACCTTTGAGACCACCAAGACCTCACATAGGTACACCACCTTTGAGACCCATGAGACACCAAGAGTGTGGTGATACCTTTTGGTTTGTGCCCCCTACGTCATCTTGAGGCAAGGAGCCCATGTACACTAGTGCTATCGGTCCTAGATTCAATGAAGGTGATACAGGCATAAAAAAAAAATTAGACAATGCTGATGTGATTTGAATCTAGATAATATATGAAAAACATTGAAATAATGAATGATGACACAAATTTCACTAAGGGATGGAGACGCTTCATGAGAGAGAGAAGGAGAAGGAGATTTCAGCAAAATTTGGGCAGGAGATTTTAGATATCCAATAATATCGGATATCTGATAGTTTCAAATATCTAATAGTTTTGGATATCCAATTCTTTTTAATGGCATTGAAAAGTTAAAATTTTACAGTCAAAGACAAGAGACAAGGTATGCATTTTTTTATGAGGCAGCATCCTTTTAAGGGTTTTTGGATTTTCAAACACCATGAAATTTTGGTAAGGAAGAGAGTGGAATAATTTTTATGTCAACATTTTTTTTTCCTGTTTAGAAATGGGAACTCAAAACTAGAATATTTACCTATCCTAGAGACGTCCTTAAAAGATTTTTACTAAATATTTCCCTTTTTCATCATCTTCATTTGCACGATCTTCCTTCATTCAACACAAAACTCTCTTGACAAATGGGAACTGCTAGACAAATCCTTCTTCACACTTTCTACAGCATCAACTTTAGGGTTTCATTGCAAAGCAGAAATGTTAAGCCAAATAATCGAATGAAGTTTATTGGGAAACAAGGGTAGGGAACCATGAAACAAAACCATTTTCATGTATTCACACCTTGTTATAGCAGCCAATGTCATTGAGTACCATGTGTTAAACTTATACACTTTAGGAGTGGAAAGGACACTTATTTTTTATATATAGTTACGTAATTTGCATATTTGGATGCCAAATTTTGTATATTAAAATAAAAATTGAATGTAATGTACATATTTAGATGCCAAATTTTGTATATATAAAAACAACAATTGAATGTAATGTACATATTTAAATGCCAAATTTTGTATATAAAAAATTAGATGCAAGATTTGAAATATAAAAGAGTCCATGGGGTTGATTTGAAAATATTAAGAGCCCAAATTTGTATCATCTTAATGCCATGTAAAGTGCAAAAATTGTATTTCCTTACTAGGAATCTTGTATCCTTGTATTTGTATCGTCTTAATTTTGTATCCTTACTAGTGTAGGGGCACGAAGGACAACCAGTCAAGCCATGAAGACATTCAATACAAACATGAAGACCTTGAAGGAATTAAATGAGAGACAAAGGGAATGGAAGATAGAGAAGGAACTTATGAGCATCAAATACAACATATTTAATCCTATAATGTCTTTTACTATCATGAAATGACATTGCAATGTAAAGAGTTGGTTAATGGCGTAAAGGCCCAAATTTCTTATAAGTGGTCCATTAGTGTCCAAGGGAGTCAAGGGATAGTTTAGGGGTTTAGTAGTTCTTGGAATAAGTATCCTAGGTTTTTTAAAGCTTTACGAGTTTTCATTTTACAAATTTAATAAGTTATAAGTTAACTTTCAAATTTTAAATAGTCAAATTTAAACAGTAACAACTAGTTAGTGTTCTGGGGGGAATTTGAGTTTTAATGTTAAATACCTCAAACTAATCCCTCTAACCTATTAGAAGAGGTTGGGAAATTTGATGAATGGTCTTTTAATGAATGTGGATGCCATTGTACGGGTATGAAGTGTTGTGTGTATGGACTGTCACAGTGAATAGAAAGAAAATTCTGAATATTGCCATTATTTTGTAATGCTTTGAACATTTATGGATTGATAGCCAATAGGATTTTATTTAGTAATGATCTAAAAATATTTTCTTATCATTTTTGGAAGCATTCAAATGAATCTTGCATTGTTTTGAATCTATTCTAAATCATTGTTTTCAGCACTGTCACAGTTGGGTGTGCATCTTCATTTGAGTCATTTTTGGACTTGAGGTCTAGGAGAAGTGCCTAGAGTCATTTGAAAATTAACCAATCTTTTTTGTTTATTCACCCACCACCCTTACCTCTACATCACTTAAATTTTTATTTTCTTAATTCCATGTACATTTGTATCGTAAGATGATGTAATAGTTGGATTCATTGAGTAAAAATTGGTCAAATGTGTCCAAAGTAAAATGATAATTCCCTGGAGTGAAGGGATAGTGATGAAGGATTGCATCTTGACACAAAATGGTCTTTTATATTGGCTTTGGTTGGTCAGGTAAATGCTAGTGACAACCCTATTTTGACCACTAAGTTAGTAGAATGTTCGTGACCATGCTGGACTGAAGTGTCCCCAATGTGTACTAAGCACTATTAGGCAGCAATATTTCGAGGCTCGTAGCAATATTTTGAGGCTTATATCTTGGAGTCCATGAGAGGTATTAGAAAACCATGAGATGCCATAGGACCATGTTTCTAAGGCCTACAATAACCTCTCTCCATTCCAGGAGATTCAAATTTGTTTGAATTTGGCACGCCAATCTCGCTTGAGGCCAAACTTGCAATGAGGGTCAGTTGAAAGTTGCACCACTGGGTTTCCTCCAAACCCTTCATCCTGGCACCAAATGGTCTGTGCCATTAGCTCCATTTGGGTGGTTAAACACTAGTGATAACCCCATTTTAACCTCTGAGTCAATAGAATGTTTGTGACCATGCCAGACCGAAGTGTCTTCGAGGTGCACTAAGCACGATTGGGCAATGATCTTTCAAGGCTCATATCTCAAACTCCATGAGAGGTATTAGAAAACTATGAGATGCTACAGGACCATGTTTCTGAGGCCTACAATAACCTCTCTCCATTCTAGGTGATTTGATTTTTTTTGAATTTGGCATGCCAATCTCGCTTGATGCCCAAACTTGCAGTGAGGATCAGTTGAAAGTTGCACCACTGAGTTTCTTCCAAACCGTTCATCCTGGCACTGAATGGTCTACACCATTATCTCTAGTTGGGTAGGTAAAAACTTGTGACAACCCCATTTTGACCACTAAGTCAGTAGAACATTCACCACCAAGTCAGACTGGTGTCCCCAAGGTGCACTAAGCACGATTGGGAAATGATCTTTCGAGGCTCATATCTTGGACCCCATGAGAGGTATCAAAAAATCATGAGATGCTACAAGACCATGTTTATGAGGCCTATAATAATCTCTCTCCATTCTAGAAGATTCAAATTTGATTGAATTTGGCACACCAATCTCGTTTGATGCCAAAACTTGCAGTGAGGGTTAGTTGAAAGTTGCACCACTGGGTTTCTTCCAAACCATTCATCCTAGCACCAAATGGTCTACTCCATTCACTCTGCTTGGGCAGTTAAATGCTAGTGACAACCCAATTTCCACCACTGATTTAGTAGAATGTTCATGACCATACCGAACCAAAGTGTCTCTAAGGTGCACTAAGCATGATTGGGCAGTGATCTTTTGAGGCTCGTATCTCAGACCCTGTGCAAGGTATCAAAAAATCATGAGGTGCTACAAGACCATGTTTCTAAGGCCTATAATAACCTCTCTCCATTCTAGGAGATTCAAATTTATTTTAATTTGGCACGTCAATCTCACTTGATTCCAAAACTTGTAGTGAGGGTCAGTTGAACATTGCACCACTAGATTTCTTCCAAACCATTCATCCAGGCACCAAATGGTATGCACCATTAGCTCTTGTTGGGTGGGTAAATGCTAGTGAAAACCTCATTTGGAACATGAATTCAATAGAACATTCATGAACATTCTGGACCAAAGTATTCCCAAGGACCACTAAGCACCATTGCATATGTTGACAAGCATTCTAGTGTGTCAAGAGGCAAAGTAAGCCTTTAAATGGATCCTTTGATTGGTGTGTCAAGAGGTGAGTGTTTTGATATTTTCTATTGATTGATAATCCTTTGTAAAGGATCATGTATTATAATCCATTAAATGGCATTGGGAAGGGCTAAATGTACCTAGGGGTCACTAGGGTGATTAAGTTAGGTTAGTTGGACTGATCTAAAGACCTATAAGGTCTATAATGGATTTAAAATGGCCAATAGAGTCAATCAAATGATGTAAAAGCACTTGAAGTGCTAAAATATGGAATTTTCCTATATTGGCAAAATAAGCCTATAAGGCTCATATGGGGTTATAGGTTAGTTTGGATTACAAAGGTTGTTTTAAACCTTTTTAAAATTTATAAGAAGGGGTATTAGATTCAATTTGTCAAGTTGAAAACATTATTTTTCAACTTGACAACATATTTGAATCATACTTTGGTTATGACAGTTAGTTTCAAACTGTTACCAAGAAGTTAGACAGTTAGATAGAGGTTGCAGTTGGGTTTTGAAGGAGTTTTGAGTCTTTTTTGTAGGGGATCTATGTGAGTGAATGGGGGATGTCGAGTTGGGAGTGTAAGGAAGAAAATTAATGTTCTTGAATTGAATGTGATTTTGATTGGATAGTAAATTGAATACATTTCTTTGATTATTTTTTACATCTTCCATGCATTACTTTTAGTTTTTTTATTGCTCTTAAATAAAAGCAAGTGATTGTTGTTTCATGACTGTGACTGGTTGAAGGGTATAGTCAGTGTGTAGGGATTGTAGTCTCCTTAAGGGATTGACTCTCCCATCCACTATGACCAATGTAATTGGTAGGAGAAGTGAATGATGTATTATATCCTTGTATTATAACTATTTTATGTAGGGATATGTGAAGTGATGGTTGAGAGAACACTAATTGATGGAGTTTATTGATTGAAGGAGAGCCTATCTTCATAACGGTCATTATGGAAGTTGAATACCCTTGAGAATAGTTGTTCTTATGATGTAATATGGATAGTAGGATCCATAATAATGTGTTAGGCCAATTGGATTGTCTTGGAGAGAGTTACAAAGGTCTTTTTGAGTAGACCCTAGGTATATGACCCTATAAACAAGGGTTTGGTGGCTAGAGAATTTGGTGAGTGGTGAAACCTTATAAACTTGAAAACCTTATGTTTTGAAACCTTAAGAAAGAATTTTTCATGCTTTTGGGTGTAGGGAGTAAGTTCATGTATAAGTTGCTTTGTTATTTGGAGGAAATTAGGCCTAGTTTGTGGGTGCTAGGGTAGTGGATCTAGCATTTGGTCCAAAGGAGTCTACCCTAATTCTTGGGGAGGATTTAAGGAATCGAAAAGGGTATCTATATCAACCATTATTTTCTTGATTTATTTGGAAAATTCTGGAGAAAAAGGTTGATTTATGACTAGTGAAGGCTTCAAGCCTAGAAAGGCTATTGGAGTGGATTGGTGGAAGATTAGTTGACCAAAATTGGTAGATTTGTGGAACATAGTAGATGGACCATAATAAGATTTTATATGGTGTTACACTCAAGGTGGAAGACCTATTTTAATTTTTAACAAGATGGAGACTCTAGGTGCAATGAGAGGCCTAGAATGGAGTTGGTGCCAAGAGAAGTTGGGATGAGACGTTAGAGGAAGTGAACTTGTTCAAAATGTCAGATGTGTTGGTTCTCTAAAGTTAGAGCACTCTATTTGACCCTTGAGTTGAGACTAACTCCTTGAGTAGATTCCAAGATGCTTGTAGAATCCTCAAGTTGAGTTGGGTTCTATGAGGGGATAGTAGAGGGCTCTGCATTAGACTTGCTTGGTTGAGAGCATCTGATACACATGAATACAATGTAGCACATAAATTTTGAATTCAATTAAATTATGAATTACACATGTGAACACACGTAGCACATAAAGCATACACATATATTTTCTTAAGTCATGAAGATATATGTAGCACATAGATTATAAAGCATACCACATTAATTCACTTAAGTCATGCATGTAGCCCATACACATGAATTTAGGTTATGAAGAATTTACTTGAATAGACATGAATATACTTAAGGCATAAATCATACACATGAGTACATACACAGAAGAATATTTACATACTAACAATGAATAAATGAACACACAATTAACAAATTGGATTGAATATCAAGTTTCATATATATCAAAATCAATAATAATTTTGTACATATCTACATGTCAACATATCTAGATACAATGTGGCATATGCCATCTCAAAATGTGTCATATGACATCTCAAAATAAGTTCAACTAAAAATATTTCTAGGACATCCTATTCTACTGGTGGATCATCAAAATGCAGCCTCTTTGAAGTACTCTTTGGCTTTGATGGATCCTGCATTCAAAGACAAAAGTGAAACCTCAAGTTAGATAACTTAATTTATATGGTTTCTAAAAATAAAAAATAGAAATTAAGAATCATAGTGAAAAATAATAAATAAAATTTAAACTAAAATTGAACTCTCATGTACCTCGCCTCTCTGTCTCCTCACGTGGATAGGAGACCTAATATATGTCCTTGGTAGCAAAGGAACCATGCCACCAATTTTGACTCTGACTTGTATATGTTTACGAACATGAGATTGATTTATGAATTATACTATTTAATGTTAAATCCTTGGTAGAAAATATATGTTTACAAAATAACTGAATTAACATTAAAACTTACACGTGTTGAACTTTCTTCACAAAATATCGACTGAGTTATCAGCAATACAAACCCTTTTCATTCTACCTCCCTCAAACTAAGGGTCACCTACAAAAGTCAAATAGATACTTCATACTATCATAACTTGATCATATTATATATACTTGATAGTAAAATATACACAAATAACTTTAGAAATATATGTACCATGGGGATATCACTATGAATTGAGATGTCGGTGACTCTATCATGGTGAAAGGGTCTCATGACATCATCAGACACCACCCTCTGTCAAATAAACCATGTAAATTAAAAATGAGTACGCACAACTAACAAGTATAGATGTATGCATAAAAAAACTAAATTACTTAATTAACTTGCTCTTGTCAATGTCTGACACCTGCACCACGTCACATTGCTCACCAATGGCAATTGGTGACACCTACATCAGTATGTAATAAGATTCAATCTTAAAAATTAGAAAACACATGTACATATACTATTATAATAATTTAAGGAAACCAATGAGTATATTAAAACATATGTACTGTGGAAGTGTAAAGGCCAAATGATATGGCCGAAAGCATGGACCCCTCCACCTGTGCCATCTCCTCCTCTGTCATCAACTAAAGATAAATGTAACACATAAAAAAACATAAGTGGGAAATTGTTATAAGAAAATTATACTAAAAATACTAACATTTAAAATTAAATACAATGTAAAATGTGAACTATTTACCCTTACCATAATAGTAGAATTCTAGGGCTCTGTATGCACCTAATGCACATCTTCATGAGGTGCTTCAGTGCCTCTAGTGTGATATGTAGTATCGTACAACTCAAAAACATAGTTATATGCATCACAATCATTCAAGGGACCTAAGCACAAATTCTTGCACATAATGAAAGTGTGGGGCACACAAACATGTGAGCTTGTGGTGGATGTGGAAGGACCAGAAGCATTAGGATGAGGAGGAAACAATGTTGTGCTTTGTGTAACTAGAAAATCACTGAAGGTGTGATGGCACAAATACTCTTTCAGTCAGCCTTAGCAATAATATCAGGATGTTGCATTGTAGGAGGTGGTGAAATCTTGAGAGGGGGGACAAATGTGTAGGATTTCACCTAGTGTTCCCATGGATTGTCCTGAGTGAAACCTAAACCTACACCCTGGTTCGGTCTCATACTCCAAAAATTTACCTTGTGACCGAGCACAAATTCAGCATATAATTTTTAAATGAAATAAATGTTGGAGATTTGCCAGTAGGCCAGTATAGACTATATGTTTTTCATTGATGGCAATATATGGAAAGTAGCATGCATGGAAGTCTTATGTAGTAAGCTTTCAATATATGTAGCATGGACATAATATTAGCATGATATCATGGGTGCAAAGGTTAACTATTAGTACAGATAGTTATATAGTAGCTTGTGTCAGCAGTGTTCCTGACATAGTAATAGATAGTGTTCTATGTATGGTTGTTCATACAGTTATCATGGAGACTTGCATGCTTGGATATATGTTGAAGACATGTTAGTGATGTTTTAGTTATGGATGCATAGTCTGATATTTAGTAGAAGAGAAGTTATGCAGTCACTATTCACCAGTTGCAGTTTCCTATGTTTATTCAAAAGAACCGATAGAGATTTTATTGGTTATAGATTTGCACCTATCTTTTGTGTTTGCACCCTTTTATTTAAGCTTAGAGAAGAGTTATTGATGTTTGATTAAGAGCACATGAAGTAATTCAGCTTGAGGAGAAAGATACGGTTGTTTTGGTAGAGCCAACAGTGTGTAGCATGCGTCTACAATTATCTTATTGGGCAGGCCCCAGAATGTGTTGTGTGCATAGTAGAACTGACAGAATGTTTATAGGAGTTTTTTATGGTTTCTCTAATATGATTTCAATGTGGTTCTAACAAGCTGACTTGATTATATCATTTAGAGGAAAGATATTTACAGGCAGTCATTTTTTATTGCTTCAGTGTGGTTCATGGTTGATTAAGTAGAGAAGAGAAGAGTGTGTGAAGTGTTGAGCCATCAAAAGAAGGTCTATGTGACCAAGTAAATTATTTGTGCTATACATTGGAACTAAACTAGACAAAAGGTCTAAGCGTAGTTCACCAAGATCCAAATATAATTTATATTTGTTATTCAGAAGGTTTTAGCCTTCACCCCTTTGAGCACTGAGCTCTCGGATAGTGCGTCCTCTCCCCTAACATGGACAATTGTAAAAGACTCCTAATAGGGTCTGACCCTTGACCAGGTCTACTATACTAAATATATTGTAAAGTAACTCCTAAAAGGGTTAAGGATCTTCTAACAAGGATCATAATACACTAGTGCAAAATATTAGTGGGTCTCAATTCCCACTAGGGTTTTTACCTATTTGGGTTTCCCCATAACCAAAATATTGGTGTTGTGTTCAAGTCTTCTTTCATTGTGTTTATGCTTATGTTTAAGAATACTTAATTGGATAAATAATTGAAACTTGTAGATAACTAATTCACCCCCCCCCCCTCTTAGTTATCTCTTGGGACTATTCTTAACAATTGATATCAGACCCAAGTGCCTCAAAGAGAAATTTTAATAGCTTGAGGTTGATCAAATGGCATACTTTAGGAAAGAATGTCCTAAGTTTGATGGAGAGAATTATCTTGATTGGAAGAACAAGATGGTGACCCATTTACAGTGCATTGCTTTTGAATTTTTTGATGTAACCATCAAAGATGCTAAGATTCCTACCTTAGAAGACCTTGCAAAGGATGATGCTACTGATAGGAAAAAGGAATTGTTTCATTAGAATGCTATAGCTAAAGAAGCTCTTATTAGCACCCTATCTGATGGTGAGTTTTTAGAAATAAGAAAGGTAGATACAACCCACAAAATATGGAAGCACCTAGAAGACATATTTGAAGGAGACAAACAAGCAAAGGATGTGCGTAGAAAGACATGGAAGAAAAGATACAATGCATTAGAGATGCTTCCTAAAGAAAATATAAGATCTTACAATCAAAGAATAAATGAAGCAGTTGCTAGAATCAGAAACAATGGTGGAGAGATTTTAGAGGACATTATGGACAATCTAATGACTACCCTCACTCCTGATTATGAAAGCAAGATTAACATCCTTGATGAGACCATGCAGCTTAGATCTAATTTCAAGAGAGAGACCTTAATCAGAAAAATCTCAGCTTTTGAGATTTCAAGATTGAAGATAGAACCAAAAAGAGAGACAGCCTTCAAAGCAATAGTTCATGGTAAGAAATCTGCAAACACCTCTGGTAATTTTGATGATGATGATGAAGAGAAAACATTAGATGATTTCATTTCTATTATTTCCAAAACAAAAAAGAAAGGAAAAGGAAAATATGAAGGTCAATTACCATTTAAGTTCTTTTCATGTAATAAGATCGGTCACTTTGCATCTAAGTGTCCTACTAGAGCTAGAAAGTTCAAAAAGGATTACAAGCCTAAGTACTCTAAGGAATGCTACTATGTTGGAGATGGAGTTTCAGATGATGAATTAGGTGAAGAATAAATTGGATTCATTTCTATTGTAGAAAAAATGAATAATAAGATAGTTCATGAAGATAAGAAAGAGAATCAAGAGCTAGCATTGATTTCACAAGCTGACATAAGAACAAATTGGATTATAGATAGTGGTTGTTCACATCACATGACAGGTGATAAGGATAGATTTGTTCATTTGGACAAATACAATGGTGGTATGGTTAGATTTGGAGATAAAACTCCAAAACCCATAGTTGGTAGAGGAGAAATCACCTTGGATGGAAAGAATAGTACTGATGATGTTCTCTATATAAATGGTTTGAAACATAACATTCTTAGTGTTGGATAGCTACTTGGAAAAGGTTATCACTTGGACTTCAAAGATGACAAATGCATCATTAACAACAAGGATGGTGTTATGATTGCATCAGGTTCAAAGACAAGAGGTAATGTTTTTCAACTCAATTTAGAAGCAAGTTGTTTTGTTGCTAAAGTTGATGACAGTTCGTTGTGGCATAAAAGACTATGTCATATCAATTTTGATAACATAGTAAAGATAAGAAATGTAAAGGCAGTGAGAGATCTACCTAGTATAGAAAAACCATTCGATACTATATGCAGTGAATGTGTGATGGGAAAGCATGTGAGAAATTCATTAAGGAGTAAGAAAAATTCTACAGAGAACAAGTAGGATCTGATTCATATAGAACTATGTGGTCCAACTCAAACAAGATCATACTATGGTGAAAGGTATTTCATTTTGTTTGTTGATGATTATACTAGGATGATGTGGGTTCCATTCTTAAAAGATAAGTTAGAAGCATTTGAGAAGTTTAGAATATTCAAAGCTAAGGTCGAGAATGAATCTGGACTAAAGATAAAATGTTTGAGATCGGATAGAGGAGGAGAATTCACCTCTGATAGATTCTATGAGTACTATGAAGAACATGGCATAAAGAGATAGCTAAGTGCACCTAGAACCCCTCAGTAGAATGAAATTGTAGAAAGAAGGAATAGGATCATCCTTGATACAGCACGCACAATTATGATAGAAGGAAAAGTTGCACACACCTATTGGAGAGATGCAGTCAATACAATAGTCTACACCATAAATAGAATTCAATTAAGGCTAGGCACTGACAAAACACCATATGAGCTATGGTTTGGTAATGTTCCCACAATAAAATACTTTAAAATATTTGGAAGCAAGTGTTACATCAAGAGGGATGAAGCAGTAGGAAAGTTTGATGCAAGAAAGTGATGAAGGTATTTTCCTTGGTTACTCTACTAAAAGTAAAGCTTATAGATGTTTCAATTTAAGATTGAAAAAGATCATTGAAAGCGTTCATGTTAAGATTGATGAAAATTTTATGGTTCAAGAAAGATATCATGATTACTCACCCATGATTGAAGAAGAACCTAGACCCTCCACTAGTGAGACAGTCATTAAGGAAATGTTTGACAATATTGATGTGTTATTCAATTACCCTGAAACAAGTGAAGAAAGTACTCCTAAGGATGATGAGTCAGCATCACCTAAAGTTCCAAAGTTTACATCTAGAAATCATTCCAAGAAAGACATCATTTGAGATCAGAGTGGAAAAGTCTTAACAAGATCACAAGCAAAGAACTTAGCTAGTAGTGAAGCAGTATGTTTATTATCTCAAATTGAACCTTTAAGTGTTTAAGATGCATGTAATGATTCAGATTTGCATGATTCCATGAAAGAAGAACTTGATCAGATTATTAAGAATGACACTTGGGAACTAGTCCCAAGACCTAATGATAAGAATGTGATTGGAACAAAGTGGATATTCAAAAACAAGATGAATGAAGATGGTATAGTAGTAAGAAACAAAGCAAGGCTAGTATGTAAGGGATATACACAAAGAGAAGGCATTGATTATTCATACACATTTGCACCTATGAAAATATTAGAAGCTATTAAGTTGTTTCTAGCTTATGCTACAGTCAAAAACTTCAAAGATTATCAAATGGATGTCAAGTCAGCATTCCTGAATGGAGATTTGAAAGAAGAAGTATACATTGAGTAGCCAGAAGGATTCACCTTATCAAACAGACCTGATATGGTATGTAGATTGAAGAAATCCCTCTATGGACTTAAGCAAGCCCCTAGAGCATGGTATGAGAGACTAGATGGATATCTAACAAAGATTAGATTCAAGAAAGGAGCAGCAAATTTTAATCTATTCATTAGAGAGACATCTGAAGGTATAATACTTGTAGCTATATTTGTTGATGACATTATCTTTGGAGGTAGTGACAAACTAAATGTAGAATTTGCCAAAGAAATGTAGAATGAGTTTGAGATGAGTATGATTTGTCCTATCAAATACTTTTTGGGACTAAATGTGCAGAAGATAGAGAAAGGTATTTTCATTAATCAATCCAAGTATGTGAAAGAGATACTAAAGAAATTCAATATGGATGATTGCAAGATAGTAGGAACCCCTATGATCACTGGATGCAAGCTTACAAAAGAAGATGACTCACTAGTAGTAGATATAACATTGTACAAGTCTATGATTGGTAAACTCATATATCTTACTCAGACTAGACCTAATATTTCCAATACAGTTGGCATGGTTGGAAGATTTGTAGGAAAACCTAAGAAAAGTCACCTCATGGTAGTAAAGAGAATATTGAAATACTTGCAGGGCACTATAGATTATGGTCTATGGTATCCTAATTTAGAAAATGTTGAGCTTCATGTGTACACTGATACATATTGGGTAGGATGTGTTGATGACAAAAAGAGTACATCAGGTGGAGCAGTGTTTCTTGGTGATAGACTTGTCACTTGGACAAGAAAGAAACAAAATTATATTTCTTAGTCAACATTAGAAGCAAAATATGTTGCAATAGCCTTGAATTGTTCCACAATTGTTTGGATCAAGTAGATGATAAAGTATTTTGGAATTCAGATTGATTATCCTATTTTTATTCACTATGATAACACTAGCACTATCTATATGTCAAAGAACCCTGTGATGCATGAAAAAAAAAAGCACATTGAGATCAAGTATCACTTCCTAAGAGAACAAGTGGTAGAGAAAGAAGTCAAATTAGACTATGTGAGTACTAAAGATCAGTTGGCAGATATATTCACAAAGCCCTTGCCTAAGGATACTTTTGAGTATCTCAGGGAGAAGTTGGGAGTAATTCCCTTCCCTGATTTTTCTTACAAGAACAAAGGAAAGGCATCAGTCCTTAGGGACTGATGGAAGGTTGAATACTCTACCTCGGGAGTAGTACCAGAGCTTAAAATGAATGGCACCCTTTTTCATTGATGTTACAGGGGGAGTAATATATAGAGTCATGAAAAATAGAACTAAAAAGGAGTAGTATACTAAGGGGGGGTAGTATTCAGTTATGACAATAGTACAGTTGAGGAAATGGAGAATATTGGAAAATATTGTAGAAGATGGAGGATTCATCTTTGGGGGATTTTTGAAGAGGAAATGGAGAATTTTATAAAATAATTGTTCATTTGGGTTGGTGGTGGTTTTTCATTCCACATGTTGCCATCAATGCCAAAGGGGGAGATTGTTGGAGATTTGCCAGCAGGCCAGTACAGACTGTATGTTTGTCATTAATAAAAACATATGGAAAGTAGCATGTGTGGAAGTCTTATGCAATAAGATTTCAATATATGTATCATGGATATGATATTAGCATGATATCATGGCCGCAGAGGTTAACTATTAGTACAAACAGTTATATAGCAGCTTGTGTCAGCAGTGTTCCTGACAGAGTAACATACAATGTTCTATGTATGGTTGTCCATAAAATTATCATGGAGCCTTGTGCACTTGGATATATGTTAAAGACATGTTAGTGATGTTTTAGTTATGGATGCATAGTCTGATATTCAGTAGAAGAGAACTTATGTAGTTGCTATTCACCAGTTGTGGTTTCTTGTATTTATTCAGAAGAGCCAACAAAGATTTTATTGGTTATAGAGTTGTGCCTATCTTTTGGGTATGCACCCTTGGATTTAAGCTTAGAGAAGAGTTATTGATGTTTAGTTAAGATCGCATGAAGTAATTCAGCTTGAGGAGAAAGATACAGTTGTTTTGGTAGAGCCAAAAGTGTGTAGCATGCTTCTACAATTATCTTATTGGATAGGCCCCAGAATGGGTTGTGTGCATAGTAGAGCTGACATAATGTTTATTGGAGTTTGTTATGGTTTCTCTAATATGATTTCAAGCTATTTCTAATAGGTTGACTTGATTATATCATTTAGAGGAAAGATATTTATAGCCAGCAATTTGTGATTGCTTGAGTGTGGTTCATGGTTGATTAAGTAGAGAAAAGCAGAGTGTACGAAGTGTTGAGCCATCAGAAGAAGGTATATGTGACCAAGTAAAGTATTTGTGCTATACATTAGAACTGATCTAGATAGCAGGTTTAAGTGCAGCTCACCAAGATCCAAATATAGTGTATATCTGTTATTAAGAAGGTTGTAGCCTTCACCCCTTTGAGCAGTGAGCTCTCGGACAGTGCATCCTCTCCCGTAATAGGGAAAATTTTAAAAGAATCCTAACAAGGTCTGACCCTTGCCCAAGTCTACTATACTAAATATATTGTAAAGAAACTCCTAACAGGGTTAAGGATTTTCTAACAAGGATCATAATACAGTAGTGCAGAATATTAGTGGGTGTCAATTCCCACTAGGGCTTTTACCTATTTGGGTTTCCCCGTAACAAAAATATTGGTGTTTTGTTCAAGTATTCTTTCATTATGTTTATGCTTATATTTAAGTATACTTAATTGGATAAAGAATTGAAACTTGTAGATAACTGATTCACCCCCCCTCTTAGTTATCTCTTGGGACTATTCCTAACAATTGGTATCAGAGCCAAGTGCCTCAGAGAGAAATTTTAATAGCTTGAGGTTGATCAGATGGAATACTTTAGGAAAGAAATTCCTAAGTTTGATGGAGAGAATTATCTTGATTGGAAGAACAAGATGGTGACCCATTTGCAGTGCATTACTTTTGAAGTTTTTGATGTAACCATCAAAGATGCTAAGATTCCTACCTTAGAAGACCTTACCTTATGATATTAGAAAAATAATAAAAAATTAAATATTGAACTTACCTTATGATATTAGAAAAATCAGATATATGATTAGAATGGATATTTGAAATCCCTAAGCCGCATTTAGCATTTTCACAGTGAAAATGTTGAACCCAGCTAGGCTATATAAATTTAAATTACTAACAAAAATTGGATATTTGATTTTATCAGATATCTAATAATATCAGATTACCGATTAGGCCTATGCTTTGGCCTTTGTCTTGGCTAGGTATACTGACACTCAAGCCTACTAAAAATTCAACAAATGGATTAGTGCACTTTTGGATGAGTGAAAAGTTTATTTTTTCACATCGCCACTTTTTGGCATACCATGATCCTGCACATACCCAAATGAAGTATGATTTTGCATCTGAATGTGATAGTTGATTTTTATAATTAGGTTATTGATAAAGATTTCCAATTTATCATTTGATGGAATTTGTCAAGGATATAGTGAGATCTTCTTCCTCCAACATTTGAGAAATGTCAGGAGTGGTTCTCCTATTTTCTGTTTCAAGTTGCAGATGTCTATCATTTTGACTGGATGTTGGATGTTGTAGGATTATTGCTAATAGAACAATTTGATCAACTCCTCAAAAATTTTGATTATTGGAGGTATTTTAGAGAACCAATTGATGGATGCCCCTCCCAAAGATCATGGGAAGAGACGCATTAGGTAGATTGGTTTATGCATGAACTCCATTGATAGGGTGCAAAACTCCCTGACATTATCTTGAGGATCTAAATTTCTATCATATTTGTCATATTTTAGTAGTTCCACCCCTTGAGGGAGTGGTGGCATATACAAGCTTTGGTTGAATGGAAATGGACACAAGGAATCCATTGAGAATTCTTTGGGTTCTTTCTCTTTTTCTAGCTTGTTAATTTTGACTTGCATAGCATGCATTTGTTTCATCATGGCTAGGATATGGGTTTCTTCCTTGTGTGTTATAATGTCTTCAACATTACAATTGAGAGAGATTTTAGCCCCTTCTTGGGATAGTTCTAGGAAGCATGCATATTTATCTTCTCATAGGAAGTGTTTCATGAGTTTCTTAAAGAGATCATTATCTTGGTATTGTGCAATTTCCAAAGGTGTGGGCTCTTGACCTCTTCCTTCATCAGAATCATGACCTTGTGAACCATGGCCAGCTACTCTTTGAGACATAGAAGCTTGTTGATTTTTATCATGAATTGATTCAAGAGAAGGTGTGTGACCTCTCTTAAGGCATAGCTTTCCTAACTCATCTTCCTTGTAAAGCTCGTGGTCATATGGTTGATAAAAGGACTAGGCAATGAGAGAAGATGAGGGTGATGTCTTTGGATCTTCTCATTTTTTTCTATGTAGGGAAGATCTAGTTTCCACCATTAACCTTTAGGTGAATCTTGGAGCAAGATAAGACAACTAAGATGATAATCTAATTTGGAAGGACCAAGCAATGTAACCTTGTCAAGATTCGATCATTGATGAAAAGATTAGCTAGACATAAGTGAAGGACATAGTATCTGAGATATATGGGTAGATGCCCAAAGAGTGGTGGACATTGATACACAATACTTAGCCTCTAAGAGATGATGACAAATTTGGTATTGATAAGGTTTCCAACATAAGATGAAACATGTTCCAGATTGACCACCAAGATGATAAATCAAGAAAAATAGATCACTTTAGGAAAATGAGATGGGTTTTCTATTTTTCTTCTATGTACCTAACATAATAAGATTTGTGACATTTTTTAATCAAATAGGGGGTTGTCTTACTTTTTTGTTAACAACATGAATTTTTTGAAATTTTTTTTAAAATTTCCATACAACAATATGCAAGCTCGTACGACACAAGAATGGACCCTATCATGGCAATTTGGAATCTCATACAATAATTCACACTAGAAGAAAGTTTTATGCTTGCAAAATTTGACAACACTCATACGACAATCACTGGTTTCTCATATGACAATACGGGGTTCTGATATAGAAATCTAGTATTTTGTGCAATTGTCATACAACAATTGCCAAGTGAAAACAACAAATGACACCACAAAAGGATTTTTGCTTCAAATTTTAGAGTTTTGAAGTTTTTGTCTTCACTTTTCTTTCTAGTTTTTAGGATGTATGTGTTTTTGTGTGTCTGAGAATGTTTAACATTGTTAATATGATTTAGAACAATAGAGAGGGGGGGTGAAATAGTTGTTCTCAGGTCCAGATGTATCAATTGAACTTTTAAGCACTTCAACAATCTTAGATCTAATCACCAATACTACTTGATCATTAAAGAATGTATACCAGAAACATATAACAATGCAGTCCACTATCCAATAATATTTAACTTGCAAAACATAGAAATGTTCACACCAAAACATTCACACAAGTATGACACCAAGATTTATAGTGGAAACCCAATTTGGGAAAAACCACTTTGTAACATGTTACTAATATTTTCACTCTTCTGAAGTGAGCTCTGTGAAAATCCAACCCTATCAAAGGTTTACAAACACACTGCTAGGTGTGACCCTATTAAAGGATTTCAACCACCATGTTAGGAGTGAGCCTTGTTAGAGGAATTAAGTACATTCCATTAGAATGAAACCTTGATTAAAGGATTTAAACAATGACTGTTAGGTCAACCTTGTTTAAAGGATTTAGATTGATACAATGGTTAGAAAGTTGCAATAGTATCTGATCTAAAAAAAATACAACTCACTTTGCAAATAACAGATCCAATTCACACATATATGATGGCTTACTGACTAAGTTCCATTTACATCTCCATCACTGATATGCTCAGAATTCACTTCAATAAATCACAACTCTGATCAACTCCTTCACCTTCGGCCTTTCTGCTTAGACTTATCAGTCAATAATATCAACAACTCCAACATCCTTCTTAACCTCAAACTTAGGTTTTCCTTTATACCTCTTCAATAGGCAGCCCCATCTTTTTCCACTTAATCTCCTTTGTAGATCTTAGGATTAGGTTAGATTCATCGAATCCTTCCAACATTCATGTTCTTCATCCATCCTTTTAGAAACATCTTCAATATCTTTATTGAAATCACACTAAAATGGTTTACTGTGCTTAAATTCTCCATACACACAATTTATAAAGTCAACATGATTTACATAATCCAAGAATTTAACTAAGTTAGCCAGGAATCTAAATTCTTCCTCAAATGTAAATTGCTAACTGATGCAAAGTGGTAAGCGGAAGCCTTCAAACAGTGACAATTGGTGAGTTTCAAGGTCTCAACTACCCAAATAGGGATCCAAGTACCCAATACTTATCACAAGTATGGTACAAACTAGGGGAAATGGTTATCACAACCCAAACACCCAAGGTGACCTAATCACTAGGCTATGCCAAGTCCAAACACCAACAATTGAGAAGTTACTAAGAGGTCTCCTTAACTCAATAGACAATCAAACCCCATGCAATGACTTATAAGACCAAGGGTGGCCTACAATCATTTATCTAGCCTATTTAGGTACTATTCCTTTATTTTCAATGGTTCTTTCATTTACAAGCCATCCATAACACTAGGTTGCTTCATTAACCAAGGATTTGGCTTGTAACACTTCCTATAAGGAAATTTGAACATAAGTCAATTTTTTTCCAAATGAGATAATGAATTGGTTAGGTATCCTAATACCCTTTTTGGGTTTATAAAACATATCCAAGCACCAAGGAGTGGAGACAAGTAGGAGTCACTGATGTTACAAAGTTAGACCGGGCTAATAGGCCTAATTGGTCTCCAAATACACTACAAGTGCTCTTTCTCCTAAGCCAATGCATAGAATAAGTATGGAGGCATGTGTGAATATATAAAAGACCTCAAAATCCAAGTTTTGGAGTCTTGATGAATCCCCAACCAAAGACTATGGTGACTGTCCCAAGTCACAAACTGGTGCACACATAGAGATGTACACCTAGGGCTTTGTGGAAAAACCAACTCCCTACAAAACTCCACCTCTAACCTACATATTGTGAAAGTGCATAAACAAAGGTCTAATTCCACCAAGGGGCATCAGATTCCCATGGTGGAATTGGGTCAAAAGATCAAACCCTATCAGAAATCCTGTTGGAGACCTTCAATCCAAGCAAGCACACAAGAAACCTTGATATCTCTTAAAATAGGATGAATTAGAGCATGAATCCAATTGCAGATGAAATTAGATTGGATGGAAAAAAATTTGGTCTCAATGATTCATGCACACTAGTCTATACCCATTCATACTAGGGCACTGTTCTTGAGAATTGCAGAGAAATGTTTATTTTTTTATTGATTCAAATGCCAAGTTACACATCTTACCTTCCACCTACCTGAAAGGGCTTATTGAAGGTTTCCACCATTTATTATAACTAAAATTTAAACCATCTAACCATTGGGGGCATGATTACAATGTTTGGCAAGAAGTTGTTAAAGTTGCTAAGCAAATTTTACAACATTTTTGCAACTTTTTCTTTCTAGGAGACCAAACTTGGTCTAAACCTATCCTAGTGATCCAACATGGATCTAAAACATTAAAACATGAAAATAAGTAAAATCCTATGATTTTAGGCCCATTGACCACTTTTGACCTTAGGTAGCCAGGGGCTTATAGTTGTGCCAATCCTAGAACTAGGCCTCACAACTTGGTCTAGGTGCCTGACTAATGAATCTAAACTAAACTAGATGTTCTTGGGACTCTAAAGAGTATTTTTTGTTGAGTCTAGAGTAGGTGCTCCTGCACCATACTCCCCTTGAGTTTTAAAACTCAAGTCCCTACTTGAGGGTAACTACTCCACCGAAGTCCCATGTTGTTTGATTTGATCTTTGGTCGGCCAAGTAGCATCTATGTTGGGGAGTCCCTTCCATTTGACTAAGTACTGCATGTACTTCTTAGTTCCGGTCTACCTTAATAACTTTGTGTCCAAAATTTCTTCTAACTCCACTAGTTTGCTTTTGGGAAGATTTGTGACATAGTCTTCATCTTTGATGTTTGTGTCCTCACTTTTCTCCTTCATTAAACTTGTTGTAGCTTTGTATGGTGTGATGTCTACCACATTGAATATTAGAGAGATTTGCAAGGTTGGATGAAGAGAGATTTCATAGGCATCCTCACCTCTTTTATTAAGTATGCCACATGGACCTACTTTCTTCATTTTTAGTTTGGAGTATCTACCCTTAGGTAGTCTCTCTTTCCTTAGGAATGTTCAAACCTTGTCTCCCACTTTGAAGTGGACCTCTCTTCTTCTTTTATCAGCACTTTCCTTATACTTCAAACTTGACCTTTGTAATGCATCTTTTACCTCTTGTTGTACCTTTGTGATAAGCTCTACCAGTTCTTGGCCTTGAGCACTAACTTTGAAGTTAGATGGTAGTTCAATCAGATCTAATGGTCCTTTGGGATGAAGACCATATACTACTTGGAATGGAGTCTTACCGATTGACCTATTTATAGTCATTAAATGCAAAATCTACTTGGGGCAGGAGTGTATCCCAAATTTGAGAATATTGCTTGGTTAGGCATCTTAGGAGATTGCCTAGGGATCTGTTTACCACCTTAGTCTACCCATCTATTTATGGGTGATAGGCAGAGCTATAGGTGAGGTTTGTTCCTAATTTCTTGAAGAGTGTCCTCCAAAAATGTCCTTGGAACTTTACATCCCTATCAGATACAATTGTTTGAGGTAAGCCATGAATTCTAACCACTTCTTTGAAGAATATATTGGCTATGTGAGATGCATCATTTGTTCTTTTGCATGGTACAAAATGAACCATTTTGCTGAACTTGTCCACTATGACAAAAACACTATCAAATCCTTGCTTGGTCTTAGGCAGCCCCATTACAAAATCCATTGAGATGGACTCCCAAGGTCTTGAGGGGATTGGTAAGGGTTGGTGGAGCCCTTGATTTTTTGTGCAAGTCTCTATAAACTTTTTGACATCATTGTTCAACTTAGGCCAAAAATACCTCCTCTTCACCATGTCTATTGTCTTATCAATGCGGAAGTGACCTCCTAAGCCACCACAATGCTTCTCTTTTATTATGTTTGTCCTCATTGAGCACTTTGGTATACATAGTTGGGATCCTTTGAATAGAAGTCCATTCTGAATCAGATATTCAGAAAAGTCAGTGTGATATATGCCAACCATCTTTGTGCAAATATGATATATCTCTGCAAAATCAGGGTCATCTAGGTACAAGTGTTTAAGGGACTTAATTCCCACAATTTTTAATTGAACTTCTTCAATCAGACCAATCCTCCAGCTAAGGGCATCAACAAATTTGTTTGCTACAACCTTTTTATGCTTGATGTTGAATGTATAGGCCTGCAACTACTCTACCCATTTCAGATTTTTGACACAGAGTTTCTCTTGAGAATTTAAGAACTTAATGCATGGTTGTCATTGTATACTACAAAATGTTTTGGTATCAAATATTTCCTCCATTTCTTGAGGGCTTGGACCATGGCATAGAGCTCTAGGTCATATGTAGAGTGCTTTCTTTGAGCCTCATTCAATGTCTCTGAGAAGAAAGAAACTGCCTTGCCTTCTTGGCTTAGGACTGCACCTATAGCCAAATTGCTTGCATCTGTCTCCATAGTGAAGACTTTGTTAAAATTAGGGAGGACCAAGATAGGTTATTGGGAGACTCTATTCTTCAAGTATTGGAATGCATCATTAGCTTCCTTTGTCCACACAAATTTAGTCTTCTTTCCACCTTTAATAGTTTCAAGCATTGGTGCACACACATGACTGAAATTTTTGATAAACTTCCTATAGAATGTTGCAAGTCCATGGAAGCTTCTTACATCACCTTGGTTCTTTGGTGGAGGCCAATTAATGATTTCTTCTACCTTCTTAGGGTCCATCTTGAGGGTACCTTGTGAGATCAAAAATCCTAGGAACACAAGTTCCTTCCTCATAAACATGCACTTTTTCAAGTTGATTACCAACTTGTGTTGATGGAGTCTTCTTAGTACCTATTCCACATGATCAAGATGGTCTTCCTTGCTATGACTGAATATTAGTATGTCATCAAGGTAAAAAACAACAAATTTTCCAATAAAATCAATGAATATCTCATTCATAAGCCTCATAAAAGTGCTAGGGGCATTGCTTAAGCCAAAGGGCATTACTAACCATTCAAACAAACCTTCAGTAGTCTTGAATGTTGTTTTCCATTCATCTCCTAGTTTGATTATGATTTGATGGTATCCAAACTTTAAGTCTATCTTGGTGAAGTAGCAAGCACCTCCTAGTTGATCCAAAAGATCCTCAATCATTGGCATGGGGAATCTATACCTTATGGTGATTTTGTTTAGGGCCTTGCTATTAGTACATAACCTCCATTTTCCATCCTTTTTACAGGCCAAGATTGACGGTACTGCACATGGACTAAGACTCTTTTGAATGAGTCCTCTTTCCAACAATTCAGTGACCTATTTTGCAATCTTTGCATGCTGCAGGGGTGTCATTTTGTATGGTTCCTTATTAGGAAAAGATGAGCCTAGTATGAGGTCTATTTGATGACTAATATCCCTAATGGGAGGGAGGCTAGTGGGTAGGTCACTAACAGTGACATCTTTATAATTTTGTAGTAGTTCCATGGCTTCATTTGGTATAGGTTCTTTTTTATCAGACCTGATGTTATCCTTGGGATTGGAGATTAGGACAAAGGGTTCAGTATTAGATTCCTTCAAGGTTTTCAACATCTCTTTCTCTCCCATGATAATCACAGTGGGTTCTTTTTTAGATTTGTTATTCGGTAGGGGCTTCATAGTAAAGGTCTTCCCATCTTTAGTGATGGAGTAGGTGTTCTTCCTACAATGGTGTATGGCATCTACATCAAATTTCCAAGGCATGCCTAGAAGGATGTGTGAGGCATCCATCTCAACCACATCACAAAGAACTTTGTCCCTAAAATCTGAAATTAAAAACTCTATCCATGCTTGTTCTGTTACTAGAGTTTTTTGGCCTTTGGTTAACCATGAAACATGATAGGGGAAAGGGTGTGGCTTCTTAGGGAGTTTTAACTTCTGAACCATTTCACAAGATACAAGATTTTTAGTTGAACCAGAATCTATTAGTAGATTGCATACTTTTCCATGACATTTGATATTTGTCCTAAAGAGATTCTTCCATTGTGGAGGTTCTTGGGTTTATGGCACTTGAAGGAAGACCTACCTAATCATCAAACATACTCCTTCCTCTAGTTCCAAGTCTCTAGCATCAGCATTGTCTTCTTTTTTATCTTCTTGGACAAGTTGTGCTCTCCTCTCACCTTGGTTATTGTTGTTCCTCTTCTCAAGGCATCTTCCTACATGATGTCCCATTTGGTTGCAATAGAAACATTTCAATGGTCCATTACCTCTTCATGAATTTTTCCTTCCCCTATTGAAGGGCCTTCTTCCTCTATAGTTTCCTCTTGAATTAGAGTCACTATTTTCTTTGTCTCCTTGGTCAGGAGTCCTGCTGCTACTGCCACTATTTTGTCCCTTGTTCCAAGAGTTTCCTTTGCCTCTAGAGTTCTTCCCACTATCATTACTCTTCCCTTTTCCAAAATCTTGTTTTCTCTTCCATTTTTCCTTTACCTTGAGTGCCATTTGATAGCACTTATTGACTGTGGTAGGGTAGTGTAGGCTTAGTTCCTCTTGAATGGATACCTTCAATGGATTCATGTATCTTGCTAGTTTTTCTTCCTCATCTTCTACCATATTGGTCTTCATACATAATTTTAGGAACTCCTCAGTGTATGAGCCTACATCCATGTCTTTTTATTTCAAACTTTTCTTCCTCCTATGGAGTTGTACCCCATAGTCCTTAGGCACATATGTCTCCCTAATCAATGCTATCATCTTATTCCATGAATTGATCATGTTCTTTCCATTCTTCACCCTCTCTATTTGGATGAAGTTCCACCAAGTTAGGGCTGCTCCCTTTAAGTTGGATCTTTCCACCTTTACCCTCTACTTTTTAGGGATGTCCTCACATTCAAAGAATGTTGTCAAAGCCTCTATCCAATCCAAGGCTAAATCTGAATTAATCTTGCCATTAAAGACTGAAAAATCTATCTTTTCCTCCATGGTTCTCCTTCCCATGGATTTCAAGGCATATATGGAAGGCCTTTGGTCTATAGGGATGTGTTGTTCAGGATCATCCTCCTCTTCTTCACTCCCTTCTTCATTTTTAGACCCATCTTCTTTGTTCTTGTCAAGCTTCTTCTCAAGTTCTTGAAGCCTCTTAGTTAAGGCTGTGTTTGCAGCCCTTTGTTCTCTCACCATCTTTTCTAACTCACTATTTGTGACCCTTGAAAGGATCTCTTTGTCCTTAGGAGTAGACATAGATTTGATACCACTTGATGCAAAGTGGCAAGCGGAAGCCTTCAAATAGTGACAATTGGTGAGTTTCAAGTTCTCAACTAACTAAATAGGGATCCAAGTGACCAATACTTATCACAAGTATGGTAAGGACTAGGGGAAATGGTTATCACAACCCAAACACCCAAGGTAACCTAATCACTAGGCTATGCCAAGTCCAAACACCAACAATTGAGAAGTTACTAAGAGGTCTCCTTAACTCAATAGACAACCAAACCCCATGAAATGACTTATAAGACCAGGGGTGGCCTACAATCACTGATCTAGCCTATTTAGGTCCTATTCCTTTAGTTCTAGTGGTTCTTTCATTTACAAGCCACCCATAACACTAGGTTGCTTCATTAACCAAGGATTTGGCTTGTAGCCCTTCCTAGAAGGAAATTTGAACATAAGTCAAAATGTTTCCAAATGAGATAATGAATTGGTTAGGGATTATGATACCCTTTTTGGGTTTATAAAACATATACAAGCACCAAGGATTGGAGACAAGTAGGAGTCACTGATGTTACAATGTTAGACCAAGATAATAAACCTAATTAGGTCTCCAAATGCACTACAAGTGCTCTTTCTCCTAAGCCAATGCAAAAAATAGGTAGGGAGGCATGTGTGGATATATAAAATACCTTAGAATCCAAGTTTTGGATTCTTGATGAATCCCCAACCAAAGTCTATGCTGATTTTCCTAAGTCACAAATTGGTGCACACATAGAGATGTACACCTAGGGCTTTGTGGCAAAACCAACTCCCTACAAAACTCCACCTCTAACTTTCATATTGTGAAAGTTCATAAAAAAAGGTCTAATTCCATGAAGGAGCATCAGATTCCCATGGTGGAATTGGGTCAAAAGATCAAACCCTATCAGAAATCCTGTTGGAGACCTTCAATCCAGGCAAGCACACAAGAAACCCTGATATCTCTTAAACTAGGATGAATTAGAGCATAAATCCAATTGTAGATGAAAGTAGATTGGATGGAAAATCTATTGGTCTCAATGATTCATGCACATTGGTATGTACCTATCTATAATGGGGCACTGTTCCCAAGAATTATAGAGAAATGGTTTGTTTTTTTATTGATTCAAATGCCAAGTTACACATCTTACCTTCCACCCACCTAAAAGGGCTTATTTAAGGCTTCCCCATCAGTTATAACTGAAATTTAAACCATCTAACCATTGGGGGTATGATTACAACATTTGGCAAGAAGTTGTTAAAGTTGCTAAGCAACTTTTACAACATTTTTGCAAATTTTGCTTTCTAGGAGACCAAACTTGGTCTAAACCTATCCTAGTGATCCAATATGGATCTAAAACATTAAAACATGAAAATAATTAAAATCATATGATTTTAGGCCCATTGACCACTTTTGACCATAGTTAGCCAGGGGCTTATAGTTGTGCCAATCCTGGAACTAGGCCTCACAACTTGGTCTAGGTGCTTGACTAATGAACCTAAAATAAACTAGATGTGCTTGGGACTCTAAAGAGTATTGTTTGTTGATTCTAGAGTAGGTTCTCATGCACCATTAATTCTTATTCAATACTATGTTCAACTCCTTGGTCATCACTGCACAGCTTAGTTCAACTCCTTGGTCATCACTGCGTAGCTTAGTCATCTCTTCAAACTGTCTCCCTCGGCTAATACTATCACTCGATAATAAACTAATGTTCAGCCAACACTAAATTTACTTGGCATATACTAGCTCTTGGTCAACACTAACATCACTCATCTTAAAATAGATTTATTCTCTTTTTCTTGGTTAAGCCTACTTGTTCAATCTTGCCTCTTACTTAGATAAATAATACATTATCTTATCATTGTGCCACATAATCAAGTATGCATTGAAGTATCAAATAACTCAACCTTTCTCTAGGTTCAATTTTTATCACCCTTGCCTTAATCCTTCTCATCAATCAATATATATAGTACTTTCTTAGATAGAAACTATCTTACCAGTTAAGGTTTGACATTAATGACAATACAACAATTGCTTCAATTGCAGTTTCCATCAATCTCCCTCTTTGGCATTTATGGAACACCATATGAATAACACATGATTCACCAACCAATCCTAAACTTTGTCATTGCATCAGAAATATTTGTAATATCCTTAGCTTCATTCTGATTCTAAATCACTTAGCCTAGCTTGCTTGACCATCCACATAGTTACTCCTTCTGAATCTTTTTTGTGTCTCTTTACCTCAGATTCTCTAAATTACTTCCTCTTTTATGTTTTTTCATCTGAATCTCTCCATCTTTGACAATAATGCCAAAGCAGTATCTAGAACTTGCATCTTTCAAATGTAGATGTCATCTTGTCAGTTTAGTAACAATATTTCTCCCTCTATCATCTTGCTTATGACTGATTACCTACTTTTCTATACTTTTCACAACTCTAGGCTACTCCTAAAGTGTGACCTTTTCTAACTCAATTTGTTAGATACTATGTATAGTATTGTTATACACTAAGTTTTCACCCTTGTTTCAAGCTCTCTTGGTCTTGATAACTTAGTATAGCATGGGAATCATCTCCAGGTTGTGGGACCTATGCTAACTAAGATGAGACCTCCAAGTTCTAGGCTGGTTCCTCTTGGATAATCACCTTAATTTGCTTCTTTGACAGGAAATTAAATTTTTGAGGGGAAAAGGGATAGAAGGATTGCATGAAAGGGAAAATAACTGAAAGCAAATTACCTGCTAGGAGATACACTGAAATGAGTTGAACACAATACACTAACTAAACTAGCATGAAACCTCCCATATCTAATAGAACATAATATTTCTAAACAGGCTTGCATAAGTGTTTCACAGAGGGGTCTAGACAAAAGACACAAATTGTGACCTGCAAGCAGACGTTCTCTTTAGCAAAAGGGCATAGGAATGAGACAGGATGATAGGGGGCTGAAATATACCAACAAACTCATTCAAATCAGATCAAATAGAATAGTATACATATAAGCTGAAAGAAAGAAGGGTTTTGGAACTCCAAGATTTCTCTAACAAGGCCAGTATATCATATTCAATAAGAGAAATATAAACAAGGGAAAGACCAGAGGGAAGAACAGATGCCACGGATAGCCTCTATTGAATATGAGATTCCAATGAAAGATTACAAACTGTAAGAGCTAGAGGGTAGAATAGATGCCATAGATAACTCCTAAGAAAGAAAACTCTTTTTACAAAATTTAAACTCTGAGCTCTAAAAATGCTCCAAAATAATATATACATCTCCTTTTTCATGTAGGTGGGAGAAAAACCTAATTAGGGTTACATATAATTTGACATAAAATAATCAAAAACCCTAATTCTATCATGTCTGATCATAAATGTGTCTTTGAAAGTATCCTGGCTGATCAGATCTCATATTTGTGTCTACATCCCTATACTGCATCTTCCTATGGACAAGCCACCTCAATCTATCTACCCCTCTACAACTCGGCCTTGCCATGAATGCTCAAATCTGGTCTAGGTCTGATTTGTATTTTTGAATTATAGAAGGCCATAGGTGGTGCCACCTTTTAATGTTTCTTTGGCATGAGAAAATCAACATGGTACCCTAAGAAATCACATGAGATGGCCATCAGATCCTCCCCATCATCCTCTCAACTACAACCATCCTAGAACTATCAATTCTGAGCTACCCAAAGCCACACAATCGATCAACCACAATGAACCAGCAAGAAATCCTGGCGAAGATATTTAAATTTGAAAAATAACAGCCAGCTGATCCAAATTAAAACATGACCATCGATATTTATCTTTCTTGCTAGATGAATAGCCTAGATCAACCTTGTAATAGTTGGGAGACCCTTTGAAAATTCAAATGCCACATCACTAGTCAGAAGCCAAAGAAAATTGAGCAGCTTTGCGTGACTGGCACCCACCTGACAAAAGAATCCTTGAATCTGCATCGAATGGTGGTCGCATGATCTGATGGGGTTGGAAGATTCCATCAAATCATATGATGACCGTAGATCTTCCTTGATGACCACCTCTCCTGAGGCTCCCAGATCCACTGATAGATCCCATTCATCACTCTATTGGCTAATAAAATGCGAGCACGTCAGAACACAAGGACCCACCTGATAGAGCCCTGGTAATAAAGTAAGATCAATGGTTGGCATATGATCACATGGGCCAATAATATTCCATGTAATCATATGATGTTCATGGATCTTCAAGAAAGACAACACACTGGGCCCACTCTGACATGCCACCACATCACCAACCTTCAACCAATCAAAAGTGTACAACTCAGACTGCATGGAAATGGACCCACTAACATAGAAGCATTGTGCTAAAGAGGAGGATTGATGATCATCATTATACCATGATGCTTAAAGAGACATCATCTTCACCCAATGGTATAGTGAGAATCATCGATCTTGCACGAGCTTTAACCTGCCAAGAAATTGAGACCACCAAACAAACCGTAACCACTCACCAGATCGCTGGATGTTAAAGACTTAACTACAGGGAATCAGAGATCTCATGACCAATTAGAAAAATAAAGAGCATGTGGAAAAAAGGAACCACTTAAGTAGCCAAAAAGGTAACCACAAAATAGAAAGGTCGTAGGGTTTTAGGGATTTTTCGGGGCCAACCGCTACTTTTTTCAAATTCAAACATGCACCCAGGGGCCAAAAGAGATTCCAGAGGCTAGAAAACAAGACACAGGGCCAAGAATATTTTTAGGGCTCAACATGGTAAAATATGTAGACCTTGGATAAAATCAATCTAACCAAATTTGTATGATATAGGAAAATTGGGTAACATTTTGGCAATTTCTACTAGATGTCAGCCTGCTAGACATTGAAACTAGTGGCCTTGAGCAATCCATTGGGAGATGGAGTCATCACTAAAAAATAAAACTTGCTTGACAGAGAGAGACTTGGAGCTAAAAGACAAAAACTATGCACTGGCACTTCTTGGAAAGTAGGAAAACTAAACTAGAAAGCAAGGACAGAAAACAAGAAACATATTTATAGAGATTTACAAGGAGGGATTGACCTCAAAGCAAGGCTTCAAGTGGAATCCATTAACTGAAATAGGCAATTCATTTCCTTCCAGAGTTGATAGTTGAAAAATGTTAGGACTCTTGCATCCTATAATAACAAATGGTCCACCCCAAAAGGAATCAAACTTTGTATGTCTGCCAAGCTTTGATCTGAATTCATCCCACTTGAGAACTACATCTCCAACTTTGAAACTTCTAGCCCTAGCTCTTTCATCAAAACTTTTCTTTGTCTGAATCTGATGGAACTCCATATCTTTCATGGATTTATTTCTGAGTTCTTCTAACTCCATTAGCTGAGCATACCTAATTTGTAAGGGATCTCCTTCTTCAAATAGGGCATATTGAGTAGCCAAGTCCAAAGCTGGCAATTCAGTTGAAATGGACAACTTAGCCTCTCTACCATACACTAATACATAAGGAGAATTCCCAATGATCTTCTTTGGGGTAATCCTATCTAACCATAAGGCAAACTTCAACTTAGTATGCCAATCCCTTTGATTATCTTGTAGAGTTTTCTTGATTATCCTAATCAAGTTCTTGTTAGTTGATTCTGCCAAACCATTGCCCTGAGGGTAGTAATTTGAACTTGTATTCAAATAGATGCCATTTCTAATTGCCCACCCTGAGACTTTAAAGCCTATGAATGCCAATGCATTATCTAATATTATGGAGTCTAGTGTGCCAAATCTATGAATTATATCATCGTAAAAACTTAAGACAACACTCTCATTTGATTCTTTTAAGGAAACTGCCTCTGTCCATCTAGTGAAATAATCTATTGCAGTGATTATCCACTTGTGTCCTGCACTAGATGGAGGGTTGATCATACCAATAAAGTCTATGCCCCACTTCATGAAAGGTTGCTCTATTTTGATTGGCTGAAGGGGCAGAGCTGCAATCCTTTCTTTTCCTACAAACATAGCACATTTGATGCATTTCCTCACATAATCATGACCATCCTTAAAGATAGATGGCCAATAGTATACAGCCCTCATGATTTTAAAAGTAGTAGTCCTAGGAGAAAAGTGACCTCCAGAAGGTCCATCATGAAATTCAAATAGGACATCAGCTATCTTTTTTGAATCAATACATCTTAAAAGGACACCATTGTGATCTTTTCTGAAAAGAACCTCATCTATTAGCACAAAGGGAACAAATTGTAACCTATAATATCTTCTTTTTTGTTGAATCTGGGCCTGCAAGACATAGCCCTCTCTTCAAGTAATGAATCATGTCAAGCAACCAACCTGATGCCTTGGCATGTTCCTCTATAGAATGTACAACTAGAGATGAATCTGTTTGTTTTGATTTCTTTAAACTTTCATCCCTTGCCAAATGCTCACAAAGACCTCTTCCTCTAACCAGCTTGGTGTTTTGGATATCAATGTCATATTCCATTACCTCGGTAATCCAACTAGCTCTTTTCTCATTTAGGTCCTTGGAAAGCAAAAATTCCTTGACACTTGGATGAGTAACCTTCAAGTGTACCTTGTTATGGGTTAGTATATATCTGAACTTTTTAATGCTCTTCACCATAGCAAGTACATGTTTCTCTACAAAAGAGTATCTTTTTTCATACTCTTCTAAACCTTTGCTGAAGAAAGCAATAGGCTGCTCCACCCCTTCTAAATTTTCTTGAGTCAACATAGCAAATATAGAATCATGACCTCCATAAGCATAAAGGATAAAATCCTTACTAAAATTTAGGTTTAAGAGAGCAAGAGCTTCAGTCAAGGCCTCTTTGATGGCTTCAAAATTGGCTTTCCCTTCTTTAGTCCAGCTGAAGGCTAAATCCTTCTTTAACATGGCTATTAAAGGCTTCAATAAGTCTACAATGTTAGGCAAGAAATGCCTAACAAAATTAATCTTTCCTATGAAAGATTGGAGACTTTTCTTATGATGTGGCAATGGTAGCTCTAGGATGGCTACAATTCTTTCAGGGTCTACTATAATTCCTTTCTTGGATACTATATATCCTAACAACTTTCCTTCATGAACTACAAACACACATTTCTTGGGATTAAGAGATATCCCAAACTCTCTACATCTTTCAAAGATTTTCCTCAAATGTTTGATATGATCTACTGCATGTTTAGAGTAGACAATTATGTCATCTAAGTAGACTAGTACAAATTTGTACATGAGGCTTTTGAAGGCCATATCCATTGCCTTTTGAAAATTAGCACCTACATTTGACAAACCAAAGGACATCTTTTGATAAGCCATGGTTCCCCACTTGGTTGTAAATGCAGTCTTATATTGATCCTCTTCATTAACTAAGATCTGATTGTATCCTGAATAGCCATCCAATAATGAAAATCTCTCAGATCAAGAGACACATTGTAAGATTTTTTCCATAGAGGGTAATGGATGGCAGTCTTTTAATGTATCTCTATTAAGATCCCTAAAGTCAACACATAACCTCAATTCTCCACTCTTCTTCATTATAGGCACAAGGTTGGAAACCCAACTAGTATGCTTGATGGGGTAGATGATACCACTTTCTATCAATTTGAGAACTTCTTTATGCATAAGTGGCTCAAGCTTGGAATTAACAGGCCTTTGTTTTTGTCTCACTGGTTTGGCATTAGGTTCTAATTCAATAGTGTGCTAAGCAAGGGCTGGATTAAAACCTTCGAGGTCTTCATATTGCCATGCAAAAACATCACTAAATTCTCTATATAATTGGGTGTAAGCTTGCTTTTCCAAATCAGTGTTTACTTTTCCAAATTGTAAACTTTTGCCTGGTCCCAACTCTAATTCAACACAATGTTCTTGTTGAACTACTAGGCCAGCTTTATTCTTCTTAACTTGATCATCCTTGTTGAAGATAGTCTCTAAGGTGACAAGACCTCTAGGTGTCTTATTAGACTTAATTTGTATCACTTGGTCACCATAATTTTGCAATAGTCTATCTTGGTTATGCTCTAAGAAGACATCTTCTTCAAACAAGAATTGCAGAATTTGTTCATCATTGTCAAACACTTGCCAATTAGTATCAATATCAGGGATAGAAGGTCTGACAATCACTTTGATATGTTGTTGGTCAATTTCTTTTGAAATTCTATTAGGGATATCATATTGAGACCCAATAGCAGCTAATCTATTTGCATTTTGATTTAGTTTTCTAGGGATAGCAACAATATTTAAAGCACAAAAGTCTTCAATTGCATCCCAAATTCTATGTTTGTATGCTTTCAAGGTGTCATTTTAGTTGCACTTATCCCTCTCACTTGACTGACTACTAAGTCACTATCACCATAAACCCTTAGGGCCTTGAGCCCTCTTTTTCTAGCCCATTCTAGTCCATTTACAAGGCTTTCATATTTTGCAATGTTGCTAGTGTAGGAGAAATTGAATCTGAAAGCTATATAATACCTTTCTCCTTTTGGAGACACTAGCATGGCACCACCACCAGAACCATGTCTGCTTCTAGCTCCATCAAATAACATTTCCCACACCTGATAGCTTTGATCCTCTGAATCAATGTCCTCTTTGAGAAGGTTTGGCTCTATGGATCCACTTTCTTGTATCAAAACACTCTCCAAACCAGCATCCTAGATGACATTTTCTTGGGCTTCAAAAACCTTTTTTGATTCTAGTTCATCTAATAAAATATCAGGGATACTTTCTATCTTAGTGTTTGCTTCTCTGATAGTTGGGAAATCACTATCATCAAATATAGGATAATTCACATTGATGGTATTGGATACATATGGCTCTATATGGTGTGCTACTAATGATTCTAATTTGATGGTAACCTTGGTACCATACCTCATGTAAAAAAGCATGTGGGACCAGTTAGAAGAAAGATAGCCTCCTATTTTGGCTATGAACTCCCTTGACAAACATATGGCAAATAAAGCAGGGAGATCTATGATGTATATATCAAGTAGGATAGAGAAATTAGGACTAGCATGAAGGATTAGACTAGTATCCTTAGCAACACCTATAGTGTTAATCGAGGATCCATCAAGTTGTGTAACCTTCTTTTGGAGGGGTTCATATTTAACCCCTAATTGGTCAGCCACTTTTTTGGGCATTAAAGTACTAGTAGCTCCACTGTCTACCATACAATTATGTACTAAGGATTTTCCAATAATTAAAGATACATAAAAAGGAGGGGGCTTTGAGTTCCTACCTTGAGTGGTATTGGCTTTGGAGTTGCTACTTGGAGCCTCCTTTTCTTGATCGGTGTTGACCAACACTGGCTTTGTAGCTTCTTTTGTATGCTAAGGAGTAGTCATTTCAGTCATAGCTTTCTTCAAAATCTCAAGTTTCCCTGGAATAGCCAAAGAATCCCACATAGACATGGTAATGTTCACCTTCTTCATGTTGTCTACAATGTTGAAAGGTGTCACAGTGTGTACTCTTTATTGTGCTCTTACTATGATGGGCTCCACTTCTTTGAGAGTCTAGCCCTCTTTACTTGTAATGACAGGAGCCTTGAATATGATGGGAGTAGCTTGTTGTATTGGCTCTGTAGATGTAGTAGCTTTAGTACCAAAGTCTTCTCACTCCATGTCTTGAGCTCTTCTCTTTGACCTTGTGTTCGCAGCAATTGAAGGTTCACCAATGACTTCATTGAAGTCTTGTTTCTCCCAATTCAAAAGAGCAGTCTCATTATCTTGTGGTTCTTGTTGAGGAACTGATCCATTGGAAGAAGATTTTTATTGAGCTTGTGAGGCATTTTGAACCATTAGTGCTTGGTTCATCCATCCATTTGAACATGTAGCCTGATTATGAGGCTAATTACAAGGGAAACACCATTCATTTTCCATGGCCATATTATTTTGACTAGGGACCATGTCCCTAACTAGATTCACAGAATTGAGAGGTGTAGGGTTGTATGGTTGGAATGGTCTTTGATTAAAATTTTGTCTTTTCCCTTGATACCCTCCTTGGTATGGTGGCCTATTTGGTTGATAAGGCTGTCCTTGATTGTGATATTATTGATTAGGACTTTGGCCTTGTGGCTGAAAAGGTGGTCTGATTCCTTGCCCTTGCCTCCTTAGGTTTGTGACCTCTTTAATCAAAGTCTGTAGCAAATTTGTCATTTCTTGTTGACTAGTTTGTTGACTATTCTTGATCTCCTGTAACTCTTGAGAGAAACTTATTTTTAGCTCCTGACCACTAGTGCTAGCTTGAGGTGCTAATATGGTGGGAATAGGGGTAAATGGGGGTACTTGTGCAAGTGCAACATGGTGAAGGCTAGGAAAGATGGGCATGGGTGGCCTTCTAGCTATCATGTCTACTTGGATTAAACAATTTTCAGCCCTGACAACTATATCAAAAGCTTGGGGTAGAGAGGTACCGCCCATAGATTGGATCATGATAGAGATTTGACCATTCAAAATTTGCAAGAAGTATAGGAAAGCATGGTCATCTGATGGCCTTACTGAGACTGGAATTCTATTCCATGTCTTGAGGAATCTATTATTACAATCTGTCATTTGTTCTTGAGGGTCCCTTCTAATGGTTGTCAACTACTCAACCAAAGACAAATTGTCTGATTTATCCTCAAAATGCTTACTCAATGCTTCTCCTAATTCATCCCATGAAGTAATGGAGCCAACAGTTAAAGTTCTAAACCATTCAAGAGCCTTACCTTTGAGAGAGGTTGCTAATAGTTTGGTGGCCACATATTCTTGAGTTATATTGTGTATGCTGCAGATTGTGGTCACATCTCTTATATGCTCAAAAGCTATAGTTTGTCCTTCACCTATGAAATTAGGTAGACTCTTTAGTGCCACCAAGGGCACATCATGATGTTGAGAAAAGTTCAATGGGCTCCCTTGGTTGAAAGGTGCAAAAGAAAACTATCTAGCCATTGTAGGGACTGAAACCTGATGAGTAGCAACTATGTGAGTTGTATTTGGTGTTGGATTTGAATCTTCTTCTGGATCTCTGCTTAGAGATCTTCCTCTTCTTCTAAGATGAAAGGGAAAAGGTCTCCTTTCTAAAGTATCTGGTGGTGTAGACTATACTCTCCTTGTGGGAAATGTTCTCTTAGTTGATCTACCTTTGTAGCCTCTTTTTAAGGGAAACTCTAAAAATTCAGTGGGCTTTGAGCTTCTAGTCTCAATCTTTCTCATAAATTTTGAACAAATTTAGCCTGGATCTATGAAATTAGTGGAGTCACCTGATATACTTGACAAAAGACTTCCAAAAGTCTGTATTATGCAATCAGTATATCAAAGATAGCATAATCTTTCAAAGATAAACCTCTTTCAATGTGGTCCCATTGGGCATGCCAGAATTTTTATACACTAAGTTTGCACCCTTGTTTCAAGCTCTCTTGGTCTTGATAACTTAGTATAACATGGGAATCATCTTCAGGTTGTGGGACCTATGCTAACTAAGATGAGACCTCTAGGTTCTAGGTTGGTTCCTCTTGGATAATCACCTTAATTTGCATCTTTGACAGGAAAGTAAATTCTTGAGGGGAAAAGGGATAGAAGGAGTGCATGAAAGGGAAAATAATTGAAAGAAAATTACCTACTAGGTGATACACCAAAATGAGTTGAACACAATATACTAACTAAACTAGCATAAAAGCTCTCAGATCTAATAGAACACAATCTTTCTAAACAGGCTTGCATAAGTGTTTCATAGAGGGGTTTGGACAAAAGACACAAACTGTGACCTGCAAGTAGATGTTCTCTTCAGCAAAAGGGCACAGGAATGAGACAAGATGATAGGGGGCTGAAATATACCCACAAACTCATTCAAATTAGATCAAACACAATAGTACACATATAAGCTAAAAGAAAGAAGGGTTCTAGAACTCCAAGATTTCTCTAACAAGGCTAGTATATCATATTCACTAAGAGAAATATAGACAAGGGAAAGACCAGAGGGCATAACAGATGCCACGGATAGCCTCTATTGAATCTGAGATTCCAATGAAAGATTACAAACTGTAAGAGCCAGAGGGGAGAATAGATGCCACAAATAACTCTTAAGAATGAAAACTCTTTTTACAAAATGTAAACTCTGAGCTCTAAAAAAGCTCCAAAATAATATATACATCTCCTTTTACATGCAAGAAGGAGCAAAACCTAATTAGGGTTACATATAATTTGACATAAAATAATCATAAAACCCTAATTCTATCATGTCTAGTCATAAATGTGTCTTTGAAAGTATCCTGACTGATCATATCTCATATTTACATGTTTATCCTTGTACTGCATCTTCCTACGAACAAGCCACCTTGATCTATCTACCCCTCTGCAACTTGGCCTTTCCATGAATGCTCAAATTTGGTCCAGGTCTGATTTGTATTTTTGAAGTATAGAAGGCCACAGGTGGCACCACCTTTTAATGTTTCTTCGGCATGAGAAAATCAACATGGTACCCTGAGAAATCATAAGAGATGGCCATTAGATCTTCCTCATCATCCTCTCAACTAAAACCATCTTGGAACTATCAATTCTAAGCTACCCAAAGCCATGCAATCGACCAACCGCAATGAACCAGTAAGAAACCCTGGTGAAGATATTTAAATTTGAAAAATAACGGCCAGCCGATCCAAATTAAAATGTGACCATTGATATTTATCTTTCCCAGTAGATGAATGGCCTAGATCAACCTTGTAACAGTTGGGAGACCCTTTGAAAATTCAAACACCACATCACCAGTTGGAAGCCAAAGAAAATTGAGCACATTTATGCGACTGGCACCCACCTGATAGAAGAATCCTTGAATCTGCATTGAATGGTGGTCGCATTATCTAATGGGGTTAGAAGATTCCATCAGATCATGCAATGACCATAGATCTTCCTTGATGACCACCTCTCTTGAGGCTCTCAGACCCACTGACAGATCCCAGTCATCACTCCATCGGCTAATAAAATGTGAGCACATCAGAACATGAGGACCCACTTGACAGAGCCCTGGCAATAAAGTAAGATCAATGGTTGGCGTATGATCACATGGGCCAATAATATTCCATGCAATCATATGATGGCTGTGGATCTTCAAGAAAGACAACACACTGGGCCCACTCTGACATGGCACCACATCACCAACCTTTGACCAATCAGAAGTGTACAACTCAGACTACGTGGTAGTGGACCCACTGACATAGAAGAACTACACTAAAGAGGAGGATTTATAGTCATCATTATACCATGACACTTAAAGAGACATCATCTTCACCCAATGGTATAGCGAGAATCATCGATCTTGCATGAGCTTTAACCTGTCAGGAAACTAGGACCGCTAAACAAACTGTAACCACTCACCAGATTGCCAGATGTTAAGGACTTAACCATGGAGAATCAGAGATCTTGTGACCTGTTAGAAAAATAAAGAGCACATGGAAAAATGGAACCACTTAAGCTACCAAAAAGGTAACCGTGAAATAGAAAGGTCGTAGGGTTTTAGGGCTTTTTTGTGGCCAACGGCTACTTTTTTCAAATTCAAACATGCACCCAAGGGCCAAAAGAGATTGCAGAGGCCAGAAGAAAAGACACGAGGCCAAGAATATTTTTGGGGCTCAATAGGGTAAAATATGTAGACCTTGGATAGAATCAGTCTAACCAAATTTGTATGGAATAGGAAAATTAGGTAACAAGTACATTTGATGTAGTGTTCCTAGCCTCACTAGGCAGCCTCAATTAGGGGAAGCAACCCTAATTTACCTTTAACATATTCATGAGCATCCTTAGGTAAAGATTTTGTGAATATGTCTGCTAGTTGTTCCTTTGTATTCACATATTCCATTCTCACCTCTTTATCTTGTACCAATTACCTCAAGTAATGATACTTGATAGCAATATGTTTGGTCTTTGTGTGAATCACTGGATTATTTAATATGTTGATAGTAGTTATGTTGTCATAGTATATGACAACTAGTTTAGTGATTTCCTCTTTCATGCCTTTCAACAATTTCTTAATCCATACCAGATTTGAACAGTTCACTGTAGTTGCTAAATACTCAGCTTCAGCTGTAGATTGGGAAATGCAATTTTGTTTCTTTCTTGTCGAGGAAATTAATCTCTGTCCAAGAAAGAAACATCCACAACTAGTACTTTTTCTATCATCAATATTTTTGCCCAATCTACATCAGTGTAGACTCTCAGTTCAAATTTTGCATGCTTCTTGTAATACAATCCATAGGCTTTTGTTCCTTTCAAATATCTCAATATTCTCTTTACAGCCATCATATGACTTTCCTTAGGATTGGCAGAGAATCTTGCCACAATCCCAACTGCTAGAGCTATATTCGGTCTACTGTGAACAACATATTGCAGCTTTCAAATCATGGATCTATATAAAGTTTGGTTTACTTCAGCAGTATAATCATTTTTAGACAGTTTCTATCTAGTAGCCATGGGGGTACTTATTGGCCTTGAAACCTCCATACCAAAGGTTTTCAGTATCTCTTTGACATATTTAGATTGTGTGATAAAAATACCTTTTTCCATCTGATAGACTTACAAACCAACAAAGAATTTTATCTCACCAAACATAGACATCTCAAACTTAGTTTGCATCTCATTTGAAATTTTCTTACATAGGGCATATTGTCCTCCAAATATGATATCATCTACAAAAAATTTAGCTAACAAAATCCCTTTACCTTCTTCATCTTTCATGTATAGATTAATGTTGTCATTTGTCCTTGAAAATACAATCTGTATCAAGTAATTGTGCAGCCTCTCATACCATGCTTTGGGGGCTTGCTTCAATTTATACAGTGCCTTGTTCAGCTTGCAAACCATATTTCTCTTGTTTGGATCAACAAATCCTTTAGGTTTCTCAATATACACTTCTTCTTCTAATATACGATTCTATGGAGGTGTTTTAGGTGCAGACATCTATCTCTTGATTCCTCTATCATTGCAGAATAGATTGAACTCATTTAATATAAACTCTCCACCTCGGTCAAATCTCAGACATTTTAGGTTTCTACCTGTTTATTTTCAACCTTAGCCAAATACCACTTAAATAACTGAAATGCATTAGATTTTTCTTTTAAAAACATTACAGTCATCATCCTAGTGTAATCATCAACAAATAGAATAAACTATTTAGCAACACAATAGCTTTGTACACCCATAGGTCCATAAAGGTCAGTATGAACCAGATCTAAAGCATTTTTAGAAGTAAAAGTCTTGCCCTTGAAACTAGACTTTTTCATTTTACCCATCTAGCATTGTTTGCACATCACATTATCAGGTTTCTTCAATCTTGGAAAACCTCTAACTTTCTTCTTTTTACTAATATTTACAAGATTGTCAAAGTTAACATGACATGGCCTCTTATGCCATAACCATACATCATCAAATTGTGCAATCAAGCATGTCTCTTCAGATAGATCTAGATAGAATAAATTACCTCTAGTCTATTCTCCACCTCCAATTAGTTCACTAGTGGCATCAAATATTTTAGCCTTTCTGTGATGAAACTCCACTCGGTAACCAATGCTATTAAGTTGTGCAACACTTAGCAAATTATAGTTAAGACCTTCAAGCCAATAAGTATTTTCACAAGTGATCTTATCAGTTAGCTTAATTAATCCTTTACCCTTTATAGGACATGGTGCATCATTACCAAACTTAACACTTCTACCTTTGTAATGATCTAGGGTTTCAAATTTACTTTTGTCACTAGTCATGTGATGTGACCAACCACTATCAATAATCTATTTATGACCTTTTCTCACATAAGAAACAAGTGCATTTTTCTCATCTTCATCAAAATCATCTTTCATAGAAACATAAACTACTTCAATTTTAAAATCATCATTATCAGTGTCAGTTTCTTCTTCAACAATATAATAGGATTTCTTACCTTTATCCTTGTAGTCCTTGGACCTTTGGTAACCTATGTTTTCTCTCTTATACTTGTACTTTCTTTCTCTTTCCTCATCCTTGTCATTCTTTTCATGACATCTTGCAACTATATGGCCAACTTTGTTACATGAAAAACATATGATAGGAAGTTTAGCTTTATATTTTTCTTTTCCTTTTTTCAATCTTTTAGCCATAAGAGCTTCAAGATCCTCTAGTTCCTCATCAAAAATGTCACTATCACTTTCACTATCACTTATACATTTTATTTTTCCCTCTTAGACTAATACAAAACCATTTGTGACTTGAATGTAGATTCAACATTAGCAACATTGTAGTTATCATAGTTAGAAAGATCAAAAGCAGTAAGCTTACCAACAAAACTTTCCAGTGTTAGAACATTACTAGGGTTACATCTAGATTCTTTAATTGCTAAAATTGTAATGGCATATATAGGAAGAAAATTTTTCAATACCTTTCCAATAACAGTTTCATCATCAATAGTTTCATTAGCTCCTCTAATAGCATTTACTACCTCCTTGATTGTACCAAAATAATGAGCAATATTTTCACCTTCTTGCATTTTCATTTCATCAAACTTACCACTCACACTTTCAAATTTTTCCCTTAGTACATTTTCATCACCACCATAGATATTTGTAAGAGTGTCCCACATTTAATTTGCATTTGTGCAATCTGTAATGTCTTCAAATTCAGGATAGCTTAAGGTAGATGCAATCTCCAACATTACTTGGTTGTGTTCCTATTTAGCTCTCATCTCCTCGGTAGTCAAAGGTGTAGCTAGTGTAACATAGTCATGTTCAACATAATATTTCACTGAGTCACCAATACCAGCTAGATGCAATTTCATCAAACTCTGCCATTCAAGGAAGTTCTCCTTATTCAACTTCAGTACCTCCTTTTTATACATCTTGATCATTAACTTCAAGTACCTTTAAACTTGTTTTGTGTAAGCACCAACAGCTCTGATACCAATTGTTAATAGGATTTAGAATAATAAAGAGGGGGGTGAATCAGTTGTTCTCAGCTCCAGATGTATCAATTGAACTTTTAAGCACTTCAACAATCTCATATCTAATCACCAACACTACTCGGTCATTAAAGAATGTATGTCAGAAATATATAACAATGCAGTGCACTATCCAATAGTATTTAACTTGCAAAACATAGAAATGTTCACACCAAAACATTCACACAAGTATGACACCAGGATTTATAGTGGAAACCCAATTTGAGAAAAACCACTTTGTAACATGTTACTGATATTTTCACTCTTTTGAAGTGAGCTCTGTGAAAAGCCAACCCTATCAAAGGTTTACAAACACACTGCTAGGTGTGACCCTATTAAAGGATTTCAACAACCATGTTAGGAGTGAGCCTTGTTAGAGGACTTAAGTACATTCCATTAGAATACAACCTTGATTAAAGGATTTAAACAATGACTGTTAGGTCAACCTTGATTAAAGGATTTAGACTGATACAATGGCTAGAAAGTAGAAGTAGTATCTGATCTGAAAAACATACAACTCACTTTGAAAATAACAAATCCAATTCACACATATATGTTGGCTTACTCACTGAGTTCCATTTCAATCTCCATCACTAATCTGCTCAAAATTCACTTCAAGCAATCACAACTCTAATCAACTCCTTCACCTTCAGCCTTTTTTCTTAGAATTATCAGTCAATAACATCAACAACTCCAACATCCTTCTTAACCTCAAACTTAGGTTTTCCTTTATACCTCTTCAATAGGTAGATCCATCTTTTGCTGCTTAATCTCCTCCATGGATCTTAGTTTTAGGTTGGATTCATCGAATCCTTCTAACATTCATGTTCTTCATCCATCCTTCTTGAAACACCTTCAATCTCTTTATTGAAATCACAATAAATTGGTTTACCATACATTAAATTATCCATACACTCAACTAATAAAGTCAACATAATTTACATAATCCAAGAATTCAACTAAGTCAGCTAGGAATTTGAATTCTTCCTCAAATATAAATTATTGACGCTCAATCAATACTATGTTCAACTCCTCAATCATCACTGTGTAGCTCAGTGATCTCTTCAAACTGTCTCCCTCGGCTAATCCTATCACTCAAAAATAAACTGATGTTCGGTCAACATTGAATTTACTCACCATATACTATCTCTCGGTTGACACTAACATCACTCGACTTAAACTAGAATTCTTCACTTTTGCTTGGTTAAGCCTACTTGTTCAGTATTGCTTCTTACTTAGATAAACAATATATCATCATATCATTGTGCCACATAATCAAGTACTCATTGAAGTATCAAATAACTCAACCTTTCTCTAGGTTCTATTGTTATCACCCTTTCCCTAATCCTCCTCATCAATCAATAGATATAGTACTTTCTTAGATAGAAACTATCTTACCAGTTAAGGTTTGACATCAATGACAATACAACAATTGCTTAAATTGCAGTTTCCAACATAACATAGCAATAGGCATACAATCATAGAATACACTTGGGAATTGACTCAATGAATTAATCACACCTAGCTTAACCTAACTAGGAGAAGAGATGCATTACTTTCTTGTTGACTTAGGAATAAATCCCCTAACTCTCCACCATATAAGAGGAGAATAACATGTACTAGATATTGACACCCATATATGTCTGGGTGTTAACATTGGAAGCGGGTTGATATGATGATTTTCTTGGGGTGATTACTATTCACCTCATACAAGAACTAAAACTCCTTTATAGGTAGATCAGGGGAAAACTAGATTAGGCTTTTAATTAAGGCATCCATTCACAAATATCTCCCATAGTTCCCCAAGCAGGATTGAGGTTGTTAACCCTATGATTAGTCAAACCTATGTAGTCTCACAAGAAAGATTTAAGTGACTCCGCTCTACACAAAATCCAATCATGTTCATGGAAAAGATAAACTCAAGGTTCCAAGAACAAGAACAATCATGTCTTCCAAGGCTTTAACCTCCAAGAAGCCTCAAATTTTATAGTGGGGTAGAAGAGATGGCTTAAAAATTTTACCCACTTGGGTCATTACCAGTATATTTGTACCTCAACCGATAGGCCCTCTAAAGGTTTAATTGAAGTGTGAGGTTAGGGACCACATGATCTGGGTTCCTGATTTTCTTAAAAAGAGAAGAGCATAATACCCTAACCTTGTCTTTTTCCCTATCCAAGACATGCCAAACAGAGTTAATCCAGAGATAGTATGCACATTGCTAGGGGGAAGATACCTTTTGGGTTTCTAATTCTATGAAAAGAGAAGAGCATAATCACCTCAATATCTACCACAATGTCAATATAACACACATAATTAATTAACTATGTTCCTATGAAAAAGAGATTCTAACCAAATAGAATATTTTCTTGATGAGGACTTGGAAACCTACAAAATCACAAGTCAAAAATTTTGAGTTGATTGAGCGTTCTTTGACAAGCGATATCTGATGTGTTACCTACAAACAAGGGCTTAGATGACAAGAAAAGAATAGGCAATTGGATTTCACAAATTTCAATTCTCAAGTCTTCCTCATACATCCTGCAAAAAGTGTTATGCTATCTAAAAATGATTAGACACCAGCAAACATCAGAGATTAGGATTAGTATCAATCAAATTTTATGGAAAAACCTTAACACTAATCACAAAACCCATACGACAATTGAAAAACTAGTGTTGAGTGTTGTACGACAATATATACCTGCTCAAACAACAAAGTTATGTTAATACAACAATGGGTTTGTTCTTGCATGACAATGTAAGAATGTGGTTTGTCGTATGATAGACAGTATATTCTGAAGCGACAATCCAAAATGTCATACGATATTTCCTGTGCAATTGTACAAAAAATTCCCAAAATCCAAAAACTTGATGAAAAATGATTAGAAAATTGACAAAAAATGAAATGGTCCAAACTTGATATCAAGCCCCACAGTGGGCACCAAAAATGTGCGTGTGAAAATTGTACCTATTAATAAGCCACAACACTTAGTAAAACATTACAAATTAATGATAAATAAGCAAATAATCAACTAATATATCATTAATATAGCGATCTACTTCATTCTAAGAGACGCGAATATGGTATTCTCAGATTTAACTAAGATCAAGGACAATGCAACATCTAGACGAAGGATTTAAATGCTAAAATGATTGAAGTGAATGCAAGATTTAATCTATGTTTTTGTAATTTTCAATGTAATAATAACGATTAATCTAGATGAAATTGATCTAAACTTGATAATAATGAAATAAAATTAAGCTATGAATGCAAAAACTAAGAAAATGAATAGCAATGATCTCAATGGAGGCACAATCTCTCAAGAACTTGATAGTATAGCATGGTTGTTCTCAATATTGCACATGCTTTGTGAAGAACCAAGGGTTGTTTATATAGAAAACCTAGGATCTCATAACTTATGGAAAAGTCAAAAATCACTCCTTGATTAACTCAAATGGCTTGGCAAGTAATCCAGGAATTAGAAATAGTTAACTTTCGATAATCATACAAATCAACTTTATGACTCACAATGAGATGTCGAGATCATGAAAATTAGATTTTTAACTCTCAATCAGGTCTTGAGTTTAGAAACTTAACAGAATGAGTCAAAAAGTTGATTTTGAGTTAACTGACCTTCTGATTTTTGTGTAGATAAATATTGATTTATTTAATTTCCATGTGTTTTATTCTCAACCCATTTGATTTAATTTAAAATAATTAATTTATGGGTTAATCAATTATTAAATCAAACTTTATTCAAAATCACATTATTAATTTGACAATTCAAATTTTATTAATTAAATAAACATTCAATCACTTATTTTAGAATTTTTGAGTAATTATCAAATAAAAAATACCAATTAAGAATAATTTAATTAAATCCAATTAAAATGATTAAGTGGCTAATAAAGTTTAATTAATTAAATATTCAACATATTCAATTAATCACACTTAGGATAAATAACATAATATCATTTATCACCAAATAATATTTAATTAGGGCTAATTAAGATAAACTAGGAATATTTAGGAATATTCCCCAATGCAAATTTATGATAACATTAATTAGGGTTTTGATAGCCTGATGTGTAGATGTGCCTTTGGTTAAGACTTTAGGGTCGATTTCGATCGATTTTTCAATGTAGGAGGTTAATGGTACTGATGCCCATTTTTTGGGTATTACAATTATTTGTTAAAGATTAGATTTATAAGGACAAATGACAACAACAATCTGTATTTGAAGACTAAAAATGGTAAAGGGATTTTGTTAGCTGAAATCTTTGTTGATGATATCATATTTGGAGGACAAGAAGCTCTATGTCAAACCTTTTCAAATGAGATGCAAACTAAATTTGAAATGTCTATGTTTGGTGAGATCAAACTCGTTATTGCTTTGCAAGTTTATCTGATGAAGAAAGGTATCTATATTACTCAATCTAAATATGTGAAGTAAATACTGAAAAATTTTGGTATGGAAGATTCCAAACCAATAAGTACATCTATGGCTACTAGACAAAAATTATCTAAAACTGATGATATAGATGAAGTGAATCAAACCTTGTATAGATCTATGATTGGAAAGATACAATATGTTGTCTATAGAAGACCTAATATTGCCCTAGTAGTTGGGATTGTTGCAAGATTTTTTGCTAATCCTAAGGAAAGTCACATGATTGCAGTGAAAAGGATATTGAGATATATAAAAGGAACAGAGGACTATGGATTGTATTACAAGAAGAATGATAATTTTGAACTGAAAGTTTACACTGGTGTAGATTGGCCAGGAAATGTGGATGACAAAAAGAGTACAAGTGATGGCGCATTATTTCTAGGAAAGATATTAGTCTCTTGGACAAGAAAGAAACATAACTTCATTACTTGATCTACAGTAAAAGCTGAGTATGTAGTAGCAGAAGTAAATTGTTCAAATTTACTGTGGATCAAGTAATTTTTAAAAGGTATGAAGGAGGAAATCACTAAGCCAGTTGTTATTTTCTATGGTTACAAGTGCTATCAAAATATCAAAGAATCATGTGATGCACACTAAGACTAAGCATGTTGCTATCAAGTATCATTACTTGAGAGAGTTAGGTCAAGACAAACAAGTTAGATTAGAATATGTGAATATGAAGGAACAATTAGTATATATATTCACAAAAGCATTACCTAAAGATGCTCATGAATATCTTAGAGGTAAATTAGGGGTGATTCCCCTAACTGAAGCTACCTAGAAACATATAGGAGTACTAAATCAAATGTTCTAATCAGAATATCTAAAAAATTGATGCAAAATAGGTCACATTTTAGGAGTTTCCTAGAGTTGTGAGAAGTAAAGAAAAATATGTTAATCAGTCATAAGAAAGATGATAGAGAGAGTATACAACAAAAAAATCAAAGAACTGACATGAAGACATCTACATGGTAAAGATCCAAGTGATAGATACAAGTTTCTTTGGAATTGTTGTCAAAGAGGGAGAGATATAGGTTAGGAGAAATACAGAGGAGAGATACAATATGGAGGGAGAGATTCAAAAACATTGAGGAAGAGATTCAAAAAAAAAAAAGAGTTTTCAAGAGTAAAACTAAGGGAGAGATACAAAAAAGATTCACAAGAAATGACGCTAAGAAAAGAGGGAGTAATTGAGTAAGTGAATAGTCAAAGAAAAATTTATCCAAGAGGGAGTTGGTACTTGGATGTGATGGATATGAATCAGAATGAAGCTAAGGATATTATAAAGATCTGATGCACAAATATTTTGGATTGTTTGGTAAATCATGTGGTCTTCATGTGGTGTTTTCATCAATGCCAAAGAGGAAGATTGTTGGAAACTACAATTGAAACAATTGTTATATTTTCATTGATGTGAAACCTTAATTGGTAAGACAGTTTCTATCTAGGAGAGTACCATATCTTTTGATTTATGAAGACAATTTGAAAAGAGGAGATAACAAGAGGACCTAAGGAAAGGTTGAGTTATGTGATACTTCAATGGGTACTTGATTAGTTGGCACATTGACAAGGTAATGTGTTGTTTATCTTTAACACCAAGTGAAGAATTAAAACTCAAAACATAGACTTAATCAAGCAAAAGAGAAGAGATTTAGTTTAAGTCAAGTGATGCTAGTATCAACAGAGATCTAGTATAAGTCGAGAAAAATCTTATGTCGGCCAAGCATCATTAATTACCGAGTGATAGATAATTACCAAGAAAAGATAGTGGTTTCTAAGAAGGAAAGTTTTAGCGATGACTGAGATATCCAGTAGTGTCCATAATTTACAGTTTGAGAAAAAATCACTAGTACATTTGAGACCTTTTTCTGATGGCTGACCATTAGAATTTTGACACTATACTGTCGATCAAGAGACACTACCTGTCGTTTCAATTTTTCAATCAAAAAAAATGATGGCTACGATTAGCGTCATAATTATGATGAATATGGCCATTGGAATATCCATCCAAAAAGGGGCTACCAACATGGTGAACATACCGTTGGGTCTATTTGTGGTTGTTGCAATTCTGACAGACATGCGTCAAAGATGTTGTACATATGATGACTATCTATCAGATGTTTCTGATAGATAGCCTTCATTTGTAGTTTTTTGTTGATGGTGATGATGTACATGCAATGGCTAGCTATCAAATGTTTTTGACAGATAGCCATCATTTGTATTTTTTTTTTTACGGCGGTGCTATACATGCAATGGCTAGCTATCAGATGTTTTCAACAAATAGTCGTCACTTTTAGTTTTTCTATCATAATTATGACGGCTCACACTATTTTTTTTTAAACTATATATTTGTCAATCATCATTGGTATCAATTCAAAATGGTGTTCTTGTAGATCTGGTTCATTGTTGGTTCGAGCTGGTTGCAGATCTTATCTAAGGGGTGTAGTTCTTGTTGGTGACTTGAGTTTTTTTGTTGTGGCATGTTCGATGTAGATTTGGGGTACGAAGGCTTGTCTTGACATGGACAAAATTTCCTTGTAGAAAATTAGATTGAGTTGATTCTTGTGTGATCTGGAGCTGAAATAGACATCTCGAGGAGATGGATCATGGCAACGATTTGAGTTCGGCATGGAGATCTATGATCAATTAGATGCCTGATTGTGCTTGTGAAGAGAAGATGAAATTTGATGTAGTGTGGACTGGATGTTAGATCTAGATGCATCTATTTGTGACTCATGATTTTTTTTGAGAGGCTAAGAAGCAGATCTATGCCTTGGGGGAGTCAGATTGAAAGTTTGGAACTGAGCTATTCAGTGATGTGAGATCGTCGAATGTGGATCATTGCATTACTTTTGGATCTAGACTTGTGAGGTGGTTTGGTGAGTCAATGTATTTTATTCATTCTTTTGATTTGATTATGTCATTCGGTAATGCCACACCAAGTAAACAGATCTCATCTTGTTAGAATAACTAAGAGGGGGGTGAATTAGTTATCCAGTGTCCCAAAACAAAATGTATAATTCAAAACAATTTCTTCAATTTTTTCTCGTTGGTAAGAAATAATAACTCTCACTGTCTGTGCTTTTACCGATTACCAGTCTAATAATTATAAGAGTTTACCGATCAAATCTAACATGTAACATGCAAAGTATGATAACAAACAAATATCACAATCAACATATAACACAAGAGATTTAATGTGGAAACCCTATAAAGGGAAAAACAACCTGGGACCAGCAACCCAAAATTGTTCACTCTTTTGAAGTGAGGTCAATTAAGACCCAACCCTATTAAAGGTTACAAACACACTGTCAGGTGTGACCTTGTTAGAGGATTTTAGACTAGAAGTTATCATCCAACCAGCATTCACTATGGGGTTGATAGGATAACAATGTTCATTCTATGAAGGATACATCATAAGACTTTCAGAGTCCACTCGGTTAAGAGATTTAGACTGTATACAATGGTTAAATATGTAATAGTAAAATGACCTGCCTTAATACAACTTCAATTGCAGATTACAGATCAATATTTAGTCCATACAAATCCTTTTGATCAATAATTCACTTCAGATTCAATACTATATCAACTTACTATCTGTCGGTAACTACTCTCTGTAGCTCAGTAATTTCTCTGTAGCTTGGTTCTTACTAACCAGTATGATCAGAATGCATGAAAGCTTGTTCACATGAAATTCTTGCAGCTTCTACTTCTTCCAGCTATTTCTTAAATAAATTGTGTTCTCTTATATAGATGAGTAAATCATTTTCTTCTCCACCATCAAATTTTGTCACTTAATCACATTCATAGATTTTGCCGCTTAAAATTCTTGGTACTTGTTTCAATAACATGTTTTAATGTGCTCTGTTAGATCTTCATTGAATTTTTTCAGTCATTGATCTGCATAACAAACATTATCTATTACCTCAATCTTATACTCTTGCCATCTCATCAATCTTATCAGCTAAAATAATCATTTAATTCATTTTGTTCCACTTAGTTAACAAAGAAATGTGTCAATGAACACTTCTTGGTTAATATTGCGGTCGGTATACACTACACTTCGTCGGTGTATACTAGAAATGCTTCATTTACCGACAACATTGTTTTGTGTCTTTCAGCTCTATACTTCATTATAGATGAATGCAACATAATAAAGTCAAGATCATCAAGTCATAGACTCATCAACAAGTTACTCAATGTGTTCCTTATCCTCATCTATCATGTACATCTTTCCTCATGTAGATTTCTCTATTATTTATCTCTTTTCCACTTTCAGTTAGATGTCTCAGTGTCATAATTTACAAGATAAGTGATGTCAAACTAGTTGACATCAATGACAACATAATACTAATTTTAATCATATTACATATCTAATCAGCAACTCCTCAGTGATCTTTAATCATAAATTCTTCAATCAAATTCCAAATCAGTTGTAGTCCAACAATCTCTCCCTTTGGCATTGATGGCAACACAAGTAATATGAAATGTACCATACACATACCAAACATTCTACAACTTTGTGAACAAATGTTGTAAGTCGAATAGACTTAATATGTTTAATCACTATGTTACTGAACTAGCATTAAGTAATACAGCTTTACCTTTCTATAGTTGTGATCTTTTGAGTTCTCCTATTCCATTCAAATTGTCTGTCCCTTAGATAATTGTCATCGATGCTTGTTTGTTTTTAAACCTTTCAACCTCTTTCATATTGTTCATCTCTCCCTTTCATTTTTGTACATTCCTTTCATATTGTTCATCTCTCCCTTTGATAGCAATGCCAAAGAAACAAATAAACAATCAGCTTTGTAGTAGCCAAGTAACTCTCTTTGGTGTTCAATACTTCCTTTGTATCTCTGTATACTGATATCTCATCAGTTCAAGTGCTCAAACTTAATCACAACCTTGAACATGATTCAAAGTGTGAACTATGTTGCATCAACATGAATGATCTTCTGATAAAAGTAGGCTGATGCAACATCCAAATCACCTTAGTGACTGATAGACAGGGGATAGACCCCAAGTCTAGTCCTCAAGTATTCAAATGTGTCCTTCGATAGGGACTTTGTAAAAATATCTGCAAGTTGTTCTTTAGATGTAACAAATTCTAACTTAACTTGCTTCTCTTTCACTTGTTCTCTTAAGTAATGATACTTAATAGATATATGCTTTTTCTTAGAGTGCATCATAGGATTCTTTGAAATATTAATAGCACTAGTGTTGTCACAATATATAATCATCGAGTCAGTGATTACCTCATTCATTCCTTCCAAAACTTGTTTGATATATGCAATGTTTGAACAGTTAGTAGTAGTAGAAACATACTCTGCTTCAGCTATAGACTAAGAAATACAAGCCTACTTTTTACTTGTCTAGGTTACAAGTCTTTCACCAAAGAAAAATGCTCCTCTGGTGGTGCTTTTTCTGTCATCCACATTTCCAGCCCAATCAGCATCGGTGTAAACTTTCAATTCAAACTTCCCTTCCTTAGAATACCATAATCCATAATTCTCCATTTTCTTCAAGTATCTTAAGATCCTTTTTGTAGCTATCATGTGTGATTCTCTAGGGTTAGCAAAAAATCTTGCAACAATTCCCACAACATGTGCTATATTTGGCCTACTATGAACTACGTACATTAACTTACCAATCATAGATTGGTAAAGTGTCTGATTTACCTTGGTAGTTTCATCCTCCTTTGTCAATTTGCATCTAGTAGCCATCGGTGTTCCCACAGGTTTAGCATCTTCCATGCCAAATGTCTTCAGTACTTCCTTTATGTATTTTGTAATACCCCTCTAACCCTAATATAAGTTTTGTGTTTTTGAAAGAATTAAGATCCTTTGATGTTTTCTTACAGCTTAAGTTGTACATGATACTTGTTTGATCTATTCCTATAGTTGTTTATAATAATTTCATAAGCTAGTACTCAACGATTCTAATATCAGACATACTATCTAAAGGTATCATTTTTGTATGTATTTATCTCCATGTATGTATTGAGTACCTACAAGACCTTTATGAACATAGTTAGGATGTTATATGATATGTACTTGATAGATATATATAAGTGGTTATTTATATTTTCTTCTATTAAGGTTACTTTAGATGAATCTTGTATCTCACTTGATGATTTGATTATGTTGATTTATTATTAGTATTGATAAGAGACTAACACAATGCTTGAGATTCTAACCTTCATTATGATGATGCTACATGCTTTGAGTGTATATATATACATGATGTGTTTTCATGATTCAGGATGAAGTCGTAGTTACTCACATAGCTGAGGTCCACATGATGTATCGATCTTGGTCATCTGTCTGCAATGTTTTCTTTTATATGTATATCCGTGCATATGTATTTCTTCTTTGTGATGCAGGCTTGCAGGTACCGGGCATCGACTTCACCTAGCTTCACAGGTCTGAGCATGCCCTCAAATCCTCGATGGTTGTTGTTATGGAGATAGTACTAAGGCCCCTACATGAGTCTTCCTTTGTCATTATTCCAATTTGGGAATATTAGGGTTCCTTCTTTGTCAGTCAACCTTTGGGTCAAAAACCCAGATCCAACGCACCCAGTGGGGCATGGTTGTAGTTAGTGCCTTGTGGCCACTTGAATTCATTTGGTTGTATGATTTTTTTTACTCATTTTATTTATTTCTCCTTCTTGGTATGATTCTTAGTTAATCTTTCTATGTTGTGTTTCAGGAGTTTGGCTTGACTTTCCTTGTTCACTTTGGTTGACCTTGTTTGATCTTATGGTTTTCTCGATATGTTTCATAGTTGATTTTTTATGGCCTCTTTCGATGATTAGATTTATTTTTAGGCATGTGATTTTATTCTACCTCAGTGTTATATCCTATAGTAATTATAAATAGGTAATAATATTGTGATCTATTACTTCATAATCTTATAGATTATAGTGTTTGGTATTTGGCATGTATCTATATAAAAATATATATATATATATATATATATATATATATATGGAAATATATATATGGGTGCACACATATATGTATTTATATATATATAATTTATATGTGATTATATGTTAATTATTGTAGATATTATTGATGGTGTATATTTTGGGATTAATGTAAAGTATAATATTATTAATAATTAAATATTAAATAATGCGAGGTATATTATTCTCAATTGTTAATTATTAATAATGAGGATAGGTTATATATATAGATATTGATGTAATTAATGATGGCATATGCATATATGTTAGGATAATATTACATGTGTGTATGAATGAATACGAATAATCTTTTATTGTATATTTGAGTAATATAGTTGTATGATATTAAGTTATTTTATAATACCCTTTAGTTAAGAGTTAGTTGGGAGTTGGTTACTTTTCCTCTCAACCTTTGGAAATCTATTTATATGCACTACTTTCTCATTTGAAGAGGGGAGATTTTGGGGCTGAAGCATTGAGGAGAGGATTGCCTTACTTTTCATGGAGATTTTGGAGAGAAAACTTGGAGATGTGAGGGAGAGTTTGTAAGCATATGTCTTTAAGAATTTTTGGTTATCTTTGCTTTTGGGAGAGAGACATTTTTGTGAGAATTTCAGTAGTTGAGAGAGGGATTCTTTGCTGTGGAATTATTTCTTTCTTTCATGGAGATTTCTGAAAGTGGATAGGGTTTGAAGGATGCATCTCAAGTTTGGATTTGTCTTCTCTTTTGTTTCCTTCCTTCTTCGATTCAACCTTCGTAGGACATGAGGTATGGATTGAATATTTTAGTTACTTTATGTCTCTGATAGATTATGGATCTATTTAAATATTATCATTATTTATTATATCTGTACTTTTCATTTCTATGGTTATTTTAAAGTTTTGAGTTTTTGTTTGTAAGAATTGGCATGTGTTTTCCTAGGGTTTTTAGCAACCCATTTTTGGAGATCTATTATTATAATAATTTAAATTAAATCTAGGGTTTTACTAAATTGATTTTATGGAAGTAAAATTCACAGATCTCAAATGGGTATCTCTCTGATTTATTTTTAGGGTCTAATTAATGCCTTATTTTTGACATTTTGGCAGACTATGCCTGTCCATTCTTGATTCTGAATTTTCTATCAAATGTATTCGTATGCTACAGGCTAATATGATCATATAAAAGTCTAAATTTGATATCAAAGATTCTCCTAAGTCTTATATTTCATTTCCAATTTGTTTGGTCAATTTTAATTATGTTTTGTGAAAATTACAACCATTTTAGTGAAGGCAGGTCTGAACCCTAACCAGAATTTTCTGTTTTAAACCAGAAGTCATAAATTTCTTTCCCACTGTTGGATCTTCCTAAAAATCAAATTGAGAGTCCATAATTATGTTATCTAAATCTCCACTGAAGCGATTTAATTTATTATTTTTTTTGTGGAAGATATGGATGACTGTTCTATGATGACTATTTTTTGCATTTAATCCTTGCTTGAAATAATTCAGTTTAAGAACATCATTAAGTTTTAAGGTTTCGTATGGTTACCAGAGGCTATTAAAATTTTTTTTTGGTTAATTAGATCTATGTATACTTTAAATATGTTTATAATATCACTTGGATGTCTTCTTATATGTTTGGAACATTCTGAATGCCATATTGGGTTTAGGGTTGTCAAGTGGACTAGGGACAATATATGTTTTCCTAAACACAATCAAATGTTGTTATGGAATTGATATGAATTCTTGATGATGAATCTATTATGTTCTTATGATTTTTATATGTATGTTAGGGAACCTAAGTACACTAGGTGAGTGGCTCATAGTGAGGGGCCGGGGCCCTAAGTGGCTAGTACCAGGATAACCTACTATGAGTTATTTAATCAAGTGATAACCTAAATAAATGAATTGGGAATGGGAGATTATTAGAATGGGAAATTACACACTAATCAAGATTAATTTTGCCTCGCCCATGCCTTTAGTGCTAGTAAAGACTAATGATGGGAGTGGAAGAAGGTACCTATGCGTAGGTACGACTGGATGACCTTGTCTGTATGAGAGGCATTCGGTTCCGCATGTGCCTACTTGGGGGCCGGGGCCAAGAGTGGCTAGTACCAGGACAACCCAAGGGGTGAGGGCTATGCGATGACACTCACCTAGCTTGTAGCTTAGAGTCTCTACCAAATTTGATCATGCCTCTAGTAGTCCTTGTGGTCTTCTTGTCTTTTCTTTTGTGTTGTGACTTTGGGGAAATTTTATCACCACCTTAGGAATTTCCTAGTTATTACCTCTTGTATGGGCCTTTGGTTCTATCTCCTAGCTCAGGGGAGTGGGCCTATTGGTTCCACGTGGTTGGGTGGTTAATATTTATATCGAGGTATTGATCGTGATTCTTTGGATGATCCTCGCACGTATTCCTTTCCAGATCTGCAGTTGAAGATTTCTTATTGGATATTTTAATATGTTGAGATGTACTTATGTATTTGTATTCATGTAATTTTTAATCTCCTGAAAGGAGTCTTGTAGTATTGATGTAATCTCAATTCAAAGCAATGCATAAGGGAATGGGTAGTTCTAGGTAAAAGAAAGGGAAAAGAATGTGGAATATTGGACATGTTACTAGCATTAAAAGAAAGTATTTATGTTATTTCTCCTATCCTCTTATGTTGTCCATATGTAAAGGAAATAATCTTAAATATAGTTATATATAATGATGTATCACAAAAATAATGTATTCTCTCTTGATGAAAGGATCCAAGGAAATTATTGAGAAATGATAGGTTAGTGATTGGAATTATTAACAATGAATGGTTATGAAACAATGCAATAAAATAGTAACTTGATTATAATGTTAATACTTGGTTCATGTTAATGAAATACCTAGGATAATGCCTACCTTAATGAATATTAATCTCTTACCTAAATTATTAGAGAAAAGTGATATAAAGGATAGTAGATGTAGATGAAATCAATATGAATTTATGGAATGAGTTGATAAAAGGAATAATGATGTTGGATGATTAACCTATGCTTAATAAAAGAAATAAGTTAGGGACATTTAAATTGGTGCATTAAAATGAATGTAGATCTTTTAAGCTCATGATTCCGTGAATATCTTATGCATGTAAATGGTTTATATGATGTTGCTTTAGTAGTGACGTTAGGGAACCCGGGAGGACTTAAGTTGTATAAATCTTACATTCAAGTAGTAGAAAATTATTTCTTCTTTTAGAAATATGAAGTGTAATGATGAATATTATTCTAGTTAAAATAAAATAAAATAAAAAAATAAAAAAATTCACTACTTGCATTTTATAGAGGTTTTATGTCTTGTCCTCTTGGGTTGCCTGGCGGGGCGTTACATATTTAGATTGTGTGATGAATATGCCATCACTCTGCTGAATCACTTGTAGTCCAAGAAATAACTTAATCTCTCTGAACATAGACATTTCAAATTCCTTTTGCATTTCATTAGCAAATGCCTTGTAGACAAGATATGAGCCACCAAAGATAATATTATCAACAAATATTTTAGCAATGATAATAGTATCATCAGTATCACCTTTCACATACAAATTGTTGTTTTCACTTGTTCTAACAAATCCAATACTTAACAAGTAAGTATGTAGTCTTTCATACCATGCTCTCAGTGCTTGCTTTAGTCCATATAAAGCTTTATGTAATCTACATACCATGTCTTTATTATCGGGATCAACAAATCCTTCAAGTTGTTCAATGTAGACTTCTTCTTCAAGTATACCATTCAAAAATGTTGACTTCACATCCATTTGATAGACTTTGAATTTCTTATGTGCAGCATATGCAAGTAGCATTCTAACTCCTAATCTAGCAACAGGTGCAAATGTCTCACCATAGTCAATGCCTTCTTCTTATGCATATCCCTTGCATACTAATCTAGCTTTATTTCTTGCGTCTTCACCATTTTCATTTAATTTATTCCTGTATATCCACTTAGTACCAATAACATTCTTATCTTTTGGTCAGGGTACTAAGGAATAGGTTTTTTTCTTTTCTATTTGTTCTATTTCCTCTTTCATTGCATTAACCCATTCTTCATTCTCTAATGCAATTTTCATAGTTTTAGGTTCAAACTCACAAATTAGACATGTACCTTGTCTTTTTTTTCTTTTGGTTTGCATTCCAGCATGTCTGTCTCCAATGATTTGTGTTTCAAGATGATGTCTCCTAACAAAACTAGCCAAAACTTGATTTCCCCTTTCTTGTTCATCCTGCTCAGGGTCATTTCCTTATTCGGTAGCTTCTTCATGTTCATCAGTTTGTGGTGCCTATTGTACTACATTGTTTCCCTGCTAACCGATTGTTACAGCTTGCGGTGTTAGTAGATACTCTGGATGTTCAATGTAAGTGAATCTACCATAGTCTTCTAGTTCATTTGTACTTTCCTCTGTGTACTTATCATCAAACTCATCAACATGAACATTATTACTTTCAACAATCTTATTTGTGGCTTTATTCAAACATTTGTATGCTTTACTTGTAGTGGAATATCCAAGAAATATTCCTTCATCTCCTTTAGAATCAAATTTTCCATTTCTCTCATCTTTCAAGATAAAGCATTTACTTCCAAAAATTTTGAAATAACTTACAGTAGGTTTGTGTCCAAACCATAGTTCATAAGGTGTTCGGTTGGAGTCCTTCTTCAGTTGTACTCGGTTAAGAACATATATAGCTGTGCTGATAGCTTCCCTCCAATATGTCTAAGCAACATTCTTCTATATCCTTAATGTTCTAGCATAGTCAATTATAGACCTATTCCTTCTTTCAGTAATGCCATTTTGCTAAGGTGTCCTTGGTGTTGATACCTGCCTCTTGATTCCATGCTCATTGCAAAATTTAGTAAATTCATCAGAGATAAATTCACCTCCTCTATCAGATCTTAAGCACTTTATTTCCTTACCGATTTCTTTCTCTACCTTAGCTTTATACCACTTAAACATTTTGAAAGCTTCAGATTTCTTTTTCAAGAACATAACAGTCATCAGTCTAGTGTAATCATCAACAAAAAGAATAAAATATCTATCACCAAAACAACTCTAAGTTCTCATAGGACCACACAGATCGGTATGAACCAACTCAAGTATCTTCTTTGTTGAATAGTCTTTTCTTTTAAAAATAGACTTAGTCATCTTACCTCTTTGACACTCATGGCACATGGCATGATCAGGTTTTGTCAAGTTAGGCAATCCTCTAACTCTTTTCTTTCTACTAATCTTGATCATATTGTCAAAGTTCACATGGCATAACCTTTGGTGCCACAACCAAGCATCTTCATCCTTTACTAACAAACAAGAAGACTGATCCATATCAAGATAGAATAGATTTCCTCTGGATTGTGTACTAGTTCTGACAAGTCTTCCTCCATCATCATAAATCTTCACCTTTTTGCTCTCAAAAGCCAGTCAGTGGCCTGAATTGTTCAGCTAAGCCACACTTATTAGATTATAGTTCAGTCCATCTACCCAATATGCATTTTCACATTGTAATCTATCATTGATCATTAGTGAGCCTTTACCTCTTACCATACAAGGTGCATCATTTCCCATTCTCATAGATCCTCCATTATATTCAACAAGATGATCAAACTTCTCTACATCACCGGTCATATGATGTGTGCAGCCACTGTCTATGATCCATGTATCATTTCTGCTTACTTTAGAGATCAGTGTCATATCTTCATGTTTCTCTTCCTCTTCTGAGTCATCTTTCATAGCAACAAATACAACTTCTATATCATCATTAGATTCAGATTTAGTTTCAATATCTTTGGCTATGTAACATACCTTTTTTCCTTTTTCATCTTGGTTGTCTCTATTGTTGTGTTCGTAACCTCTATTGACTCTTCTTCCATAGCTTCCTTCAGATCAGTCTTTAGATCTATCATCATCTTGCTTCTATGGACATCTAGTAGCAATGTGACTTACTTATTTACAATTAAAGCATGCTAAAGGTAGCTTACCTCTATTACTCCCTTTTCCTTTGGGCAATCTTCTGGCCATAAGTGCTTCAAGCTCATCAAGTTCATCATTGGTATTGTCATCACTATCACAATTCTTACTATTCCTACTAGACTTTCCAATCTTCAAAGAATATATGAAAGAAAATTCAACAGAAGGAACTACACTGTTATCAAAATTGTTTAATTCAAAGTTTCTAAGTTTACCAATCAGAGTGTTAAGAGTGAGGTTGGATGTAGCTCTTGTTTCATGAATTGCAGAAATCCTGATTGCATAAACTAGTAGCAAAGTTCTAAGAATCTTTCTTATTACTATTTCATCATCAATTACTCCATCAGATGCTCTAATAGCATGTACCACCTCTTTGAGTCTATTTGAATATTGGACAATATTCTCACCTTCTTTCATTCTCATATCATCAAATCTGCCTCTCAGACTTTCAACTCGGGCTCTTTTGACATTTAGATCTCCACTGTAGATTTGTGCTAATTTATCCCACATTCCTTTGGCAGTTGTGCATGTCTTTATATCTTCAAATTCAGCATTAGTATAGGTAGCAGCAAGTTCCATCATAGTAACATTGTGTTCATGCTTATCCTTCAGTTGATCAATAGATAGGGGACCAGTGGGTGGTTGCATGTAGCCATTTTGCATCAAATCTAGTGTTGAGTTCCCAATTCCAAATATGTGTAGCTTCATTCTACTTTGCCATACTATGAAGTTCACTTTATTCAATTTTGGTACTTCCCTCTTATTCAACTTGAGACCTTTATGCTTAAGTCCTTAAAACTCTATTCCAAACAATGTAGCTCTGATACCAATTATTAGAATAATTGAGAGGGGGGTGAATCAGTTATCTAGTGTCCCAAAAAAAAATGTATAATTCAAAACAATTTCTTCAATTTCTGCTCGTCGATAAGCAATAATAACTCTCATTGTCTGTGCTTTTACCGATTACCAGTCTAATACTTATAACAGTTTACTGATCAAATCTAACATGTAACATGCAAAGTATGATAACAAACAAATATCACAATCAACACATAACATAAGAGATTTAACATGGAAACCCTATAAAGGGAAAAACCACCTGGGACTGGTAACCCAAAATTGTTCACTCTTCTGAAGTGAGGTCAGTTAAGAACCAACCTTGTTAAAGGTTACAAACACACTGTCAGGTGTGACCATGTTAGAGGATTTTAGACTAGAAGTTATTGTCCAACCAGCATTCACTATGGGGCTGACAGGATAACAATGTTCATTCTATGAATGATACATCATAAGACTTTTAGAGTCCACTTGGTTAAGAGATTTAGACTGTATACAATTGTTAAATATGTAGCAATAAAATGACCTACCTTAATACAACTTCAATTGCAAATTACAAATCAATATTTAGTCCATACAAATCCTTCTGATCAATAATTCACTTCAGATTCAATACTCTATCAACTTACTATCCATCGATAACTAATCTCTGTAGCTCGATAATTGCTTTGCAACTTTGTTCTTACTAACCAGTATGATCAAAATGCATTAAATCTTGTTCACACAAAATTCCTGCAGCTTATACTTCTTCTGGCTCTTTCTTAAATAAATTCTATTCTCTTATTGAATAGTTGTGATTTGGAATCACCACTATTTTTGTATGTGTGTGGGGAAAATGTAAGATTCACTCCTAAATCCAAATTCCAAAAGGAGAGATCCAATTTGATCAACCAAGAGGTTAATACACAATTGAATCAATCTATGAATAATATGAAAGAAAGAACAAATCCTATACTTCCTTATAATTGGATTAAGCTTGAAATCTGAAATAATTGAAGTGCAAATACTAACCTTGAATTAGGGCAGATCTGAAAAATGTTGAATTCTAGCTTCTGTATGAACTTTCTGAAGATTTCATCACTTCTCTTGGACTGGAAATGTTGAGGTGGACAAAACCCAAAAATCTTTTCTCCAAATTCACACAGGTCGACTTTGACCTTTTAAAAGGTCAAAGACCACATTATTTATTTGAAGTCTGATTCCAATTCTATTCGCAGATCCTGAAATATTGCCAAAAAGGGTATCTAAATTCACTCTCAGATCTGAGATTCCACACCTGTACCTACAATAAAAATGGTTTTGTTGTTTGTTTGGGGGGTTTGCCTTGGCCAAACCCCGATTTGGAATCAACCTTAATATTGAAATTGAAATAGGAGAATGCTAGCAACTAGTAGAAATGAATCTAACAATGAAGCTATGCAATTCAATAGATATTCTAATGTATTTGGAATGTAATCAAATATGTAGATATGAAAGCTTGAACATAACATTATCAAACCTCCATGATTGTATGCTTGAAATCCACCTTGAGGAAACAATGATATGGATCTTGAAGATGAACAAAGGATCTTGAAGGAAGATCACACCACCATGGTGGCTAGATCTAGGGTTTGAATGATATATCTTGAATGCTTGAGCCAAATCCCTTCAATAGCTTGAATGCTTGAATCCTTGATCTTCAATGGAGAACTTGGATGAAGAAGAAGACTTGAATACTTGAATGAATTCCTTGAGAAATTGAGAGCTTGATTGCTTGAGATGAGATGTGAATGTGATATGAAAATGAGAGAGGAAGGCCTCTTTTTATAGTGATCTAGGGCACACTCCTCTAAATGGGCCACCTTGAAGAATTAAATCCCAATTAGGTCTTCACCTTTAGGAAATATACCTTGATTAAATATCATTAAAGGATTTACCGTTTCAGAGCCCGAAACAGCCGACCCGAAGGCGGAGAAACCATTTTCCCGAAAGCCAAATTAGTGGGAATTAACAATTTGAAATCTTGGTGGGAAGGGGTCAAGGTCAAGGTCAATCCTAACTTGGTCAAGGTCAAGGTTAACATTGACCTCAAACCCTAACTTGTTAGGATTTTGCAGAAAAGGTTCCTGAAGATGCTAGAAACTTGGAGATTGATGTCAGATCAGGACCCAGTGTCTGGAATAGATAGAAAATCCTCTAAATGATATGATGAAGGACTAGGAGGTCTCATTTCTAAACTCTATCTAGAAAATGGAGCCATGGAAAGAGGAAAATTAGGAAAGTCCTTAAGACCTTAACCCTAATTTCACCTAGAATGCAGAAATCAAGTGTAGAGAAGTGGAAGACAAGGGAGAATGCAAAGATGCCAATCATGACCCTAAACCACTTACTCAGAGGGATAAATGCTCTTAACATGGAAGTGCTTCCATTTTAAGATGATACATTAAGCCCCCACTTTAGCAAGAGTATGGATTCAATGCAAACTCTTGGTAAAGGAGAAGAGAGAAGAGATCCCAGTGGATTCAAAATGAGATAAAATAACACTTAGTTGAAGACACAAGCCCCCAGACCAAGGATTCTAACTCAACATACATACATGAGAGTATAAAAAATAACAAGGGTTAGTACTAAACAACCCAAATCAATTAGCATAAGAAACCTTGCTAAGAAATATTTCTCATACCAATATCATATTTGGAAAGCTATCATAAAAGCATAAATGATTACATAAGAAAGACAAGAGAAAAACTATAGACAACATAGCTTAATGATCCAGTCCTACTAGCATGAAAGTGAAAAGAGAGAAAAGAGAAAGTGATTACCTCGCCCGGTAAGATGCTTACCTTACCATGAATCACCCTGGAGGGAGAGCCCAACAGGTTCACCCATAAACTATGCTTGCAATTGTAATGCATCTTTTGACAGCTTTTGGAATATCCATAGATCCACCTTCTTGTATCACTATGAATATGAAATGCATGTCTTCCTAGGATTTAGCAACTTATGTGCATTACCTTTGGAAGATTTAGCATATAGGTGCGTGTCTTTTTAGGATTTAGCAACTTATGTGTGTTACCTTCCAAGATTTAGCATATTTGAAACTAGAAATGCATGTCCCTTCAGGATTTAGCAACTTATGTGCATTACCTTTAGAGGATTTAGCATATTGAAAAATTTGAAAAATGTGTGTCTCCTCGGGATTTAGCAACTTATGTGCATTACCATCGGAAGATTTAGCATATGAATGCATGTCTTTTTAGGATTTAGCAACTTATGTGTGTTACCTTCCAAGATTTAGCATGTAAAAATAAAAAACTATAGTACAAGGGAGACCCTGCATATGCCCCCCTCCTTAATATGGAAAAAACATACTATTTTGGCATGTTAAGGAAAGAAAAGAACAAGGATAAAGCCTTCTGCAACATCAAGACAATATCCATAGTCAACACCCAATCCAAGCCAAGAAGGTCACAGCTCCTATGAGGCCATGGAAGGGATGAATGTAAAAGATATCATGCAAGAAGTGAAAAGAAAGTAACCCTTAATGAGGGATAGCACACTATTCAGTTTCCAAGGTGAGAGATGTATCAACCATGGAAACCCAATGTCAAACAACAAATAAGGTTTGCATAAAGGACATAGGTCCACAAATGCAACCCATAATTTTTATGTATGCACTAATACATTTTGGGTCATTTTGCGACGGCTATGTGTCGCAATTGCGACAGCTATGTGTCGCAATAGCAACACCCATAGACGTCGCTATTTTTTAGTCGCAAATTGCGACGTCTATGGGTATCCGTCGCAATTGCGACACCTATCCGTCGCAATGTGGCTAAGATTTAAGAAGCGGCATGGCCGTCGCCCCCCCGTCGCATGGCTTCAGAGGGCCGTCGCAATCGCGACGGACCTCCCAAGCAATTGCGACGGGCGCCTGCATCGCATTGCGACGGGTTTCCGTCGCAATTGCGACGCCCGTGGGTGGATTAAAAAAAAAAAATTAATTTAATACATTGCTTATGAACCACATTAATGCTTTTTTCTTTCAACAAATGAGGACAGCCACTGTAAAAACAACATGATAATGTACACTCACTGTAAGGACAGTCACAAATGAGGACATCTCACAGTGACTGTCCCTAGTGTAATTGCCACTTGAATGTATTGCTATTCAGCCACATTAATGCTTTTCTTCTTCAACAAATGAGGATAGTCACTGTAAAGACAACATGATAATGTACACTCAACTGTGAGTGTACATTATCATGTTGTCTTTACAGTGACTATCCTCATTTGTTGAAGAAGAAAAGCATTAATGTGGCTGAATAGCAATACATTCAAGTGGCAATTACACTAGGGACAGTCACTGTGAGATGTCCTCATTTGTGACTGTCCTTACAGTGAGTGTACATTATCATGTTGTCTTTACAGTGAGTGTACATTATCATGTTGTCTTTACAGTGTCAATATATGCATTATTACTTAAACTGAAGAGTACTCTAAATAATATGTCATTGTGGAGTTCTGATTGCTTCCAATTTGATATACGCTTGTTCTACTTATGTATCCAGCATCATGTAAGAAAAGTTGATGCTTTTAAATAGATTCATTTAGCCATGAAATGCCTGTGCATGTTACATACAAGATTCCAAGGCCCAAAACTGATTACTCATTATAATTCATGTACAGAATGATAATCAACCACAACGAGGCATGCGTAGGCGTTGCTTAGATTTTGAGGCATCAGAAGCTCGTAGAAGAAACTTGACCAATGGCTCATGGAATGCAACAAACTTATTGCCTAAAACAAGAGCATTGGTAACCACAGATGATGGTTTTGAAAAGAACACTTCACCATCAATGTCACGTGAGGGAACTGCAATTTCTGATGGCAAGTAACTTGTAGTATATAAGAGAGATGCAGGTACAGATGCTGGGAATACATTGCTAATGAACCACATTAATGCTTTTTTCCTTCAACAAATGAGGACAGTCACTTTAAAGACAACATGATAATGTACACTCACTGTAAGGATACTCACAAATGACGACATCTCACAGTGACTGTCCCTTGTGTAATTTCCACTTGAATGTATTGCTATTCAGCCACATTAATGCTTTTCTTCTTCAACAAATGAGGATAGTCACTCTAAAGACAACATGATAATGTACACGGGCTGTAAGTGTACATTATCATGTTGTCTTTACAGTGACTGTCCTCCTTCAAGTGGCAATTACACAAGGGACAGTCACTGTAAAGGCAACATGATAATGTAGAGAAACGTTGTCATTTGTATTTTCAACAGTGCCGAGAGAGATTCCCTCCGCGAAATCACAGCTACAATTTCTGAGTACGTTGGGTTTATTTTTCTTTTGCCATTATTATGTAATCTGGTATTCAGCTGTTACAGAGCTAAAATACCCAGAAATAAGGACATATCTGTGTTGAATTTATTGTTAGTGGCTTTCGTTATTTAGAAGTTTAATTTTATTTGTTCATCTTTCAAGCACAAACATTTTCTGGACCGTAACATCTTCATTGTTTCGGGTATGCAATGAAACAGCCGTAACTTACAACTACCTTCACGGTACTTGTGTACATTATCATGTTGTCTTTACAGTGACTGTCCTCATTCAAGTGGCAATTACACAAGGGACAGTCACTGTGAGATGTCCTCATTTGTGACAAGGACAGTCACACGAGGACATCTCACAGTGACTGTCCCTTGTGTAATTGCCACTTGAATGTATTGCTATTCAACCACATTTATGGGCCCGTTTGGACCCCAGCACACAGTAGCATCTACAGAGAAGAATATCCCAGGTGTAACAAGTTGTAAGAATATACCAACAGTTCTAAGAAGTTCCCTAGCACATAGTAGCATCTACAGAGAAGAATATACAACATGAGGGCAGCCACTGTAAAGACAACATGATAATCTACACTCATTGTATGTGTACATTATCATGTTGTCTTTATAGTGACTGTCCTCATTCAAGTGGCAATTACAGAAGGGACAGTCATTGTGAGATGTCCTCATTTGTGACAAGGATAGTCACACATGAGGACATCTCACAGTGATCGATTTTCCCTTGTGTAATTGCCACTTGAATGTATTGCTATTGAACCACATTAATGCTTTTCTTCTTCAACAAATGAGGACAGTCACTCTAAAGACAACATGATAATGTACACTCATTGTAAGGACAGTCACAAATGAGGACATCTCACAGTGACTATCCCTTGTGTAATTGCCACTTGAATTACACAAGGGACAGTCATTGTGAGATGTCCTCATTTGTGACAAGGATAGTCACACATGAGGACATCTCACAGTGATCGATTGTCCCTTGTGTAATTGCCACTTGAATGTATTGCTATTGAACCACATTAATGCTTTTCTTCTTCAACAAATGAGGACAGTCACTCTAAAGACAACATGATAATGTACACTCACTGTAAGGACAGTCACAAATGAGGACATCTCACAGTGACTGTCCCTTTTGTGATTGCCACTTGAATGTATTGCTATTCAGCCACATTAATGCTTTTCTTCTTCAACAAATGAGGATAGTCACTCTAAAGACAACATGATAATGTACACGGGCTGTAAGTGTACATTATCATGTTGTCTTTATAGTGACTGTCCTCCTTCAAGTGACAATTACACAAGGGACAGTCACTGTAAAGGCAACATGATAATGTAGAGAAATGTTGTCATTTGTATTTTCAACAGTGCCGAGAGAGATTCCCTCCGCGAAATCATAGCTACAATTTCTGAGTACGTTGGGTTTATTTTTCTTTTTTCATTATTATGTAATCTGGTATTCAGCTGTTACAGAGCTAAAATACCCAGAAATGAGGACATATCTATGTTGAATTTATTGTTAGCGGCTCTGGTTATTTAGAAGTTTAATTTTATTTGTTCATCTTTCAAGCACAAACGTTTTGTGGACCGTAACATCTTCATTGTTTCGGGTATGCAATGAAACAGTCGTAACTTGCAACTACCTTCACGGTACTTGTGTACATTATCATGTTGTCTTTACAGTGACTGTCCTCATTCAAGTGGCAATTACACAAGGGACAGTCACTGTGAGATGTCCTCATTTGTGACAAGGACAGTCACACATGAGGACATCTCACAGTGACTGTCCCTTGTGTAATTGCCACTTGAATGTATTGCTATTCAACCACATTTATGGGCCCGTTTGGACCCCAGCACATAGTAGCATCTACAGAGAAGAATATCCCAGGTGTAACAAGTTGTAAGAATATACCAACAGTTCTAAGAAGTTCCCTAGCACATAGTAGCATCTACAGAGAAGAATATACAACATGAGGGCAGCCACTATAAAGACAACATGATAATGTACACTCATTGTATGTGTACATTATCATGTTGTCTTTACAGTGACTGTCCTCATTCAAGTGGCAATTACAGAAGGGACAGTCATTGTGAGATGTCCTCATTTGTGACAAGGATAGTCACACATGAGGACATCTCACAGTGATCGATTGTCCCTTGTGTAATTGCCACTTGAATGTATTGCTATTGAACCACATTAATGCTTTTCTTCTTCAACAAATGAGGACAGTCACTCTAAAGACAACATGATAATGTACACTCATTGTAAGGACAGTCACAAATGAGGACATCTCACAGTGACTGTCCCTTGTGTAATTGCCACTTGAATTACACAAGGGACAGTCATTGTGAGATGTCCTCATTTGTGACAAGGACAGTCACACATGAGGACATCTCACAGTGATTGTCCCTTGTGTAATTGCCACTTGAATGTATTGCTATTCAACCACATTAATGCTTTTCTTCTTCAACAAATGAGGACAGTCACTCTAAAGACACCATGATAATGTACACTCACTGTAAGGACAGTCACAAATGAGGACATCTCATAGTGACTGTCCCTTGTGTAATTGCCACTTGAATGTATTGCTATTCAGCCACATTAATGCTTTTCTTCTTCAACAAATGAGGATAGTCACTCTAAGGACAACATGATAATGTACACTCACTGTAAGTGTACATTATCATGTTGTATTACAAATGGACCTTATGTTGGTCGGGATATAAGTGCAAAAAAAAAAAGGAACGTTGTCATTTGTGTTTTCAACAGCGCCGAGAGAGATTCCCTCCGCGAAATCAAGCGGGTTATCATTTGTGTTTTGAACAAAGCGGGTTGTCATTTGTGTTTTGAACAGCACCGAGAGAGATTCCCTCCGCAAAATCAAGCGGGTTGTCATTTGTGTTTTCAATAGCGCCGAGAGAGATTCCCTCCGCAAAATCACAGCTACAATTTCTGAGTATGTTGGGTTTATTTTTCTTTTGTCATTATTATTTAATCTGGTATTCAGCTGTTAGAGAGCTAAAATACCCAGAAATGAGGACAGATCTGTGTTGAATTTATTGTTAGCGGCTTTGGTTATTTAGAATGCTTCCCCACAATACTTAATTACACAAGGGATAGTCACTGTGAGATGTCCTCATTTGTGACAAGGACAGTCACACATGAGGACATCTCACAGTGACTGTCCCTTGTGTAATTGCCACTTGAATGTATTGCTATTCAACCACATTTATGGGCCCATTTGGACCACGACACACAGTAGCATCTACAGAGAAGAATATCCCAGGTGTAACAAGTTGTAAGAATATACCAACAGTTCTAAGAAGTTCCCTAGCACATAGTAGCATCTACAGAGAAGAATATACAACATGAGGGTAGCCACTGTAAAGACAACATGATAATGTACACTCATTGTATGTGTACATTATCATGTTGTCTTTACAGTGACTATCCTCATTCAAGTGGCAATTACAGAAGGGACAGTCATTGTGATATGTCCTCATTTGTGACAAGGATAGTCACACATGAGGACATCTCACAGTGATCGATTGTCCCTTGTGTAATTGCCACTTGAATGTATTGCTATTGAACCACATTAATGCTTTTCTTCTTCAACAAATGAGGACAGTCACTCTAAAGACAACATGATAATGTACACTCATTGTAAGGACAGTCACAAATGAGGACATCTCACAGTGACTGTCCCTTGTGTAATTGCCACTTGAATTACACAAGGGACAGTCATTGTGAGATGTCCTCATTTGTGACAAGGATAGTCACACATGAGGACATCTCATAGTGATCAATTGTCCCTTGTGTAATTGCCACTTGAATGTATTGCTATTGAACCACATTAATGCTTTTCTTCTTCAACAAATGAGGACAGTCACTCTAAAGACAACATGATAATGTACACTCACTGTAAGGACAGTCACAAATGAGGACATCTCACAGTGACTGTCCCTTGTGTGATTGCCACTTGAATGTATCGCTATTCAGCCACATTAATGCTTTTCTTCTTCAACAAATGAGGATAGTCACTCTAAAGACAACATGATAATGTACACGGGCTGTAAGTGTACATTATCATGTTGTCTTTACAGTGACTGTCCTCATTCAAGTGGAAATTACACAAGGGACAGTCACTGTGAGATGTCCTCATTTGTGACAAGGACAGTCACACATGAGGACATCTCACAGTGACTGTCCCTTGTGTAATTGCCACTTGAATGTATTGCTATTCAACCACATTTATGGGCCCGTTTGGACCGCGGCACATAGTAGCATCTACAGAGAAGAATATCCCAGGTGTAACAAGTTGTAAGAATATACCAACAGTTCTAAGAAGTTCCCTAGCACATAGTAGCATCTACAGAGAAGAATATGGGTCAACGAGGTTGACTTCAAAGCCATGCAATCTAATGGTAATAGTAATATCATAATTTGACATACTATCAGAAATACTTCCTAAATAGACTATTCAATCTTATAAGAGATGGATTCATGAGAACTATTATTTATGAAATATGAGTCAATGACTTTAATTAAAAAAATTACACAATCTAATTCTTGTAAAAATATCAAAATTTGACACATTGAAAATACCTTCCAAAAGTATCGTTAATTGATTAATATGAATCACTACTCATGAAATATAATTTTATAAACCTAATCTAAAAACTACACAATAAAAATCTTAATAGCAATATTGTAAGAAACTATTCCCAAAAGCAAGCCTAATAAAATTTGATGAAAATAATTTTTGTTTCACTCAACTTTGACATTCACAACTTCCTCTTTTATTATAATAAGAAAAAAAATGTCTTTTTAGATATACCTCATGAACCATACTCGAATAATCTATCATTTTTCTTCTCAAAAACATATTTGCAGAGCCTGCTTCTTTTACTTGTTTGTACTTTTATCTCTCTGATGGAAAGGGTTCCTTCAGGACACATTTTTCCAAGTTCACTGCTTGAGATATTTGAGGAGGGTTCCCCTGCTTGAGTATCCATCCAACCCATATTCGAGTAGTTCTACAATTGCACAGTCTAAATTAATAATACTGACAATTGAATGACGAATGATGATACATAGAATTGATATAAACTAATCCTAAAAACACTAAAACATTATTAATATATTTATATTTCATAAATAAAATTGATATAAAAGATTTGGAAAGATACATTAAAAAATAGAAAAACAGTAATTTATAATAGAAGGAAACTTAAATTGCTATTTAAAAAAAAAACAAGAGTCTTAAATCTTATCATTTTGTTTCATTATCATCCATAAGTACACACCTCTAGCATAATAATTATATTTTACCACCCATAAAATGAAAAAAAGATTTTCACAAGAGAAATTGAAGCTAGATTATAAAAATGAACCATCTTATTGGAAACTGGAACTGTTATCATACCCAAAAGGACTACAAAATTTCACCTTATCATACCCAGATTGTTGCTTTGCCTGGCGGAGGGAAATTTGATCAGTAAAATTGACACAGAGTATGTTGTCTCCATTGTCATGCTGGATAACAAAACACCAACTTTAATGGGCATGTACTGTCCCTTGTGTAATTGCCACTTGAATGCATTGCTATTTGATGCAGGGGCATCCCTAATGCAAGCCAAAGACACCATGATTGAAGGAAGTTTCCATGAAGCCAAGGAGTCAAATCCTATCAATTGGAACATAAGATTTTCACCTTGGAGCTTTGAAGGATTGACTGATGAAAGGTCCTTTTGATTGACAAATCAGAGTCTTTTTGAATGACAAATCAGAGTCTTTTTGAATGACAAATCAGAGTCTTTTTGAATGACAATAAATTAGAATAGGAGTTTTAGATGTTTTCTTGGTTTGTAATAAATATTAAGGATTGATCTTATCTCCTTATAAACATCCACTTGTTGGACACAAGACCCCTTGGTGACTTATAAACCTTGGGCATCTTTTGAGTCCTTGGATGAAATGAGCATAGTAAGTGTTTATTAGGTGTCTTTTAGATGTTGTTAAGAAGTTTGAAGGTCCAAAATAACTTTAATAAGGTTCCTAAAGTTTCACAACACATTTTTAACCTTCTCGGCAAAGTTGTTTGCAAAGTTGTAATGCAACTTTAAAAGTTGCTTAACAAAGTTGACATTTGTTGGATAAACTGTTCTAACCACCTAGATGGTTGAACCAATGTTTGGAGAGCCTATTTTAGGCTTCAAATGGTCGAAGACAGACAGAGAACCAGTATTGTAATCATTTTGCTTTCATAAAAAATAAAAATAACCCTGTTTTAGTGCATTTCTGGTGAAAAACGAACTCTGTACGGCTGTACGGATGGTGGTTGGATGATAAAATTTGCCTAGAAGTTGTAATAGTGACATCTGATGCTTTGGAAGTTGGTTTGATTGATTCTCTTTGTTTTATATCTAAGTTATTTCAAATTTTCTGTGCATTGTTTACAAACCCTCATTTTCAGGGTTTGACTGATGTAAAGACCTTAACTCACGTTTCAACCATTGGAATTCCTTCTTCCTTGGTGGAATGAGAGTTAAGGATGTATATTTGTATATTCTAAAAGCCCTGACTACTCTGCATCACTATTGAACCACATTAATGCTTTTTTCCTTCAACAAATGAGGACAGTCACTGTAAAGACAACATGATAATGTACACTCACTGTAAGGATAGTCACAAATGAGGAAATCTCAGAGTGATTATCCCTTGTGTAATTTCCGCTTGAATACATTGCTATTGAACCACATTAATGCTTTTTTCCTTCAAGTGGCAATTACACAAGGGACAGTCACTGTGAGATGTCCTCATTTGTGACAAGGACAGTCACACATGAGGACATCTCACAGTGACTGTCCCTTGTGTAATTGCCACTTGAATGTATTGCTATTCAACCACATTTATGGGCCTGTTTGGACCACGGCACACAATAGCATCTACAGAGAAGAATATCCCAGGTGTAACAAGTTGTAAGAATATACCAACAGTTCTAAGAAGTTCCCTAGCACATAGTAGCATCTACAGAGAAGAATATACAACATGAGGGCAGCCACTGTAAAGACAACATGATAATGTACACTCATTGTATGTGTACATTATCATGTTGTCTTTACAAGGATAGTCATTTGTGACAAGGATAGTCACACATGAGGACATCTCACAGTGATCGATTGTCCCTTGTGTAATTGCCACTTGAATGTATTGCTATTGAACCACATTAATGCTTTTCTTCTTCAACAAATGAGGACAGTCACTCTAAAGACAACATGATAATGTACACTCACTGTAAGGACAGTCACAAATGAGGACATCTCACAGTGACTGTCCCTTGTGTGATTGCCACTTGAATGTATTGCTATTCAGCCACATTAATGCTTTTCTTCTTCAACAAATGAGGATAGTCACTCTAAAGACACAATGATAATGTACACGGGCTGTAAGTGTACATTATCATGTTGTCTTTACAGTGACTGTCCTCCTTCAAGTGGCAATTACACAAGGGATTTGTGTTTTCATTTGTGTTTTCAATAGCGCCGTAACCCTCCGCGAAATCACATCGGGATATAAGGGCAAAACAAACAAGAACGTTGTCATTTGTATTTTCAACAGCACCGAGAGAGATAAACAAACTTAAAACTCAGACTTAAGAAAGATGAAGGCAATGCTTCAAAAGGCCGATGCCCTAAATACGGGAAAACACAATACCACCATTAAACGATGCCCTAGTCACCGTATCAATGCTGCCAGCTCCGTACCAGTATGCTGACTGCTCACTTTCATCCTGTGATAAAGGTAACTTCATTAATCATACTTGAAATGGCAGCATACGAACTAAAGCTGATGAACATTTATAAACTAAAAGTTTAAAACTACAGATTACAAATGTAGTAGTTTCATACGAAAAGAACTTGATGTCTGAAATTTACCATTAGAAGTATCCAAAGGAATACCACAGTACTGTTGAACTTGGAGAATCGGAGATGATCTACACAGCAAGGTTCAACAGCTGTAAGGACTGTTACACCATCTTTAGCATTTGAATACATTTTCTCCTTGGCTTCTGGTGGATCCTCAAAGACCCCCAATGACGTTTTCCCTACAATTATCAATTGTTTGTCAGTATGAGATATTAATAAATAAACATTAATCACAATATTAGGCAAACAATGTTCTTGATGTCTGAATCTAAATCACAGAAAGCTCTAATAAAGCAGTTCTCAGTTTCACATTAAACTAAGTTTCAATTTCAAATGGTTATAATAATTTTTGCAAGTTATAAGTAGCTGGTTACAGTATATGACATAAAAAGAAAAAAAATCATTTCTATTCTTTTCTTCTTTTTCTCTTTCAACGAAGCTTTTGCACCACACAAATGCATACCAAGAATTTCTCAGGAGGTTTCAAGACCATTGCATACCAAACTTCTTCTCTGTAGATGCTACTGTGTGTCGTGGTCCAAACGGGTCCAAATAGACCTAGTGACTCTAGTAGGTCTCCAAAACCTATTCTGCAGCAATAACTCTTCAATTTGACAAAGGACCTTATGAACTTATATGTTTTTTGAGTACCCTTTTTGATGTTCTAACAATCCTCCAACTCCCAGACCTTGACTCCACTCCAGAGCATATCAATGTCCTTATTGAGTCCGCAGACCTAATGCATGCCTTTGGGTGTGGGTTCCAAAACAAGGCATTGAAAATGGGTGCATGAAACCAAGATCAGAGTTTGAAGATGTCCACCATGCTCTAAAGATCTAGATTCAACAAGGTTTGAGGTCCTTTACTTGCCGCTACCCTCTGATCTTGCATAATCCATCAACTCCTAGTCAAGAACATTGAGATTCTTGACCTAGGGCTTGCTCTTGAAATTCTCTGGCTTAGTATCCTGTTCCAAAGCTTTTAAAATATGAAAATAAACCCCCTTAACTTGCATTTTACAAAGAACAGAGGATATCCTATGGTTTATTTGCAAGTTAAGGCCATTTGAATGCAATAACCCAAAAAATGAGGGTTTGACAGAACAACAGATAAGAAAAAGGAATAACTTTGATATAAGGTGTCTTGAATCTACCAAATAAACTCTCAAAGCATAAGATATAAATACTCTAACTTCCACACTGGTCTGCCCTCCCTTTCACATCCGTACACTGTACAGTGCTTGAAGGAAATGCACAAAAAAGGCTCTGAAATAGTGGCTCTATCTGACAGAGAGTCCATGCTAGGCTTCATGACTAACCTAGAGCACATTCCTTGTTATGGAGGAAGTTTGAATGGTGAAGAACTTATGGAATGGATAGAGGACCTAGATAACCATTTTGACTACAAGTATCTTATTAATAACCATTTTGACTACAAGTATCTTATGGATAGAGGACCTTGATAACCATTTTGACTTATTTAGTATCTTATTGAGCTTCACTTTGTTTCGAGAATATAGTTTAATATTCTCTACTAAACAGGGCCAACCACGTGAAGGTGGAAGCTCATTTGGCCCCACCCCCCTCCCCCTAACATCACTCTACATTCCCCGTTAACATCTAACATTCATTCATTCTTTCAATTATTAATAAAATGTAACATTCAATCAATATCACATGATAACATTCATTAACACATTAGATTCGTTAACACACAACATTCATCAATATGAAAATAAACACATAATTCATGAACATTCATTAGCACATAATTAAATTCATTGAGACATAAAATTCAGTCATTATCAATTAAGGTATTTAGATGACAATCATTTCTTTTTTCGCTTTCTAATTTTTTTTTCTATGTAAGCTCTAAGAGGAGCATCAGTGTTATCATCAATACCCCCCTCATCAGTTGTTTTGTTCTTTGTTCTTGATGATCTCAAATTCCTATGCTGCTGCAAAGGGGGGTCCTCTACAATAACAAATAAAAGAGTTAAATTTAAAATATTTAATTATAATTGTTACAAGTTTTTAATTATTTTAAAGAACATAACTGTGGCGCTCTTTAATTACCTGATCTGGCCACATCATTTTGTCTAGACTCAACCTCAACATGCTCATGAGCACCGACCCCTCGATCCTCTACAGTTGCTATACAAAATGTTACATTAATCCAAACACCAATTGTAATTACATATAAAAATTTTAATAGCAAATGTATACCTCCACCACTAGGATGCACATCATGCGAACCTTCATTATGCATAGATTGTGTAGAAGGATTGTCAGGCTGCATTCCAATATCCTACACATTGTTATCATTGCTTTCCTAAAATAGATATACTCACTTTATATTAGAACTTAACATCAAATAGACTAATTGGTAAAGTATTCAATTTGAAATAAATTTCATTTAGCTTATTTACCATGGCTCAGATGCATCATTATTTGAACCTTGCACACTGATTTCAGCTCGTAGCCGTTCAGCCACGGCTCTATAGCCTTTTTGGAAGCCAATTCTCTTGTCCTCTTCTGTGAGGCATCTATTGAACTCTGACCCCTACATTTTTTCTTGGTATGGTGAATTTTACTTGCATTGTTTGATCAAAAAAAATTTCCTTGCAATATATAAAAAAATTGATACAAGTTTTCATTTACTAATACTTACAACTCGTGCTTGAAGTTTGGAAAAACCACCAGAGCCGAGCTTGTGTGTCCCGTGCTTTTCTAATCTTGCCTTTGTTGCCTTTGATGTGTCAGGTAATCTATGAAAAGTTTGAAATATGTTAGAGACCAATATAGGAAAAATTTAGAGGTTAATTAGTACATAATTACATTCTCAAAAGTATCACATACCTTGCTCTACTCTCTACTGGCGTAATTCCTTTTTTCATGTCGGCTTTATACTTTCCATCCAAAATCAAACCCTGCCACTCAGCCTCAAGAACATAGGGTGGACGCTCGTGCCTTGGGTTAACCTCTAAATATTTCCTGTACTGGTCCCTAATATACTTCAAACATAAACCAGCTCTTTCAAGGAGCTTGTTTCTCTCGAATGCACGAGGTCCAAAAAGCTGGGTCATACTATCTACAAGATCATCCTTCAACTTTTTATCTTGGTTATTCCACCTTTTAAGTAAAAAAAAACATGTTAGACTCATAAATGAAGAGAAGCTACCTTTAATATAGTTCAAGAAATTGATGAAAAGGAAAACTATTCTAGCAATGATATGAAATCAAAATAGTGGTTTGGGGTTTTAGTTAGGATATGATGTTCCACCATGTACGTATGGTGGGCCTGAATATCCGCAAACGCTCGTCACCAAGTTTTCGCCAAAAAATATCATTCCCTACAAAATAATCATGGGATCATTAGTCGATGAAGAGTGATCAAAAACTAAATTACTATTATATCACTATAGAATAATAATAACTTTAAAGTACCTGGAAGTTTGGATACTTTTAAGGGAACGCCTTCATCGTCGCTGATGATCAATACGCAATCCTTCACCGTTCCCGTACTAGGAACACGGGAACATCCAGGAAATGATGTTGCATTGGGACTTGTTGCATCTCCTATTGCAAAAAATGAAAACCATTATCAAATGCCTCCAAGAAATAATACTTCAAGGGAAATAAATTGGTGCAGAGCACCCATGGCACAAACACAATCAAGGGATCTACATCGCAAACACATAACACTTAAACACATAACAAAAGAGAGAAAAAGAGGGATTTGTGTACCAGTAGATGGTGCAACAGTTGGTGCATTTAGGCTGTGTGTTGTTGACATGGCAGTCGGCAAGACATTTGTGGCTGTCCTGGATGGAGGCGGCGTTGTCATATCATCATGGAAAGGAGCTGAAGAATAAAATTGTTAGAGCATGCATAAATATAGAACGCGTGGACTAGCATGGACAAGATTGTTAGAGCATTAAAAAAAAAGATTGTTCGAGCATGTATTGTCAATGATTATGATCATTCCTATATATATTCAGTGGAAAACACAAGTGGGGAATGGAACATGTGATCTACCTAAACCACTTGCAATACCGGCCTCATCATGGGAGTGGGGTTCAAAATTACGCAAATAACTCTGTAAAGACAATGCATCCATATTTTAATTAATGTCATAAAAGAGCATAACATAAAAACCATTATTGAACTCTTGTAATAATTAAAAATTTCATTAATACTTACTTTAAAGTTTTCAGAAGTGCGCAACAACTCAGCTGCCCTGTCTTTTATTTCCTGAGTCTGAGGATGTATGGATACCAAACGTAGAAGTTCTTTCCCAATTTTCTTTAGCAGCTTTTTAATGGAACTGATCGGGTCATCGGTCTCTGCTAAATCAATAAAAAAAGGGTCCAGAAGGGGGGACTCCTGAGGGACTGCAGGTTGCTTTCCCTCTCTCCGACCACCGGCCCTCTGTGACAACAATAGTATTAGTATTATCAAAATTACTCCAAAACAATGAAGAAAATAACATTAAAAAAAATAACATTTTGCTTCTATCTAGTTTGCACAATTACAATGAATTTTACCTTCTCATGTGTAGATGAGCTAGGAATATCATCACCATCACCTTCGGGCGGTCGCTCCATATTGTGCCCCTGTGTCAAAGATCAAGTATAAAAATGTTAGCCAAAAATTTAATAACTAAATGGTATGTTGGAGTCATTGATTAGAAGTTGGTTTAATAGTATGTACCACCCCCATGATAGTAGCCTCGTTTGTATCTATGCGGTTCAAATTGTAATCAATAAGCAGCTCTTCCCCTGCACGTATTGATTTTATCGCACAGATGAATACACGATTTCCCTCGCGCGCCTCAAATATGCAATTGGGTTGCTTTATAGTTGACCCAGGTCGTGTACTATTTATAAAACCCGCAATATTCCCTGTTGCTTTTGGCCTTCCATCAATGTATATAGCCACACTTTTACTTTGATTATTGTCTTGCTGTTGTATATAATTTGCCGAGAGTGCATACCTACGCATACTTTTTTTATATTGAACAATATGCATCCAACTTTTGTAATCGTAACATGGTCCAACATACTCCATCAATTCAGAAACTTTGTTGTAAGACACCTTTATGCCATCCATAGAAAATAGGCCCAAACCATGTAATGATGATGGTGCTATGCGATATATCCTCTCATTAACACAAAAATCAATGTTTATTGGAGGAAGTTCCTTGGGTACCCAATGTTTCTGTAGATGTTGGTACCTCAAGGGCACCTCGATGTCGCCTTTCATCTCATCATCATAAGAACATGACCCCCCTTGAGCAAGGGAAAATTTCATGTGTTTATTGAATTTCCTTCTAGTCCTTTGACCTCTAGTTAATCTCCCTATTCTAGATAAACTGCATGTCTCACTTTCCTCTTCTATTCCTATATTTCCCTCACTCGAGGAAGACACTTCTGACAAATACCTATTTGCTGGTACCTGCAAATGGGAGAGATCTTAGAAGACATCAATCTTACTATTGATAAGTGTATTAAATAGACTTTCTATAAGGTGTATTGACTTATACCTGTCGATCCATGAGACTGTGCAGGATGCTCTTGAAAGGGGTTCAATTTCCTGCAAATGTAATTCAATTATCGTGAGCATAATCACATCATAATCATAATCACATCCATCATAAGCATCACATAAAAATTAAAAACATTAAAACGTACACATTATAACACTTATAGCTTTTAAATAGATAATGAATAAACTATGTAACCATTTAAGACAAATATATTTCTATCAAGAAATGAATATTAAATACATTAAGGATTGATGGCATACCTTTAAATTTCATCATCATCATCCTCATCATCATCATCATCATCATCATCATCCTCGTCATCATCGTCATCATCATCATCCTCATCGTCGTCGTCGTTGTCGTCATCATCAACATCATCATCATCAACATCAACATCATCTTCATCATCATCATCAGTAGCAGCATCATCTTCTTCTTCTTCTTCATGAAAATTTGTCTCAGGAACATCATCCAATAATTGTCGATCGTGATCATCATCTACATCATCTTCTACTTCTTCGGTATCTTCTTCTTCCATCGCATTATACTTTATCGGCCTTCCTCTCGGTTCATGTCTAACAACAAATGACCAACCCGGTTTATGTGAAACCTCTGAGTAAAATACCTATTCACATTGGCTTGGAAGAACATAGGGCTCATCCCCAACTGGCTCAAACGACCTTGTATTAACCATTGTAAATCCATTATCATGTTCAATAACAGTTTTATTAGGATCATTTGGATTAAGTCGTAGCCTGTACCATTTGACAACGAAGAGTACTAATTTGAAGGAACTAAAGTTGCACTCAAATATATCATCCAAAATGCCATAGTATTGATTTTTAGACTCTTGAGGATCTAAGTCATTTCTAGATGAAATATTAGTCACTTGAAAGACTGCAATTATTCCAGAATCACAAGTTTTCTTCGTGTCATCCAACACTTTGACGCAAAATTTTTGACCATTACAGAACATACCCTTGTGGTGTTTAATCTGCAATAATATGTGAAACATGTCAAAATTATTATATCGTGAGTTGATAAACATACGGGTGATTAATAATTTTGTACGTACCTGGAAATATCTTAAACCATATGCTAAATCTATTTCCCTTTGCGTAACATTAGAATCTCCATTACGATGAGCTTCTTTAACCAATGAAGATACACCTTCCCATGTTAATGTGTGACCAGAATGTTGACATCGTTCAATCCATACCGTCATCCAATCAAGATTGTTTGCAATATACAAATGTAGTGCATCCCACTCTCGAGCAACTGTACAAAAAAAAAATAGACGACTTACAACCGATTTATTTTGAAGATTAAGAAATAATTTATTACAATAACATCTTATAATTTATTACTTGTCACTTTCCTCAATCTACCTTTCCCCATCAAGTACTCCCCTTTGAATTTTTTAAAAGGGTCGAGATCCCAAATGCGATCTACATGGATATTTGAAGCAAACTTAGGAAGATATTCAGTAATGTACACCATAGTCTGGTATACCATGTATCCCTCTACCATAGAACCCTCAGGATGTGCTCTTTGTCGAACCAAAGCCTTCAAAGATTTCAAGTGCCTCTCAACCATCCACATTGACCTAGTGTGTGCAGGTCCACACAATTCAATCTCCTCAACTTGGTGTATGAGGTAGTGTTCTTGTGCATTGAAAAAAGTTGGAGGTAGACACTTTTGCATTTCACACAATAAATGAGGAATTCTTCTCTTCCAATAGTTTATATCTTCTTTATGGATTTCTTTAGATGACAACCACCTACATTAAGAGATTCAAGTCACAAAAAATATATAAATACGAGACTTTACAAAATAATATACAATAGATTACATAGCAAGAAAAACAAATCGCGAATATAATAAATATATACAACAAATTGAACAGATATTATTGCTTACCTCATGTATTTTCCAAGATCATATATCACTTGTTTAATGTTATTGTTGAAGTGCTCTGGGAGAGATAGAGGTAGCACGTACTGCAGTAATTATAAACCAATCATTTCATTATTTTCTAACATAACATAATGAATAGTACACGTAGTTTATGAATATATTGTAAATACAGAAGAACATAACTTACCTTGATGAAAGTATGCCAATCATGCGTTTTGAGCTCTGGCCCAAATTCACTTTTCTTTGATATGAGATTGCTTATGTTCCCAGCAAATCCTGTGGGAAATCGAATTTTTCGTATGACTTCTTTTATGGCATCACTTTGCTGCTCCGTTAATAACCAAGGAAGGGCACTTATATTAATCTGATCTCTATTGCTATTTGAGTGAATGAAATTCTTCAGTGCATGATTGGATTCATGAATGTCATTACAAATTTTGACAATTTTTTCTTTGTCACGCCTTCCATCCAGTATTTTCCACAATGTCTCTGTTATATTCTTTCCAACATGCATAAGATCAAACAAATGCACAATTTGTAGGTCCTCGTAGTAGGGCAACCTACTAAATTGTCTGGGATAGCTTTTTAGTCCCTTTGGAAGGTTGTCAGTAGTGCCTTGACGACCTTCACGATCATCAATTACATAATTAGTAAACAAAAATCACAATAGAAATATATAAATTACAAACATAAACCATTAAGTGGAACGACATTACCTCGACGATTAATTCTATTATATTCCAACTTCCATAGGCAAGGTGTCATTCTTCGTGGCTTTGATGTAGTCTCTTCTTTCCCATTGAAAAGATGTTTTTCCATACTTCGATACTTATGATTCCTGTGGAGGAAGTGTCTGTACTCATCAAACACATGCTTTCCTAAACTTTTTGAATGACGAGATTTCATCTTTGGACCACAAACTGGACATGCAAATTTTCCCTTTGTTTGAAGACCTACAAGATAATGATATAATTGGATTATAAAATATGTTGATTTTTATAATTAGAATTATCATGCGCAACTTGAATTCACTATAACATACCACAAAAATGTGTTAGCCCTGGGGCATCATGTATTGTCCATACAAGTATTGCATGGAATTGAAATTGTCTTTGTCCTATTGGTCTAGACACGTCATACATAGTGACACCGTTCCATAACTCCACCAACTCGTCAATAAGAGGCTCAATATATACATTCATATCTTTAACTTGATATTTACCTACTTGAATGAACAGTAACATTACATAATTATTGTGACCATTTTACTGTAAGATTTGTAAGTACATGTAAATTAATAACTATCAAATGATAAAATACCTGGAACAATCATTGCCAACATAATGTGCTCCCTCTTTATTGACATCCACGGAGGAATGTTATTGTTGATAACAAAAACAGGCCACACCGAGCAAACAGATCTCATCTCTCCAAATGGATTGACACCATCCGCTGCCAATGAAAGCCTGAGATTACGAGGTTCTTCTTTGAAGTGTTGCCACTTTTCCTCTATGTGCATAAATGCCGAACCATCCGCAGGGATTCGAATAATGTCATCTCGACTTCTATTGCGTGCATGGTAATCCATAAATTGTGCCAAGCTAGTACACCTGAATAATTGTCGCATCCGTGGAATAATGGGGATGTAACGAAGAACCTTGTGAGGCACCTTTTTTGTTATTCGATCTGTTCGATATCTACTCGTATGACATACAGGGCATTGTGTTGCAAATTCATGTTCTTTATAATATATAATATGATCATTGGGACAAGCATGTATTGCTTGATACTCCATTCCAATATCTTTCATAATAGCAGATAATTCTCGATATGAGCGAGGTAGAATATTTGATGGTGGTAACAAAAACTCGCCTATCAATCTACAGCAAAAAATATAAGTTGTTAATATAAACAATATTAGTGGTACATTATTCACCCTTTGTTAACTATAAAGACATATATGACATACCTTAACATACGTGACATTGTTATGTTGGATAAACCATTCATAACCTTCAAGTTCAACAACAACAATACAGCAGAGAGAAGAGTTGTTTGGGAGTCTTTGTATAGGGGCTCGTATGCCTTCTCAAGTAGAGGTACATCAAGGCTATCATCATCATCATGATCAGATCCGCTTGGACTAAATGTGTCATGGATCAATGTATTTATACCATCATCTTCAATTGTGTTTTCTGGCGCATGATCGTCATCTTCCATGGGATCATTATCTTCACCTTGGATATTCGCACCCCCATGTTCCTCCATATCATGTACTTCCCTGGGGAGATCAACCTATATAAAATTGATTAACATAAATAAACCATGATCTTCAACTCATCATCAAGTGATTTCATATGTATATAAATTGTTAAAATGATATAATGAACAACTTACCAGTGGATGATAGTCATGCCCCCCTTCAATGTGACCATTCTCCCTACAATGTCTCTTAACTGTTTTGATTAGCAATCTTCTACGGTTTAAGCCCTTACAAATTTTGCAGGGACAATAACATTTTCCATCACCTTTTCTTTTCAAGTTAGACCACAATCTAGCGATTGTCTCCCTATTTTGTTCTTCACTTATATTATCTGACATGATCGTTCTTCGTAGGAAGCAAAAATTGGGCTATGAAAACTTCGGTCTACAACTTTCAGTGACTAAGCAAAATTGTCAAAAGTACACAAAACATATAAGCTACAAGGCCTTCTTGCTTAGCTCTAGAAGCTCTCTAGCAATCAAAACATATAAGCTACAAGGCCTAACAGCAATTTCAAAACATATAAGCTACAAGGCAAGACATATTACATGACATGGCAAAAGGATTAAAATATACATTAGATTAAAAAATATACAATTTTCAAACCTGAGCGCGTGGCTATAACTCATGCAATGGTCTTCTTGCTTAGCTTTAGAAGCTCTCCAGCAGTCAAAACATATAAGCTACCAGGCCTAATAGCAATTTCAAAACAAGGGTCATCAAAAGAACCAAAAACAATGTGTGCAAACAATACCTTGTGAAGTGGTATAGACAATTAGAAGATGCTACTATGTGCTAGGGAACTTCTTAGAACTGTTGGTATATTCTTACAACTTGTTACACCTGGGATATTCTTCTCTGTAGATGCTACTGTGTGCCATGGTCCAAACGGGCCCATAAATGTGGTTGAATAGCAATACATTCAAGTGGCTTACACAAGGGACAGTCACTGTGAGATATCCTCATGTGTGACTGTCCTTGTCACAAATGAGGACATCTCACAGTGACTGTCCCTTGTGTAATTGCCACTTGAATGAGGTCAGTCACTGTAAAGACAACATGATAATGTACACATACAATGAGTGTACATTATCATGTTGTCTTTACAGTGGCTGCCCTCATGTTGTATATTCTTCTCTGTAGATGCTACTACGTGCTAGGGAACTTCTTAGAACTGTTGGTATATTCTTACAACTTGTTACACCTGGGATATTCTTCTCTGTAGATGCTACTGTGTGTCGTGGTCCAAACGGGCCCATAAATGTGGTTGAATAGCAATACATTCAAGTGGCAATTACACAAGGGACAGTCACTGTGAGATGTCCTCATGTGTGACTGTCCTTGTCACAAATGAGGACATCTCACAGTGACTGTCCCTTGTGTAATTAAGTATTGTGGGGAAGCATTCTAAATAACCAAAGCCGCTAACAATAAATTCAACACAGATATGTCCTCATTTCTGGGTATTTTAGCTCTCTAACAGCTGAATACCAGATTAAATAATAATGACAAAAGAAAAATAAACCCAACGTACTCAGAAATTGTAGCTGTGATTTTGCGGAGGGAATCTCTCTCGGTGCTATTGAAAACACAAATGACAACCCGCTTGATTTCACGGAGGGAATCTCTCTCGGTGCTGTTCAAAACACAAATGACAACCCGCTTTGTTCAAAACACAAATGATAACCCGCTTGATTTCACGGAGGGAATCTCTCTCGGCGCTGTTGAAAACACAAATGACAACGTTCCTTTTTTTTTTTGCACTTATATCCCGACCAACATAAGGTCCATTTGTAATACAACATGATAATGTACACTTACAGTGAGTGTACATTATCATGTTGTCCTTAGAGTGACTATCCTCATTTGTTGAAGAAGAAAAGCATTAATGTGGCTGAATAGCAATACATTCAAGTGGCAATTACACAACGGACAGTCACTATGAGATGTCCTCATTTGTGACTATCCTTACAGTGAGTGTACATTATCATGGTGTCTTTAGAGTGACTGTCCTCATTTGTTGAAGAAGAAAAGCATTAATGTGGTTCAATAGCAATACATTCAAGTGGCAATTACACAAGGGACAATCACTGTGAGATGTCCTCATGTGTGACTGTCCTTGTCACAAATGAGGACATCTCACAATGACTGTCCCTTGTGTAATTCAAGTGGCAATTACACAAGGGACAGTCACTGTGAGATGTCCTCATTTGTGACTGTCCTTACAATGAGTGTACATTATCATGTTGTCTTTAGAGTGACAGTCCTCATTTGTTGAAGAAGAAAAGCATTAATGTGGTTCAATAGCAATACATTCAAGTGGCAATTACACAAGGGACAATGTCATGAGCCGTGACATATTGAACTTAGTATAATAATAAAATGATTAGATGATATATAATAATCTATTATTAACGGTATATAACAATAATATATAATTATTATCAAAAGATAATAATAATATATAGTTAGCATAATAAGTAATATGTTAATTAAATAATATTAAAATATTAATAAATAATATAATTATGATTATAATTATAATATAAATTAATAATAAATAATTATTAATAAATTATATATATTATATTATAATAATATATTAAGTAATAATATTAAATCAATTATTGATATAATAATTTTAATATATAAATAATATTAATAAACCTCTCAATATAAAACAATATGTTATCACTATAATAATATTTATTATAATATTATTAATATTACTAACATCATTAATTATAATATTTAATAATAACAATAACATTAATAATAATAATAATAATAATAACGTTTAAAGCAATATCGAATATCTGTAATCGATATACATCTACATTAAACATTTGCATTATCTATCACGATGAGGAACGAAGAAGTGATACAACAATCACTAGTCATTACACATCGATACCATGAGAGGATGATTAATGAACCAAATACTATGAAGTCAAGATCAACATGATATGAATAAGGGATAGGTCGCTATGGGTTTCAGAAGATGTATTGATAAGCAAGAAGGATAACCATTCATATATTATAAATAATCATTAATTGCACAAGTTTAGACAATGACATATCCGATAAAGCAATATCAAACATGAAGACCCGCTAGCAAATATGCACCATCACTTCCTATGTTATCATGAAAATAACATAAACTAGATTGAATTCTACTATCTATATCAATAGACACCACATAGGAGGATATCGACTAAAGGATTGAAAGATTATCGATTGTCTGAGATAAACCACATCTTGTAGAAACACAAAAGCATCAGTGATTATATCACAAGCTATTGATGAATGAGGCATCAGTCATGGATAATAAGTACAATGTATCCTTAAGTATTAACAGGAATGGAAGTCAATTTGAAGATCAAACTCCATTACCAGCAATCAACCAATAAATGGACAATTATCAGAAAATGATATCGACTTATATCAGAGTAGAAAGATTGGATATCATCATAACAATATGGGATAAGGCAAGAGTTAATATCGATTGACTAAATACTAATGATAGTTAGACCAAACTAATACAAACACAATGGATGTTAACTACTGGTTGCACTACCAATTAGGGAAGATTACCTTCATAAAAAGATTTGATATTGAGTCAATCTGGGAGTTATCTATGATCAGAAAATAATGAAATAATATTATGTGAACTGTCGGATTATGGAAAGGTGTGCTTAACAAAGGGACATGGAGGAAGAAACAAGACATGTCTCATTCATAGCATCTCTTCATTTTTTAAAGACAATATAAGAATGCATTCTCGTCAGTCACTCAAGGCATCATTAGAACTTTATTTACTTATCCATATTTGGATATACTCAATAGAGCATCTGCCTTTGGCAGTTTGGTTTCAAGTTTATCATTGCAGATCAGAGACAACACCATGATTGCACAGATAGAAAGGATAGTCAGAAACAGCATCAATATTTGAAGTTGCAAGCATATAATTCAGAATCTGAAATAGCAACATATCACTCATAGGGATATTACACATTTGCATAATTACATCATCATATCAGACACAGCAAATACATTGCTGTAAGCAATACTTATTGATTGTATATCGATATTGTTTATATCAGACATACCATCATTATACTATCACTATAAGTGATAGGAAACATCATATTCATAGCATATTTCATATCATTATATCCGACAGTGCTATTAAACATATTGGTATCAATATCATCTTGCACACATATTGTGATTGAATCTGAAATAGCGGTTGATATCTTAAGTAACCTCCATTACTTAGTTTAATTGTAAGTATCTGATAGAGTAAGTCTGAGAAGTGGAGTAATTGTTCCTGTTTTCCAAGTTAGCCAAAAAGGGGACATTACAGACAATCACGGTGAGATGTCCTCATGTGTGACTGTCCTTGTCACAAATGAGGACATCTCACAATGACTGTCCCTTGTGTAATTCAAGCGGCAATTACACAAGGGACAGTCACTGTGACATGTCCTCATTTGTGACTGTCCTTACAGTGAGTGTACATTATCATGTTGTCTTTAGAGTGACTGTCCTCATTTGTTGAAGAAGAAAAGCATTAATGTGGTTCAATAGCAATACATTCAAGTGACAATTACACAAGGGACAATCACTGTGAGATGTCCTCATGTGTGACTATCCTTGTCACAAATGAGGACATCTCACGATGACTGTCCCTTATGTAATTCAAGCGGAAATTACACAAGGGACAGTCACTGTGAGATGTCCTCATTTGTGACTGTCCTTACAGTGAGTGTACATTGTTGTCTTTAGAGTGACTGTCCTCATTTGTTGAAGAAGAAAAGCATTAATGTGGTTCAATAGCAATACATTCAAGTGGCAATTACACAAGGGACAATCACTGTGAGATGTCCTCATGTGTGACTGTCCTTGTCACAAATGAGGACATCTCACAATGACTGTCCCTTGTGTAATTCAAGCAGCAATTACACAAGGGACAGTCACTGTGAGATGTCCTCATTTGTGACTATCCTTACAGTGAGTGTACATTATCATGTTGTCTTTAGAGTGACTGTCCTCATTTGTTGAAGAAGAAAAGCATTAATGTGGTTCAATAGCAATACATTCAAGCGGCAATTACACAAGGGACAGTCACTGTGAGATGTCCTCATTTGTGACTGTCCTTACAGTGAGTGTACATTATCATGTTGTCTTTAGAGTGACTGTCCTCATTTTTTGAAGAAGAAAAGCATTAATGTGGTTCAATAGCAATACATTCAAGTGGCAATTACACAAGGGACAATCGATCACTGTGAGATGTCCTCATGTGTGACCTTTGTGAAGGCAAGTGCCAATTTGTACCCAAGTTACCAATATTGTGGCAAAAGTGGGAATGAAGCATTTAGGGGTCAAATTGGGCAAAGAAGTGTAGAAGTGGCCTATGTGAGGTCTAAATAGCCTAACTAAGTCATGGTTAGGGTCTTATGGTGTTTGAACAATAAGTTTTGAACCAAAATCCCAAAGGTTGTAACAAGTTGTCAATGTTGTCATTCACAACATTGACAACATTTGTGCAAGGGAGCATTTTCGAGTAAGATGGTTATGTAACTATATGAAACCATTGAATTAGGCATCAGATCAACTATAAGAGGCCTCCATCGATCTGTGCAAAAGGTTGGGGGGAAAAACATTTGGAATTAAGAAGATTTGTAGAGTAACACGGTTTTAGTGAATTCTTGAGTTTTTTTGTTTCTTTGTTTTCAGTTGATTAATGGATTAGATAGCTCGCAGTGTCTATTGGAAAAGTTAGTACAAGTTGTTTTTTTATTCTGTGTTGTGTTTTTTTTTAGTTTTGAAGCATTCCAACTAGTTTGTTAATTCTTTTGTTAAGTACCCTATCATTGGTTTGAACCAGGTAGGTTGAACAAATGGAGTCTTAGCTCATCATTCCATTGTCAATTTTGTACGGGCTCTTGGAATGGGTGAGGAGACTCCATGTACTATATGTTTGGAAGGAGGGGCCCTGGGAAGCTCATTTTCTATGTTTGCAATGATGTCCTAGGTGAGTCAGTTGAGCACAGTTAGGGATGACAAATCATTACAAGAAGATTACAACAAGTTGAATGCATTGGTTGCTTCAACTAAAATCTCATGGAGAGGTAGACACACATCTAAAGAAGCCCCAAGTCAAATTAGAAGATTGGGTGAGTTTCTTTGGCTGCTAAGAAAACAAACTCTTAGTCAGACTGTCCAAGTTGTGTCAAAATACTTGTTTTCAGGCATGGCTGTAGCAGTTGGTGTACAAAAAATCTAGGAGGAGAAGACCTTAGATATCTTGGAGTTCTCAATAAAGGGCATCTGAATCCTAAGCCCTTTAGGTGGCTTAATATAAACAAAAAGGCTTGACAAAGGCCTAATTGCTAGCAGCCTATTTTTGGGTGCAATTGGCATGCATGGTTTGATGAACCGGATTGAAGTACTGATGAAAAGTATAGCTGAAGGAGTAATATTGAAACCAATAGAGGTCCTAGTGGCCAGCCTCTCCATGGAGTAAAGTTCTAGTTGAATGTGTTTCAATTTGTGAAGACAAGACTAGGAGTGTCCTAGTAGCTAGATTGGTATTGAGCAGAGTTCGTTGTATTTCTTGTTGGTGTGCACTAGTTGAAGGAGTGGGATCTTGGGTAGAGATACCTAAAGAGTGTAGGGATAGTTAAGTACCCTATCAAGTCAAAACATTGGCCTAAAGAGACCCTAGTGAAGGATAGGGAGTGAGCAAGACAAAGTGTTACATCAATTAACAAGATCATTTTTTGGTAATTGTGTACATTATCATGTTGTCTTTACAGTGACTGTCCTCATTTGTTGAAGAAGAAAAGCATTAATGTGGTTCAATAGAAATACATTCAAGTGGAAATTACACAAGGGAATATCACTATGAGATGTCCTAAGTGTGACTGTCCTTGTCACAAATGAGGACATCTCACAGTGACTGTCCCTTGTGTAATTGCCACTTGAATGAGGACAGTCACTGTAAAGACAACATGATAATGTACACAAGTACCGTGAAGGTAGTCGCAAGTTAGGGCTATTTCATTGCATACCCGAAACAATGAAGACATTACAGTCCACAAAATGTTTGTGCTTGAAAGATGAACAAATAAAATTAAACTTCTAAATAACCAAAGCCGCTAACAATAAATTCAACACAGATATGTCCTCATTTCTGGGTATTTTAGCTCTCTAACAGCTGAATACCAGATTACATAATAATGACAAAAGAAAAATAAACCCAACGTACTCAGAAATTGTAGCTGTGATTTCGCGGAGGGAATCTCTCTCGGCGCTGTTGAAAACACAAATGACAACGTTCTTGTTTTTTTTGCCCTTATATCCCGATGTGATTTCGCGGAGGGTTACGATGCTGTTGAAAACACAAATGACAACGTTCCTTTTTTTTTTTGCCGTTATATCCCAACAACATCGCAATTGCAAGTTAGGGCTGTTTCACTGCATACCCGAAACAATGAAGACGTTACGGTCCACAAAACGTTTGTGCTTGAAAGATGAACAAATAAAATTAAACTTCTAAATAACCAAAGCCACTAACAATAAATTCAACATAGATATGTCCTCATTTCTGGGTATTTTAGCTCTCTAACAGCTGAATACCAGATTACATAATAATGACAAAAGAAAAATAAACCCAACGTACTCAGAAATTGTAGCTGTGATTTCGCGGAGGGAATCTCTCTCGGCGCTGTTCAAAACACAAATGACAACGTTCTTGTTTTTTTTGCCCTTATATCCCGATGTGATTTCGCGGAGGGTTACGGCGCTGTTGAAAACACAAATGACAACGTTCTTATTTTGTTTGCCGTTATATCGTGATGTGATTTCGCGGAGGGTTACGGCGCTGTTCAAAACACACATGACAACGTTCCTTTTAAATTTTGTGCTTATATCCCAACAACGTCGCAATTGCGACAGTTACAAATGTATTGTCATCGCAAATTGCGACGGTGTCGGGCTATATTTGAAAAAAAAAGAGCAAAACCACATGACATTTGCCTGCCGTCGCAAATGGTCGTCGCAATGTGACCCCAAATGTATTAGTGATGATTGGATATCACATAATAGATAGATACTACTTAACCAAGGAAAGAGGTGAATCCCTAGAAAAGAAGAGAATATCAGATGAAATAAAAATGCATAGATTTGAATAAGATAGAAAATCATACCAAGCCTCCAAGGCTAAAGTACTTCTACCAAACTCACCAGCCATATTTGTGACTCCATGTTTGAATTTTTGAAGATAGAAAAGAAGGATAAGGCATCCTTGCCCCCCAAGCATAGGAACAAAGATGGAAGAGGATACCTACTTCACAAAGCAAGGAGATATCCTATTTACAACAATGTATAATATATCCTTAGTGAGAGATATTGACCCCTACATCCAAGAGTATAAATAATTGTGAAAAGGATATGTCACTTATGGAAAAGGATCCTCAAAGAAAGAGATCTTATTGCCAAGACCCCCACCAAAGAGTAGTGCGTGTAAATAAGATATCATCTTTCAAAAGGTGGGAACAAAGATTCAATCATCAAGCCCCCAATGAAAAAGAGCAAGAGGAATCTTTGGAATGAGGGAAACAACCCTAACACCAAAGCAAGGGTGAGAGTTTATAAAGAACATAATTTGCAACATAGAGAAGAAGTGATGACCTAGGACAACAACTTCTCATGTAAGAAGGTTATCCATAGTCAAAATATCTATCAATATGATGAAATAATATTGCAATATAAACAAATACCACTTAAGCTAAGGAAAGAAGTTCCCTTAGAAAAAAAATAAGAAGGAAGGAAGAACCTTGCCCCCTGAGGGATGAAAGACAAAACACATGTCCTAGACAAGATTTCCTAAGAAGAAAATATAATTCCTAGGAATGGATAAAAACATCATGCAAGACTATGGAAGAAGGGAACATAAAGAATACCAATTAAATCTTAATAAAAAGACCTAATGGATCCTAAAAGACTAGATAAAATTATGCCTCTTGCCCCCTAGTCATGAGACAAGAGGATAGCAACATTTACTCTAGCTCTAATGGAGGGGAATCCCCTATATCAAAATTATGAAGAAGTTGTAAGACAGTGTGAGAAAAAGGTATAATACTGCGCGCAGCCCTATCCCTAATATATAATTTGAAGTTGTTACAATCGGCAAGCAAATGAGTATTACAATAGTGGAAAGGACATTTAAATTTATACAAAGCATCAATAGGTATAGGTCTAAATCTTTCCTTCTTAGAATTCATTAACTCCACATATACTATCTTAGCAATTTCTTGACGAGTGTTAGGATTATCCATTAGAGATGTAGAAAGATGAGCGTTAAGGGGAGGACGAAGATCCACACCACTTAACTTGACTTGAGATTTAGAAGTTCCAACACCACTCATATCTAGTTTAGGAGGTATATTAATGGGAAATTTAATACCATGTTCATTAACTCCTAACCCTAAACCTTTATAGCCTTGTTTATTCACCATATTATATTCAGTAGTGTACATAGTATGCAAAGCTCCTACAAGAGGTGATTGTTTATCATGTTCATGAGTAAAGGTTGTATAAGGTGGGATAATAGGTTTGGAAGAAGTTTCTTTATCTTGTTCTTGAATATCATCCTGAACAAGAGGAGGAGGTAAATCAAAGAAATCTTGCACATTTGCATCCTATACTATAGCCTAAATCCCATCATAAGTACGGGAAGAGCGAGGATTAATAGATGGAGAATCAAGTATCGGAATAGGAAGATTAGGATTAGGATGAAGATTAGCAAGATTAGGAGATGGTGTATCATCTACCAAATTCTTCACATAATCCAAAAGATGAATAAGGCTACCACATAAATCCCTAAGAAAAGTTTTAAATGTAGGTAGACTAGTATCAGTCAACTTCACAAAAGCATAAGCAAGAGCAAAGTGAAGGGTCATTAATGTTATGAAATGAATAATACCCTCATAAACATCATATGAATTATAAATAGATGCTAGAAGAAGAGTAATAACAAACAGGATTATGCACCAAAAGATCTTAACAATCTTCATGATAAATAAAAATGCAAGAAATGTGTTTTTGTATTTTATGCAATAAATAGATTTTTTTGAATTTTTGAAGTATAGATGCAAGAGCCAAATGTAAATCTAACACCAAAAAGAAAGAGATTAAGCTAGTCGGGTTCACCAAAATGAATAGTTGTGATTTGGAATCACCACTATTTGTGTATGTGTGTGGGGAAAATGTAAGATTCACTCCTAAAGCCAAATTCCTAAAGGAGAGATCCAATTTGATCAACCAAGAGGTTAATACACAATTGAATCAATCTATGAAGAATATGAAAGAAAGAAAAAATCCTATACTTCCCTATAATTGGATTAAGCTTGAAATCTAAAATAATTGAAGTGCAAATACTAACCTTGAATTAGGGTAGATCTAGAAAATATTGAATTCTAGCTTATGTATGAAATTTTTGAAGATTTCATCACCTGTTCTGGATTGGAAATGTCGAGGTGGACAAAACATAGAAATCTTTTCTCCAAATTCGCACAGGTCAACTTTGACCTTTTAAAAGGTCAAAGACCACATTATTTATTTGAAGTCTGATTCTGATTCTGTTCGCAGATCCTAAAAGATTGCCAAAAAGGGTATCTAAATTCACTCTCAGATCTGAGATTCCACACCTATACTTACAATAAAAATGGTTTTGTTGTTTGTTTGGGGGGTTTGCATTGGTCAAACCCTGGTTTGGAATCAACCTTAATATTGAAATTGAAATAGGAGAATGCTAGCAAGTAGTAGAAATGAATCTAACAATGAAGCTATGCAATTCAATAGATATGCTAATGTATTTGGAATGTAATCAAATATGTAGATATGAAAGCTTGAACATAACATTATCAAACCTCCATGATTTTATGCTTGAAATCCACCTTGAGGAAACAATGATATGGATCTTGAAGATGAACAAAGGATCTTGAAGGAAGATCACACCACCATGGTGGCTAGATCTAGGGTTTGAATGATAGATCTTGAATGCTTGAGCCAAATCCCTTCAATAGCTTGAATTCTTGAATCCTTGATCTTCAATGGAGAACTTGGATGAAGAAGAAGACTTGAATACTTGAATGAATGCCTTGAGAACTTGAGAGCTTGATTGCTTGAGATGAGATGTGAATGTGATATGAAAATGAGAGAGGAAGGCCTCCTTTTATAGTGATCTAGGGCACACTCCTCTAGATGGGCCACCTTGAAGAATTAAATCCCAATTAGGTCCTCACCTTTAGAAAATATACCTTGATTAAATATCATTAAAGGATTTACCGTTTCGGAGCCCGAAATAGCCACCTCAGAGGCGGAGAAACCATTTTCCCAAAAGCCAAATTAGCGGGAATTAACAATTTGAAATCCTAGCAAGAAGGGGTCAAGGTTGAGGTCAACCCTGACCTAGTCAGGGTTGAGGTCGACATTGACCTCAAACCCTAACTTGTTAGGATTTTGTAGAAAAGGTTCCCGGAGATACTAGAAACTTGGAAATTGATGTCAGATCAGGACCCAATGTCTAGAATAGATAGAAAATCCTCTTAATGATATGATGAAGGACTAGGAGGTCTCATTTTTGAACCCTACCTAGAAAATGGAGCCATGGAAAGAGGAAAATTAGGAAATTCCTTAAGACTTTAACCCTAATTTCACCTAGAATGCAGAAATCAAGTGCAGAGAAGAAGTGAAAGACAAGGGAGAATGAAAAGATGTCAATCATGACCCTAAACCACTTACTCAGAGGGCTAAATACTCTTAACATGGAAGTGCTTCCATTTTAAGATGATACACTTATATAGACAAGTAAATCATTTTCTTCTCCACCATCAGATTTTGCCACTTAATCACATTCATAGATTTTGCCACTTAAACTTTCTCGGTACTTGTGTCAATAACACATTTCAATCTACTCCATTAGATCTTCTTTGAATTTTGTCAATCATTGATCTACATAACAAACATTATCTGTTACCTCGATGTTATACTCTTTCCAGCTCATCCATCTTATCAGCTAAACTAATCATTTAATTCATTCTATTCCACTCGGTTAACAAAGAAATGTGTCGGTGAACACTTCTCGGTTAATACTATGGTCGGTATACACTAGACTCCCTCGGTGTATACTAGAAATACTTCATTTACCAACAACACTACTTTGTGTCTTTCAACTTTATACTTCATTATAGATGAATGAAACATAATAAATTCAAGATCATCAAGTCATAGACTCATCAACAAGTTACTCAATGTGTTCCTTATCCTCATCTATCATGTACATGTTTCCTCATGTAGATTTCTCTGTTCTTTATCTCTTTTCCACTTTCGGTTAGATGTCTCAGTGTAGTAACTTACAAGATTAGTGTTGTTAAACTAGTTGACATCAATGACAACATAATACTGATTTTAATCATATTACATATCTAATAAACAACTCCTCAGTGATCTTTAATCATAGATTCTTCAATCAGATTCCAAATCAATTGTAGTCCAACAATCTCTCCATACAGATTGACACCGTCTACTGCCAGAGAAAGCCTATTATTTTGAGGTTCTTCTTTAAAGTGTGGCCATTTTTCCTCTATGTCCTTAAATGATGAACCATCCATAGGCATTCAAATAATGTCATCTCGACTCCTATCATGTGCATGGTAATCCATAAATTGTGCCAAGATATTGCACCCGAAATAATTGATACAGACGTGGAATAATGGGGATGTACCAAAGAACCTTGTGAGGCACCTTTTTTGTCATTTGATCATCTTGATATCTGCTTGTATGGAATTCTATTGCATTTTTGTGTTCTTTATGATAAATAATATGATCTTTGGGACAAGCATCTATTTCTTGATACTCCATTCCAATATGTTTCATAGTGGCACATAATTCTTGGTATGAGTGAGGGAGAACATTTGATGGTGGTAACAAAAACTCACCTATCAATCTACAACAAATAATATAAGTCGTTACTACAAACAATCTTAATGGTACATGTCTCACCTTTTATAGACTATAATGACGTATATGACAAACCTTAGCATACGTGACATTGCTATGTTGGATAAACCATTCATAACCTTCAAACTCACCAACAATAATATAGCAGAAAGAAGAGTAGACTGGGAGCCTTTGTAAAGGGTCATATTGTCCTTCTCAAGTAGAGATATATCATGGACAATGTTAATGTCATCCTCATCATAATCATCATCATCATCAGCAACAATAGCACCAGTAGCACCAATACCAAATGTGTTAATGATCAATGCATTCATACCATCATCTTCAAATGTGTTTTCTAGTGCATGATCATCATCTTCCATGGGATCATTATCTTTAGCTTCAATACCCAGACCTCCATGTTCCTCTATATTCACACTGGGGAGATCGACCTATATAAAAATAATGATAATCAAACCTCCTTCCGTGATTCATATGTATATTAATTATGAAAACAATATAACAAAAAACTTACCACTTGATGATAATCAAACCCCCCTTCAATGTGACCATTCTCCCTACATTGTCTCTTTTCTATTTTGATTTTGATTCTTCTTGTCTTTAAGCTGTTAAAACTCTTACATGGACAATAACATTTGTCATCGCCTTCTCTTTGAAAGTTAGACAACAATCTAGCGATTGTCTCCCTATTTTGATCGAATTCCCTTGTATTATCTGGCATGATCCTTAATGTGTATATCTACAAAAAAAATTGGACATTTTGTACTTAATGTTTATATCTGCACATATGATTTTGATAGCAAATGGTCGCTCTATTTTCTCTTCGTGAGAACTCTTTAGTTGTGACAAAAAATGTCAAATAAAAAATGACATGTTACGGTAGGTTTTATAAATGAAATGTTACTTTGTAAATTTAACTTTAGGTATAGCTTCTCATAGCTTCCGATGTGAATCATCCTTCACTTGTATACACTTACTTCGACCAAACTCTTAATTTGCTGACAGATTTTGCCAAACGCTTTGTAGGAAACCAAGTAAGGGGTATTCTTGAGCTCAAATAGCAAGTTATGATCTGTTGAAACTACTCTAAAAATATTTCTCCTACCTACAAAATTGTTCAAATTCTAAGGGCATGATTTCACATGCATTCTAGAGCTAGAGGTGAATGCTAGCCATGGTTTTTGCATTGTTTTGTACTTTTAATGTTCACATTTATTTGAAAATTACAAGTCATACTTTTAAAAGAATTAGAAGCTTTTAAAATAGTTGAAACCATGCCATTACTTGAGAACTTGAAATCACAATAATTGAAACCATGTCATGACTTGAGAACTTGATCATAGGGATCAAGAATAGATTCTTTAACTTCTAAAATATTTTAGATAAGAGATTTAGCATTAATTAGTTATTGATTTAACTTATAAAATATTTTAGATAAGAGAACGACATAACTTTTTTTGAAAACCATAAATTGTCTGCATTAAAAGCAACTATACTACAAGCTTCTATGAATAAGAAAATAAAATTTAAAATTCATTACTTGAAACTACAACATTAGAGAAAAGTTGAATTTCATTTATGCCTTGATGGATATCTTCCTTGTATCACACAAAAAACTATGTGATAACTATGTCTACTCCAACCTTAATTGTTTAAGAATTCATCATATCAGATAAAGTATGTTTAAAAATTGTTGGGATAAATTGTTTGGTGTGTATTAAATAGAATAGAATTTTTAGCATATTATTATCATTCTATTTCTTTGTTGTAAACATGCCATTGGTTTAGTTTTGTAAATTATTTTTGTGTAAAATGCATTTAAAATAAAGCTCTAATTCTGTAGACTGCTAGCATGAAGGAATATTTGACCTAGCAGTCTACAGAATTAGACCTCTATCTATAGCTTTGTCTAATTCTTTAGACTGCTAGGTCAAATCTTCCTTCATGCTAGTAGTCTATAGAATATTATCATGCATTTAATCTTATAAAATCCTCAATTCTTAAGCATTAAGCATATTAATAGGTCAATCTTCATTGTCTTCATTATGGGGGACAATGAAGATTTGTTTGATAAATAGAAGGTCTTCTTTAGTATCTTATAATAATATGCTGAAAATTCTTAATCTATTTAAACAATTCTTATAGATTAGAATTATAGCATATTGGCTGACAAACAAAGTACGTTCAGTTTTAAGATAAAGTATGTTTAGATAAAGAATAGAATTTACAATTAATACCCAATTGTCTAATTCAATATTCTACTCTTAAAGCATATAAAGTAGGTTCAGTTACTTCAGATAAAGTATGTTTAATCTAGTTTAATACTTTATTAACTATGTCTACTCCAACCTTAATTGTTTAAGAATTCATCAAATCAGATAAATTATGTTTAAGAATTTTTCAAACTGGTCCTTTGGCGTGTATTAAATAGAATAGAATTTTCAGCATATTATTATCATTATATTTCTTTGTTGTAAACATGCCATTGGTTCAGTTTTGTAAATTATTTTTGTGTTAAATGCATTTACAATAAAGGTCTAATTCTATAGACTACTAGCACAAAGGAAGATTTGACTTAGCAGTCTACAGAATTATACCTCTATATGTAGCTTTGTCTAATTTTGTAGACTGCTAGGTCAAATCTTCCTTCGTGCTAGTAGTCTATAGAATATTATCATGCATTTAATCTTATAAAATTGTCAATTATTAAGCATTAAGAATAGTAATAGGTCAATATTCATTGTCTTCATTGTTGGGGACAATGAAGATTTGTCTGATAAATAGAAGGTCTTCTTTAGTATCTTATAATAATATGCTAAAAATTCTTAATCTATTTAAATAATTCTTATAGATTAGAATTACAACATATTGGCTGACAAACAAAGTAGGTTTAGTTTTAAGATAAAGTATGTTTAGATAAATAATAGAGTTTACAATTAATACCCAATTTTCTAATTCAATAGTCTACTCTTAAAGCATATAAAGTAGGTTCAGTTACTTTAGATAAAGTATGTTTAATCTAGTTTAATAGTTTATTAACTATGTCTACTCCAACCTTAATTATTTAAGAATTCATCATATCAGATAAAGTATGTTTAAGAATTGTTAGGACTGGTCCTTTGGCGTGTATTAAATAGAATATAATTTAATTTGTAGACATAGTTAATGCACCATATTAGGTAAAGTAGGTTCTATCACTAGAAAGGTCCTTGTACAACAAAAAAAATAAAATTCAATAGATTAACTAAGTAGGACCAGTCCTAACATGACTTCTAGTCCCAAAAAATTTATATATACTTTATGGTTCTATTAATATGCCATTAATATGAATTACTTTAAACCTTAAGTAATGCAATAACCTTATTATTTTAACAATGAATTACAGAGAAGGACAATAACCTTATAATTTTTTACTATTAGAATCTTCATTGTCCCCCACAAAAACCTAAGTAATAACTACTCCACCCTTAATAGTGATGAAATAAATAATTAACGTATACTTTAATTTATTGTTATTCTAAATTAGGTTATAAGATAATAGTTATCTTAATCTAATCTGTATGACATTCTTAGTTACTTCAGATTAAACCATCAATTCAATAGTAATTGCAAATGACTTTTTCTGTTACTTTATGACACAGTCAAGGATGGTGGATCTAATTAAGGATAGTCCAAACCTTGCAGCCAATAATCAACATAGTGGAATACTCAATAACACAACAAAAAATAATTATTTAACATCTGATTTTTATTAACATGTCTGGCTATAAGGCCTTCCAAGTTAGGGCCAATTACAACTAGAAACAATTCTGCAAGATCATAGGATCCAATACAACACTAGCTAGTTCAGTTCTAAAAACAATCAACAATTGATGGAAACCCTAAGGCATATCTAAACTTGAGCTCACAAGCCTCCAAGAAATCTCCTTGTCTCCAAGTGCGCAAACCACTAGCTCTGCAACTACAAACTATCAGATAACAATCTGATCTACAAGATCATGCAAGATCTTTTCCACAACTTCACCAACTCTAGCTTTTAGAACCTCAGATCTGATTTGCTAAGTCTTCCAAGTCATGAATTTCTACTCTCCTCTAAACATCTACCCAAACATCCTATAAATACTAATCATCATCCACAAGTTGACTAGATGAAACCATTAACTCTCCCAACAATTATTAAATACAATATAAGTCAGCATCAAAATAGCCTCACAAACACTTAATCCAACATGTCAGCCTATAACAATAGCTACCAACAATAAATGCACCAAGTCAGCCCAAAAAATCACAAAAAAATCCAGTCAATAAACCAAAACTACCAAGCAACAATGAAATAACTAAGCATGCCAGGCATCATCGAGCACTAGTGTTGACCAAGCATAGCAAGTATCATCAAGTAACAATTTCACCAAGTGCTAGAGATTACCGAGTTCCTTCAGTGACCAAGCTTCCTTCAATGACCAAGAGCATCGATCAAGGCTACACCTGAGGAACACTATCCAAACACACACCTCCCATGCAGATTCACCAAGTACCCTAGAATGCCCCTGCATCAGACACCCCATGTTCAAAAATATGTTCATATGTGATGTTGGGAGTTCACTTTGATCTTCAACTTGTAGATTTATACTTTGATGGATAACTTTAATATGACTTTGACTCTATCACCACTCCAAAGTCTACAAGAAAGAGGGCCAATTAACAAGGATCAACAATGAGCTCCTCCTACACTTTGAGCCTTAATTCTCAGGTGGGTGTACCCTTGACTCACTTCTCCAAAGGAGTCTCAAAACAATAGACAACTATGTCCTTTACTAACTGACTAAAAGAGATTATCATTTAAATTTGGGTGTGTGTGGTTGATGACAATGAAATGCCTCTAGAGAATGGACTAGTGCCTTAACCTAGGGCAAAGAGTCACCCAATTACATGCATCAGCTGAAGATCTTAAATAAAACACTCCTAGGCTCAGGATAAGTGCTTTACCTATTACCCCTCTCCCTCAAACACAAGGACATCAGATTCTTATTTGGTTGTAAACTCACTGAACTCACCTAAAAGACTTTAATCCTAACTTTGTTAGGAACTTAGAGATGACTTAACCATACTCTTTGTTTACCATATGCTAATACACTTTGTGACACTAACATATATGAGCTTAGAACCAAAACAAGAAGACATATACAAATGGAAGATTGGAACTCAATAGCATTCTCATTAACATATTCAAGATCAATATACAATCAAAGCAACACAAAGATAGGAAAAAGACCCAAAATCTAGCTCATCCTTCCTCAAATGTTCATACAATCATAACCACTGGAACTGACCAAAATTCAAAATAGAACCTCAGGACCGAACCCTTAGTCTATCAAAAAACTAACTACTTATACCCCTAGTCACCTTGGAAACCCAAAACAGGCTGCAACAAGCTATGGATGACTAGGGTTAGGGTTTCAACTACCCAACCAATCAAAAATTACATCTGAAGTTACTGCAGGGGAAAAAACATAGGCAACTCGAAGAAAATGAATCTCAAATAGATTTGCAATCATCAAAATCTATGAGACCAGTAAAAAACAACAAGGAGTTGCCATGAAAACCAGTCAAATTGGCCACCTGCAAACACATCTTGAGCACAAAACCACAGAGTACAGACCCCTGTAATGATCATGGAACACCCTGGACCACACTACAACCATTGAAACCACCAAACAAATCAAATCTGGCCTCAAAAGTAATTAAAATCAGTCCTTTCTGTTGCTAGAAACCCTCTACAAATTTGAATTTGAAAAACAACGATCATTTCCAAGCACCAGCAACAAATTAGTGGTCGATGTTTGAATCTCGATCAACTTTAAGTCCTAGCTGTTAGATCTCTCTTTTTCATGGTCTTTTGTCTTTACCCTTTAATATGACCTCAGTCACATTTAGCGAATTGGTGACTAAAGGTTTTCACCAGTTCACAGAACACTTTATGTCTTCACCAAATATTTTAGCGATTATGTGAATGCTTATTCACTGAACCGCTAGCTTTTTTAGAACATCGCAATTTAACTATGTGAATGAGTGAACCTTTGAAAATTTTTTTGAGCCACTAAACACTTTGTCAGAACTGCTAAAATCTAAGGAAACCTTATTGGGCCCGCATCAAGAAAATAGACAGTTGTCTCATCTTCGCATAGACCTCCAAGATTCCTTGAGATCATAAGACAACCGTTGGATGAAGAATCTTACCTTGCCCTGACAACCCTCTGACACTGAAAGAGATCAACGACTATCTTAAGTTCGCATGTGTCAAAAAAACCCCATCAGAATGCATGCCGACCGTTGATGCTCTGCAAGTGTCAGAACCCACTGAACCTCAAAAAACCTAGCCCCACTAATAGCATATCCAGTCATTACTATGTGGACCAATCAAATACCACCATATCAACACACCTAGCATGTGGACCTACTGCACTTTACCCCCTCTGAAAGAGGTAGAATCAATAGTCGGCGCATGATCTTAAACCTTTGACAGATCCCATAAGATCATGTGCCCGTCGTTGATTTTCTGACAATATCAGGACCCTCTAACAAGCAAAAAGCTTAGGTCCCATAGAAAACTACCATCAAACGGATACATGGACCAATGAGAAGCTACCATTTGTGCATATGTGTCAATGGGCCCACCTATTTGAGAAGCTCTGTCATAAAGGAGAATCAACGATCGTCGCAAAAGTGCAAGCCTCTGACAAAACCCTTGAACTTTCACGATAAATTTTGGATCAAGATGGTGTCAAAAAGCCAGGCCCAGGAAAGATTATGGCCGAAACATAGGAGACATTTAACACTGGACTTAGGCTTTTAGGAAAAATTAGGCGCTGAGGACCATAGGAAAAATTAAAGGTCACCGGGGGTAAAACTTAGGAAGAATTTAAATGGGGGCCGACCAAAAACATAAAGCACGTGCATATTAGGACCTTTAAGTGACCCAAAAAGGTAACACAAAAATAGAACAGGGCTAGGGTTTTTCAAAGGATTTCTCATACAACGGCTAGATTTTCAAAAATTTGAACTAAGGGCTAAGCCAGAGACCTAAAAAAAATTGCAGAGACTAGGAGAAAAGGGCTAGAGCCATGAAAAAATTTTAGAGTGCTAATAGTGGCTCTGTCTGGGGATGTATGCCTCCTACAGGCATAGCAAGGATATAGAATCACTGGTTTAAAGCAGACCATCCCACTGGAAAAGACTGACAACAAAGAGCAATAGGACCAAAACCTTACAAACTAGGACAAAACAAGACAGGGGCAAGAAACTTTACAAAATTTATAGAATGTACAGACCTAACTACTATTCATGGAAAACAAAATACCTTTAATTGAAGTATTTCTTCAAGAATTGTCCATGAACTAGCAATTCCTGAACTTCACCATTTAACTCTTTCACAATGTATGAATCCTGGCCCCATTTCTCATGAAGTTGATATGGCCCTAACCAGATGGGATCAAATTTACCATGTTTTCCTTTATCCTCCAATCTGGCATTCCAAATTAATACCAAATCACCAGGCTCAAACCTTCTTTCAACAGTCTTCTTGTCATACAAATTCTTAACCTGCAACTGCAATCTGGCATTTCTTGCAACTAAATCTCTTCTAGTTTCATCCAGCCTAACAAGGTCCTCAATTCTCAACTACATCTCATCGTCTATATCATCATCATATAATTGCACAAATTTATACATTTCCAATAAGTTATTCTGAGGAATTCTTGCATGTATTCCATATACTAGGTCAAATGGTGCACAACCAATCCCTCTTCACAGTTACCCTATCAGCCCATAGAGCTAATGGCAGCTTTGAATTCCATGCCCTCTTATTCTTTTCAAGAATCCTCTTTAGGATTTTCATCAGGCTCTTATTAGACGATTCTACCTGTCCATTTCCTTGTGGATGATAAGGTGAGGAATAAGAAATCTAAATTCCTAAACCTTTGCAAAAGTCCTTATATTCAGCAAACCTGAAGCACATGGCATTATCACTTACTATTATTTCAGGGCACCCAAACCTTGTAACTATATTGTTCAACAAGAAGTCAGTTACCACCTTACTAGTTGAATTTCTTGTAGGTATAGCCTCTACCCACTTTGTAAAATAATCAGTGGCAACTAAGATCCATGAGTGTCCTCCACTTGACTTGTTTGGTACCTCCCCTATGAAATCAATTCCCCATTGTTGGAAAGGATCCTATACTTCTACTGGTCTTAATGGCATGTTACCTGAAAATTTGAGCTTGCCAGAGAACCTTTAACAAGCATCACACCTCCTTACCAACTATTCTACATCCTTGAAGATTGTGGGCCACCAGAATCCTGCTCTTGAGATTTTATGAGCAGTAGTTTTACCCATATAATGCCCACCACAAACTCCCTCATGCATTTCCTTTAACAATTTGTTAGCCTGATTTTCATCCACACATTTCAAAAGTATGCAGTCCAAATTCTTTCTATACAATTTACATTTCACAATTACATACTTGATGGCCTGTAATTTCAATGTCCTCCTCTTATTGTCATTCATGTCTGCTGGACATTTCATATTTCTCAAGTAATAAATGATATCTTGATACCAAACACAATCATCCATATCACATGTGTAATCAATTTTAGAATGATTTATCTAATTAGCATCAAGATTGGATTGAGCCATCAATTTTTCCAATCCTTTTCCTCTAACCAATTTAGTAATCTAGACATCAATGTTGAATTCTTGGATCCTATTGATCCATCTACACCTTCTCCCAAACACCTCTTGCTATGAGAGAATATCCTTGACTGCTGCACTTGGCACAAAAGAAATCACAACTACCCCCATCAGATAACATCTAAAAGCCTTGATTGCCTTCACAAGTTCATATGCTTGTTTCTCATTGATGTCATACTTCAATTCAGTAGCCTGCAAAGATTTACTAAAGAATGCAATAGGCTGCTCAAAACCATCCTTATTCTTTTGTAACAAAATTGCAGCAATAGTGTGAAAAGATGCAAAGGAAAAAATATGCATTGGGACATTATAATCAGGTGCCTTAAGCACGGGTGCATCTTTGATAGCCTGCTTGATATTTTTGAAAGCTTCATTAGGCTCACCTTCCCATGTAATAGCAGATCCCCTCTTTAACATCTTAGAAATGGGTCTAGAAACCTCTGCAAAGTTTGTCACAAACCTCCTTAAGAAATTGACTTGACCAAAGAAAGACTGAATTCCTTTAACATTCTTTGGTCTCTGAATTTTATCAATAGCTGCTACCCTCTCAAGGTCAATTCTCACTCCTTGCTTCCCAACTAAGTGGCCAAGAAACTTACCTTTAGTGACACCAAATGCACATTTCCTTGGGTTTAATGAAACGCCATATTCCATTGCCCTCACAAATATTTTCTCTAAATGAGTACAGTGGTCTTCTTCCTTCTTGGAATAGGCAGTTGAATCATCTTGATAGGCAACAAGGAAATCATTAATAAAATCTAAAAAGGCAACATCCATTGCCCTCTGAAAAGTAGCACTAGCATTTGTGAGACCAAAAGGCATTCTCACATAAACATATGTCCCCCAAGGTGTTGTGAAAGTTGTCTTAAATTGTTCTAATTATTTTACAACTACCTGATCATAACTAGAGAAACTATCCATCATAGACATTAGTTTAGATCCGGTCACTCTCTGCAACATAGCTTCCATATTGGGCAGACAATAGTTATCCTTTAATGAGCTAATGTTCAAATTCCTGAAGTCCACACAAAGCCTGATGTCACCATTCTTCTTTCTCACAGGAACAAGGTTTGACACCCAAGAAGAATGCCTTATAGGCTTGATAATGCTAGTATCTCTTAACTTTATCAATTCTTCTTGCATCTTAGGTGCAAAGTGGGATTTATAGGCCTTTGTTTTTGCTAGAAAGGTTTAGCATCTTCTTTCAAAGGAATAATATGTTGAAGCAAATCTTCTCTATAAACCTTTAGGTCATCATATGACCATGCAAAAACATGCCTGAATTTTCTCAATAACTCAATCAAAGATTTTCTCACATTGTGAGACATGTCCTTACCAATGTATACCTTCTTAGGTGCCTCATGTGTTCCAATATTTATCTCCTCTAGATCAGCATCATCTTCTCTTTTGATATTCTTTTGAACTCTATCCTGGTTATCAAAGACAGTCTCCAAAACAACAAGCCCCTTGGGCACCTTGTTAGTTCTAAGTTGAATAACTTCATTTCCAAAGATAACCTCCCTTCCTTCTACTGACTCAACGAAGGCTGAGCAATCAAATTCCTGACCATAATACTAATCTTCACAACTCATAAACTTCAAGATATCATTATCATCATCAAAAACTTGCCAATTTTCAATATTGTCTGGTATACTAGGCCTAGCCTGAATTTCAACTTTAGAGATACCAGTAAATGTAATATCATTGGGGTTGATTTCTATATTGGCTAACAAGTCAGCCATCTTATTGTTACTCCTATCCTTCCACTCAATATTGAAAGCATCAAAATGTTCAATCAAATCCCAAACTACATTCCTATATTGTTTCAACCTTTTGTTCTTGGAAGCATACACTGACCTAACTTGGGACACTACTAATTCAAAATCACCAACAAAACTTAAGCACTTAATTCCATGATTTTGTGCCAACCTCAGTCCTAACAACAATGCCTCATATTCTGCTATATTGTTGGTACAAAAAAAATTCAATGTGAAAGAAAATTTTTAGGTGTTTCCATTAGGAGAAATAAGTAAAATACTTGCTCCTGCACCATCCTTGCAATTTTCACCATCAAAGTACATTACCCACAAATCACCCTTCACAGAATTAACACTTACCTCAATAGAGATAGGTGACAAAATAGGTTCCTTCTCAAGTACAAGGATCTCTACCCTAAAAGCATTAATATCAGTATCCACAAAACATGTAGTCTCATTGTCAATACTTCTCTCAATCATGTGGCATACTCTTGGCTCTTGATCAATCTTGACAAACTGATCATCAATCTTGAAAGTGGCATAGGAAAAATCACACTGTAAACTTCCACCCATGGTAGCACTCCACCTTCTAGATAGTAGCATCCCATAATGAGGAGGGATGTCCACCACCAAAACACTCATTGTTAACTCTTTCTCTGGATATGCTACCAGCCTATATGGCATTGCATCGATAGTCCCAATGACTGGTACCTCCCTCTGATCCATTGCACAACATCTACCTTGAACTGTATCAACTTTAAGGCCCAATTTTTCCATAATCTTAAAAGGCATTACAGTATTAGAGGCACCACTATCAATCATACAATTTCTTAATTTCATTCCATTCACAAGGACACTTAAAAAGAATGGATCAATATTTTCAAGGCTAGCATTGATAGAACTATCCAAATATATAGGAGGAATTTGAGATACAATTCTCTGAGTAGCAACACCTTTCAAAGCTTTATCCTGAGATCCATTGCATGCAACATCATTTTTATGAACGTTATCTACCCATGCAATAGCTCTATCTTTGTGTTCAGGGATCCTCAACAATTATGACAATGCAACCTTAACTGTAATTTGGGACAATACAGATAACATATTAATAGGAGCAGAGGAAGGAATCTCAATCTACACAACCTTAGTATCATTTTTCTTATCTAATACATTAGGTGTATTGGCCACCCTCAATTTTTCAATCTTAGCCATTGTGTTAACTAGCTTCTCAATCTCACTAGAAAATATTTCAACTCCAACTCCCTTAGGCTCATAATTATTACCTTTTACATTCTTGAATTTCACCATGTGATCACCTTTTGATTTGTTCTCATTAGGCTCTCCAGAGTTGGTACTCTTTATAAACATTCCTGCAGCTTTTCCATTTGTATCCCTTGCCACCATGCCTCTAGTTTGCACTTGGGCAATCATTTCTGCAGTAATCCTATCCATCTCTTCTCTAGAAGGTCTTCTTAAATTTACTGGCTCAGAAGAAGAATTCATGTTACATGTCTTCTTATCTATGTCTTCACTATCAGAAAAAACCTCTTGATGAAAAAGGGCCTAATTGTGTCTCTTCACATTTACATCTGCTTCTTCATCAAAATTAGAATCATCTTCATATCCTAGATATGAAGTAGCCATGTTGTATCCAACATCATCTTGATCTTCTTCTTGATCTATCTCCTCATTGCCAGAATCTTGATTCATAGCCATAGAATGTGCAACCACACAATGCTCTGCAGAATGAGGGGACTGGCATGCAACACACCAAGGTATGTCCTCCATGACATTTATTGAAGCTTTTTGTAGAGGATCAGGGACACCTCTGTCATAGTTTCCTCTTGCAGTAGGGACAACAGGCTTGCCATCCTTCCATTGGGTGTTGTAGGGGTAATTCTGCAATCTATTTTGCTTATTGAAATTGTTGTTGAACTGAGGCCTTTCATTGTAGGAACACTAATGTTCCTATTTGCAGGTGCCTTCAAATCCTCCAATGCATTGAGTACCTTATCCAATTTATCTTCTTCTTGCCTCCTAGTTCCAACATTCTTATCATTTTCATTTTTGTATTTCTTGTCCCCAAACAACTTAGGGTCATCTCTCTTCCCACCCAATTTTCCTGATATTTTCATATTGTTCTCAATATTGATAGCAATCCTAAAAGAAGCTCTAAGAGTTCTTGGTTCTTTGTCCCTCAACAAGTATCCCATCTTTCCATCAAATGCATTGAAGTATGTAGTTAGACAAACATTGTCATCTAACCGCATAACTTGAAACAACTTATGCATACCCTTCTGAAATCTCATGTTGAATCCAGCTACAGACTCATTCTGATTTTTCCTTATGGTATTGAATTCATTCAACATGAAACTAGCATTAGGCCTATCACCATACTACTCTTTAAAACATCTCTCAAAGGAATCCCAAGTATCAATACATTTATCAGGAAGTCTCTTAAACCAATCTCTAGCATCCTCCATTAGAGATTGAACAAACAATTTCATGACTACATCCTCATGCTCTACCTCATAATCATTAAGCATATCAACAAATAACCTAAGATGCTCCTCACCACTAATAGGATTATTACCAGCAAACTTAGGTACCTTATCTCTTATATCATTTGGAAAAGCATTTGGGTAGCTCGGTATCCCATCAAAACTAATTTTCCTATAGCCTTCTAGTTGCATAGGTCTTCTTTGAAATCCTAAACTAGTGTTCCCACAAGAATTATTATTTTTATCTACATTCCCACCCACTTGCACATTTGACTATCTATTAGGATCAACAAATGATTTGGTAGATACATTAGGAATTAGATTACTAGTAGTAGCATTTCTAAGTGGAACAGTAGTGTTCATAGATGGCATACCTAGTTCATTAGTAGAAGGGCCATGAACATTAGCTGATGAAGCCCTCAAGAACTAGATCTTTCTTCTCTTCTCTACAATGGAGGCTTCAATTTCAACTCTTTCCAACTCTTGAGCAAGAGCTTCATTTTTTTATTTTTTTTTCTTCTATCTCTATCTCCCTATTTGATTTAGGTGGTGGGATCCCTGGTATGGTCACTAGTTTGCTTATTTGGACACCCACCATCTTCTAATTTCCTTTTTCATTAATAACCATAGTAGGCCTGGTGATCTCATGTCCATTCTTACCCTTAGGCAATGGAGCATAACTTTGCACTTGTCTAATCATAGGGCCCTCTTCATCAAACTCATGGTCTTGCAACAAGCATTCCTGGTCACTTCTTAGAGCTTCAAGATCACCAAAAACATCATGCTGCAACACCCTAAGAGCAGAAGCAAGCATCTTGTTTCTCTCCTTCATTTCATTAATCTTTCTAAGGAGAGACTATCTTTCTATTAGAGCATTCACCTTTTTAGCTTCTCTCTCCTCTTGTAACCTTTTATGTATGGCATCCTTCTCTACCAACTACAACCTAAGTGCATTTAAATCATTCGGGTCTATCATAATGTCATCAGAACCTGATGAAACATCCATATCAGTGAGATTTTGATATGGGAAATGGACTTGACTTAGTCTCATGGGTTGCCTTCTAAAATTATCTTCATCAAGATCTATATCAATCTCCAAACCCATCTCTCTAGCTTGTTCATCTTGACCTGTAGGAAATGAACCCTTGTCTTGAAATATAGCCTCTGGGGTATCATAAAATTTATCTTTAGAGCGACCACCATCTGATCTAGAAACTCTATCTTGTGAACCTTCCTCACTTGAGGAAACATGTGGTGCTCTGCCTCTGGTATTTCTTTGTTCTCTTATGGGAGCACTAGTAGACTCACCATTCCTCCTGATCCAACTCTTCTTCTCCTGTCTAGGCAATTGTTCTAGAGTGACCTTTGGATTCTTTCTAACAAATGACCTGGTATTCCTCCTTTTGTCCATCTTTAACTTATGACACCGGTTCTTAACCTTTTGAGTCACCACCCACCAATAGTGGGAAATCTTTAATTGAATACAACAAGAAAACAAGAGTGCAATTTGAAAACCTTTATCTCTAGACTCTCCCCAGTGGAGTCGCCATTTTGTTGGGACTCGGATGGGAAAATCAATCTAGTCAACAAAAGATTTTGAATATAACAATATAACCACAACCAAAGATCCTAACACATGTAATTCTTCATTGTTTTTCTCCCCAGCAGAATCACCATTTTGTTGGGACTCGGATGGGAAAATCAATCTGGTCAACAAAAGATTTTGAATATAACAATATAACCACAACCAAAGATCCTAACACATGTAATTCTTCATTGTTGTTCTCCCCAACAGAGTCACCATTTTTTTGGGAGTTCCCTTTCATCTTCAACTTGTAGATTTATACTTTGATGGATAACTTTAATATGATTTTGACTCTATCACCACTCCAAAGTCTACAACAAAGAGGGCCAATTAAAAAGGATCAACAATGAGATCCTCCTACACTTTGAGCCTTAATGCTCAGGTGGGTGTACCCTTGACTCACTTCTCCAAAGGAGTCTCAAAACAATATACAACTATGTCCTTTACTAACTAACTGAAAGATATTATCATTTAAATTTGGGTGTGTGTGGTTGATGACAATGAAATGCCTCCAAAGAATGGACCAGTGCCTTAACCTAGGGAAAAGAGTCACCTAATTATATGCATCAGCTAAAGATCTTAAATCAAACACTCCTGGGCTTAGGATAAGTGCTTTTCCTATTACCCCTCTCCCTCAAACACAAGGACATCAGATTCTTATTTGGTTGTAAACTCACTGAACTCACCTAAAAGACTTTAATCCTAACTTTGTTAGGAACTCAGAGATGACTTCACAATACTCTTTGTTTTCCATATGCTAATACACTTTGTGACACTAACATATATGAGCTCAAAACCAAAATAAGAAGACATACACAAATGGAAGATTGGAACTCAATAGCATTCTCATTAACATATCTAGGATAATTATACAATCAAAGCAACACAAAGATAGGAAAAAGAGCCAAAATCTACCTCCTCCTTCCTCAAATGTTCATACAATCATAACCACTAGAATTGACCAAAATTCAAAATAGAACCTCAGGACTAAACCCTTACTCTATCAAAAAACTAACTACTTATACCCCTAGTCACCTTGGAAACCCAAAATAGGCTGCAACAAGCTACAGATGACTAGGGTTAGGGTTTCAACTACCCAACCAATCAAAAATTACATTAGAAGTTACTGCAAGGGAAAAAACACAGGCAACTCAGAGAAAATGAATCTCAAACAGATTTGTAATCATCAAAATCTGCGAGAACAGTACAAAACAACAAGGAGTTGCCATGAAAACTAGTCAAATAGGCCACCTAAAAACACATCTTGAGCATAAAACCACAGAGTATAGACCCCTGTAATGATCATGGAACACCCTGGACCACACTGCAACCATCGGTGCCACCAAAAAAATCAAATCTAGCCTCAAAAGTAATTAAAATTACTCCTTTCTGTTGCTTGAAACCCTCTGCAAATTTGAATTTGAAAAACAATGGTCATTTCCAAGCGCCGGCAGCAAATCGGTGGTTGACATTTGAATCTTGATCAACTTTAAGTCCTGACCGTTAGATCTCTCTTTTTTGCAGTCTTTTGTCTTTACCCTTTAATATGACCTCAGTCACATTTAGCAAATTGGTGACTGAAGGTTTTCACCAGTTAGCAAAACACTTTATGCCTTCGCCAAATATTTTAGTGATTATGCAAATGCTTGTTCGCTAAACCGCCAGCTTTTTTAGAACATCACTATTTAACTATGCAAACAAGTGAACCTTTGAAAATTTTGTCGGGCCACTAAACACTTTGTCAAAACTGCTAAAATCTGAGGAAACCTTACTGGGCCCGCACCAAGAAAATCGATGGTTGTCTCATCTTTACATAGACCTCCAAGATTCCTCCAAATCATAAGACAACTATTAGATGAAGAATCTTACCCTGACCTGACAACCCTCTGACACTGAAAGAGATCAATGGCTATCTTAAGTTCGCATGTGTCAGAAAAAACCCATCAGAATGCACACCGACCATTGATGCTCTGCAAGTGTCAAAACCCACTGAACCTCAAAAAACCTAGCCCAACTGATAGCATATCTAGTTATTACTATGTGGACCAATCAAATACCACCATATCAGCACACCTAGCATGTGGAACCACTGCACTTTACCCCCTCTGAAAAAGGTAGAATCAACAATCGGCACATGATCTTAAACCTCTAACAGATCCCATAAGATCATGCACCTGTCATTGATTTTTTGACAATATCAGGACCCTCTAACAAACCAAAAACTTAGGTCCCACAGAAAACTACCATCAAACTGATACATGGACCAATGAGAAGCTACCATTTGTGCACACGTGTCAATGGACCCACCTGTTTGAGAAGATCTATCATAAAGGAGAATCAATGGTTGTCGCAAAAGTGCAAGCCTCTGACAAAACCCTTGCACTTTCATGACAACCGTTGGATCAAGATGGTGTCAAAAATTTGGGCCCAGGAAAGATATGGCTGAAACATAGGAGACATTTAACACTAGACTTAGGCTTTTAGGAAAAATTAGGCGCTGAGGACCATAGGAAAAATTAAAGGTCACCGGAGGTAAAACTTAGGAAGAATTTAAATGGGGGCCGACCAGAAACATAAAGCACATGCATATTAGGACCTTTAAGTGACCTAAAAAGGTAACACAAAAATAGAACAAGGCCAAGGTTTTTCAAAGGATTTCTCATACAACGGCTAGATTTTCAAAAATTTGAACTAAGGGCTAAGCCAGAGACCTAAAAACAACTGCAAAGTCTAGGAAAAAAGGGCTAGAGCCATGAAAAATTTTTAGAGTGCTAACATGTGAGAAGAATATCTTCCATGATTTAGCACATAAACCCCAAACTGGTTCTTCACATACAAGTCCTCCACCTTTTTAGCTTGCATACTCTTCCACCTTAGCTTTCTTTGTCTCTTCAAGTCTTTCCTCGACAACACACAGGTCTATTCTCCATACTAATCATTCATTTTCTCTGGATCTACCAACTCAACTTGGCTACCAATACTTAGGCCTCTCCTACCAAGCATGGTATCCAGCAAAGGCATCAGGGAAAACTTCCTATCATCCTTCTCAATAGTAAAAACATTTCTGACATAGTCATACATAGCTCTACGATCATATTGCCAAGGCCTATTGAGCAATACATCACAACTATTCATCTCCATAATGTCACATAGCACAAGATCCTTATACTGGCCAATTTGAACATCAATAAAGCATTGTTCTCTTACTTCTAGAGCATGAACATCTTGTAACCAGCCAATCCTATAAGGATAAGGATGCTTCATTCTATTCAACCCAAGTTTCTGAACCATGTCCTCAGCAACAAGGTTATCAGTACTACCACTATCAACAATAACATTACAAAGTTTACCTCCAGACTTGCATGGGGTCCTAAGAAAGTTACTCCTCTGACAATGTTCCTCATTTTTACTGAGCAATGTTCGCCAAAGCAGCAAGTTCTCAGATTCAAGTTCATTCTTATTCACCACAACAGTTCATCAGTCACCAAGCTTCTTCTATGTACACTCAAAAGAATGGTTTCCTTCTTCTCCATAGTTATAGAAAGTACCCTTAAAGATAACTCTACTATCTTCTTCTTCATTTCCATAGGTTTCTTTTCATCTTCTGCATCAGTTAGTTTATCCTTCACCGAGTGATCAATCTTTTCCTTCTCTTCGGGATTACCATGTTGTTTCCTCTTCAACTTATCTCATACCATTCACATACCAAGATCATCCTAAATATTGAATCTCATACCATTCACATACCAAGCTACCTTTTCCTTACCAAGCTCTCAGTGTCTAGACCAAATAGTAAGTTTGTAGAACTCCTCAGTATAATCTTTAATAGATAGATCCTTCTATTTCAGATTCTAAAACTTCTTAAACAAGTCAAGCTCATAGTCAAAAGGTATGAACTTAGCTTTTAGCTTAGTCACCATCAACCTCCACCGATTGATCTTCATTTCACCTTCATCTTCTCTATCTCTTTGTAGTTCTTTCCACCAAAGAGCAGCATGTCCTTTCAACTTTGTCTATGCTAATCTCACCCAAAGAGGATCTTTAATTTCTTCTAGCTCAAATAAATCTTCAAGTTCACCAATCCAATCAATCAAGTTCTCAAGCTTCAAAGTACCAAAGAAATTAGAAACTTCCATTCGGTAACTATTACTTAACTGAGCTCCAGATCTAGGCAACCAAGCAATTATGTCTTCACCAAATCTATTCCTCTGATCATCACCACTAGATCCATTAGGTTCAAAGTCTTCAACAACTTCCTCATAACCATCTACTTGAGGTACACTAGTAACATCTCTCATGATCTCGGTGACCATGTCATTCTTCATCAATTCCATCTTAGATCTATAATCTAATTTCACCTTCTATGTAATCCTAGATTCAATAGTATCACAGAGATCCGCAAGTACTCTAGGGTCCAATATTCTCAGAGGCATCCTTAAATAATAAGAGAAACCCTCTGCAACAAACCCTATACTGACCACCTTGTGAAAATCTCCAAGTTGTATGCAAGTTAGATCTCAACCTGCCACCTTGAAAAAACAACTAGGGCAAGATCCACAAGTTTAGTGCTCTAGATCTACAATCTAGATCATATGATCTCTTCACAAACAAGATTGAATTTTCAAGATTAGCCTTGCTAGGTCAACCTTCACTCCACAAGATCAAATCTCACTCTGATACCACCTAACATAGTCAAGGATGGTGGATCTACTTAAGGATAGTCCAAACCTTGCAGCCAATAATCAACACAGTGGAATACTCAACAACACAACAAAAAATAATGGTTTAACTTATGATTTTCATTAACATGTCTGGCTCTAAGGCCTTCCAGGTTAGGGCCAATTACAATCAGAAACAATTCTGCAAGATCACAGGATCCAATACAACACTAGCTAGTTCAGTTTTAAAAATAATTAGCAGCTGATGAAAACCCTAAGGCAGATCTAAACTTGAGCTAACAAGCCTCAAAGAAATCTCCTTTTCTCCAAGTGTGCAAACCACTAGCTTTGCAACTACAAACTATCAAATAACAATCTGATCTGCAAGATCATGCAAGATATTTTCCACAACTTCGCCAGCTCCAGCTTTTAGAACCTCAAATTTGATTTGCTAAGTCTTCCAAGTCATGAACTTCTACTCTCCTCTTCATTATCCTCTAAAAATCTACCCAAACATCCTATAAATACTAATCATCAGCCACATGTCAGCTGAATGAAACCATTAACTCTCCCCAATAATTATTAAATGCAATACAAGTTGGCATCAAAATAGCCTCACAAACATTTAATCCAACATGTCAGCCTATAACAATAGCTACCAACAATAAATGCACCAAGTTGGCCCAACAAATCACACAGAACTCCAGTCGGTAAACCAAAACTACCAAGAAAAAGTGAAATAACTGAGCATGCCAGGCATCACCGAGCACCAATGTCAATCGAGCACTGTAGGCAGTGTCAAGTAACACTTTCACTGAGCACTAGAGATTACCGAGTTCCTTTAGTGACTGAGCTTCCTTCAAGGACCGAGACTGTCGTTCAAGGCTACAACCAAGTAACACCAGCCAAACACACACCTCCCATCTAGATTCACTGAGTACCCTAGAATGCCCTTGCATCACTTTATATCAGTGTGTTAAACTGATATTAACAGTTTACAATTAATCTTGTGTGATAGAACCTACTTTATCTAATATGGTGCATTGTGAGTTTGAAGAGACTCTGTGCCATGTGTGATAGAACCTACTTTACACAATATGGTGCATTGTTAAACAAATTAAGGGTGGAGTAGTTATTACTTAGTTTTTTGTGGGGGACAATGAAGATTTATCTAACAAATACATGCCATTGGTTCAGTTTTGTAAATTTTTTAACAAAAAAGAAAAAAAAGAAAAAGAAACACTCATTTGTAATTTTCATGAGCTGCGAAGAGGGCATCATGCTCGAAGATGGAAGAGGGCATTGGACTTTTTCTTGCGAGCTTGCAAGCTACGAAGAGGGCATCCATTTCATAGAGGTTGTGGGTGTTTTATTCATTTTTTTATTAGTAATTGGCAGATTAAATGCAGATAACACCTTTATCAGTTTAGCATGTTTAATGCATAATAATTACAAATTGATTCTTATCTACATTGTTATAAGATGTACTTCTTGGAATGAATTACAGAGAAGGAAAATAACCTTATAAAAATGCATCTTATAACAATGCATCTTATAACCTTATTCATTCCAAGAAGTGCATATTATAACAATGCAAATAAGAATCAATTTGTAATTACTATGCATTAAACATGCTAAATTGATAAAGGTGTTATCTACATTTAATCTACCAATTACTAATAGATTAAGCATATTATTACTATGCTCAATGTTCCATTTAAGTGAATTTAACACACAAAAAAAAATTACAAAACTGAACCAATGGCATGTTTACAATAAAGGTCTAATATAACTCCTAATAATTCGTAAACATACTTTATCTGATATGATGAATTCGTAAACAATTAAGGTTGGAGTAGATATAGTTATCACACAATTTTTTGTGTGGTACAAGGAAGATTTGGCTAGGTCAAATCTTCCTTCATGCTAGCAGTCTAAAGAATCAGACCTTTATTAAGAATTCATCATATCAGATAAAGTATGTTTAAGAATTGTGGGGATTGGTACTTTGGCATGTATTAAAAAGAATAGAATTTTCAGCGTATTATTATCATTCTATTTCTTTGTTGTAAACATGCCATTGGTTCAGTTTTGTAAATTTTTTTGTGTTGAATGCATTTAAAATAAAGGTCTAATTTTGTAGACTATTAGCATGAAGGAAGATTTCACCTAGCCAAATAAAGGTCTAATTCTGCAGACTATTGGTCAAACAAATCTTCATTGTCTTCTGATTGTCTTCTTTATATACTAGCATGTATTAATTGGCTGACAAATAAAGAAGCATTTAGACAATTAGAAGACAATGAAGATAATTTTAAATGCATGTAACACAATTTTTTTTTACAAAACTGAACCAATGGCATGTTTACAACAAAGAAATAGAATGATAATAATATGTTGAAAATTGTATTCTATGTAATACACACCAAAGGACCAGTCCCAACAATTCTTAAACATACTTTATCTAATATGATGAATTCTTAAATAATTAAGGTTGGAGTAGACATAGTTATCACACATTTTTTTGTGTGGTACAAGGAAGATTTCGTTGATTAAGAGTGAGGCCTTCTTTATAATCTCATGATTTTTGTACTACACATGAAACACATTGTGAGTTTGAAGAGAGTCTGTGTCATGTGTGATAGAACCTACTTTATATAATATGGTGCATTGTTAAACAAATTAAGGGTGGAGTAGTTATCACTTAGGTTTTTGTGGGGGACAATGAAGATTATTCTAACAAATAGAAAGTCTTCTTTAGTATCTCATGAATTTTTACCACATATGCATGAAACGAATATGTTATTTTTCATCTCCAATTAGTTAATGCTTTATAGAAACTCTGAAAGTATATTTAGGAGTTCCCTAGGTGACTTCTTGGAATGAATTGTAGAGAAGGACAATAACCTTATAACTCAAATTTTAGGAGTGCAAGGCCTTTTGATCATCACTAGATTCATATGAAATTCTAAAATTATCAACTTTATATGGAAAAGGAAGAAATAAAACTGATTATTGTTATAACTATTTATAATATATATAATTGAATAGTATGGTGACCAAATTTACATCATGTATGCCCATATCAAAACTCACCGGGGACAATTAGTGAGTAAACAAATAATAAACGGATGCCCTAGCTTCAAACCAGTGAAATACAATGCAATAAAACCAAGTAACAAAAAAGACATGGCCAAGTTTGTTCATGCAAGCAAAATTATTTCAATCAGTTCTTGTAATATTTTATACATTTAAACAAATAAAAAATGAATAAAACACTCACAACCTCTATGAAATGGATGTCCTAGCTTTAAACCAGTGAAATACAATGATAAAACCAAATAACAAAAAAGACATGGCCAAGTTTGGGCACACAAGAAAAGTCCAGTTTGGCCCTACCTCGAATCTGTGTAGAGTTAGGGCCAAGTTCGCCCATGCAAGAAAAAGTCTAGTGCCCTATTTCCTCTTCGCACATGGTGCCCTCTTTGCAACCCGCAAGAAAAATTCCATTTCCCTCTTCCCTCTTCATGCATGGTGCCCTCTTCACAACTCATGAAAATTACAAATGAGGGTTTCTTTTTCTTTTCTTTTTTTGTTTATAATCACGTGGGTGTTGAAATTATGATGACACCCTTGCTATTATGACACCATCAGGGGCACTTGCAAAAAAGAACACACACAAATGGTACATCCATCGAAATTGGCATCAAAATTCGACCCCAAATGTTGTAGTTTATAGAGAATCCCAGCTGACATAGTTGAATTATTGGGATATGTAAAATGTGTTGACATTATTAATGAATGGTATGAAGCATTTGATGCATGTTACATCATTTTATTATAGATTCAAGGAGAATATTGGAGATGTATCTAGAAGGAAAAGAAGGAGAACAAAATGATGGAAGGATTCGATGAATCTGACCTAAACCTAAGATCTACATAAGAGATTAAGCAACAAAAGATTAATCTACCTGGTCAAGGAGGTATAAGGATGACCTAATTGTGAGGTTATAGAATGACTCACTAGTACATTTGAGGCCAAATTCTGATGGCCATTTGTCAAATTTTCCATGATAATTTATCGACTTTTTGACACACCTTTCTATCAATGTTTTGCATTGGAAATTATGACGGAAGTGATAACCATCAGTATTTCAACATCACTACCCATCAAAATAGGCCACATAAATCACAATTTTACTATGGGATAGATCTGTCAAAAAAATGCTTCTTATGACATTTTGTCGGTCGGAAAGGTGACATATATTTAGTAGATGTCCAACAGAACTACCTGTCAGAGGTATAGCAGTCCCGTTGGACCAATCTGTCAGATTGGGGTTCTGCCAATGATTACCTGTCAGATATCCAACATGAGGAAATTAAGTACCAACATGAGAATCTATCAAATGAATAGCTCTTCTATCGAAAATGGATTGTAACATGTCGAAAAAATGACTGATTAGCATAGTAAAAATAACAAAGCTCAAGAGACCATCATAGTTGGTCTCCATCTTTGGTCCATATAATGACAAAACATTTTACATTATGTTAGCTCATCAAATGAGGGGATTTGAAAGAATTTAATAGAATATTTTCATGATAACATATATTATTTAAGGTAATGTTGCGCGAATTTATCGACTTCATGCACTTGTATACTATGAGCACAACCATAAAGAAGCATGTCCTCCCTGTTGGAAAAATGGTCAGCACTGCTCTCCAGATTTGTGACATGGTTTAACCACCTCTTGTGTCTTCTATAAGTCTAGTGGTTGTATCAGGCATTAACAGGTTAATCTTTTGGTGCAATGACAACCACTACTTGTAACAAGTGGTATCAGAGCTTGGTCACAGGTTCAAATCCCCTTGGGTAACGCTGAGGGGGAGATTGTTGGAAAAATGGTCAGTGCTCCCCTCAAGATTTGTGACATGGTTTAACCACCTCCTCTATCTTCTATAAGTCTAGTGGTTGTATCAGGCATTAACAGGTTGATCTTTTGGTGTAACGACAACCACTACTTGTAACACTCCCATGGCCTACATTACTCAAGCCACATGAGGGGATGCATCTTTATGGTTGTGCTTGACATATATAAGTGCACGAAGTAGATAAATTCATTCAACGTCAAGCTAAAATAATATACGTTATACATGAAAATATCATCAATTAAATTCTTTCAAATCACCGCATTTGATGAGCTAACAAAATGTAAAATGTTTTGTCAGTATATGGACGAAGGACGAAGACCAACTATGATGGTCTCTTGAGCTCTACTATCTTTAGTCCTAGCTACTGGGTAAGGGCTGGAAGACTTATACTTGTCGATCATTGAGAATAATCACTACCTTGCCTTTATATACACTACATAGTATCTAATGTAAGAGGAGGCAAAAAATATGAATGGATAAAAGAAATGAAAGATACAATAAAATTATCTTGTTTTTTACCTTCTCATAATTGATCCTAGTCTCACAAAAGTAATTTTATACGATCACTAGCACATTTCATGCATGGATGGGAAACAGTATCCAAAGTTTCTAGATTCTAAGAAGAGGTATGAGTGGAGGCCAAAAAAGGGATATTTATGAAGGTTTTATAGATGTAGTACTGAATCATCATCTCTGCACTGGTACTCAATCTGGAAACCCTCTCTAGAAAATCTCCACATCTAGCAAATCTCCAAAAAAATCCCTTCTGTCCTCCACTACATATACATCTTCTCAATATCTAAAAATTCTCCATCATTGATTCCCATCATTTTTCACCATCTCTATGGACTGGGACCTTAAATTATTGAGCTTCTCTTTGTTTTGAGAATAGTTTAACATTCTCTACTTAACAGGGCCAACCACGTGAAGGTGGAAGCTCATCTAGCCCCTCCTAGGAGCCTCTTATGACCCTTTATGACATTTTAAGACATCTAAGATGTGTATTCTTAGGGGTCATAAAGGGTTGTAAAGGGTCATAAGGGGTTTTGGGACACAACAGCTGAAAAACATAAATGTAGGCATCATGGTCACAAGTTTTTGGAGAAAACATAATTGAACGGTATACCCAGATGATGCAAAGTAACCACTACTCCTCTAGAACTGGAGGAGTAGTAGTTTCTTTACATCATCTGGGTATACAATTCAATTATGTTGTATACCCATACGATGGAGAGAAACTAGCTCTTGCACCTCCGATTCCAAGTTGACTACATCTATTGCTCATGAATATAAGGTCCTCCAACAAATGTATTCAATTTAGAATTGGAGGTGCAAAAGTTTCTCTCCATCGCTTGGGTAGACAACTCAATTACATTGTCTCCAAAAAATTGTGACCATGATGCCTACAATCATATTTCTCAGCTATTGTGAAATCTACATTTATGTTTCTCAGCTATCATGTTTGTGTGCATGTTTTTATGTGTTTGGGAAGACATCTTTCTAGCATGGGCTTGGATCCTTTGGCAATTAGCTTCATAATAATGTAGATGATAGATGAGCAATTATCTTCCCAAGAAAAATCCCATAAATGAACTATGTGTACCCCAATTCATGTGCCCTCTGTGCATACCCAAATGATATATTTAAAACAACAAGGGTAAGGCTTAAAGAAGTTAATTTTGCATCACTAGATAGATTTGTATATTTTATCCATAACGACCAAACTTCATAAAACATACAGACCTGTATAGTGATCATATTGTGCTGAAGGTGGTTCCTAATGCTCTATTGCACTACAACAGCTGTGTAAAGATAAGTAGGCACCACCTTGAGCACAATATGATCACTAGACAGGTCTGTATGTTTTATGAAGTTTGGTCATTGGGGATAAAACATACAAATCTATCTAGTGATGAAAAATTAACTTCTTTACACCTTACCCTTGTTGTTTCAAATATATCATTTAGATACGTGCAGAAGGCATAGGAATTGGGGTACACAATTCATTTATGAGATTTTTCTTGGGAAGATAATTTCTCAGCTCTCATCTGCTTCATTTATTATCAAGCCAATTGTCAAAGGATCCAAGCCTAGGCTAGAAAGATGTCTTCCCATTCTATTTAAGCCATATTCTTTGTCTTGTCAAAATTCCTTGGTAAGGTAGGCGTGCTCTTTGCAGTACTCTTCTTCAATTTGTGTTCGATGATAAGCATCTTCTTCTTCTTCCTAATTGCAGCTAGAGCTTCCTTTTCATTAGGATTCAACTCCACTTCCCCCATCTCATCATCCTCATCACCCTGAGCTTTCATCCTAAGCCCTTCTTCCCTCTCCAATTCTTCAAGCCTCTACAAGATATCTGGATCAATAAAGTCTACAACATTGTGTCCATACATAATCTCAGCAATATCATCTTCTTTCCACTCTTCATTTGCCAAAATATACCACTTCTTCAAGCTTGTAGTCTCTAGTGGTTGCAAATCAATCTTATTACAAACTACAATCAGAGGCTTATTGGAAAACATAGGTTTTATGCTGTGAAATAGAGCTACCTATTATGCAATACTATAACCACTGGACCCCAAAACATCAAGGAAAAACAAAACAACCACCTTCAAATGAGCCAAGGTAATAATATTGAGCATCTCTATGGTGTTCCTATCCTCCAAGGGGTGGTCCAAAATACCAAGGGTTTCAATAGGCTAAATAGCTTCAGATTATCATGGAGGCCTAATGGCTCTATCTTGTAGCCCACAACATAAAGCACAGTGCTCAAAGCAAAGTACATGTCCATATTGTAGAAATGGAAAAGAAACAACAAGAAAACAAATAAAAAAGAAAATATTGCAATTAAATAATCACCAACAATGATACACATAATACCTTTGTATGCAGCCCATATTTAACATTTCAAATGCAAGAATGAAAGAAAACATGGAACTAAGCCCACAGTTCATAGGCCCACAAAGGGACATTTATCATAGCCATAGAAATATGATTATTTTTAAATGGATTACACCAAGGAGTACCATCAAAAATATTGACCATTTAAAATCATGAACAGTGAATAATCAAATAGCTCATTTTTTATCAGCATGTGTAGTTTCTATGTATATGAAAAATGAATGAAATATCAAGCTGAAATAAAATAGTGAACAAAAATTCAAATTCAAGGCCTAATTTATCAAGAGAAACAAACATTAGGATGAAAGAAAAATCATTAAGACTATAGAAAAATCATTAGGACTATAGAAAAATCATTAAGACTAGAAAATCAAGTTCTATAAAAATCATTATGACTATAGAAAAATCATTTAGACTAGAAAATCAAGTTCTAGAAATGGATGGTTCTGATGCTTTTCCATTACAAAAATTGAGCATTCATCATTTGGTACTTCTTGGTGTATTCCATTTATGTTTTTCAGTTGTCATGTTTATGTGCATGTTCTTTATGTGTTTGGCTTCTCTACCTTGCAAGGGATACGCCGATAGGTAATTGATTTGAAAGCATAATGATTTGACAGTCTTTTTTTAGGATAGGCGTAATCATTCCGCCAACCTTAATTAGCAACATTTGTGATATATGTCAAGTAATTATAATGAGTATTCCCAACAAATAGAGACTTATTAGTGAAAGCATAAGGTTTCACATCCACATCCACACTAGTAATTAGTATTAGAGCCTTTTAAATTTGTAAATAACACAAACTTTGCAAATCAAATTGATATTTCATTAAAACCTATGTTCTTGATCAAGTTCTTAAAGATTAAAACATGAAACCATCAAGTTCTTCACCTATGTTCTTCATGGTTGGGGAAGTTGTGATGGAGTTATATGTAACCTTTGGAAGTCATTGTACGATAGACTTAAGCTTGGAGTGTACAGCAAGAACAGAGATTCAATAAAAATAGAAGTTTAAATCTACAAGTCCATTGTGTTATGCATTGTTGAAAGGATTCTTTACTTATTGTTTTGGTTTCTAAATTCAAGGATGGAATAGTAAATAATCTCCAAGCATTCATTTCATTGTTGAATGTATTGTGAGCACTTTAAAATTTTGTCCCTTATGTTTTGACTGGTAAAACCAGTGACTATTCAAAGTAATGTTTTTAATCCTTTGAAGTTTCTCATGATCCTCATGTAAGTTGATTGGATTAAGTAATTTGGGGATCCAATTGGACTTTAGGGGAGTTCAATAAATGTTTTGGAAGACTTAGAGGATTTATTAACATGACTGTTCCTTCATCTACTGTGAGTTAGATTGAATTTGCTAAGTTTTTCCTTTGTTTTGAAGTGTATTTTGTAATCTATTTCCTTTCCATGGACCCAAAGGCCTAGGACCCATGGAAAGAGGATACTAGAAATGTATTATAAAACTCTAATGTTCTTGACTTGAAGAGATTTGAGAAATTAAAGAGAACACTGGCTGGAACAGTGTGTTCTTTAAGGGAATTGATAGCTAGGGAGCAGCAGTGAGAGTTTGGCCCTAAGGGCGAGGCATTTTTATGATTTGGCTAGTCATATATTGGTATACCAATGGTCTAAATAGTCATGATAAGTGCCTCTCAAACCTCTCCAAAAATGTAAGATTGTCTTTAAATACTTTATTGATCTCTTCTAAACATTAACCAAATCAAAACTACATTTTAATAAGTGAATAAGTGAATAATTCAAACCACTAGTCTCCAAAGCATTCAATAAGTGAATATGAATGTTTGAAAATTACTCCCAATAATTCTTAAACAAAATAAAGTACGTTTAAGAATTGTTGGGATTGGTCCTTTGGTGTGTATTAAATAGAATAGAATTTTCAGCATATTATTATCATTCTATTTATTTTAATATATTCGTGTCATCCCCTAGCCCATGTTTTATCTCCATCATTTGATTTTATTCACTATTTTGAAATGTTGACTGTGGTTATCAAATGGAAAGAATAGAAAAAAAAAATTAACACGAAATTGTTTTTACAAAATTGAACCAATGGCATGTTTACAACAAAGAAATAGAATGATAATAATATGCTTAAAATTCTATTTTGTTTAATACACGCCAAAGGACCAGTTGTATGAAATTTTCAATCACATAGCATTTCACTATTGTATGAGTGGATTGTGTAGGAACAGTTAACATTAAACAAGGAGAAAACTCTTCAACACATCTTGGAAATCATTGAATTCAATAATAAATGAAACCTAACACCAACACTATTCTTTCCATTCACTTCTACCAAGAATAAAGCATTTAATCCATTCAACATTACATATAATCATTAGACAGTTACATTTCCTGACTATGTAGAGGAATAGTCACAACCAAAATGATCAAAAGTACTTTCACCCTTGCACAAGCTATTCCAAACTTCAAGTAAAATGAGAAATATGCTATATAAAATCATTCATATTTATAGTAACCATTCAAAGGATCATTTTTTCAATGAACCCTCTGACTTTACCCCTACAGCAGAGAAAGGAAACCTCAAAATAGAGAAAGGAAACTTAGTAAAACTAGTCTATGGCATTGTTTGTGAGGGTACAGTCATGATAATTGCCTCTCAAACCTCTCCAAACATGTAAGAATGTCTTTAAATACTTTATTGATCTCTTCTAAACATTAATGCATGGACAGTCAAACCTGTAGTCTCCAAAGCATTCAATAAGTGAATATGAATGTTTGAAAACTTTCCTCTCAACTTCCCCAACCACTCCTAATCAGTTAGAGGGATTAGTTGAGTGTTTAGACACTAAAACTTATTAAACATACTTTATCTAATATGATGAATTGTAATATCAACAAACGTGAATCCAAACATTTCAAAACAGTGAATTGATATCCTTGAGCAAAAGCACCAATAATATCAAATAATGGAGATAAAGCATGGACTAGGGCATGACACCAGTAGAATGTGGTCATTTCAGTGAGCATTCATGATCAAATAAAATGAAATGCATTTAAAATTTGTGGTCGAATATGATGCCAGAGGCTTGAAAGATGTTTCTCATCAAAGATACCAATCAAAGATGAAGAAATCACATACCTTCTCTCACGCTCAGCTTGCACGAAGGAAGAATTGATAGCCAAATCTTCCTTGTACCACACAAAGAACATGCCATTAGTTTAGTTTAGCATGTTATTATCATATCAGATAAAGTATGTTTAAGAATTGTTGGTAAGGATAAGAATAGTGGATATTCTAGAAACATCCCTCTAACCGATTAGGAGTGGTTGGGGAAGTTGAGAGAAAATTTTTCAAACATTCATATTCACTTATTGAATGCTTTGGAGACTACTAGTTTGACTATACATACATTACCAGTGACTGAGCTTCATTAAAGGATACAAAACCCTTCATTTTCAGTTATTGTGTGTGGATTCATCTGCTTTAGCCAGGAAGATCAAGAAGATGGGGTAGAAGGACATTATGGTAGAAGAAGTATTTAAAGATATTTACATGTCCCCTATCCATAAAATTGAGACTATAGGTGATGAAGACCATGTTGAGGATGAGGGGGGTCTTAATCAAAGAGGGGCATCAAGAAGCAATAGAAAAAATTTCAGGAGTTTGGAACAACATTTCAGAATCCATGAATGGTATGGGTAAGGTGACCTTTATTCTTGGTCGTGACTTCAATGAAACATTGGATATGGCTGATAAGAAGAAGGATCACTTGTTGATAGTGTTCCTTGAGGGAAGGGGGATTGTGAAGAATTTTTATCATTGTATTTTGTATTTCCAATATGTTTGGATGTAGGGCAGACTAGGAGAATGAAGGATCACTCACTGATTGCATGATAACCTGATTTTGAAGGGTCACTGGTTGAGGGGACAATCAAGGTCCAGATGTTGATAGTGTGAGTTGAGGGAAGGGGGATTGTAAAAGACTTGTTATCATTGTATTATGTATTTCCAATATATTTGGATGTAGGGTAGAATAGGAGAATGAAGGATCACTCACTGATTGCATGATAACCTAGTTTTGAAGAGTCACTGGTTGAGGGGATAGTCAAGGTCCAGATGTTGATAGTGTTCCTTAAGGGAAGGAGGATTTTTAAAGACTTTTTATCATTGTATTATGTATTTCCAATATGTTTGGATGCAGGGCAGACCAAGAGAATGAAGGATCACTCACTGATTGCATGATAACCTAGTTTTGAAGGGTCACTGGTTGAGGGGGCAGTCAAGGTTCAAATGTTGATAGTGTTTTTTGAGGGAAGGGGGATTGTAAAATACTTTTTATCATTGTATTGTGTATTTCCAATATGTTTGGATGCAGGGAAAAATAGGAGAATGAAGGATCACTCATAGATTGCATGATAACTCAGTTTTGTAGGATCACTTGTTGAGGGGACAGTCAAGGTCCAGATGTTGATAGTTTTCCTTGAGGGAAGGGGGATTTTGAAATACTTGTTATCATTGTATTGTGTATTTCCAATATGTTTGGATGTGGGGTAGACCAGGAGAATGAAGGATCACTCACTGATTGCATGATAACCCAGTTTTGAAGGGTCACTGGTTGAGGGGACAGTCAAGGTCTAAATGTTGATAGTGTCCCTTGAGGGAAGGGGGATTGTGAAAGACTTTTTATCATTGTATTGTGTATTTCCAATATGTTTAGATGTAGGGCAGACTAGGAGAATGAAGGATCACTTACTAATTGCATGATAACCCAGTTTTGAAGGGTCAATGGTTGAGGGGATAGTCAAGGTCTAGATGTTTATAGTGTTCCTTGAAGGAAGGGGGATTGTGAAAGTCATGTTATCATTGTATTGTCTATTTCCAATATGTTTGGATGTAGGGCAGACTAGGAGAATGAAGGATCACTCACTAATTGCATGATAACACGGTTTTAAAGGGTCACTGGTTGAGGGGATAGTCAAGGTCCAAATGACTGGGCCATTCAAGGACCCTATTTATTTGTATTAATTTCTATTCAAATTGGATGCATGGATTTCTTTTGAATTATCAGCTGCTATGTATCCTGCAACTGCATCTGTAAATCTGCATATACTTCTCTAGGGTTGTAAGCCACTTAGGGATCAAAATAGAGAAACTAAATCAAAATCATTCTTTGTCCTATTTCCTTTTAACAAAGTCTCAACTATCAATGATATAACAATACATTTGATGCCCTAAGCTATCAATACAAATGGCACCTAGCTAGAAGCTCACGGGCTATCCATTTGATAACCATAGTCAACATTTCAAAAAAATGGATATCCTTGAGTACAACCACCAATAACATCAAATAATGGAGTTAAAGCACTAAATCAAAATTGTTCTTTTTCCTATTTCCTTTTAACAAATTCTCAACTATCAATGATACAATACATTTGATACCCTAAGCTATCAATACAAATGGCACTTAGCTAGAAGCTCACGGGCTATCCATTTGATAACGACAGTCAACATTTCAAAAAAATGGATATCCTTGAGCACACGCACCAATAATATCAAATAATGGAGTTAAGCACAAGCTAGGGCATGACACCAATAACATCAAATAATAGAGATAAAGCACTAGCTAGGGCATGACACTAGTAGAATGTGGTCATTTCAAAGAGCATTCATGATCAAATAAAATACAATGCATTTGAAATTTACAGTCAAATATGATGCCAGAGGCTCGAAAGATGAAGAAATCACATACCTTCTCTTGCGCCCAGCTTTCGCTCATTTTCTCCCATTCCTTTTCTATGCCAATCGAAATAAAAATGATTTGGCGCTTCACTTTTTTTTTTATGTATACCCGAAACTGTCAAAATTTTGATGGTCAATTTAAAACCCATCGGAATACCGACACCATTCGGGCCTATTTTTTTTAAAAATAACAAATTCTTATAAAAAAATTTACCTATCGGAAGTGTCTATCAAAATTTGGCCCCGAATGTTGTAGTGAGTGGAAGAGGTGGATGTTATTGACTGATGAATCTAAGTAGAAGGTTGAAGGTGAAGTTGTGAAGAGATGAACAGAGTTGTGGTGATTGCTTGAAGAGAATTCTGAGTAGATCAGAGATGGAGATGGAAATAAAGGTCAGTTAGTAAAGCAGCATATTAGTGAAGTGGATTTGTATTTTGAAAGGGATTTGTATATTATAGATCAGAACCTATAGTTACTTTCTAGCCATCATATGAATTAAATCCTTTAATCAAGGTTGAACTAACAATCATTGTATAAATTTTTTAATTAAGGTGGCATTCTAATAGAATGTTTTTAAGCCCTCTAACCATGCCACTCTTAATAGGGTGATTAAATCCTTTAATAGGGTCACACCTAAAGTGAGTATTGTAAACCTTTAACATGGTTGGCTTCTCACAAAGCTCACTTCAGAAGAGTGAAAATCAGTAGCATGTTACAAGTGGTTTTTCCCAAATCGGGTTTCCACTATAAATCCTAGTGTTATACATGTGTGAATGTTATTTGATGTGAATGATATTGCACATTTTATATTATGAAAGTTAATTACTTTTGAATAGTGGACTGCAAGTTTTATGTTATTGATATATGCTATAGAGACCGAGTTGAATACTAATTAGATCTAAGTTTGTTGAAGAGATAAAAAGTTGAATTGGTACATTTGGGCCTGAGCATAACTAACTCACCCCCCCCAGTTATTCTAAAATCATTCTAACATAATATTGTATGAATGACCTTGTAAATTTTGTAATTTCCCTATAAAGGCCGACCTAGTTACATTACTCTTAATCGAGTATAAGTAAATGATGTAATTGATAATTGCAGAGTGTGTATATAGTATTGTGAATATGTATGTATGAATATAAGAAGAGAAGAGAAATCAATGGATTGGATTGGAATACTGATGCATGGATTTGCATGAGTTTGTTCTCATGTTTTGATATGATAGTCATTGTAATAAAACAACAACCCACATTTTGAGAGTGCATGTTGCATAGTTGTAATACCACTAACATGATTTTGTAGACTCCTAATATGGTATGTCCTTTAACAAGGATAGTTTCCTATTGTATTAATCAACTCATAATAGGGCTAGGACTCTTAATAGGGTCTCTTTTAAATAGTGTAGATATTTGTGGGTGTCATCCCTACTGCGATTTTTCCTTTAACACAGTCTCCTAGAAAATAAATATGTTGTTATGAGTTCTCTAATGTTTGCATATCTTTGTTTCTTAATTGGATTAAGTTGGTTATTTGTTAATTGGTTGAAGAATTCATTTAAGAGTTGTAACAATGATTCATCCCCCCCTATCAATATCACCCAATCCTAATAGGCTTAACTTTTGAACATAGGATTTTTTCTAGTTCTCCACACTTAATTCTATGGTCACTTCTTGCACATCTCAATTTGGCAACAGTAGCTCAAGAAACCATATGCATATAAATATATGAAATACATAGCATTCAGGCATTTACCAATCACTTAACATTTACATAAACAATTTACAATTCAATATGCCATAATAATTTATAACTTTTCACATGAAATCATATGCATATATAAATTACGTTTAAGCTCCTAACATTAATTTCCAATAGAGTTAATTCTCATCATAATATAAATTCCAATTGTCATTTTTCTTAATTCACGAAGAATTTCCTCCTCATTTTTTTTATAGAAGTTGTGGATATTAATAGGAATGATATCTTCTTGGATACTAGAGAACTCTTCTCTTCATGCAATTTTTTGAAAGATATGAATAATACCTATATTTTCCTAATTCCTAAAAAGTGTAGAGCCAAAAAAATGTTCGATTTTCATCAATTAGTCTTCGTAATACCATGAATAAAATTATGTCCAAACTCTTAGTTAATAGAATTTAGTCATTTCTTGAAAAACTAATCCACCCTCACCATAAAGGCTTTGTCCCAAGTAGGAATCTCATAGATGCAATTATTATGGTTCATGAACTACTCCACTCCATGGTTAATGGTAAACAAGAAAGTATACTTCTTAATCTTGACATTTGAAAGGGTTTGATATGGTTTCTTATATGTCTCTCCCTTCATCTTTGATAAAATATGGCTTCAAAGGAAGGATATTAAATACTATTGAGGCTTGTGTTCATTCTCTCAAATTCTTAGTATTTGTTAAAGGATATCTAAAAGGTTTTTTTCTCTATTTCTAGAGGGCTCACATAGGGAGATCCCCTTTCCCCTTACCTCTTAATCTTACTAGTAGACATACTAGGCTAGAAAATTTCCCACAAGGCATCGCAAGGAACACTCAAATCCTTTACATCATCTTCTTTTCCCACCGTGGTTTCCCATTAGTAGTTTATTGATGATATGGTTATTTTAGGGGTTGCTACTTTCACTAAAGAAAAAGTTTTGAAAACCCTTCTCTTAAATTATGCTCTTGTTTTGGAACATAAAATAAATGTTTAGAAGAATTATCTTTTCTTTATGAATAATCCTCAATACCACCAAATTTTCATACCTACTATTGTCAAGTGTTTAATAAATTTTGTTGGAAAGAATTCAAGATAAATTAGCTTGTTGGAAAGGTCTGTTGGAGATTTGCCAGCAAGATAGTCTTGATTGTATGTTTGTCATTGATGACAATGTATGGTAAGCAGCATGCATTGAAGTTATATGTAGAGAGCCTTGAGCATGTGTTGTATGGATATATTATCAGCATGATATCATAGATGCAAAGGTTGATTTTGAGTCCAGTCAGTTGTGTAGTTGTTTGTAACAGCAGTGTTCCTGATAGTGCTGCAAGATGAGTTTTGTATGTAATTGATAGTATGGTTACTATGGAGCCTTGAGCATTTATTTTTGTGTTTTAGACATAATAATGAATCTATGTTCATAGACATAGATTTAGTTGTGTAATTGAGGTTGAGTTATGATGTTTCTATTTTCCAGTTATAGTTTCAAGAGTTTATTTGTTGAAAGTCGACATTATTTATATTGTTTTTGTAGTTGCACCTATAATTATGGTATGTGTGTTTGATTTTGTGTTTCTTTATGAGCTAAGGTTGTTTGGTTAAGGGTGCATAACATATTTCAAATTGAGAGTTAAGTTTTAGTTAATTTGGTGGAGCCGACAGTGTGAAGTGACGTGTCTACTCATATTGGGTTGCGTGGTCCTATTTGTGTTGCGTGCTTAGTATAGTCATTGGAGTTGTTATTGGAGAGTTGTATTGTTTCATTAATATGATTTCAAGAAGTTCCTAACAAGCTGACTTGATTATATCTTTTGGAGAATGCTACTTATATTCGGTCAGTTGTGATTGCTAAGATAAGAAAGATGGAAGCAGAGTAAGAAGGTGCGAAAGTATTGGGCGAGTAAAGCTATATCAATCATCAGTTGAAGATCTATGTGAAGAAGTAGAGAGTGTATGATATTCATTGGAACTAATCAAGATAGTAGGTCAAATTCACAGTTCACCAAGATCCAGATATAGTGTGTATCTGTTGCACAAAAGGTTGCAGCCTTCACCATTTGAGCAGTGTTCTTCAAGATAGTGTGTCCTCACCTATAACAAGGTTAAATATAAAAGACTCCTAAAAAGGTCTGACCTTTGACTAGGTCAATGTACTTCATATATTGTAAAGATCAACTCCTAGCAGGGTTGTAAGATCTTCTATTAGGGATTATTATACTCTAGTGCAGTTTATAGTGGGTGCTAATTCCCACCAGGGTTTTTACCTATTTTGGGTTTCCCTGTAACCAAAATTTAGTTGTTGTGTTAAGTGTTATCTTGTTGAGTATATGCTTAATGTTCTTCTATACTAATTTAGATAAAGAATTTAATCTTGTAGATAACTGATTCATCCCCCCCCCCCCCTCAGTTATCTCTTGGGACTATTCCTAAGAACTGGTCTCAGAGCCAAGTGCCTCAAAGAGAAAGTTTAAGAGCTTGAGGTTGATAAGATGGCATTCTTTAAAAAATAAATTCCTAAGTTTGATGGAGAGAATTATATAGACTAGAAGATCAAAATGATAACACATTTGCTTTGCATTAGTTTTGAGATTTTTGAAGTAGCTACTCAAGATGTTCAGGCTCCCTCTCTAAAAGATTTTTCCAAAGAAGATGCAACTATTAAACAAAAAGAAATTTTCACTCAAAATGCAATTGCCAAAGAATCCCTTATCAGTGCCTTATCAGATAGTGAGTTTTCAGAGATCAAGAAAGTATATAAAGCCTAGAAAATATGGAAGTATCTAGAAGACATGTTTGAAGGAGATATCTAAGACAAGAATATGTGCATAAAGACATGGAAGAAAAGATATAATACTTTGGAGATGCTACTTGAAGAGAACATTAGAGCCTACAATTAAAGAATTAATGAAGCAGTTGTAGGAATTATAAACAATGGTGGAGAGATCTCAGAAGAAGACATAATGGATAAATTGATGACTACTTTGATAGGAGAATATGAGAGCAAGATAAACATCCTAGATGAGACTATGCATTTTTTTAAAGAGTTCAAGAGAGAGACCTTAATCAGCAAGATTTCAGCATTTGAGATATCAAGATTGAAGATAGAGCCTAAAAGTGAAACAACATTCAAAGCCTCAGTCCATGGTAAGAAATATTTGAACACTTATGTTATTTTGATGATGAAGATGATGATAAAGAACTAGAAGAATTCATTTCTATGGTTGCTAAGAAAGAAAGAATAGGAAAAGGAAATTATGAAGATTAGTTACCATTTAAATGATTTTCATGTAACAAGATTGGTCATTTTGCATCTAAGTGTCCTACAAGAGTCAAGAAGTACAAAACTAATTTCAAGCCTAAGTATACAAAAGAATGTTACTATACTAAAGATGGAGTGATAGATGAAGATTCATCAAAACATGAAATTAGATTTATTGTAATTAAATATATGGAGAAAATGTTTGATGACATGGATATTGAAGATGAAAAGAAATCAAAAGAGCTAGCATTGATTTCACAAGCAAACATCACAATAGACTAGATCATGGACAGTGGATGTTCACATCACATGATAGGAGACAAAGAGAGATTTGTACATCTTGATAAGTACAAAGGCGACATGGTTAGATTTTGAGACAACACTCCTAAACCTATCATAGGCAAAGGAGCTATCAATTTCGATGGAAAGAACAACACTAATGATGTTCTATATGTTGATGGTTTGAAGCATAACTTACTAAGTGTTGGATAGTTACTTGACAAAGGATATCAGTTGGAATTTAAAAACAACAAGTGCATCCTTAATAAAAAAGGAGTAATGACTGCATCTGGTTCAAAAACAAAAGGTAATGTTTTTTAGATTAATTCAGAAGCAAGTTGTTTTGTTGCAAAAGTAGATGACAGTTGGTTATGGCACAAAAGACTATGTCACATCAACTTTGACAATATAGTAAAGATAAGAAATGTAAAGGTAGTAAGATACCTCCCTAGTATTGCAAGACCAATTGATACAATGTGTAGGGAATGTGTGATGGTAAAGCATGTAAAGAACTCATTCAGAAGCAAGCATAATTCAGCAGAGAACAAATTGGATCTAGTGCATACAGACCTATGTGGACCAACTCAAACAAGATCATACTATGGTGAAAGGTACTTTATTTTTTTTGTTGATGATTATTCTAGAATGATGTGGGTTGCATTCTTAAGAGATAAATCTAAAGCATTTGAGAAGTTCAAAATATTCAAAGCTAAAGTTGAAAATGAGTCTGGATTAAAGATAAAATGTCTAAGATCAAATAGAGGAGAATTCACTTTTGACAAATTTTATGAGTATTGTGAAGAACATGGGATAAAGAGATAGCTAAGTGCACCTAGAACCCCTCAATAGAATGGAATTGTAGAAAGAAGAAATAGGATCATACTTGACACAACGCACACTATCATGATTGAAGGAAAAGTTGCACACACCTATTGGAGCTCGAAGCAGTCAATACTGCAGTCTATACTATCAACAAAATTCAATTAAGGCCAGGCGCAAAAAAAACACATTATGAGATATGGTTTGGCAATGTAACTATAATAAAATAATTCAGAATCTTTGGAAGCAAGTGTTACATCAAGAGAGATGATGGTGTTGGTAAGTTTGATGCAAGAAGCGATGAAGGTATTTTTCTTGGTTACTCTACTAAAAGAAAAGTTTATAGATGTTTCAACTTGAGATTGAAGAAGATCATTGAAAGTGCATGTGTAAAGATTGATGAAAAGTTTATGATTCAAGAGCGATTCTATGATTATGCACCTATGATCGAAGAATAACCTAGACCTATTAGTAGAGAAGAAAATGTTGAAGAAATGTTTGACAGCATTGATGTATTAATCAGTGAACCTGAAATAACTGAAGAAGAATATCAGAAGCCAGATGAGAGAGTCAAACCTAATGTTCCAAAATTCACATCTAGATACCATTCAAAAGAAGATATCATTGGAGATCAGAACAACAAATTCATGACAAGATCAAAAGAAAAAAGTTCAATAGTTGATGAAGCGGTATGTTTACTTTCACAAATTGAACTTTTAAGTTTTGAAGATGCATGTAATGATTTAGATTGGCATAAAGAAATGAAAGAAGAGTTAGATCAGATAGTTAAGAATGATACATGGGAATTGGTCCCCATGCCTAGTAACAAAAATGTGATTGGAACCAAGTGGATATTCAGAAACAAGATGAATGAAGATGGTACAGTACTAAGAAACAAAGCAAGACTAGTATGTAAATGATATGCACAAAGAGAAGGAATTGATTACTCTGATACATTTTCCCTTGTAAGAAGATTGGAAGCTATAAATTTATTTCTAGCCTATGCAACATACAAATACTTTAAGGTATATTAGATAGATGTCAAGTTAGCATTCCTGAATGGAGAATTGAAGGAAGAAGTCTACATAGAGAAACCTGAAGGATTTAGTTTATCACACAAACCTGACATGGTTTGTATACTAAAGAAAGACCTTTATAGACTAAAGCAAGCCCCTAGAGCATGGTATGAAAGATTGGATGGTTACTTGTGATGTAGGAGCATCCTAGGATTCTTGGCAATCCTGTATCAACCAAAAATATGTTTGTTTTGAAAGGCAGATTAGTAGTTTTGATCTTTATTGGTGAAGTATTTTCTCGGTCTTGGAGTTTGGTTGCTCAGTTTCTATGTTTTCCAGGGTGCTCGGTCTCTACATAATTCTCAGTAATTGAAAGTGTTGGTTTCTCCTGGCACTCGACGATAACTACATTGCTCGATGATGCTTGGTGTGGTCAGTTTACTGGCATTTGGTTATTTTCTCTTTTGCTCGATGTTTGGTTACCAACGGGTCTCGGTGTTTCTTACTAGCGCTTGGTGTTCTTGGAAATCGACTTGGTTGTTTGGATGGATTGGCTTGGCCGACTGGTGCATTTAATTTGGGTCGCATTCCTTGTGTTATGGATTGACTGTTGGATGTGTGGGGACCTAGATCTGGCGTGTTGCATTCTCCTATGTGGATCTAGAGGCCGACATGGATAATTTAATTATTGTTAGGTGATTTGAGAGCCAACCATATTTTTTATTTAAGATTTGTATACTTGTAAAGCCGCCTTGTGGCTGGGATTTGGTATTTAAGAGGATGTTTGGGTAATTATTGAGGAGGGAGAAAAGATGTAGAATTAGTTGGATCTAGATAGAAGGATAGAAAAGTTAGTATCTTGCAATCTTAGGAACAAGAAGATTTCTTGGTGGCCTATGTGCACAAGTTTAGATCTTTCTTGGAGTACCTACCAGCATCCTATTATGTTACAGACCTGGATTAGCCAAGGGGTGTATTGGATCTTGCGTGATCTTGTAGAACTATTATTGCTTTGTAATTGGCCATCATCGGGAAGGCCTTACAGCCTGGCACATTGCATGTAATTAGTTGTTGATGAATATAGATACTTTTTTTATTTTAGATCTGGTGTTATTATGTGTAATTCTGCTATGTTGTGGTTTGGCTATAAGTTTGGATAGTCCTTAATTAGATCCTCCATCCTTGACTACATCAAGTGGTATCAGAGTGAGTTGATCTTGAATGTGTGGAAAGATTGTCAAAGGAGAGGCAATTTGCACCAAGATCTTGGATTGAAGATGCCTCCGAGGAGAGCTCATGAGATTTTAGAGGAGGAAGCTACTAGAGAATTCAGTCTTGATGATTTTATAACTTTACAGAAACAAGTGCAAGATCTGCAAGAGGAATTGAGAAAGAAGAAGACCACACCGAAAGAAGATAGTGATGATGAATCTGAGGAAGAAGATCATTTTGAAGAAGCTGTAGGAGAAGCTAGAGATATTGAAGAAAATAGAATCCTGAAGGCTATGTCTAAAATTGGGAAAAGACCTTAGATTTAAGTTTTCACATTTGTTGGAAGCCTTAGGCCAGAAAAGTTGATTGATTGGATTAATGAAATAGATGAGTACTTTGAGTATGAAGAAATAGAGGATCCTGATAGGTTTAGATTTGGAAAGACTAAGTTGAAGGGTCATGCAAATATTTGATGGAGGAGAGTTCAGTTGGAAAATAGGAGAGGAAAGGAAAACATCACTAAATGGAACTGAATGGTTGACAAGTTGAAGAAGAAATTCATTCTGGTGGATTATGAGTTAGACATGTTTAAGAAGATGCAAGCCTTGAAGCAGACTAACAAATCAGTGCAGGAGTACACTGAGGAGTTTTACAAAATCCTAATTAGGACTGGTCATTCTGAAGCTGATAAAGAGAAGGTTGCTAGGTATGTTTATGGTTTGAGACCTAGTATTCAAGAAGAGTTACTTACTATTTGGATGAAAAAAATAAGAGATGCTTATCAGATGGCATTAAAGATTGAAGAGAAGTTGAATAAGAAGTTTGAAGGAAGACAAAACAATAGGAACCGAGGTGGTAAGATTGGTGAAACCATTGTCGAAAGTAATGTGGTAGAGAATCCTAAGAATACTGATGTGGGATCTAGCAGTGGTCAAGTCACTAAGAATTTCAATATTGGATAGAGAGGAAGGTGGAAAATTGAGTTCACCAGTACTTGTTATCAATGTGGTGAGGTAGGTCATAAAAGTTTTCAATGTCCTAAGAAAAGGGTTGCACTAACTACCGAAGAAGACATTGAGAATGTTGCAGAGAAGGGTGAATTTCTTATCACTAGGAGGTTGGATACATGTGTCCAAGAACCAATGCAAAGAAGAAATTTTTTCAGAACTAGATGTAAGTGCAAGGATAAGGTATGTAAGGTTATAGTTGATGGTGGCAGTTCTCAGAACTTTGTTTCAGAAGAGATGGTTAGTAAGTTGAATTTGGAAAGAAAGAAACATCCTAATCCTTATCAGATTAGTTGGATACAAGATGTGTCTAAGGTTAGGATTAAAGAAAAATGTTTGGTTAATTTTCATATTGGATCTTATCATGATGAAATATTGTGTGATGTATTGCCTATGGATGTTTGTCATCTATTTCTTGAGAGACCTTGGCAATTTGATAGAAATGTTTTGTTTGATGGTTGCGCAAACACCTATGTGGTTAGGCATGAAGGATCTAGGCATAAGTTGTTACCTTTACATGAGATAGGGGCTAAGGGATGTGGAGTTATTAGGTGTTGTCCTTATGAAAAACATCAAGAGCAGAGGATTGATGAACCTATTCCTACAAAGCTTAGTTTGAAAGAGAAGGAGAATGATATATCTAAAGAGTTTGTTGAGATTAAGAGGCAGGTGGTCTTTCTGACAAAAATAGTATAGTAGATACTGACATTTGTGACATAGAGAGATATGGATGATATTGAGCTGATTGAGGAGTCTGGAGAGGATGGGGTTTACTGAGGTACTGATGTGATTGACAGTGAAAGAGGTGGTTAGAGTTGGTTGTTATCAGTTGTAGACAGGAAAGATAAGAAAAGTGGGAAGCAGGAAAACTTGCTGCAAGGGATAGTGGATGAAGTGAAGACAACTTGGGATGAAGGATAAGAGGAGATATGGGTTAAGAATAGATATGGCATACATGTTCTGATTCCCTTAAGACATTCCTAATTTTCTTATAAGAAAATCTTCTTTACCTAGGGTGTCTGATGCAGGAGCATCCTAGGATTCTTGGCAATCCTGTATCAACCAAAAATATGTTTGTTTTGAAAGGTATATTAGTAGTTTTGATCTTTTTTGGTGAAGTATTTGCTCGGTCTTGGAGTTTGGTTGCTCAGTTTTTGTGTTTTCCAGGGTGCTTGGTCTCTGTAGAATGCTCAATAACTGAAGGTGTCAGTTTCTCCTGGTGCTCGGTGATAACTGCATTTCTCGGTGATGCTTGGCGTGGTCGGTTCATTGGCACTTAGTTATTTTATCTATTTCTCAGTGTTTGGTTATTGAAGGGTCTCGGTGTTTCTTACTTGTGCTCGGTGTTCTTGCAGACCGACTTGGTTGTTTAGATGGATTAGCTTGGCTGACTAGTGCTTTTAATTTGGGTCGCATTCCTCATGTTATGAATTGACCGTTGGACATGTGGGGACCTAGATCTGGTGTGTTGCATTCTCCTATGTGGATCTGGAGGCTGACATGGATAATTTAATTATTGTTAGGCTATTTGAGAGTGGCCATGTTTTGTATTTAAGAGGATGTTTGGGCAATTGTTGAGGAGGGAGCAGAGATCTAGAATCAGTTGGATCTAGATAGAAGGATAGAAAATTTAGTAGCTTGCAAGCTTAGGAACAAGAAGATTGCTTGGTGGCCTATGTACACAAGTTTAGATCTTTCTTGGAGTACCTACCAACATCCTATTATGTTAGAGACCTAGACTAGCTGAGGGGTGTATTGGATCCTGCATGATCTTGTAGAACTATTTTTGGTTTGTAATTGGTCGTAAACAGGAAGGCTTTATAGCCTGGCATGTTGCATGTAATCAGTTGTTGATGAATAAATATACTTATTTTATTTTAGATCTGGTGTTATTGTGTGTAATTCTATTGTGTTGTGGTTTGGCTGCAAGTTTGGATAGTCCTTAATTGGATCCTCCATCCTTGACTGCATCAACTTGACAAAGATCAGATTCAAGAAAGGAGAAACAGATTGTAACTTATTCATAAGAGAGTCACCTAAAGGATTATTACTAATTTCTATTTTTATTGATGACATTATTTTTGGTGGTAACGACAAGCTTACTATAGATTTTTCTAAAGAGATGCAGAGTGAGTTTGAAATGAGCATGATTGGACCTATCAAGTACTTTTTGGGATTGAATGTGCAGCAGACAAACAAAGGCATATTCATTAATCAGTCTAAGTATGTGAAAGAGATATTGAAGAAATTCAAGATGGATGATTGCAAGCCAGTAAGCACCCTTATGATAATAGGAAGCAAGCTTTCAAAAGATGATGATTCTATAGTAGTTGACAAGACTCTATATAAGTCTATGATTGGTAAACTCATATATCTTACTCAATCTAGACCAGATATTTCTAATGCAGTTGGTATTGTTAGAGTATTTGCAGCTGAACCTAAACAAAGTCATCTTATGGCAGTAAAGAGGATATTTAGATATTTGAAATGAACTATAGACTATGGTTTATGGTATCCTAACTTAGAGAATGTAGAACTTCATGTGTATACAAATGCAGATTGGGAAGGTTGTGTTGATGATAGAAAGAGAACCTCAAGAGGAGCTGTATTTCTTGGAGATAGACTAGTTATTTGGACAAGCAAGAAGAATAATTGTATTTCTTAGTAAAAAATAGAAGCATAGTATGTAACAGTAGCATTAAATTGTTCTACAATTGTTTAGATCAAGCAGATGATAAAAGATTTTGGAATCCAGATTGATTATCCTATTGTTATTCATTGTGACAACACTAGCACTATCAATATGTCAAAGAACCCTGTGATGCATGCAAAGACAAAACACATTCAAATAAAATATCATTTTCTAAGAGAAAGTTGTAGAGAAGGAAGTAAAGTTGGATTATGTGAGTACTAAAGAACAATTAGCAGACATAGTCACAAAGCCATTGTCGAAGGATACATTTGAGTATCTCAGGGAGAAGCTGGGAGTAATCCCCTTCCCTGGATCTGATTAGAGTTTGTAGTAGTGCATCAGTCCTCAGTGACTAATGAATGGTGGACTACTCTACTTTAGGAGTAGTACCTGTGCTTATTTTTTAGTGGCACCCTTTTCCATTGATGTCAAAGAGAGAGTATGTAGTCATGAAAAACAAAATAGTTGATTTATTCTAAGGAGGAGTATATAGTAGTAAGGGGGAGTATATAGTAAGAAGATGTAGTAGTTGATATTCAAAGCATTCAATAGTAGATGGAGAAATCATTTATGGGGGAGTATGTTTTTGAGGAGATGAAGATATTGTTGTACTTTTGGATTGGTGGTTTTTTTTATTTCATATGTTGCCATCAATGCTAAAGGGGGAGATTGTTGGAGATTTTCCAACAAGCCAGTGTTGACTGTATATTTTTCATTGATGACAACATATGGTAAGCAGTGTGTGTTGAAGCTATATGTAGAGAGACTTAAGAATATGTTGTATGGATATGTTATAAACATGATATCATAGATGCAAAGTTTGATTCTAAGTGCAATCGGTTGTGCAGTTGTTGTAACAATGACATTCCTGATAGTGTTGCAAGCTAAGTTTTGTATGTAATTCACATTATGGTTACTATGGAGCCTTGCGCATTTATTTTTGTGTTGTAGCCATAATAATGAAGCTATCTTTATAGATGTAGAGTTAGTTGTGTAGTTGAAGTTGAGTTATGATGTTTCTATTTTCCAGTTACAGTTTCAAGAGTTTATTTGTTGAGAGATGAGAGTATTTATATTATTTATGTAGTTGCACCTATCATTATGGTATGCATGTTTGATTTTTTGTTTGGTTATGAGATAAGGTTGTTTGGTTAAGGGTGCATAATGTATTTCATCTTGAGAGTTAATTTTCAATTAATTTGGTGAAACCGATAGTGTGAAGTGATGTGTCTACTCATATTGGGTTGTGCAGTCCTATTTGTGTTGTGTGCTTAGCATAGTCATTGGAGTTGTTATTGGAGAGTTGTATTGTTTCATTAATATGATTTGAAGAAGGTCCTAACAGGATGAATTTATTATATCTTTTAGAGAAGGCTTCTTATAGCTGATTAGTTGTGATCGCTAAGATAACAAAGATGGAAGTAGAGTAAGAAGGTGCAAAAGTATTGGGCTAGTAAAGCTATATCAATCATCAGTTGAAGATCTATGTGAAGAAGTAGAGAGTGTATGCTATTCATTAGAACTGATCAAGACAATAGGTCAAATTCATAGTTCACCAAGATCCAGATATTGTGTGTATCTATTGTGTAGAAGGTTGCAGCCTTCACCATTTGAGCAATGTGCTCCCAGACAGTGTGTCCTCACCTTTAATAGGGTTATTTATAAAATACTCCTAATAGGATCTAACCTTTGACTAGGTCACTGTACTTCATATATTGTAAAGATCAACTCCTAACAAGGTTGTAAGATCTTCTAACAGGGATCATTATACTCTAGTGCAGTTTATAGTGGGTGCTAATTCCCACTGGGGTTTTAACTATTTTGTGTTTCCCTGTAACCAAAATTATGTTGTGTTAAGTGTTATCTTGTTGAGTATATGCTTAATGTTCTTTTGTACTAATTTGGATAAAGAATTGAATCTTGTAGATAACTAATTTACCCCCCCCTCTCAGTTATCTCTTGGGACTATTCCTAACAAGGTGCTCTTCTAAGTAATGTAGGTAAATTTAGGATGTCAAAAACTCTCATCCAAAAAACCTCTATTAATGTTATGTCTATATCTTTCATATACCAACAATGTGTCTTAAACAACTTGATGTTATCAAAAGAAGGTTCCTTTTCTCTAGAATAGATGTAAAAAATAAATTATCCCTGGTGGAGAAGGAGAAGTTTTGATCTCCTGAATAGCATGGATGACTTAATGTTAGAAATTCAAGTCTCCTAAATCTGGCCCTATTGACAAAAATCAATTGGAAACTCATCAATGCTTTTGTAAACTAGTCGAATGTTCTATTCTCTAAATATCTTTAGAATCTAGGATGACAAAGCTTCCTTAAAAATCATTTGCCCCATGGTTCCAATATCTAGAAAAAACTACTCATAACCTTTCATACTCTTAGAAAAGGTTGTGTATAGAAAATAAGGAATGGACAAAATGTCCATTTTTGGAAAGATCCATGGATCTCCAACACTTCTTTAGAATTCCACCCTATTCTTTCTTCCCTTGAAAGGGAGTTTTCTTTAGTACTTGGATCTCAAGTGTGTAATTATTGGGATATCTCCTCTAATACCCTAACATGGAAAATTAAACCTTTATGGTTTGTTGGTCCACTTAGGCTGGTGGTGGTTGATCTTCTTCAGGTTCTTAATTCTTTGAGATTTTATTGATTATATCTTCATGACAAGCTTATTTGGATTCATTATATGGATGGGGTTTAGTCTACTAAATCTAGATATAATCTGCTCGCTTCTTAATGGTCATAGCAATTCAATTAGAAAAAGTGTAGGAATTAAAATTTATACCAAAATGTACATTTTTATGGTGGACGTTTTGTCACAAGAAAATCCTCACTTTGGACAATATTGAGGAAAAAAGATCCAGTTAGTCAACATATGTTCCTTATATATGAAAATAATTTGGAATTTGTTTCACATCTCATGTTCACGTGTTAGTAGTATTGGAATCTCAGGAAGAAACTTATGTCTCTTTTCTCTAAATAGTGGTTTTGGTCTCTTGACCCTCACATGAACTCTTCCAGGTTGTCTCCCCTTACCTCTCATACCTTCACTCATGAACTATGGTGGCATTCACTTCTTCATGTGGGATGGTCTTAATGGAGCGAACGTAATATAATTATATCTTTAGAGATAATAATTCTAACTGAGACTCAATATAATTTGATGCTATTAATAATATCAAATAAGATATGTAGAAAAATATTAAATGTAGACACAAGTCCCCTTTTTCCTCTTTAGATAGGGAGATGGATAAAAAATGGGGTCTTTCCCCTTTCCTTAATGGCTACAACTCCCCTCCTCTGGGATTCAAAAGTAGTAACAAATGGTCCCCCCTCGACCTATGATGGGTTAAAATCAATTTTGATGGTTCTTCAATTGGGAACTAGGGTCAGGAGAGTGGGGGATGTCTCATCAGAGATATAGATAGAAAAAATGTTATTTTCCTATGTGATCAATTTGGAGTCCCAAAATTCCCACATGGTAGAAGTTATGGTTTCTCATCCTGGTATTGAGTTGGCTATGCACTATGGTTATAAAAATATCATCACAGTTTCTAAGCCTACCCCTCATGGTTTGATCCTCAAAAGAAAAGGTTCAACGACCATGTTGGACAATGTCAGATTCCAACACACATCCTATGAAGGGAATAAATATGCTAATAGGGTAGTGACCATGGGTTATTTCATTGATTCATTACAAACTAGGATTCAAGATCCAAACTTTCATCATGAGTCTTGTGAGACCATTAATTAAGGTCTTTCCACACATGGAAATGGACACCTGATCCCCATTACACATTTATCATGACTACTTATGTGCTAAGAGCCATGGGGGGATATTTTATACTTACATAGGCTGATAATTGCTAAGAATTCAAGCAAAACACTACTTTGTTGCCTATTCTTCAAGCGAGCCATATGGAAAGTTATATTGAGGGAATTAAGGGTTACGATTCGTTAGTATTAGATAAGGTGACCAAGTATTAGGACCAAGGAAAGTTGACTATTGATAGCATCTCCTTGTGGTCTTGGTTGAGTCTATTAGAACCATTATAGTATTACTGGTGGATGGAATTGCCCTTCCTAGAAACTCTGATGCACATTACAAATAGGACTTTAAGAAAATTCTTGGCAAGGCCAAGTTGAAATCTTTAGGTAAAGAAAAGAACATTGAAGAAAATGTCATTATATCTAAGGATTATTCCTCTTCTTGGTCAACTAAATCAGAGTGGACCCATGAGAATTCACCACTGAGAATACTAATCAGACTCAAAACCTTCATTCCCTTGTTTCTACCCCTCATTTCCTTAAAGGTGATCCTAAGGTCCCACAGAAAATTTCTCCTCCCTATTCCCACAACCCCACCCCTGAAGATGAGCTTCTTGAATATCCATGTATTGTGGATAAAGTGAAAAAATTGAGCATGACCTATAATTGTCGAAAGTAAATCATCAAGTGTCTTATTTCTCATCTTCATGCGGCCATGAAAATGATTCACATGTTGGAAAATTATGTGGAGGTGGAGGATAAAGTTGGGGAATGGTCTCATACCATTGTGGGTGATCAAGTTTGGGAAGATGTTGATGAACTTTCCATGAAATTAGATAACTGGGACAACTGAAGAAGAGGTTTGTGAATTAAAGGATTCGATCCCCTCTGAAAAGGAGAAACATGAAATTCTTGTTGTTGTGGCCAATGTTAAAATTAACCAAAACTAGGTGAACGAAAATCTTGTAGAACACATCATCTTCAACAAACATGTGATAGATATGACAACAAAATCATTCAACACCCTCCAAGAGGAATTGGAGTAAAAGAAAGAAAAAAGAAGAAAAAGAGAGGAGAATTTGCAAGTTTCTTCTGAGACGGACAAAAAGGTCCCTTCTACTTTAGGCTCAATTCTTTTCGCGTCCAAGAAAGTCTCTTTCTTGGAAATGCTCAAGGAGCTTAATCAATAATGGAAGGAGGCTAATCGCCTATCCATCTAGTTTCCTATGTCATTTGATTATCATTTTTGTTTTTTTGTTTTTTCTTGTACTTTTAATCTTTTTGTCAATCTAGTTTGCTAGTTGAATTCACACCTTGTGAATTCCTTTTGAACTACATGGATAGGCTTGATTCTTTGGGTTCAGGCCCTTTGCGGATTGAGATAATTAGAACATAAACATTCAATAATGACTCTTTGACTTTCAATCTTGATAACAAAAACACTATTTATATTTATGTATCCAAAATTTATATTTAAATACACTATTTGTTTAGTTAAAGTTTTAAATGATCGTAATAGTAAGAGATGTTAGGGAACATAATATGTATCTAATCAACTAATTTTATTTTGGTTAGCCTTCTTTATCAAGAAGTTCTATATATATTAAATTATAAACTAATTATATAGAAAATGGGACAATCTATCCAAAATCTTTTCCTGTCATGTTAAATACAATTCTCTAAAATTTATGATAACAGTGTAAAATGCAAATGTATGGCCATCAAGTTTAGGCCCCACCCTTAGAAGTGCTATATTTGTTTTTTTGTGAACGTTAGTAATCATGGATGCATGTTCTTGTACAAGCTCTAAGACCCTAGAGATAATAATTGGCATGGTGATATTTTCTTTTGGGAGGCTACATTGGCTAATAAAAATTGGATTTATGGACTCAATTTCTAATAGGCCTAATAATTTCATTTACTTTTTACTTTTCTCAAAATCATTATTTTTCTATCTTTATTTTCTGAAGTTTTCAAATAATTTATATAGAATTTAATGGTTTTTTAATAAGTCCATCCTAGATCAAGTTGTAATAAATGTATGCCTTGACATTAGATGAGATGAGGTCTAAATTTTGATTGAATAGGTACCCTCAATCTTTGGCTTCTAACCAGAATGACATAATGAATACTCCTCAATCTTTGTTTCTTAGTCAAAATAGTTGAAGCCTAAATACTCAAACTCCCAAAAAAAAATTGTTTTATGGAGTATTTTTCATTCACAAAGTTGTGTTGTTTTAGCTATTCCATTCAAGAGTATAAGTCTTATGTACAATTCTCTACCTCGTCCCTTAGAGCAGAGAGTCTTGCATTCAACATGACAGATTTATTAAGAACCATACAACTTCACCAATAAACAAAAGACTCATTATCCATACCCCAAATTGAAACAAAGAATCTAACAAATCTTTTTTTTTTTTTTTTTTTGGTAATCCATATTCTTATTGGGAGGGCTATAGATAAATTTACTCAATTTGCCAGTTTTTAGCAACCATTGTTGAGACCAGGACTGGAAGCAAGGGCTGCATGTGCTACCCAGTAACCACAACAAAAATGGTGGAGAACCATGTCAGGAATAAATTTCTCTGAATTGGGTATTGTTTAAATGATAAGTCTTTCAGTGCGGGCCGATGCAGAACCAACTAGCAGTAGCAATAGTGCGTTATAGATGCCAAAAACGGTGATTATTATGACCATAATTGCAAATTAAGGTTGACATGCCAATCAATCAAAGTTTCTTGGCATGGCACTCATGCCTGCAAAAGTTTCGTGAAGCGTACACGTAACATAAGCACCGTCTCATCAAATTTTGAAATCAAAACAAAATCAGATTGTGTGGCAGTACGTCTGCGTGAGGAAACAGTTAAGATGCAAATCTTGCATGACCATGAACCTAGACGTTCATTGGAGAAAGATTAAAGCATGTCTTTAAGAGACTGTTTGAAAAGCAATGAATTTTTTTTTGATCAATAAAGGTCGAAGTCAGAATTTTGTATTAAGATAAACAGCAGTAAAATGTACATGAAAATATTAAAGTATCTAAGAAACTAACTACTATTAAAACCAGTCCAATGTTTGCAGATGGAAATTGAAGAGCAACAGAGCTCTACCACCAATATAAATAATAGTCTACAATTCTATCAAAGTCCAGCAGTTTCAAATTCTAAAAACAAAATATCAAAACTCAGAGGAACCTGTGAGACAACACCCCAAATCTATAGAAAAGGAGATGTTGTATCATTCTCAGAGGTCTTAGAGCTCCCTTTTACCATGTCCTCTGCATCCAGGTCTTCTTCATTAACTTCACTTTTGATTTCCTCCTCATCCTCGTCCATTTCCTCTTCATCAGCCTCTTCCTACTCTACATTTTTTTCCTCCTTATCTTCTCCCTCGGATGATTCATCTTCCTCATGAGAGGACATGTTGGTACCTTCTGAATCGTCCTCCTCATTGTCTGAAGAATGAGGACTCCCCAACCCATCCATCCGGGCATCATATTTGAAGCTATATATCCAGTCAATATCCTCATTAGAATCATCACGAAAAGGGGAAGCTAATGTTGGCGCACGTGGATGCCAGCAGGGCATCTTTAATCTTCCCTATCCTGTCGTTGACCTTCCCCATCTACTACGGCCTGCTCTCTATGCCTTGTCGCATGATCGCAAGGCATTGATCGATAGCTAGGTTGCCAATTTCCCATCCCCTGAAAACACGCATGGGTGACAATCATCTTGGTCATGTGAAGGATTCACACAAACAAACAAAAACCTTTTTCAGGGTTGAAAATTGGAAAATTATGTTAGGAAGCATGTGAAGGTACCGTTGGGAGGTCATGAAAAAAATGGTCGTTGACCCACAATGCCTAAAGAGGAAAACGCTTTCTCCATCTCCCATTCAAACCCAGTAGCTTTTGGGTAGGGAACTCAAGTTCCTAAATGTTCTACAATTTAAGACAGTAACAAGGGGAAAGTACTTTTAATCACTTAGCAAATGCTTCATTTATAATGTTTAGTTCAAGGTTCAAGGTATAGAATCCATGAACTCTATTTGTGGTGGTTTGTATCAAGTACTAATTGACAAGTCATCATGTTGTAGTGAGGTAATCTTGTCATTGAGAAGTATAGGAAGTCATTAACTTTTGTTCTTAGGTAAAGTAGGCCCCTCCAAACATCTTAAACAATTTAATATACTCATCCTCAAACATGCTCCCCTAGTAGGACAAGGGATCTAGGATAACTCTTGTACAACTATAATATTGTAGTCCCCTATACCATTGAAATTTTTTAGCATAAGTAGTAGGCGTTCTGAACAATTCAAAGCTCTACATATTTTCTAGTAGCTTTGTGCAACAAGCCCGGTAAAATGGCTCCAATGTCATAACTAAGTATGAGGAGGTCATCTATGGAAAACTAGCTTGCTTTATCGAGAGGAAACCTAAGTCTAATTAACAATGATCTTAGAGACAATCCTTTTACTCAAGTTATAACTACTATTCTAACACTCAAGATCTTCAAAAATGTATACAAGAGGTCAAGGTAATAGGTGACATTTGTGAAACGAATTCTATAATTTTTTTTCTTATCATGACAAGTCTAGCAACATAAATAGACTACATTTCACTCGGCTTGAAAATGAATCAAATGAGGCAACCACGTGGGCAAGTTTTGCATGGAAAATATCAACACCAAATATCATTTTGATGGAGGATGTGATATTGATTCTATGATCGATAAGAGGTATAGGCTCAAAGGTGTTTATGGTCAAAGAGTTGTCAATGGTTCCACTTTCAGGGATGACCCTGGAGCTAATTCACAAGAAACCACCATGATGCTTGGAAGCTATAGTGAATTCAAAATTCTATATCTTTTCACTTAATTCTTTTAATCTCTCAACTTGCATACTATCAATTTTTAGTTTCAATTATCTAACTTTGTTATTGATTGGATTATTGATAGAGCTTGTAAGGTGCATGTATATGGGAGTGAAGATTCTATAAGAGTGTGGGGATTCTACATGAGTCAAGGAGAAATTGCTACCATTCACACCTTAAATAGTTTTCTATTGAAGTGTTCAATGTTATAAATGGGGTGTATTTTATACATAACTAATATATTAATCAATGAATATATCATTATGAATAATGTAGAGAGATTGTAAGTGTATAGAACAACCTAATATCATGGATTAGTATTATGAGGAAAGCTTTTAATATACGATTAGAAGTTTTTCTAGGTGTGGATCACATGTTTTGTTTACTATTAATGCAAACAGAATAATTATAGACTTTCAATAAAGTTGAATGGTGTTTATTCAATTAAAGATTACTTACATTTTATAGATTTTATTTTATTATTATGTAAATTATCACAATTTTATAGGATTTATATTTTTTATGAATAATGGTACATAAATTTATGGACAAAAATGTGTCTTTTGTGGTTTAATATTTATAATATACTTTCCAACTCAAATATGTAAGTTACTATAGGGAACTAAACACATCTTACAACTAATCAAATTAAACATAGACTAAATAAACTAAGATTGAAATAAATGGTTATCTTAGTAATTGAAATGATCAAGAGAGAAATACAAAGACTATCTATTTTATGACATGATCTCGACTTTGATCTCCTTTGTTTCTTGAGGGGTTGCAACAAAAAATAAAACTAAGAACTTGGTACTTGATAACAATATGAAGCTAGTGAATATGTTTGAAATTTTTGTATGCTTCTAACTAGGTCATTCCTTTGCTCTAGTTTTTGTACACTTTTCTCCAAAAATAATTACCTATAAACAATTATATTTTATTCTAGAATCTATTAAACTGCATCGATCCCTACATTTGACAAATTGGTTGTGCTAGAAAAGAACCTTTGGGTTTTACTTTAGATAGAGGGAAACCCTTTTGATTTCCTTGTTACTATAGTAGTCAAAGTACATGATCAATGCAATAAGCCTAAAAAGCATGCTCATTAGACAATACAAACATTGATGCAACTAAGATTTAGCTTTTCTAACAATTGAATTCTCTAATTATATATACTTTGTGATATGTGGCAATCTAAAATGAGGAAGAACTCATAAAAATTGGAATAGACTCATTATATTAACTAATTTAACATATCAATGTGATAGATTTAGGTTCAAGGTGATCTAGTGCATAAACAAGTTAAACTAAGTGCTAAGACAATGGAATAATGGCTTCCATATAAAGTGGCCTAAGATGAACATGTTAATCTATTGTTATATATATACATTTTTTACTACTTTCATCAACTTTGTGGTCCATGTATGAATCTATATGACCATGCATGTGCTCTCTTTATACTAAATATGCATTAGGTTTCCATTGGTTTTGCCATGCTGCCTAAGGAAAGGAAATAATGATAAGTGTAGTAGACTATGCATTAAGTATGCATATAATAAGAAAAAAAGTTGCCTCTTGAATTGTTTGTATTATAAATCAATCTCTCTCTCTCTCTCTCTCTCACACACACACACACACACATTCAAAACCTCTTGTTCTTATTTTCCTACATCTAATACTATAGTGATATATTTTATATATATTCATGATTCAACATATCCAACTTAATCATGAGTCATGTTCACATCCTTTGAAAAGTACCAAATTATCTCCAATATATTTGTAATATACGTGGCAAGAACCATTTAACTATCAATGTTCATGTACTTGAATCTTTTATGGTACTGGACATTCATTATATCATTTTTTATAATAGTTTTCCATTGCTTTGGAAATCATTGAGTAGTATTTTGGCAGATTTGACTTTATTTTTGGATCTTATTCTACATCCATTAATACAAGGTTATGATTTTCCACTTTTTTTCTAGGAATGAAATTGTTGGTTTGATTGTGGCACCTCTTGATACCATCATTGCCTCATCAGTCCATGATTGGTGGTAGTTTGGTGCCACATGTGCCTTAGTTAGACTTAGTAAACTTACTATAATTGGGAGTGATTGAGAGTTAACTTGAATAACTCTTGAACATAGCATCTAAGAGGCATATAGATTTGTATGTTACTCCTATCTTGCTTCCATAATATTGAACATACATTATTTAATTTAATTTACTTGAATTTGTGATTAGTTCATAGGAATTTTGTTTTGGGTAGATTGTTGTCCATAATAATTTCTAACACTTTCCGCTACCCTTTCTAATAATTGGGGGTTCACGGGTAAAAGCACAATCGAGTGTCACCTTTTGGGCTAACTCAAACCACTCGGCCTAGTTAGACTCGGCTGAGTTAAACACGGCCAAGTACACGTAGGCGCCACGCGGTGCCAAATGGTGTCTACATGGCCCATTAGACTAGGTCGAGTGGTACTCGGCCGAGTAGGACTCGGCCGAGTCTAAATAATATTTTTAATATAAACAAACATGACAAACCACTCATTTGCACACTATTAGGCTATTTGAGTGGGGCCGACCCCTAGGGGGACTCGGCCGAGTCAGACTCGGCCCAGTTGGACTTGCCCAAGTCTACTTAGGTGGCATGCCATGTTGGTAGCCAAACCACCAAAAACACAAAAAAAATAGAATTTTCACTTCTGTTGTTCCTTTCTTAAATCGAAATAGAAAATGTTAAAAAACTAAAAGTACCCTTTTCTAGATCTCAGAAGTACGATTCTGGACATATAAATTTTATATTGTTTCATCTACAAAATGTTAAACAAATTTGCTAAAAACTACATGTAGGTATATTAAACTTTGAGAAGACGTTGATTCGGAAAATATAGAAAAATACTAAATCAATTCAGAAAATTTTTAAAATTATATACAGCATGAGAGGAGAGAGTCCTCTTCAAGAATATATAATTTATTTGGTTTTTGGTATAGTTTTGATAGGGTAAAAGTGACGGGAGACAAAAACTGTTGATTTCAGGTAAGGTCAACTTTCAATACTTATAACGGGTAAACTATAAATCGAAAAAACTTTTTTTTTTTTTCCTGCACTAGATATACATGTCATCTAAAACATATTCTAAAATTGGAGGGAAAAAAAATGTTTTACTTATAATGATTTGACGGGAAGTGAACTCCCTTATTTGTAGTATTTTCAGGATATGAAAAATAGACCTAAAAAATTAAAAAAACATATTAATTTTTTCTCAAATTAATTTTTAAAAATGCTAGGCATAAAATTCATCCTATTTTACACATTTCATCAATTTACATCATCTTCAAATTCTCAACAGAAATGTGACTTTTATGCCCTTGAAGTTTTTCAATTTTTGTGTTGTTAGCCTCTTCCTTTGTAAAAAGGTGATAGCTTATTGTGCTTTTACCCTCACATATTAAATTATAGTTTATTAGGTTGCCATATAACGCTATACGTACATTGTGTACTCTTCCTTATTGCACCAAATCAAAATTTGTTGCAATAGATTGCTCTCTAGAATGAATGAACTCTTGATTTCTAGATTACGAGATGATTAGAATGTATTCATTAAATACCTTTAAATACAAAACTGTGTCATCAAATTGCACAAAAAGTGTGTTTATTCAACTCAAAGTAGAAGAGTAAAAGGGACAAATCAACAAATTTTCAATTTTCAATTGGAAGGGGACAAATTTACAATCATGAAGTTACCATTGCATTCACAAACTTGTCTTGGAACATAATAATTGTTAGATCCAAGAGCCAAATAACTAAATGGATGTAGGTACATAGATAAATGTGATAATAAGACAAATGTAAAGAATATGTATAAATCAATATAGTAGAAGTAAATGTCTAAAAATACATATACAATTATAAATATTTCAGAGAAATAAACCTAATTTCCTACAGTATAATTATATTTATTATTATTATCTTATATCTATATCAAGACATTTTGCCAAAAGAAAACTTAAAAATTCTACCATTACACTAATTTGAAGTCTCTTCCATTGATTATATTACATTCAAAATTCTCCAAAATCCGTCCTGAACACGATCCCCTGCCTCATCCGTTATAGTGTGCGAGCCTTTGCATTCAGCAAAACTTGATCATCAGTAGACTCATTTTAAATATAATATTTTATACCATATTGCAAACGGCATCTAATCTTAAACATGCAATCCATTTTTTTTTAAGAACTACGTGGCTAAATCTGCACCAAAACCTTGTTGGCGTTGATTTTTCTCCCCTATTAAAGTTCATAGACATGTGCAGAAGGAAGTAAAGGAACATGGAGAAAATGGTGAGAAACAGAGAAGTGGTACTTGTTTCCTACTCCAACGAAGGGCCTGTCACAGACGATCATCTGCAAATCAGAGAAACCCGATTGAACTTAAATGCATGTAAGGAAGGAGAAGTTATTGTTAAGAATATGTGGGCCTCAGTGGATCCTTATCTCAGATGGCTTATGAAAGAACCTATTTGGACAGTCTATTTGGACAACTTCAAATTAGATCAGGTTTTCTTCTGCTTCTCTTTTTCACTTCCAAGTTCTTGGCTTCGTTTGATTGATATTTCAATGTTTTAAACAATTGTTCTGATTTTCAAATAACAATACTGTGCAATTTACTGTATTTTTTACAGACTATCGTTTCACTTATGGTTGGAAAAGTAGTTGTTTCTGCCACTATTGAATTTGAAGTGGGTGTTGTGGTCACTGGATCGTATCAAGTGTCCGACTACAGCATAGTAGGAGGATCAAAAGTGAAAAAAATTGACACCAATCTGGCTAAACCTTCTGATTATTTGGGGCCTCTGGGTACTCATTTACTGTTTCATTGAACGAATAGTTAGTTTTAGTTCTGTTAAAAGATAAATTTGTATAGTAGAAGCAACGTATGTACAATTTAAGTAATATAATGTTTCTATCGAAGGGAAAATTCAGATGAAATATACAATAAATGACCACCTTCATTATTGCACAAAATTCAACCTTTCACAGTCCAATAGTAATAATTAGTACACAAAAAATATTTTTCAATTTATATGAATGATTTATGTCAAAATAGTAGCTTATATATGTATTTAAAAAATTGTATATAATGGTTGTACAATTTATATGTACTTAATATTAATATTTTAAAATTGAGAGAAAATATAAAAAAACTCATATGTGCATATTGAAAACTGGTATACAACATTAATCTTTATGCACAATAGATTTAACTCACTAAACAATATAGAAAATAAGGTTGACTGCTTGGCTTTTTTGGGAGGAGATTGAAGGCTTTTTGTATGGGTAGGGATGATAGGGTCAACTGGGTTTTCTGTTAAATAAGGAGTAAAAATTCTGTATAATTTTTTTTTTGAAATATCTGATCAATATATTAATTTAAATTTATAATCTGTGTTTTAAATTAGATAAAAGAATAAAAATGTTTTATATTCCCTTTGAATGCTTTAAACTAGATGCAAAACTAAAAAAAATCATATGAGTAAAATATATACATCATCAATCTTTATAATAAATAATCGTTATGAACAATACAACATAGAAAATATACAACGTTGAAGAGTAATACATAGAAAATATACAACATACTTCCATCTCTCAGATAGACACAACGTTGAAGAGTAATACATAGAAAATATACAACATACTTCCATCTCTCAGATAGACTTAGTTTTTTTTCTAATATAGATTGAATGCTTTTTTCTCTGGTGTGAAATTGAGCAAGCATATTGCTACAATAGCATTTTTTAACAATACAACATAGAAAATACAAAACATACTTCAAACTATCAAATAGACCTTTTCTTTTGGGATTGAAGGCTATTTTTTGGTGTGGAATTGAGCAGGTATAATAGGGTTAACTGCTTGGGCGGGTTTGCTATTAATTGGAGAGCCTAAAGCTGGAGACGAGGTGCTAGTTTCTGCTGCAGCGAGGGCAACAGGGCTTATAGCTGGACAATTGGCTAAAATTAAAGGGCGTCGTGTTGTTGGTAGTGCTGGTAGTGACAAAAAGGTGATTTCTACTGAACTTTTGCAATTCTTTTTAAAATTCTTAGCCTTTTTGAGATAGTATAATTTTAAAAGTCCTCCATGTCAATAGGTTTCTAGGATTTGTCAAGCTTTGATAACATAATAATTAAAGTCTTCCATGCCAATAGGTCTTTAGGACTTGTTAAGCTCTAATGTTTCCATTTTGAGATTTCTGTTAGATATCAGAGATATGGTTGCAAATAGATGACTAATTCTGAATGTCTTCATGATCCAAGGGTTTCAAGATTTGTTTCATTATTATAATTTGAAATTTTCATAGATGCTAAAATATTTATGGTATATTTTGTCAATATTTCTATTAGTAGAGATATTAGTAGATGTAAGCTTTTGGTAGAAATTTTTCAGTTGATGTTTGGAATCATTCACATTTATTTCCTCTTGATAATAAATCACTGTGAGTGATTTGAAATGTGGATTAAAAAATGTATGCATAGTTTCTAGGAAAGCTTATATTTATTATTCATGAATTGTAAAAAATTCACTCCATCAGTATCTCTATTTTTTCGTAAGGGAAAAAAGCAAATGTGGTCTAGCTGATATATGATAGGCATATTTTGGAAATTTTGTTGTTTAATGTTGTTATGGATGACTTCATCTACCAGTGTTTTGGTTTTCATCTAGTACTTTGACTCTAAATTTCACATGCCTTAGTTGAAGTTTGAAATAAACATTCAATATAGCTTATGAATTCAATTGTATATTTTTTGCGTCAACATTTTAGATCACCTAAATGTTATAAATAACCTGAATGACATGTTTACAATATTACTAAAAAAAATTGCTTTCCCTTAACTCCAATCCTAACATTTCATTCAGGTCTTCTAACTCCAAACCACTCTAACCTATTAACTATATCCATTGAGCTTTACCAACTGTACTGTATTGACAGGTGAAGATGTTGAAAGAAGAATTTGGATTTGATGACGCCTTCAACTACAAAACAGAGACAGATTTGGATGCAACACTGTCCAGGTAAGTCAAAGAAGTGAAACAGCCATGATTCATAGATAGATTTCAATCCTATTTCCTTGAATAACTTTGTGAATATTGATTAGGTACTTTCCAAGAGGAATAGACATTTACTTTGAAAATGTGGGAGGGGAAATGCTAGAGGCTGTTCTCAACCACATTAATATGAATGCAAGGATTCCTGTATGTGGAATGATCTCTCAATACAACCAAGTAAGGAAAATTTATTTCTGTGATCCTTGGAGTTGATCTACTCTGCGGGGAGTGCTAATGCCATGGATAAATCCCTTTGCAGGATTGGAAGGAATGTTATGGAGTGAGAAACCTATTTAACTTGGTAGGGAGATGTGGGAAAATGCAAGGCTTCCTTGTGATTCAGTATTTCCATCGCATGAAGGAATTTGTGAAGGAGGTGGGAGGATATATGAAACAAGGTAAAATCAAATTCAGAGAAGATGTGACACTGGGAATAGAGAACTTCTTGGAAGCATTCAATTCTCTTTTAAGTGGGGGAAACACAGGAGAGACTCTTTTTCAGCTCACAGCTGAGTAATAAGCACTGTCTTTCTCATTTGGAAATGTCATCAGAATTTTCTGAAAGTATTTCTATCGCACTGAAATTCCTCCTTGTAAACAAATATTATTCTCTAGTAGACAAAATATGAGAGAATCTGCATAGGAGAATGAGACTTTCTTGTGTTGTAGAAGTTTATATTATTGTCTTTTATTTGAATAGTAGGAACTGGCATTTTTAGCCCTCAATGAGAGAGGAAAGATCTCTTGTCGATTTCAAAATATGATCTTTTGCAAATCTTTTTTCATTGAAATAAAATAAATTTAATTATTCATCATCATAAAAGATAATTATTGAATTAAACATTTAAAAATGGAAACAATCCAAAGCACCTTCCATTAAAATAGCTACATAAAGTAATATAAAACATGTATATTTATAAAATTTGTATAAATTATTAAAAAATAAAATAAAATTATTTTATTACAGATTTTTATAATTAATTTTGTCTGTTATAATATTATATAGTGCAAGTTATCTTTCAAATATTAAAATATATTTTATTATAAATAAAACTGTATATGTACATTAAATATATATCAAAATAATATCTTCTAAGAAATTTTATAACATTTCTTGATAGAAATACCTAAATAAGACCATATGCCCATCAAAATTGAGGAATAGTTTTGCATCTATATGTGAATAATAGCATCCATGAGCAGAAGAAGATAGGAAAAAACGTTATAAAACATTAATGAACTAAAAAATATACACAACTATGAAATAAAATGACTACTAAGCCTCCCAAAACCCACCAACCTTTGAAAAAAAGGAGCTAACCCTAAATTCAAGACAATATTAGAACCTCCAAAACAAACCATCATAGAAATAAGAAGCGATATATCTAACACAATAAATGAACAATGAGATAATTGTAAGGACTTGTTCATTCCTCATTCCTCATTATTTTTTTTGCATTGAAGTTGTTCATTCACCAATATGTGTAGGATATGAATTTTTTTATCATTTTCTAAAATCTAATAAATTCAATTTATTAAATAATGGCCAAACTAATTCAATGGATGAAGATAATTGTAAACAATTTAAACGATTGGTCCTTATTGCATTTATTTTTTTCCTTGTAAATTTGGTCTAGGAGGTTATATCTATAGAAATATGAATAAAATTAATATGACTAGGGTACTCTAAAATGGATCCAAAATTCTAGAGGGCTTAAAAACACAATGCACCATATCCATAAACAATGAGAATGTACATGCATATTATGGAAATCAGACTTCATTGCCTTTGCTAGAAATTTTCTTATTATTTTCCACCACTTTCCATTTGTCATTGCTACCTTCTTCATTATGTGTGAACATTGTGATTGAATGAGTGCAAGCTGATATAGATGACTATTACGTAAAATTCAAATATTGTGCATAGTTTGCTTTGGACCAAAGTTTAAGGTGGGAAAAATCGTGAAAATATATAATTTTTTATTTAGATTAAATGCATTCACTTTAGATTTAATTAGTTGTAAATTTAACTTTTCGAATAAAAGGTATTTAATTGAGAACTTAAATAACATGTGGAAAATTAAAGTAGGGATTTTCGCATGGTAGCATGTAGACTGCCTCGCGATAGGCCTAGGTTGTTGCATAGCACGCCTATGGTTGTCGCACAATAGCCTAGGTTGTCGTGAGGACAGCCTGGGGTGGGGCCCGAAGGTCCCCCCATAAATTATGTTTTGTTTTATAAATTATTTTATTTTAAATTTTATTAAATATTAATAAATATTAAACTTATAAAATATTAAGAAATGTTAAATTAATATTAAAAAAAAAAATTATTAAAAACATAAGAGATTAATTAAATTAAGATGGTTTATTTAGACATGTGTATATTAAGTAGGCATGATTTTCTTTTGTCCTGATTAATGGAAAAAAAAATAGGTTTTGAAGGGACCCAAAACCCTTTACAAAGAAAAAGCTTAAGATAGAGCATTAGGAGTACACCAAACACAACAGATCAGCCAAAACAAAAGGCCACCATCCCCACAAAACCACCCAAAATAAATCAGCCAAAGAAACACCCACACCGTTGCAAAAGATAAAACATTGGAAATCCGTAGCAAAAGATACACTAACTATCTTTTTGTCCCCTTCAAATGAGATTGAAGGGTCATGTCAAAAGTTAGGGAGGATTTCTTAGAATTTTTGTCTTTAACGTTAATCTAGCCTTCTTCAACACTAGAAGCCTTATTCTGCCAGCCTGGTGCAATGATTCTAGAGATGGAGAACCAACCCCCAAAAGTGGGGTTGAGTCACCCAGAGAAACAGCCAGCGCAAGGCCTCCATTAGATCCAGCCAAAGGGCGATCAAGATATGGAGTAGTAATGTCAGATCCAACATCTAACAAAATACCATTGTTTCCAGCAAAGCCATCATCCACCGAATCAGGAGAGAATCTGGTATCACCCAGCGTGGAAAGAGAAGGTTCAAGTCCAGCAACCAGGACAGGGCCAGAGCCAGTAGCCTTAGCAGACCTTTTAGGAACATTAATATCAGGACATAAGCCAACCTTCTCACCAGAAGGCAGAGGATTTCTAGTATCAGGAGTAGCCTCCATCTTAGGGTGGGATGAACTTTTCAAGACAGTGTAATGTTGGGTAGAAGTGCCCTTCCACCAAGAAGGAGAAGATTTCTTCTTCTTGGAAATGAAGCCACATTGGGATGAAATATGACTAGTCTTAAAACATTTACGACATCTAAAAGGAATGCCTTCGAAGTCAACCTGCTAGATCCAAGGTCCCAAGGATGATTCAATTTTAATTTTAGCTGGGAGGCCCTTCGAGGTATCAATTGCTACCAAGATATGAGAAAAAGTAGAATGGTACATATTATCAGACTAATTATCAATCAACAAGAAATCCCCCAAAGCCCCATCCACTTCCTCAAGGATGAAATCATGCCACAGATGAAGGGGCAGATTAAGGAGCCTATCCCATATAGGGATAGAACTAAAGACTTCAGTGGAAGGATTGAAATCAGGGTGCCACAGCTTGACCATGAGAAGGAATTTTTCATCCTCCTAGCAAAAGAAATAATCACATAGGATCATAGCTCTATCCATAGCATTATCAAATTTTTCTATGAAAAAGCCTTTTGTCATTGGATAGATGTTAACAGTAGCTAATAATTTTAGTTCCCATCTTCAAGAGATCCAATCATGTAGTTGGGGAAGGCTAGGCCAAAAACCTTGAAACCGACAAACCAGTCCATGGGATTTAAAAATTTCATTACTATTCATCAAATCTCTATCAGCAGCAGAGGACAACTTGACAGATAAATACCCACAAACAGGAACTAGGGCAATGGAAGCCCCATTGTTAGTAGAAACCTTGCATCCCTTTGCAGCCTCAACCGTCTTGGAAACAACATCATCAAAAGACCCTACCAACCCTACAGAAGGCAAAGCACCAACAAACAACTAAGCACCAAGTACCGGCGACACACCAAAAGACAGTGAAACACCAGTCACTAGCAAAATCCTAGAAGCTCCAGCATCCGACAATGCACCAACAAACAAAGAAGCTCCAGAACTCGACAATGCACTAGCAGACAATGAAGCTCTAGCAACCTACAACACACCAGAAGGAAGCAAAACTCTAGCAGCCGGCGAGACCCAAGAAGCACCAACATCCAGTGACATGTACAAATTCCCAGCCGACTGCAAAACTCCACTGGAAGGAAAAACCCTAGCCGTAGCTCCACCAGCAAGTGAAACCCTAGAAGCTCCAACATCCAGCAAAGTTTGCAACTTCCTGGTCGGCTACAAAGCTCTAGCAGAAGTCTGCAACTTCCCATCTGACTGCGAAACTCCGGCGAAAGGAAAAACCCTAGCCGCAACTCCAACAACCAATGAAACCCTAGAAGCTCCAACATCCAGTGAAGTTTGCAACTTCCCAGCCGATTGCAAAGCCCTAGCAGAAGGCAAAACCCTAGTCAAAGCTCTAGCATCCAGCGAAGCTCCAGCAGATAGCTCCATTATTTTTTTAAGCTCTGCTCACTGTTGTTCCATGATTTTCTTTTGTTAATAATTATGTTTAAATTGGGTTGTTTATTTAAAGTGACTTATTTTGCTAGTCTTTTGTGGCATATTATTTTGAAGATGTATTTGATTATTATAATCGGTCAAATAATTTATTTCTAAATTAGACTATAAAATTATATTGTGTTAGTAATTTTAATTCCTAAAATTAATTTATTTCATTAATGTTAGAAATTGATTTGTTAGGGTTAGAATTTAATTATTTTTAATGTAATTATAGTCTATTAGTAATTATTGAGTAAATTGATTTCATGATGAAATTTACAAAAAAAATTATTGTTTTAAATTCTATTATTTGTCTATTTATTTGCCTTTTGCGTTTGGGTTTAGAGGGATTTAGTATGTCAGCCTAGTAGGACTATTACCAGAGGTGGGATTAGAGATTATTGTTTATATGTGTTTGCCTTGCATACTTGAATGATTTTTGATCAAATGTGACCCAAACTTATGGAGTTGATTTTATGATGGAAATTGTATTATGTGTTCCTGTCACTTCTAATTAGAACCAGTTTTGGATATTATGAGACTATGTTGAATTAGAATCATGATTTGAGATTAATAAACCTAGGGTAGGTTAGCTACCTATGTTAGAACGGAAGTGGCTTACTTTGGAAGTGTCGGAGCCTGGAAGTGGCTACCTGGGTATCCTTAGTAGGCTACTTAATCAAGTGATAATATTAAACTAAATGGGTATTAAAAATTAATTAACAAGATAATGATGCCTCACCCATGCCTTGAGTGCTAGTATAGGCTAAGAATGGGAGTGGGAGAAGATGCTTGCCAGTCCAGTTAGTATGGTGATTCTGGCATAATTGGTTCTCCTTGGCTATATGAAAGGATTACTAATATTGCATAGAGTCACTAGGGGCTAGAATCTAGAGAGGCTACTAGATGACCTTAGAGTTGACTCATGTGATGACACTTCCCTGGTTTCATTCTAAGTTTCCTACATGTGTTGGTTGCCTATGGGTTATTATGTGTACCTTTGACTTATGTGATACAAGAGCATCTCAGGTTCTTGGCAATTCTGTATCACCAAAAATAAGTGGGTATGTGCAGTCCATCATGCTATGCCAAAAAGTGACGATGTAAAAAAATAAACTTTTCACTCATCCAAAAGCGCACAAATGGATTTGTTGACTTTTTAGTAGGCCTGGGTGTCAGTACACCTGGCCAAGCCAAAAGCCAAAGCACAGGCCTAATCGGATATCCATTTTTTGCCAGTAATTTTTATTTACATAACCCAACCGCGTTCAACATTTTTCATTCTGAAAATGTTGAACGTGGCTTGGGGCTTTTGGATATCCGATAAAATCCCATATCCGATTTGCTTAAGATCATAGGTAAGTTCAATTTTTATGCTTTTAGTGTTTTTATTATTTTTTATAGAAATTTGTAGCTTTTATATAAAAATTAGGGTTTAAATGCATTTTTTTATTATTTTATAAAATTGATTGTAATTATAGATTTGTGATCTAATTGTAATCAAACATGGACCCAAATCAATCATAAAACCCTCCTAATGATCCCACAAACAATCCAGAACAACCTCCCAACAATCCCCCACTTTCAAAAGACAAATCAGTCTCAAACCCTCCCCGTTTAGAGGATCTAATAGGAGACAATCTAAATGAACTTAGAGGATTTCAAACCACCTATGCCAATATCCCCACATTGTGCCCCATGTTTACGATATTGAACTCAATTATTGAAAACATGGAGAAACTTACAGAGCAACATAGTGTTGCACTTCTTTGGCCCGATTCCATGCATGCCCAATTTGACGATGGGCTTGACTATGATCAAGTCACTAACCTAAACATAATAAAACATGACATATGTAATCTTTTTATGGATCCTAAAACTAGTCGAAAAGTGGAACATAAAAAACCCAAGTTGTCAATTAAATGGTGCACAAATAGCGCAATACGTGAAAACTTTTGGGACCACTAGTGGATGGTTTTTGATAGACCACCTCACAACAATCTAGATGTCCCATTTTATTTTATTAAAAAATTGTATGCTGAATTTGTGCTCAGTCAGAAGGTCAATTAATGGAGTATGAGACCAAACCAGGGTGTAGGTTTAGGCGCTCCTCGGGATAGGCCATGGGCACACCGGGTGAAAACCCACACATATGTCCCCCATCCTGAGATTTCACCACCTCCCACATTGCAACATCCTAACATTATTGCTGAGGCCAGCTCACAGACTATTCAAGCCATTCACACCTTGAGTGATTTGCTGGTTATGCAGAGCATGACATTGTTGCCTCCTTGTCCTGATGCTTCTGGCCCTTCCACATCCTCCATGAGCTCACATGTTTGTGTGCCCCACACTTGCATTATGTGCAAGAATCTGTGCTTAGGTCCCCTGAGTGATAGTGATGCATATAATTATGTCTTCAAGGTGGATGATTCTACACAGCACACTACAGGCACGGAAGCACCTCATGAAGATGTGCATCAGGGGCATACAGAACCATCTAGACTCCTACTATTATGGTAAGGGTAAACAATTCACTTTTTACATTGTATTTAAATTTTATCATTCTTATTTTTAGTAGAATTTTTCTATAATAATTTCCCACTTGTGTTTTTTTATGTGTTACAATTATGTTCAGTTGATGATAGAGGAAGAGATGGCACAGGTGGAGGGGTCCATGCTTTCGGCCATATCATTTGGTCTTGAAACTTCCACGGTACATATGTTTTAATGTACTCATTGGTTTCCTTAAATTATTATAATTGTATATGTACACTATTTTCTAATTTTTACGATCATCTTATTACATACTGATGTAGGTGACACCAGTTTCCACTGGGGGGAAATGTGAGGGGGTGCATGTGTTAGGTGTTGACAAGGGAAAGGTAATTAAGTAATTTAGTTTGTTTATGAATACATGTATACTTTTCAATTGTGCGAACTCATTTTTCATTTGCATGGTTTATTTGACAAAGAGTGGCATCTAATGATGTTGTGAGACCCTATCGTCATAGGCATATCCATTCACAATGATAGCCCAACAATACATATATTTCTAAAGTTATTTGTGTGTACTCTCTCTCTCTCTCTCTTTCTCTATAGAATTAGACTTTTTTTTAAATGCATTTAACACAAAGAAATAGAATGATAATAATATGCTGAAAATTCTATTCTATTTAATACACACCAAAGGACCAGTAGGGGAGAGAGAGAGAGAGAGAGAGAGAGAGATGTTTTCTGTAGAATCATGGGAGTCGAGTTGTAGTGAATCACATTTTTTTTTTAGAGAAGACGAAAATCCACTTTTTGGACTTGTTGGTTGGATTTTCTCTATTACCAAAGGTTTTTGCATCACCTTTTTGGTCTAACTATGGGGAGTAGTAGTCATCGAAAGCATAAACGAAAGAGGAGACCCACAAATGAAGAGATTGAAGTGTATAGAGAAATGGATAGGGTTGCCCATCAGAATAAGAGACAAGGTATGTTAAATATTAATGAAGATGTCGGCATAGACCCACCTTTGAATGTGGTTTCAAGTGAAGAATATGAATTTGAAATGATTTATGACAATAGTATTGAAAATGAGAATGTAGGGATTGAAGATGAAAATGTAGGTTTTGAAAATGAACATGTAGATGTGGACAATGGAAGTGTGGACATTGTCAATGATAATCTACCAATTGAATATGAAGTAATTGACAATGATAATCATACACAAGAACCAAATCAATGTAACACGTCTCCAAATAATATGAGAAATAAAGTCCCTTCGGAGGAAGAAAGACAAACTTTAAAATTGAGACCTTCAAGAACAACTAAATGGTTACTTGAAATTGATGAGAATATAATGATCAATTTCGATGGCAAGAGATCAGAAGGAACCATTCGTTTGTGGGTTTCAAAAAAATTTGATCAATTTTTTAGCCACAAGACGTTGGTTGAGCAATGTCAAATGTTTGTGCAATTGTTAAAGATGTAGAAGATGAGACGTATACTAATCAAATTGAAGATTAGTGTGAACAAGAAAAAGGAGAGGAATGGTATTATTGTGAGAAATCTTTTTAGTGCTCTCAATTCCATTGGGAGGACTACCAAGGAAAAAAATAAGAGATCTGCTAGGAGGGTTATCACAACCTCCTTAGTAAGTCATCATTTGAGAAAGGCTTGTTTGATGAGACAAACTTGTGTTGACTTGAATCTAAATCGTAAAACTTTGGATAGAGCACTTGCAAGAAGAGAAAGACTTGATGATCCTCTTCAAAATGATACATGGGCTTATGGTGGGAGACTTTCATGTTGTGATAAGAAGCTTACTGATGCTGTGAAGGATCAAATTCAACTATTTTTGCAATCTAACTCAAGAGTGTCACCAAATATGAAGGATGTCTTGAAGTTGAGAATTGACATTTGAGACCGCACCCCGCATCCCAAACATTATTTGGAGGTGATTCAAACAATGTTGTTCAAAAAAAAATTTAGACACATCCAACATTGAAAATATCACAAAGAGTTTTTGAAGCCCTGAAGCCTTTTTTTAGTGTGCCTCTTAAGACTCGAAATACTTGTTGTTGCAAATATCATGTGGAGTTTTCAATGCACCATGAATCATTACAATCCATTCATTCTACTTTTCATACTTGTGAAATGTTGGAGTGTGGTGCAAGTGCTCTTCCAAAATCATCAAGAGACTTGCTAGATCATTTTTTATGTCCTAAAGATGATGGATATTTCTTTTATAGAAAATATTTCTTAAATGACAAGTGCTCAGAGTGTGGTGGGCTAGTGAAGTTTGTTGAATGTTTTCATGAGGGCTATGAACATGATTTTGGAAAGACAATTGTCCATAAAAAGGTATATGAAACCCTTAAATATATATGAAAAAGTGGAGGTGAAGGTTCTAGATGTGATTTGGTTACAAAAGAATGCAATGTAGCTGATTTTATTTTAGATTTCAGGAAGAATCTTTTTTACAAGTATGCAAGGCATAGTCACAGGTCTCAATGGTTGGATCAACAATTTAGGATGTGTAAGGACACTTTCCCAATTGGCACTATTATATCAGTTGTTGACTTTGCAGAGAACTATGCATTGCATCCCCAAAATGATTTGCAAGCTCAATATTACAATTCTATTCAAGTTGCTATTTTTGTGCACATAACATATAGACATTCCCCTGATAGTACAGGAGATGACTGGAAGATAATCAAAGAGTACCATTTTAATATGAGTGATGATAGATCACACTCATCTGAGTTTTTCCAACATTGCTTTGAGAATTATTTTGAGTGGGTGTGGGAAAATAATATTTCTATGGATAGACATCTCATTTGGTCAGATAACTACATAGGTCAATTCAAAAATGCTCATATATTTTATTGGTTATGTAGAATACATGTAGAGAGAGGTGTACCACATATTTATATTTTTTTTTAGGTTAGACATGGAAAGGGGAGTGTGATGGAGTAGGTGCATCCGTAAAGAGAGCTCTAGTTAAGGAGAAACTAAGGATTTCAGGTGTAGAAATCATTGATGCTCATTCTATTGTTGATTGGTGTACTTCAGCATTGTCACATGGGGGACTCTTGATTCAGTGGTGCACAAATTATTTTGGTTGGTTGAGTTGGGCACAATAGGAGATAGGTTGGATTGTCAAACTGTGAAATATTCTTCAAAAATGCATTCATTTCAAAGCTCAGATGCTAGTACATGGACCATTTGGACATGAGAGTTGTCTTTTTATTGTCTGAGTTATCTTTAGTGTGATTGGGATCAGTGTGAGTCAAGTGAGTGGGTTGATACATGGTTCCACATATCTTACTCATTTATCTCTCACAGTCTCTGTAATAAATGATGACATGGATTGTTCACTTAACTACGACCATCTTTCAAATCTTCTACAGCCAGGACATGTTTTTTCATTGGTTGCACCACAAGGGAATGATGAGAGATTGGATTACTAGTTAGCACATTGTGTACAAGGAAAGAAGAAACTTGCACAACCAACGACAGATGATGATATGTTCACATATCTAACAGGATCACATGTTGTTGTGGGAACATGGTTGCACACATATATGATTAGAAATAGTGGCATTCCTGCATTTGAAGACTATGAGAAACACAAAACCATTCTCATGTATTCACACCTTGTTATAGCAGCCAATGTTAAGATGTTGAAACATCAAGGGAAACCAAAGATAAAGGAACTTTGGACTATTAGTACTATTGATCATGAAGCAATGTTGAATACCCTCAAGCAAAGAGATGACCCTTCAGGCACACTTCAGTAGGTAAGTTGAACTCAAGTTGCAAGGTTTTCCATGTTTATTACAATTACGTTTAATAAATTAATTATAGTTTTTTTCTTTATCTATTTGACCCAATAAACTTTTTTTTGTATGTGGATTGTAAATGCAGTTGGATACATATATGATAGATATAGAAGATCGAGGTATGGATTTGATTAGCTCATCTTTTATGATAGTAAACTTCACTATGCATTATCTAGTCATGTTCTTTGGTTCGTTTAGTTACTTATACATGTTCAAAATATTTTTCACAACCTATATAAACTTCTTATATTCTCTATTAACTTTTCTTCTGCCTTTCGAATGTAGGGATTAGAGTGAAAAAGGACACTTATTTTTATATATAGTTGTGTAATTTGCATATTTATATGCCCAATTTTGTATATAAAAACAACAATTGAATGTAATGTGCATAGTTAGATGCCAAATTTTGTATATAAAAATAACAATCAAATGTAATGTGCATATTTAGATGCCAAATTTTGTATATAAAAACTTTGATGCAAAATTAGATGCAAAATTTGAAATATAAAAGAGCCCATGGGGTTGATTTGCAAATATTAAGACCCCACATTTGTATCATCTTAATGTCATGTAAAGTGCAAAAAATGTGTTTCCTTACTATGAATGTTGTATCCTTATATAATTTGTATCATCTTAATTTTGTATCATTACATTTGTATTGTCTTAATTCCATATACATTTGTATTGTCAAATGATGTAATAGTTGGAATCATTGAGTCAAACTTGGTCAAATGTATCCAAAGTAAAATGATGATTCCCTGGGGTGAAGGGATAGTGTTCAAGGATTGCATCCTGGTACCGAATAGAATGTGTCATTAGCTCTAATTGGGAAGGTAAATGTTAGGGACCCTGTGAGAGGTATCAATGATCCATGAGATGTTACAAGACCACATTTCTGAGGCCTAAAATAACCTCTCTCCATTCTTAGAGATTCAATTTTTTTTGAATTTGGCATGCTAGTCTCGCTTGATATTAAAACTTGTAGTGAGGGTCAGTTGAAAGTTGCACCAATGTATTTCTTTCAAACCGTTCATCCCAACACTGAATGGATTGCACCATTATCTTCAATTGAGTGGGTAAGCACTAGGGACAACCCCATTTTGACCACTGAGTCACTAGAATGTTCCAGACCATGTCAGACCAAAGTGTCCCCAAGGTGCACTAAGCACCATTGGGCAGCAAAATTTTGAGGCTCGTATCTCAGATCCAATGAGAGGTATCAGTGATCTGTGAGATGCTATAGGACCACATTTTTTAGTCCTACAATAACCTCTCTCCATTCTGGGAGATTCAAATTTGTTTGAATTTGGCACTCCGGTCTTGCTTGATGCCAAAACTTATAGTGAGGGTCAGTTGAAAGTTGCACCCCTAGGTTTCTTCCAAACCATTCATCCTGGCACTGAATGGTCTATGCCATTAGCTTCGGTTGGGCAGGTAAATGCTAGCAACAACCCCATTTCAACCACTGAGTCACTAGAACATTTCAGACCATGCCGAACCAAAGTATTCCCAAGGTGCACTAAGCACAATTGGGAAACAAAATTTCAAGGCTCGTATCTCAGACCCCATGATAGGTATCAGTGATCCATGAGATTCTTTAGGACTTTGTTTCTGAGGCCTACAACAACCTCTCTCAAATTTGGAAGATTCAAATTTGTTTGAATTTGGCACCCCAGTCTCATTTGATGCCAAAACTTGCAATGAGGGTCAGTTGAAAGTTTCACCACTAGATTTCTTCCAAACCGTTCATCCTAGCACCAAATGGACTATGCCATTAGCTTTGGTTGGGTGGGTAAATGCTAGGGACAATCCTTTTTTGACCACTGAGTCACTAGAACGTTCCGAACCATGCCAGACCAAAGTGTCCCCAAGGTGCACTAAGCACGATTGGATTGTGAACTTTCGAGGCTCGTATCTTGGACCCTATGAGAGGTATCAAAAATTCATGAGATGCTATAGGACCACTTTCCTAAGGCCTAGAATAACCTTTCTCCATTCTAGGAGATTCAAATTTTTTTGAATTTGGCACTCCAGTCTCGCTTGATGCCAAAACTTGTAGTGAGGGTCAATTGAAAGTTGCACAACTCGGTTTCTTCCAAACCCTTCATCCCAGCATCAAATGGACTATGCCATTAGCTCCAGTTGGATGGGTAAATGCTAGTGACAACCCTATTTTGACCACTGAATCACTAGAACGTTCTGGACCATGCCAAACCAAAGTGTCCCCAAGGTGCACTAAGCACGATTGGGTAGAGATCTTTTGAGGCTCGTATCTTGGATCTCATGAGAGGTATCAGCAATCTGTGAGATGCTATAGGACCACATTTTTTATGCCTACAATAACCTCTCTCCATTTTGGGAGATTCAATTTTTTTTTTAATTTGGCATGCCAATGTCGCTTGATGTCAAAACTTGCAGTGAGGGTCAGTTGAAAGTTGTACCAATGGGTTTCTTCCAAACCATTCATCCTGGCATCAAATGGACTATGTCATTAGCTTTTATTAGGTGGGTAAATGCTAGGGACAATCCCATTTTGACCACTGAGTCACTAGAATGTTCCAGACCATGCCAGACCAAAGTGTCCCCAAGGTGCACTAAGCACAATTGGGCAGAAAAATTTTGAGGCTCATATCTTGGACCTCGTGAGAGGTATTGGTGTTCTGTGAGATGCTACAAGACCACATTTTTGAGGCCTACAGTAACCTCTCTTCGTTCTGAGAGATTCAAATTTTTTTGAATTTGGCACTCTAGTCTCTCTTGATGCCAAAACTTGCAGTGAGGGTCAGTTGAATGTTGCACCAATGGGTTTCTTCCAAACCGTTTGTCCCAGCATCGAATGGATTGCACCATTAGCTCTAGTTGGGTGGGTAAACTCTAGTAACAACCCTATTTTGACCTCTGAGCCACTAGAACATTTCGGACCATGACGGACCAAAGTGTCCCCAAGGTGCACTGAGCATGATTGGGCATCAAACTTTTGAGGCTCGTATCTCAGACCTTGTGAGAGGTATCGGTGATCCATGAGATGATATAGGACCATGTTTTTAAGGTCTAAAATAACCTCTCTCTATTCTGGGAGATTCAAATTTATTTGAATTTGGCACTCCAGTCTCGCTTGATGCCAAAACTTGTTGTAAGGGTCAGTTGAAAGTTACACCTGATTTTCTTCCAAACTATTCATCTTAGCACTGAATGGACTACGCCAATGCATATGTTGGCAAGCATTTTGGTGTGTCAAGAGGAAAATTAAGTGGTGTAGGAGCACCAAGGTCAAAGGCAGGAGCCATGGAGTGCCCCAGGGTCATTGATAGATCCCTGGGAGGAGTGGAAGACAAATGGCCTTCAAAGGTCATTATATCATGTAATAAGAGTATTCATGGTCATGTAATATTGTTTTGATCATATATTGATCTCATTGTAATCACATATTGAATGTAAACCTTAATGGAAATGATAAGTGTAAAAGGTACCTAGGGGTCACTAAGAATGGATTATGGATTAATCCTAGGTTAGGGATTGATGGAAATGACCTATAATGGTCTAAAAAGATGTAATAAGGCTATTAAATCCTCTAAATGGTGTTGAGAGAACTAAGAGTGCAATAATTTGTAAATTGCCTATATTAGCAATATAGGCCAAATAGGGCTTCATTGGAGTCATTTGGGGTTAGTAGGGGTAATAGGTTTCTAAAGTTTTAAATTAAACCTTTTAGAAGTCTTTAGATGGGATTTAGATGATGTGTTGTCAAGTTGACAACTTTTGTTGTCAACTTGACAACAAATGTCTTGTTTATGTTAGTGACAGTCAGTTAGGGGACAGTTAGAAAGTTAGTTAGTAGGTTCCACTTGGTCTTTTGAGGATTAGACTCTATCTTTGAAGAGATATACGGGGGTAGATAGGAGAGATAAGTGTTGATGTGTAATGGTTGAAGTTTTCCATTGAATCAACCAATGAAAATAAAGTTCTCTGCATTTCTATAGTTCTCTGTCCCGTGGAACAGTCTAGGCAATAGTGAATTGATTAGAATAAATCTAATGTGATCTTGTCTTGGTTGTGATATAGGATTGATATCTTGTGTTTGTTTACAATTTTATGTAACTATTTCATTGTTTGGAATATCATTAAGATATTGGAATTGACTGATGTCGAGGACAGGACTGACATTGTAGGCACAATCAGCATCTAAGTTTGTAGCCAGCCTTATGTAGTGACCCTCCCACCCCTGTGGTGAATGTAACTTGGTGGGAGAGGTCTAAACATGTATATTTCCTTTTTATATTAGTTTTTGAATGCAGGGAAAGTGGAAGAAGGGGAGAAGAGGAGGAGATAGATATGGTAAACATATAGTGAAAGGGTGCATTTGAAAGCATCAGTATTGATTTTGGAATACTTGATGAAGGGAGATGGCATATGATGATTGAATATGTCTATAGGGATGTATTGGAATGGTTTAGGACCTTTATAGGGCTTGAGAGTTGCAGGTAAGGGTAGTTTCCCTAAAACCCTAGGCTATTGACCCTAGAAACAAGGGTTTATTGATTTGGGATCTTGATGAATGGTGGGAATTTAAGAGTTTGAAAATCTTGTGGTTTGGAAGGTCTAGGAAGATTGTTTCAAGTCTTTGAGTCCTGGAGATAGGTGGGGATATGAGTTTCTTCTTTGAGCAAGGGCTAATTAAGCCTAGATGGAGAGCTAGAGGGTGGAGAAAGTCTTCACCAATCAAATGATGAAGGACTAAGATTGAGATGAATTTAGTAACTCTGAAAAGGGTATTAGAAAATGTAAATACCTTGTAATGTTGTTTAGATATTTTGAGAGTAATTTGTTGATTTCAGTGTTTGTAGGGCTACTAGATAGGCCTAGAAACACTATATAAGATAAATGGTTGAAGTTGAGGTGATTGGAGTGAATGGTAAGTTGGAACATGGTAAATAGACCATGATAAAATGATCTATGGTGTTGGGATCAAGGTAAGAGGTCTAGTTGGAGTTTTGGTATGGTGGAGGCACTAGGTGCACTAGGTAGCACTCTATTTGAACCTTGAGTTGAGACTAACTCCTTGAGTAGATTCCAAGATGCTTGTACAATCTTGAAGTTGAGTTGAGTTCCATGAGGGGATATTAGAGGGCTTTGAATCATATTTTCTTGGTTGAGAGCATCAGATACACATGAATACAATGTAGCACATAAATTTTGAATTCACTTAAATGATGAATTACATGTGTGAACACACGTAGCACAGAAAGTGTACACATAAATTTTCTTAAGTCATGAAGCATACATGTAGCACATAGATTATAAAGCATACCACATGAGTTCACTTAAGTCATGCGTGTAGCCCATACACATGAATTTAGGTTATGAAGAAAGTACTTGAATATACATGAATATACTTAAGGCATAAATCGTACACATGAGTACATACACACAAGCATATTTACATACTAACAATGAATAAATGAACACACAATTAACAAATTGGATTGAATATCAATTCTCATATATATCAAAATGAACAATAACTTTGTACATATTTACATGTCAACATATCTAGATATAATGTGGCCTACGCCATCTCAAAATGTGTCATATGATATCTCAAAATCAAAAGTTCAACTACAAATGTTTCTAGTGTTGAATTTAATAGTAGCAATAGAGACCTGGGTAGTTCTCTTCCTGCCATCGCAATTGTGCTTTCATTAAAGTTATTTTATTTTGAGCATCTTTGATTCATGTAACTGTCACCAACACTTATACACACTTATCACTACCTACGCCTGTTGTGATTGTTTCCATTTTGTGTGTTATCATTACCGTTAAACAGTTTCATTACTTATGTAACATGTTACACCATGATCAACATCTGGCATGTCGTCTCTCAGCATCGGGAAACCTTCTCTGTTTGTAATGGTAAGGTGATGGAACTTCACCTTGTTGGTTGTAATGCCAAGAAAGGTGAAGTGTCACCTTGCTAGAGGCCATATTCCCAATCGTGTGCCTTCAGATTCGCGTGTGATGAAAATAGTGTTACGAAAGGAAAGTATTGTCATGTGCATTATCACGAAGGTGTGTTAATGTTTTTGGTCTTTTTCCCATGCATTGCTCAACCAATGAGCAAACCTCTTTCTTATACATTGCTCAACCTGTGAGCCATGCTCTTTTGTTGTGTGTTGCTCAAACAGTGAGTCGAACCTGTGTCGTATAGTTTGATCAATGAGTTGAGCTTCTACGTGAATGCCCATTTAGTATAGATGTGTCCCTACATGCATTCTCACCACAGAGCCATGATTTCATGTATGCATTCAAACAATGAACTCCTGTCGTTACTATCTTTCATTCTTATGAGATTCTTCACCTATTGTATTTCATGCTTTGAATATAAATAAAGAAGGTACTCTTGTGAGCTGGGTTGTTTCCCTCTTTCAAGAGGGTTTTTCCCAGGGTAATTGGAGTGTGTTATTTCCATTTTGTTTTGTATATCTTTTTGGTTCATTTTTTAACATCTAGGACATCCTATTCTACTAGTGGATCATCAAAATGTAGCCTCTTTGAAGTACTCTTTAGCTCTGATGGATCTTGCATTCAAACACAAAAGTGAAACCCCAAGTTAGATTAAAATTCATAATCATATTCAACAATAATAAATAAAATTGAACTCTCATATACCTCACTTCTCTGTCTCCCCCCGTGGACAGGAGACCTAATATATGTCCTTGGTAGCGCAGGAACAATGCCACCAATGTTGACTCTGACCTGTATATGTTTGTGAACATGAGATTGATCTATGAGTTATACTATTTAATGTTAAATACTTGGTAGAAAATATATGTTTACAAAATAACTGTTCATTAACATTAAAACTTACCCGTGTTGAACTTTTTTCAGGAAATGTTGGCTGAGTCATCAGTGATACAAACCCTTGGTGTTCTACCTCCCTCAAACTAGGAGTGACCTACAAAAGTCAAATAGATACTTCATACTATCATAACTTGATCATATTATATATACTTGATAGTAAAATACACATAAATAACTTTAGAAATGTATGTACCATGCATCTATCACTGCGAATGGATATGTCTGTGACTCTATCACGATGATAGGGTCTCACGACATCATCAGATGCCACTCTCTGTGAAATAAACCATGTAAATTAAAAATGAGTATGCACAACTGACAAGTATACATGTATGCATAAACAAACTAAATTACTTAATTACCTTTCCCTTATAAACACTTGGCACCTGCACCCCCTCACATTGACCCCCAGTGGTAACTGGTGACACCTACATCAGTATGTAATAAGATGATCATAAAAATTAGAAAACAATGTTCATATACTATTATAATAATTTAAAAGGAAACCAATGAGTACATTAAAACATATGTACCATGGAAGTGTCAAGACCAAATGATATGACCGAAAGCATGGACCCCTCCACCTATGCCATCTCCTCCTCTATCATCAATTGAACATAAATGTAACACATCAAAAACATAAGTGAGAAATTATTATAAGAAAATTCTACTAAAAATATGAACAATAAAATTTAAATACAATGTAAAAAGTGAACTGTTTACCCTTACCATAACAATAGGAGTCCATGGCTCTGTATTCCCCTGAAGCACATCTTCATGAGGTGCTTCAGTTCCTATAGTGTTCAGTGTAGAATCATCCAACTCAAAGACGTAATTATATTCATCACTATCATTCAGGTGACCTAAGCACATATTCTTTCATATAATGCAAGTTTTGGGCACACAAACATGTGAGCTCATGGAGGATGTGGAAGAGCCAGAAGCATCAAGATGAGGAGGCAACAATGTCATACTCTACATAACCAATAGATCACTCAAGATGTGAATAGCTGAAATAGTCTGTGAGCTGGCTTCAGAAATAATGTCAGGATGCAACACTATGGGAGGTGGTGAGATCTTGGGAGGGGGGACATATGTGCAAGATTTCACCCGTTGTGCCCATGGCCTGTCCTGAGGAGCGCCTAAACCTAAACCTTGATTCGGTCTCACACTCCAATAATTGACCTTGTGACTGAGCACAAATTCAGCATACAATTTTTTAATAAAATAAAATGGGACATCCAAATTGTTTTGAGATGGTCTATCAAAAACCATCCACCAACGGTCCCAAAAGTTGTCACGTATTGCACTATTTGTGCACCATTTAATTGAAAACTTGGTTTTTTTAGGGTCCACTTTTAGACCAGTTTTAGGATTTACAAAAATATTACATATGTCATGTTTTGTTATGTTTAGGTTCATGACTTGATCATAGTCAAGCTCATCATCAAACTGGGTGTGCATGGAATCACACCAAAGAAGTGCAACACTATGTTGCTCTGTAAGTTTCTCCATGTTTTCAATAATTGAGTTCAATGTCATAAACATGAGGCACAATGTGGGAATATTGGCATAGGTGGTTTGAAATCCTCTAAGTTCATTTAGATTGTCTCCTATTAGATCCTCCAAACGGTGAGGGTTTGAGACTGGTACGTCTTCTGGAAGTGGGGGATTGTTGTGAGGTGGTTCTGGATTGTTTGCGGGATCATTAGGAGGGTTTTCTAATTCCATGTCTGATTACAATTAGAAAACAAATAGATAATTACAATGAATTTTAAAAAACAATACAAAAACTCATTTAAACGGGCTAATTTTTATATAAAAAAACTATAAATCTCTATTAAAAAATAATAAAAGTAATAAAATTTTGAAGATTGAACTTACCTTAGGGTAAGTGCACAAAGATGGGGGACCAAAAAGGGGGTATAAGATGTCACTTTTTCCTGAAATCAATAAACTCTGAACTTCAACGAGAAATTGAAGATAGTTAGACTCAAAATTTTAAGATGCGACCAGAACAAGAGTTGTAATACTTTGAATCTAGTTTCTAAACTACTAAAAAAATTTTAAATGGTGCAGATTATGGCCCTCAAAAAGGCGGAGCACAAAAAGTGGTCCTATTTTTTTTGAAAAAACATAACATAGAGTCTGGTGTGCTCCCTCTAAAATGTTAAAACAAATTTTGAATTTTTTTAATCGCTCTAGTGAGAAGTTAGCTAACACCACATAGTTTATCCCAGATTTTTCTGCTAATTTTTTGATGACTGTATAATTTTTTATGAATTTTCAAAGTGCACACATCTTGAAAATGTGAAATTTCCATTTGCTCCCCCTATAAATCATTGAAAACTAATCAAAAATCAAATTTTCTTTTTTTTTAAAGTGTGTATAATGGATTCTAGTTTCTAAAAAAGTAACTTGTTGCAAAATTTGACGACCGAGGCAAAATCTATGCCCAAAATACTACACGTTGGTTTTTGAAAAAAATTGGACATACATACAAAAGAAATTTGAGATGAAAAGCTTAACATAATCAGAATTCAAAATAAATTATATGGTTAGATAGCTAACAAAGAGATCTACAATATCACGTTGTCTGATTTTGACATTATTGAACCACAATTAATCCTGACGAGGAGCACACAAGAAACTATGTGAATTTTTTGTATGTCTGCTAGAAAAAAAGTCTCAGGCTTATTTGAATCCTCTAAGTCTTTGGGTTGGATCTCCAAAGAAAATCCAAGCCTTAGGCTTGGTCCATTCCTGATGTAGGAGCATCTCGAGTCCTTGGCAATCCTGTGTCACCAAAAAGAATTTGGAGTTTTGTCTATGTTTCTCAGTTTCTTCTTTAACCAAGTTGGTCAGTAGTTGGTCAATTTCCTTTGGTTACCGAGGGTGGTCAGTTATCTCCTAGGTGGTCGGTTATTTCACTGGCACTCGGCATTGTCTGTCTACTGCTTGATTATCTTTCTTACCAATAGGTACAGTTTTGTTTCCTATTGTGGCTGACTTGTGCATTTATATTGGATCATGGAATTAATGTTGGAATCCATCATTGGGAAGCATGTGGCCCCATATTTGACTATTACTTCTGTTAATTATGGGTCTGAAGGCCGACTCAGCTCGGTAGCTTCTTGTATAAATGTAGATGTTTGGTGGTAGTTTAGGGAGTCAATTTTTGAAGAAGATAGTAGAGATAAGATTGAAGATTTCTGACAGATCCTCACATGTTTGAGGACTTTTGTAATTCATTGTAATATCTAGCCCTAACCTGGAAGGCCTTGTAGCCCGGCATGTATGATTCCTATTGATGATAATATATGAAAGATCTGGCATTCTCTCTCTCACTCTTGTTGTTTGTTACTTCTGCATGTGTGTTTTAGGCTTAGATCATTAGGGTGTGCCATCCTTTGGCCTCTCTTATTCCCTACCTTGTTTCAGGTGGTATCAGAGTGAGGTGAGATCTTGATCTAGTTCTGTGGATCTAGGTTTGTAGGTTCCTCTTAAAGCCCTAGTTGAATTATTGTGGGGTAATAGATTGTGATCTAACCTGCAATTGTAGAGGGTTGTCAAGATGGTTCGAGGGAGGTGAGATGTAGATCCAAGATTGGAAGATATGCTAAGACAGATTACTGCTAGGTTAGAAGCAGTAGAAACAGCCCAAAGAAGAGGCAGACATCTTGAAGATGTTAGTGATGATGAAATTGAAGAAGAATAGGTGAATGTAGAACCTTCTCCTATTATGGATCAAGGTGAAGAAAGATTTTTTAAGGCTTTGACAAGTCTGAAGTCAACACCACATTTCAATCCCCCTGAGTATGGTGGAAAGCTAGATTCTGATGAATTGGTGGACTGGATCACCGAGATGGAAAAGTATTTTTAATATGAAAACATTCCTGAGGATAAGAAGGTGAAGATTGCAAGCACAAAGTTGAAAATTCATGCATCCTTATGGTGGGAATATCTACAATTGGATCAGAAAAGGAAAGGAAAAGACAAAATTAAGGTATGGAGTAAAATGGTCAATAAGTTGAAAGGAAAGTTCTTACCCTATGATTATCAGATTAACCTAGTTGGGTGAATGCAAAGTTTGAGATAGAAAGATAGCTCGGTAAAAGAGTATACTGAGGAATTTTATAGATTAGATATCAAATCTAGACATGATGAAGATGATGTGGAAAGAATTGGTAGATATCTGAATGGTTTGAGAGTTTCCATCCAAGAGGAAATTAGTATGGTCAAATTGGAGAACATTGAAGAGGCTTATCAATTTTCTTTGAAAGCCAAGGAGAAATTGAACAAGAGACATGAATAGAGATAGAGAGGTCAAGGTGGTAGATTCCCTAGAGGAAGAGGTAGATTTAATGGTGAAAATGGTAGATCTGAACCAGAAAAGACAAATCTGGACAAAGGCAAGACCGAGTGGAAAGGTGAAAGTTCTAGAGGCAAAGGCAGTAACTACCGAGGTGGTTATAGCGGAGGAAGTTTTTGAGGAACTTGTTATAATTGTACAGAAGGACATAGATCTTTTGAATGTACACAAGCTACTAAGAAGGCTGGTAGCAGTAGAAATGCTTTGGTGCAAGAAGAGTCACCAAATGAACTTGAGAAAGAAAATAACTTGATGGTGAGGAGAGCATTGTGGAATGAAAGCAAGAAGGAAGATCCAGTAAGGAAAAGTTTGTTCAAGACTAGATGTAGAGTTTTTGACAAAGTTTGGAAGGTAATCATTGACAGTGGTAGCTTGGAGAACCTAGCATCCAAAGAGATGGTCACAAAATTACAGTTGGAAAGATTAGTACATCTGAAGCCCTATTAGATTTCATGGATCAAAGATGAGCATAAACTCCTGGTAAGTGAACAATGTTATGTGAATTTGAAGATTAGAAAATACTATGATAAGGTGTTATGTGATATCATGCCTATGGATTGTTGTCATATTTTGTTGGGTAGACCTTGGCAATATGATAGACATGCTATATATGATGGGAGATTGCATAAGTATACTATTGTGGCTGATGGAAAGAAACAAATCTTGTTATCATTGATGGAAGAACCTATTAGTAATGTTTTCACATCTGTGAAAGTTTGTTTCATGAAAGGAAGGAAGTTTGTTAACTCATTGAAGAGGAATGATGTATGTTTTGTTGTGATTCCTAATAAGTCGAGTAAGAAAATAGAGGATAATGTCCCTATGGAGATTGATAAGTTACTCACCAAGTACAGTGATATCATTTTTGATAATGTACCTGATGGTTTTCCATCGAAAAGAAGCATTGATCATTGTATGGATCTAATCCCTGGAGCTAGTTTACCGAATAAGGCACCTCATCGGTTGACACCTACCAAGAATCAGGAATTGAACTGACAGATTCAAGAGTTGCTGAAAAAAGGTTTGATCAGAGAAATTTTGAGTCCTTGTACATTACCTATTGTATTGGCACCAAAGAAGAATGGAGAATGGAGAATGTGTACTGATTCCAGAGCAACCAATAAGATAATAGTGAAGTATAGGTTTCCTATACCGAGAATGGATGACATAATGGATAGTTTGACTAGAGCAAAGTATTTTACAAAGATTGATTTGAAAAGTGGGTATCATCAAATCAGAATCAGAGAAGGTGATGAATGGAAGACAGCTTTCAAGAAAAAGGAAGGTTTGTATGAATGGTTGGTTATGCCTTTTGGTTTAACTAATGCACCGAGTACTTTTATGAGGCTAATGAATGAAGTTTTGAAGAAATTCTTGGGTAAATTTTTGATTGTATATCTTGATGATATTTTGATATGCAGTAAGACTAGAGAAGAACATTTGTTGCATGTTAGACAAGTTTTGCAGAGACTGAAAGAAGAAAAGTTGTTGATAAATCTGAAAAAGAGTTCATTTATGAAATAAGAGATTGTGTATTTGGGATTTGTTATTTTAGCTGATAGTTTGAAGATGGATCCTAAAAAGGTTTAATCTATTTTGAATTGGCCTACTCCTGTGAATGCTACTGAGGTAAGATCATATCATGTTTTGGCAAGTTTTTACCGAAAGTTCATAAGGAATTTTAGTTCAATTTGTAATGCTATGATTGAGTCTATGAGGGGAGATAAAAGAGAATTCAAGTGGACACATGGAGCTGACAAAATTTTTGATACTTTGAACCAGAAGGTTGTTGAATTACCTATTTTGGCATTACCTGATTTCAGTAAGGTATTTCAAGTAGAATGTGATGCAAGTGGAAGTGCAATTGGAGTTGTGTTGAGTCAAGAAGGTAAACCTGTTGCTTTATTTAGTGAAAAGTTGAATGATGCTAGAAGGAAATATTCTATGTATGATCAAGAATTATATGCTATTGTTCAAGCACTGAAGAAATGGAGACATTATTTGATACCAAGTGAATTTGTGTTGTATACTGATCATAAGGCTTTACAATATTTGGGTAGTCAAAATAAGTTGAATCAGAGACATATGAAGTGGGTTGAGTATTTGCAAAGTTACACATTTATGATAAAGCATAAGAGTGGAGTCACTAACTGAGTTGCTGATGCATTGAGTAGAAGAAGATCTTTGATGATTGAGATGAAAATTGAAGTTCTTGGTTTTGATGAGATGAGAGGTTTGTATGAAAATGACCCTAATTTTTTTGAGCCATGGAGAAAGTGCAGAGCACCTATTCAAGATCAACAAGATACTAAATGGGATGAATATTTTATTCAGGAAGGTATGTTGTTTAAAGATATTCAGTTGTGTATACCAAGAGGAGTAATGAGATCTAATTTGATAAAGGAGAAACATAGTGGTGGTTTGGCTGGACATTTTGGCATTGATAAAACATGGAATTTGCTGAAGGAGAAGTACTATTGGCCGTAGTTGTATAGATATGTTCAAAAATTTGTGAAAAGTTGTGGTATTTTTCAAGTTGCAAAAGGAGTAAGTCAGAATACTAGATTGTATACACCGATTGTTGTTCCTGAGAAACCTTGGATTGACATCAGTATGGACTTTGTTCTTGGCTTACCAAAGACAGTAAGAGATAATGATTCTATATTTTTTGTTGTGGATAGATTTTCTAAGATGGAACATTTTATACCTTGTAGAAAGACATCAGATGTAGTACATGTAGTAGATCTTTTCTTTAAGGAAATTGTCAGATTGCATGGATTACCAAGGAGTATTATCTTTGACCGAGATAGTAAATTTGTTGGATATTTTTGGAAAACAATAATTTAATTAATAGGAGTACTAGAAAGACACCATTTTAGATTGTGAATGCTACACAACTGAGAGGAATATCTGATTTGAGAGACACTGTTGATGAAAATAAGAAAAGTGTTGAAGGAGTAAAGTTTGCTGAGTACATGAAAACATTGCATGAAGATGTGAAGCTAAAGCTGGAAGACAGTAATAAAAAATACAAAGACAGATTTGATAAATCAAGAAGACATAAGACTTTTGATGTTGGTGATGAAGTGATGGTTCATTTGAAGAAAGGTTGATTTACTATTAGAACATATGGAAAGCTGAAGATGAAGAAGTTTGGACCTTGCAAGATTCTGAAGAAATTTGATAGTGGAAATGCTATATGAGATTGAGTTACCTGATGACATGTACATATCACTGATTTTCAATATTGCTAATTTGTATGAGTATCATGAACCTGATGAAGAAGTGACAGTACCAACAGAATATCCTAAGAAGCAGAATGATGAAGTTGAACATATTTTGAAGGAAAGAGTTGGCAAAAGTACAAGAGGAAAACAATATATGGAATCTCTGGTTAAGTGGAAGAATAGACTAATGGAAGATAGTTCATGGATTTCACAGTCTGATCTGGATGCAACTTGGACCAGACCTACCAAATGATTCAGAGAATCATTTCAAAATAACCCTAGGTGTCTGATGCAGGAGCATCTCGGGTCCTTGGCAATCCTATGTCACCAAAAAGAATTTGGAGTTTTGTCTATGTTGCTTGGTTTTTGCTTTAACCGAGTTGGTTGGTAGTTGGTTGGTTTCCTTTGGTTATCAAGGGTGGTTGGTTATCTCCTGGGCAGTTATTTCACTGGCGCTCGACATTGTCTGTCTGTTGCTTGGTTATCTTGCTTACCGACGGGTTCAGTTTTGTTTCCTGTTGTTGCTGACTTGTGCATTTATATTGGATCATGGAATTAATGTTGGAATCCATCATTGGGAAGCATGTGGTCCCAAATTTTACCATTGCTTCTATTAATTATGAATCTGAAGGCCAACTCAGCTCGATAGCTTCTTGTATAAATGTAGATGTTTGGTGGTAGTTCAGGGAGTCAGTTTTTGAAGAAGATAGTAGAGATAAGATTGAAGATTTCTGGTAGATCCTCGCATGTTTGAGGACTTCTATAATTCATTGTAATATATGGCCCTAACCGGGAAGGCCTTACAGCCCAGCATTATGATTCCTATTGATGATAATATATGAAAGATCTGGCATTATCTCTCTCACTCTTGTTGTTTGTTTCTTCCTCATGTGTGTTGCAGGCTTGGATCATTAGGGTGTGCCATCCTTTGGCCTCTCTTTCTCCCTACCTTGCATCAATTCCAATGCATTACAAAGTGCGCTGGTGCTATTCAAATTTATGACTTGAATAGAGTGCACACACTATTCAAATTTATGACTTGAATAGTGCGCACGTGCTATAGCACGCACACCCTATAGTGCTTACATGATATGTAACATCCAAAAAGGCTTGAGTGAGAGAAAGAGAGAGAAATATTGAGAAGGTGAGAAGGATAGGGATAGAGAGGGAGAGAGAGAGAGAGAGAGAGAGAGAGAGATAGAGAGATAGAGAGAGAGAGAGAGAGAGAGGTAATAAATGTAATATGAACCATTAGTGTCCAATAGATGTTTTAGGGTAGTTAGAGTGATGCTATTAAGTCCCCTAGGTGATGGAAAACCTTTGGAGTTCTTAAAAATCCAATTTAATAAGGTTTTTCAAGCATTTCATAGTTAAAAATTTAAATATTTAAAATCAAATGGCTAGTAGCCATTTAGGTGGCAAATGGTTTTTTAATGTTGAATCACTTAACTAAACCCTCTAACTGACCAAAGAGGTTGAGGAAGTTATGTTAAGGATTATTATATGTATTTGTGGATTCCATTGTACGACAAGGAGCTTGGAGTGTACGGACAGTAACAACAATTCAATGAAATACAAGTTTAATTTGTAAATCCATTGTTCTTTGTGTGATTGAAGGGATTCCATGCTTACTATTTTTATTTTTGTGATTCATGGTGGAATATAAATCAATCTAAATCATTCACTAACCGATTGAATGTATTTAGATTCATACTAAATCACTATCACATGCGTTAAATCTGGAAAATAATGACTCTTACTGTTAGTTGTGACTCTATCTTTAAAGTTCATATCATTCCTCATGTAACTTTGTTTTTGTTAATGCATAAGAGGATTGAATAGGATATTTAAAGAAAATATTACATGTTACAAGAAGTTTGAGAGTCATTTGATATGACTGTACCTTCTTAGACAGCAGCCTGGACTGGTTTTTGTTAGTTTCCATCTTGTTTTGAAGACTAACTTGTAAACTGTAACCTTTCCATGGACCCCAAGGCCTAGGGCCCATATAAATAGGTTACTAACTATGTATTATATTTTTCTAATGATCAAACTTGCAGATGATTGAAGTTATAGAATGATCACTAGCTAGAACAGTGTGTTCCTTAAGGAAATTGATGGCTAGGGAGAAGCAGTGAGAATTGGGGCTTCATAGCTGATGCAGGGGCATCCCTGAGGCAAGTCAAAAACCATGGAAGTCACCATGCAAACCATGGAAGTCATCCAATCCTATCAATTGGAACAAGCACTAGAGTTTCATAATGTCACCTTGTGACGGACAATGATTGATAGTCTAATGGTTTTAAAATGTTTTAAGGCATTTAAATTTGCATAAGGTTTAAGTTTTCTTGTTTGTAATAATGGTTAAAGGATTGATTTTAAGATCTCCTTGTAACCCATCCACTTGTATGACTATGACCCCTTGGTATTGTTATAAACCTTGGGTATCATTAGTCCTTGGATGCAATCTAATTAGTAGGTGTCTATTAAAATGTTTGTTAGGTGTCCTTAGATGTTTTTAGGAGTTTTGGAAGGCAAAAGAGACTTTAATAAGGTTCCTAAAGTTTAATATTTCACTTTTGTCTTACCGGCAACAAATTACAAAAAATGTAATGCAACTTTAAAAGTTGCTAAGCACATTTTGTCTTTGGTTTTGTTAAACTGCTTCAACCATATAATGGTTGAGCCAACCATCTTGGAGAGCCTATTTTAGGCTTCATTTGGTCGAAGAAACACAGAGAAGACATTTTGTAAGAAGTTTGCCCTTAAAATCTAATAAAATATCCCTGTTTTGGAGTAATTTCTGTGTATTTTCTTGCTACAGTACGGCTGTACGGATTGGGAGGAGTCAATAAAACCCTCTGAAAGTTGGAGCAATTCCATTAGATGCCTTGAGAGTTGGTTTGGTAAATTTAAGTTGTTTTAAATCAAAGTTATAGCATTTTTTTCTAAAACTGCTCTGTGAAACCCTCATTTTCAGGGTATTGACTGTGTACATGGCCATAACTTGAGTTTTATCCATTGAAAATTCTTTGTTTTTGGTAGGATGAAGGTTAGACATGTATATTTGCATATTTCAAAATCTTTGGAACAGGATATGAAGTCTGTGAATTTTGGGAGCAAGCCTAGATCAAAGACTTCTTTGTTTTTGACTAGGATTTAGATACATTGTGAAAAATCAGAGCATAGCGATGGATGTTGGAGCACAAAATATATTTTTCTTGAATGCCTAGAGTAAGTTGAATATCCTAAAACTCTAACCTTGGTTTCATGAACCCATTTTCAGTGACTTTGTTAAGAAACCCACACCTAAGGCATGCATTAGGTCTGCAGGACTTTATGAAGAAACTGAGGTGCAGGAGTGAGATCAGGGTCTGAGTTTTGGAGGTCATTTAGAACACCAAAAAGGGTGTCTAGAAAACATATAAGTTCATTTGGTCATTTGTTAAATTGCAAAGTTATTGGGGTAAAGCAGGTTTAAGAGACCTAGTTGAGTTCCTAGGTGCTTTAAGGATTTCCAAGTTCCAAGCTTTTGGGTGATCAACCAATGGTTGAAATTGTTTATTTTAATGATGTTAAAGATGATCATGACTTCTGAATGGTCTGTCATTGCCTAAAACAATGAGAGTCTTATTGGATGGAAAAACAGGGAACTTGTCCCTAAGAGCTCATTTTGAATCAAGTTTGATTGAGTGTCTAAGTTGTTGAGGGTACAATGAAACCTTCTAATCCATGTTATTCCAGAGTTTACACCTTTCCATATTGGGATCAAAACCTAAATGAGTGATTGAACCAATTTGGTGTCTTGAAATTGGGTTGGGCTAAAGACCAAGTTTCTTGCTGACCACTCTGCATCAAGTGGTATCAGAGCATCAGTTAGTAGGTCTTTTGAGTAGGGTGCATAACTAGTTGACAAAATGCCTCCTAAGGGACAAATGGCTAGGGAGATGGAGGAGTTGAAACAAGAGCTTGAAAGGGAAAGAAGGGAGAAGAGAGAACTTGAAGCTTCCAAAGAGAGGGAAGAAAGGCAAATGAGAAGGGAAAGATTGCAATTTATTGCAAGGATAGAGACATTAGAAAAGGAAAAACAAGAGATGGAGCAAAGGAATCATGAAGAAGAAGAAGTGGGTAACTCTAGTCAAGAGCATGAGGTAGCCGATGACCTTGAAGAAAGAAGGTTTGTGAAGATAATCAAAGCAGTGCAAGGTAGTGGGATAAAGAATCATATAGATTTGCCACTTTACCAAGGAAGGATGGATAGTGAAGAAGTTCTTGGGTGGATTGAAGCCCTTGAAAACCATTTTGATCTTGAGGATGTTGAACCTGATAAGAAGGTGAAAATTGCCAAAGCAAGGTTGAGAGGTACAGCCTTAACATGGTGGACTAGTGTTCAAAGAGATAGAGAGGAAAGAGGTTTGAACAAGATTGCTGATTGGGATAGAATGAAGACAATGATTAGGAGTCAATTTTTGCCCTCAGATTTAGCCATACAGATAAAGATGAAGAGAAACAACTTGAAACAAAAAGATATGGATGTGATGACTTACACCGAGCAATTTCACACCCTGAGCATAAGGGGAGGAGTGGAAGATGAAGATGAAAAGGTTGCTAGGTACTTCAATGGACTGAAATATAGTATCCAAGATGAAATTGGTTTAAATGTACCAAGAACCATTGGTGAATGTTTTCAACTTGCTGTTAGAGCAGAGGAGAAGTTAAAGAGGAAGATTGATAGGCAGGGTAATCAGAGAGGAGGAGGTGCCATGAGAGGAAGAGGTGGTAGAGGACAACTTGAGGTTGCCGCAAATCAGGATAAAGAAAAAGGTAAAGAAGTGGTGACTGAGACAAGAGGAAATTTCAGAGGAGGAAGGACAGGAGGAAGAGGTCCTAGTATCTTTAATGGTACATGTTTTACTTGTGGAAAGGTAGGGCATCAATCTTATCAATGTCCTGAGAAGATGAAGGATAAAAGGGTACATTTGGTCCAAGAAAACAATGAAGAGCATGAAGAAAGAAAAGTTCATACAGCAGGTCCAATTGTGGAAGGAGAATTTCTGATGTTTAGAAGAGGACAGCAGCAGCACAAGTAGATCAAACCATCATTGTTCAGAACAAACTACCTTAGTCATGGCAAGGTATGCAAATTGATTATTGATTCAGGTTCTTTTGACAATTTAGTTTCTTATGAAATGGTCAATAAACTAGGCTTGAAAAAGTATCCTATAGACAGACCCTACAAAGCTTCTTGGGTGGATGATGAGAGCATTTTGGTTAGGGAACAAGCAGTGGTAGAATTTTCTATAGGACCATACAAAGATCAAGTTGTGTGTGATATTATTCCAATGACATGCAGTCATATTATCCTTGGTAGGCCATGGCAAGCCTCAAGGAACACCATTCACTTTGGGGCATCAAATGTTTATCTTGTGCATAAGGATGGAATGAAATTCAAACTAACACCTTTGCCTAGTCAAAATGAAGAAAAGATCATTTGTTTTGGCCATAAGGAATATGTTGAGTTGCAGGATCAGAAGTATAGAGGTCATGACATGGTTCAATTTCTTTTAAAACCTTCTTGTTTGTTTGTGAAGAAGGAAGACATACAAGGTACAGGGCAGAGTTTTCCTTGTAACCAGACAGCAGCAATAAATGGGACAATGACAGAGAAAGGGGTGACAATTGGTATGGTTTGGTGTCCAATGGAGTTGGAGATCCATAAGCAAGTACACCAGGTCATAAGACAGTGTCAAACAAGTACTACACATCAGCAACAACAATCCTCTTCACCATTGCAAGTGGACTATCCTAAGACAGTACCCAATCATGTTATCTTTAAGGGTGATCATCATACTCAAGTTTTTGCATCTAAGGAATGTGTTGCAGGTGTTCCCAATGTGCAGATTCAAGATATGAAGTTGAAGACTGCAGTACACTGTCCAAGACCTCTAATACAACAGCAACATGGCACACCTCTGACAGAAAACATAAATGTTTGTCCTAAGACAGTCAACAAGGATGTTGTCTTGAAGGGAAACCAATCTCCATGTCATTTTGATTCTAATAAATTTCTTGTAAGGTGTTCTTATATGCAGGATCAGGGCTTGAAGATGAAGACTATAAGAATGCCCTCTAGAAGAATGGGTTGTCAAAGGATAATTGCTTTCAACTCTTGGGACAAGAGTCTTTTTCAAGGTGGGGTGTTTGATGCAAGGGCATCCCTGAGGCAAGTCAAAAACCATGGAAGTCACCATGCAAACCATGGAAGTCATCCAATCCTATCAGTTGGAACAAGCACTAGAGTTTCATAATGTCACCTTGTGATGGACAATGATTGATAGTCTAATGGTTTTAAAATGTTTTAAGGCATTTAAATTTGCATAAGGTTTAAGTTTTCTTGTTTGTAATAATGGTTAAAGGATTGATTTTAAGATCTCCTTGTAACCCATCCACTTGTATGACTATGACCCCTTGGTATTGTTATAAACCTTGGGTATCATTAGTCCTTGGATGCAATCTAATTAGTAGGTGTCTATTAAAATGTTTGTTAGGTGTCCTTAGATGTTTTTAGGAGTTTTGGAAGGAAAAAGAGACTTTAATAAGGTTCCTAAAGTTTAATATTTCACTTTTGTCTTACCGGCAACAAATTACAAAAAATGTAATGCAACTTTAAAAGTTGCTAAGCACATTTTGTCTTTGGTTTTGTTAAACTGCTTCAACCATATAATGGTTGAGCCAACCATCTTGGAGAGCCTATTTTAGGCTTCATTTGGTCGAAGAAACACAGAGAAGACATTTTGTAAGAAGTTTGCCCTTAAAATCTAATAAAATATCCCTGTTTTGGAGCAATTTCTGTGTATTTTCTTGCTACAGTACGGCTGTACGGATTGGGAGGAGTCAATAAAACCCTCTGAAAGTTGGAGCAATTCCATTAGATGCCTTGAGAGTTGGTTTGGTAAATTTAAGTTGTTTTAAATCAAAGTTATAGCATTTTTTTCTAAAACTACTCTGTGAAACCCTCATTTTCAGGGTATTGACTGTGTACATGGCCATAACTTGAGTTTTATCCACTGAAAATTCTTTGTTTTTGGTAGGATGAAGGTTAGACATGTATATTTGCATATTTCAAAAGCTTTGGAATAGGATATGAAGTCTGTGAATTTTGGGAGCAAGCCTAGATCAAAGACTTCTTTGTTTTTGACTAGGATTTAGATACATTGTGAAAAATCAGAGCATAGCGATGGATGTTGGAGCACAAAATATATTTTTCTTGAATGCCTAGAGTAAGTTGAATATCCTAAAACTCTAACCTTGGTTTCATGAACCCATTTTCAGTGACTTTGTTAAGAAACCCACACCTAAGGCATGCATTAGGTCTGCAGGACTTTATGAAGAAACTGAGGTGCAGGAGTGAGATCAGGGTCTGAGTTTTGGAGGTCATTTAGAACACCAAAAAGGGTGTCTAGAAAACATATAAGTTCATTTGGTCATTTGTTAAATTGCAAAGTTATTGGGGTAAAGCAGGTTTAAGAGACCTAGTTGAGTTCCTAGGTGCTTTAAGGATTTCCAAGTTCCAAGCTTTTGGGTGATCAACCAATGGTTGAAATTGTTTATTTTAATGATGTTAAAGATGATCATGACTTCTGAATGGTCTGTCATTGCCTAAAACAATGAGAGTCTTATTGGATGGAAAAACAGGGAACTTGTCCCTAAGAGCTCATTTTGAATCAAGTTTGATTGAGTGTCTAAGTTGTTGAGGGTACAATGAAACCTTCTAATCCATGTTATTGCAGAGTTTACACCTTTCCATATCGGGATCAAAACCTAAATGAGTGATTGAACCAATTTGGTGTCTTGAAATTGGGTTGGGCTAAAGACCAAGTTTCTTGCTGACCACTCTGCATCAATAGCATAGCATTTTTATGATTTGGATAATCATATATTGGCATATGAATGGTGAATCAAGCACAAAATAAGTCAGGAAGTGATTGGAAGGTGGAGATTGGGGAAACCCTCAAATCAAGGGTTTAAGAGAGGTAATTTGGGACTTTTGATGTTCCAAAGATTTTGGGTCTAATTCCTCTTAGATTTAGAGGTTTGGTAACATATTGAGACACTTTTAGAAGTTTTAAGTCTTGGGGGTACAAGTAACTAGGTGTTTCTTTATTAAATCGCCCTATTTTGGTGCATTTTGGGGTCACATAGTGAGGACGGTCATACTTGATCCAATAGAGTCTATTGACATCTTATAGTATCAGATCCATTAGATTTCCACAATCCATAATGCTATGAGTATTAGTTTCTAGATTCAATTATGTAGCATTTTTTTGACCAACGTTTCAGATCATACTGCATGATCCATCATCAGGGTGCTGCTAGAGAGAGAAGAAACATAGAATGATATGTTGCAGATCTGGCATGCAATGAAAAGAAGAGGGAGAGAGGAAGAGGGGAGAGAGAAGAAACCTGTGCACATAGATCCACAATGACAAGACCTACAAACAATGGTAATTAGAGAAGGGGGGGAAAACACCATTCCCATTGAGATAACAAGAGAAAATATAACAAATATAACAAATATAGGGCAAAGGTAAATAGGCATAAAAGAGGAAAGAATTGATATATATATCAATGGTAAATAGGCATAAAAGAGGAAAGAATTGATATATATATCAATTCTTTCCTCTTTTATGTCTATTTACCTTTGCCCTATATTTGTTATATTTTTATATTTTCTCTTGTTATCTCAATGGGAATGGTGTTTTCCCCCCCTTCTCTAATTACCATTGTTTGTAGGTCTTGTCATTGTGGATCTACATGCACAGGTGTCTTCTCTCTCCCCTCTTCCTCTCTCCCTCTTCTTTTTATTGCATGCCAGATCTGCAACATATCATTCTATGTTTCTTCTCTCTCTAGCAGCACCCTGATGATGGATCATGCAGTATGATCTGAAACATTGGTCAAAAAAATGCTACACAATTGAATCCAAAAACTAATACTCATATCTTATAGTATGTTTTGTTAGGGGAAAGTGGGTATCCAAATATATCATTTATTTGTTCCATCCTTTGGGAAAAAGAAGACTTAAGATCCATTTACCACAGGATAGGGCTACTAGCACTAGTAAATTTTAGTTTGTTTTTCGATGAGGATTAGTCAAATTTTAGATGCCAATTGGTCGACAATAACTATTGTCAAAGTTTTTTCATTCATTATATGACACAAAAAACCATAGTTGAAATTCTGACATCTATAGTGGTTGAATTATCGATGGACTCACCATCAAAATAATCACTTCAACCTAGAAGAATTAGCGATCATACCTTTCATCTCTGTGACTCATGTTGGTCAAAATTGTGATGACTTGTGGTTTAAATTATTGTCGATTGTATAGAATTCTCATCGAAATGACAAAGAATGTTCATCGCTTGTTCGACAAGCGCTGGTCGGAATAGTTGTCAAATATATAGCATTATCGTCGATAAGTCTATTCTTTTACCATCAAAAAAGTGACATAAAATTAAATTTAAAACATATATATATATATATATATATATATATATATATATATATATATATATATATATATATATATATATATATATATATATATATATATATATATATATATATATATTATCAAATAAAGCATAGCAATATTATGCTTTAATTGTTTACAAACAGTCACTTTTCTACTCATGAAGACACAGTCTGGTATTTATATTATTAAACTCTCTATTCAATGAGGACGACTACATGAGGGAAGCACCCACATTCCTATCCAACTTCAGAGTACAAGTCATTTACGATAAAGAGATTTGAGAAGGCAACCGAGATGGGAAAAGAATAGGACACATCACCAATAGATATATATAGATCACTAATCGAATTAGAGAACATACTTAACACTGTTCATGGGCATCAAGAAGTCGAAGCAATATAAATGAAAGATATGAATGACTTCCAATTTCAATTTTGTTTTGTATGGTGTATCATGGCCAAAACATAAATCATGAGATTTGAAAAACATCTTTATCTATTAGTAGAAGATTTAATTAAATTCTCTAGATAAACCCTTTTGTGGGGTAACATGTGTAATACCCCAAAATTGGCACCTTATAATTCTAATCAATTTTGGTGCATTTCTTTGAATTTCTACATCACCGAAGTCCTATTGTACTAGGCAATTATGTCTCCTAATTGACTTTATTTGACTAGGTGTCAAATGCAAAAAACCCTAAATTTGCATTAATCATACACTAAATTTAATTCCTAAATATCAACATTATTGGCTAAATAATCCCTATGATTAATTAATTTAATTCTAAAGTCCTAAGTGCTTTAAATTAAATTAATTCCACCCCCTTTAGCTAATACACATCATGGAATTAAATATTCTTTGGTTATTTGAATGGACATCTCTATTTGAATTTAATTATTCAAAATAAATTGAAAAGCCACCCATGTGGAAATATTCATTCATTTAATTAAATAATTCTTCCAATTTGTCTCACCTTCCTCCATGGAGATGAAGAGTCAGCTATTTCTTTTCAAGAAACTCTTCATCCTTCTCTGGGGCTCTTCTATATTATGAACATTCTTTCCTTCATTTTGGAGAGGCAACTTTTAAAGTATCAAAACAATAGTCATTTTTTGTCTCAATTCTCTCATGCTTTCAAGCTTTTATTGCATAATTAGAGTAATTCTCATTCTAGTTTAATTGCATTCTCATCTGAATATAGTTTTCTTATTTATTAGTAGCTTAATTTCTCATGTTCATTTCAACTCTTTAGATTAGAATATGCATTCTCATATTTCTTTCAAGTTCTTAGTTTAATTTGCACAATCATCTTTAGCTTAATTCATTGCAATTTTGATCATTTCAAGCTTTCAAATCCTCCATCTTAGCTTGGTCTATAGTTGTTGGCTCTCCAATCTGAGAGTAATTCAAACACCCCAACTAATTAGGAGGCAATAGGTTGATTCACTATGAATTCACGTAGTGGGTAATTCATGCTCATTTTCGTAATTCACTTTGTGAGCAATGACTATGTTGTGTATATGGATGGATTAGAGGTCCACGTTTAGCTATAAACATTTTGGTGCCCACCATGGGGCAGAAAATTGATTTCTGACCTCACTCTCAAAAAAATTTTGACAAGAATTTCAAACTCTGTCGTACGTTCGTACATCACTATGTATGAAATCTTGCGTGAGCTTTCTGACCATGTCGTGCAAAGATTTTATTTCTGGGTACTTCCTCATGTGAAGATTTGCTGCCAATAGCACTTTCTCACATGTAGCACAGTACTTTCTCACGCGTAGAAGTGTTCTCCCTCACGTGAATTTTGGGCATCGGTATTTAAGAATTTTTTAGTTTTTGTGTCTTTCTATTGCAGATTTCTAACATTTTTTGTTTGCTATGATTTTATATCTCTATTTTTCTGACATCATAATAGTGGTCTATAGGGCATGTGATGAAGACAAAACTTGCTAACAGTTTGCTTGTAGGATGATTTTCAAAGACATTCAAAAACACTTTGCTTGTTTATTTCTTTCATCACATAGTATAACTAGGGCCTTGTGAAGATTTCTTAAGGGTCTTGATAGTGAGCTAGGGTAATAGGCTCTTCATTACATGGAAGTGATTCCCATGGATGAACCCAAGACCTAGATCTTGCTAGCATGATAGATACCTAGGGAAGCAAGGAAAGGTAGTGAATCTTTGGCACGTCTACTTGTTAGGGGATTATGCTCTTCTCTCTTTGAGAGAACCAGAAACCCAAAAGCTTGTGGATTGGTTAAGGAGGAACTAGCTTGGTGATGAATATGTCTTGCCTATTTGGGTAAGGTGAAGAGGTACAGAAGTATGCTCTTTTCTCTTTTAGAGAATCAAAAAATTTGACCCTTCAATCCAAGCCAAGTTGTGTCACCTTTAGAGGGCCTGTCAGAAGTTGAACCTCTGTGAATGACCCAAGTGAGTACACACCTATCACCGGTGATTCCACCTCACTATAATAAATAATTTTTTGTTGAATCTAAAGACTCCAAAGCCATGTTAGCTTCTTTCTCTTGATTTTCACTATCATCTTGAGAAATCTCTATCTATTGTACTAAGTGGCGCCGCTCCTAGCCCTACTTGTGGGGGTGTATGACTTTTGAGTGTTGGTGTGGCTATGATGCCTCAACCCTATATCAGGGGCACCAAAGGTTAGTGTGAAAAAAATCCCACTAAAAAATTTCTTAGTTAGTTTCCTACCCAGATCACCTCCGAAAGGAGACATAATCTTTGTGCAGGGAGGGGGAAGAATCTCTCCCATAGATTCTCACCATAGGCATGCACCTAGACATTTGAAGGTGGTATGACACTGGCCCCTACTTCAAGGGTAACCTTTGAACATATACTATTGATTCCTTGGAAACACTAAAACATGAGCACCCTCTAGGGGGTGACATGGCTGTGTGAGGTGAACACATGAACATAAGCTGTGAGGCACGAATTTTGTCTTCTCTACCATTTTTTTTTGTATGGATAACTAAGTGATTGTTTCAAGTCTTAAACTATCCATCACGATTAAACAAAGACTCCCATGATTCTACCAAGTTTCTTTGTCCTTGGTAGAACTATTTATGACTACTTCTTGCGTCATTATTGCTTGATCTAAAACTTCATGCTTGTAAATGATTGCTTGTAAATGATTGCTTGCAACATTCAAATTGAGATTGTTGATTCAAACTATCTGAAAACTAGAAATTTTGTCAGAGAACAGTTCAGGCTGTGTCTCAAAACTTGACTTTTTACCTCAAAAATTGTGTTAAACTGTCAAACTTTGGTTCTTTCCTGCGTGAAATTTCTCTTTCCAGAGCACTTCCTCATGCGAGACTTCATTCTCTCGTGTGAAGGTTGACATTTCCTCACGTAGCCCAACACTTTCTCATGCAAACTTGTACCCTGGTTTTCAAAATAGTGAGTTATTTCCCCTTGACTGGTCAACTTTTTGCCTGATCTAATTTTTGTCTAAGGTCTATTTGCCTATTTTCCTATCATCCACTATCTGAAACTGAGTGTCTCGAGCTACGAACTGAATGATTACTGCTTAAACTCATATTTTCTCCCTATTATTTGTCTCATCTTTCTATGCTTTTGTACCTTATGATACGATAGTCACATCTCGGATGTTCTAGACATTCTCTTGATGATTCATGCCGAGTGCATCTCACATCTTGGTTGTTCTAGCCCCTTATCTCTTTTTTCACTATCCTAGAGATAGAATTTTAGCATAATCCCAAGTGCTCTCTCATTAACTCTTCATCTATGACTGTTACACCTAGAAGTGGAAATAATTTCCCCATTCATGGTACTGGACAAGGTAGAGGTAGATTTTGTAATCAGGAAATAGGTCATCCTGAACCTATTGTACAATCTAAATATTGTGAGGGATCCACAAGTTCTTCTTCATTGAGTACTTTGAAAGATAGCCCATTGCAATCATCACCTCTAGTGTTCCAAGAGTGTTATAATCCATTGTTTCAAGTGCAACCTTACTTATCATTTCAAGAATAGGACAAATCATTCTTTAAAAACAAATCATTGTTTCATAACCTTGGAAGGCCACTTCCTCGGACTAGTCCTATTATTGAAACTATCGACCCTGCTGATGATATCGACTCATCTGAGCCTATCGACTCTTTTGATCTTGTTAAAGCACCAAAGTTTACCTTAGCCACACCCTTTCAAAATTTTTCATATCATTTTAATAAGTCTACATTTTCTGCCCAATCCTACAAGATGGGAGATCCATTCGATTTCCAACTAGGCAAATATAGCCAAACTCATGAGCAATCTCAAAAAAACCAACATCCTAATCACTCTCAAAATGATCAACGTTATGATCAATCTCAAAATGATCAGAATCAAGACCAATCCTAAAACAAATCTCAAGGCGATCGACAACCATATCACTATCTTCCTCCTCCACATGACCAAGACCAAGATGATCAGCAACAAGATTAAGTCCCAAGCATTTATGAGATTCTTGGTAACAAAGATGAGGTAATAACCCAAAATGACATAGATGCAGAAAAATCCAACAAGGGTCTTAATAAGATGATGGAGATCCTCCTTCTAGAGGAGGAGAAATATTTTCTAGAATTAGCCAAACAAGGGGCCAAATTACCCCAAGACTACCAAGTCAAAACGCTTATGGCCAAAGAAGAAGAGACTGAGACCGCAAAGTTGCAAAAGATGATTTGAGACATGCAAGACCAAATTATCCAACTTGCGAGGGATAAAGATAAACTTGTACAACAATTCACAATGGAAAGGATCTATCATTTTTGATTTGATAAGAGTCTTCACATGCCACCTTTTCCCAAAGGTGTAGAGCTACCTAAATATGACAAATACTTGGGTACTATCTGTTAGGGATTTTTCTTGTAGGGTCAAACTTGGCAAGATATGGGCTTAATTCTCAGTTAAAAGGGACTCCAAGCTTGCAAGAAAAGCCTAATTAATGAGGATTGGATAAGATCCCCCTTCTACTTTGAGCTCCACAAGACTCAGGCGGGTATTACCTATGAATAGGTTACTATATTTCAAGTAATCTTTTGATTAGTGGATTTGGTCTTCACTGTCATGCTATCTAGGCTTCAGATTATTTAAACAAAAGATCACTCTGTAGACAGCTGAGAATCTCATGATACAGAGCTTGACAATAGAAACTATAAATGTGACAGCATAGACAATGGGATAAGGATGTAAATCCTTCTTCTTTTTATGAGTACAACTCAAGGAAGGTTAACCTCTGATTCTTTCTCCAAGGAATCAACAATCTGAACTATATCACCAAGATATAGTCCTTTCACAATGTGCATGAACTTAGAAACTGAAATGAAATGGTAATGAAATTTAGTGTTTGATAATTTAAAAGATAACTGCATCACAAACATCTAGCCAGTGCCTATTGCATTAGGCAAAAGAGTCTGAATGTGAATATACAGGAAGATCTCAAGGAAACACAGCAAAATGTTTTACAAACTACCTGCAATCTAAATAGAATGTCTTACAATCTATTATGTCACTCCTATATTGTAATCATCAAAATCTTAACAAAAATGTCTACTCTCTGTAACTGCATATGAGGATTTAATCCTTTCCTTGAAAGGAACTCATAATCAATTAAAATAGTTGCCTTACAACTAGTATGTTTTCAAATGCTTTACAAGTTAAAACATACAAGAGCAAAACACAAAGTTAAGAGACAATAACAGGATAAGATAGAAATTGCAGTGTGTTTTATTGAAAATGAACCTGCCTATTACATCCAAAGCTTTAAATTTTTGGAACTAGACACAGAACTGAGAAATTTGCTCTACAGCAAGATATTCAATATTCACCATTAAGGGACATGCTCACAACAGAGCAGTCACAGGAACTGGAACCAAAAAGAATAGGAACCAAGAACCCTTCAAACTGAGAAGAGAAGAGAATAAAAAGAAGAAGAAACCCTAAAATCTGTACTTGACCAACTCCTGTCCATTCTACAATCTAATCTCATTTACTCTTCTTGCTTTTCTGAAAATCTGATCTTCCCGGGCATCTTCAAAATCTGATAAATTTGTCCTTTTTTTTCTATAAAATCTGCTCATCTACATGGAAATCTGATTAATTTGTCCTTTGCTCCTCCTTGGAATTTAATCCTCTGTACCCTCTGATCTTTTCATCCACTGAAAATCTGAATCATTCTTCCCACCAGATTTGCAAAATCAAATAAATTTTGGAAGAAGAAAAATCTCCCCAAAATCTGGTCATAGATTTAAAAGCTCTTATTGCTCTCAACAACTTGATCTAATTTAGTTCTAACTGCAATCATTACATCCATCATCTTCTGGCGTTTCCAGAAATATATTATACTGTCATATTCTGATAAAAAATGAATCTCCCAGACATTTTCTTGTGAACAGCTCTGTCATTAAAAAATTTTGCAATTCTCCAAAGTCTGAACTTTATAACTTTTTAAATCTTTTATTTCTTTAAAATCTGCACATGCTACCAGAACTTTTCATTTGTCATCTTCTCATCCCTTTAGTCTCTAAATCTCATAATCATTTACTCTCTTTACTTTTCTTTATGAGATTTGGAGACTAACTTTAGTCTCTAGATCTCACAATAGCTATTTGAAGATTTGGAGACTAGTCTCTAGATCTCATAATCACTTTTTCTCAATATGAGATTTGGAGACTAACTTTAGTCTCTAGATCTCTGAATAATTATCTAGAGATTTGGAGCCTTGGAGATTTGGAGACTAGTCTCCAAATCTCATAATGTACTTTCTTCTTTATGAGATTTGGAGACTAACTTTATTTGGAGATCTGGAGACTTGGAGATCTGGCGACTTTGAGATTTGGAGACTAGTCTCCAAATCTCATAATGAACTTTCTTCTTTGTGAGATTTGGAGACTTCTTCTATTTGGAGATCTGGAGAATAGTTAGTCTCGAGATCTCTGAATGTTAGTGACTTAATCACTAGCATTCAGAGACTTGGAGACTAGTTAGTCTCTAGATCTCTGAATGTTAGTGACTTAACCACTAGCATTTAGAGACTTGGAGACTAGTTAGTCTCTAGATCTCTGAATGTTAGTGACTTAACCTCTAGCATTATGAGATTTGGAGACTAACTAGTCTCTAGATCTCTGAATGTTAGTGACTTAACCACTAGCATTTGGAGATTTGGAGACTAACATTTTTCACCAGCATTTTTTCAACAAAATCTCTTCTCGGCCCACTAGCATGGAAACCAAGGTAGATGCACAAGCATGGACAAGCATAGCCTTCTCCATTTCATTTACTTCATATGTTTTTGGTATTCCATATAAACACTTCAAATTTTGAAATTGGGAGCAATGTGGGATAAAACTTTATGAAGAAAATGCTGATTTTTTATGGCTGTCAATACTCAAAGAACCATAACTTTTGATTTTCAAACTGGGTTTTTCTAAAACAACATTCTATACAATACACACATAGCCATCTCAAACATATATAAAATTTAGCCCGACCCAGTTTGTATTTTTTGAGTTATGATCAAAAACGTGACTGGAAATCTGAACCATGCACACTCAGAGAACATTGACATTCTGCAAATGAAATGGCTCTGGCAAAGTGACCAAACGGGCACATGGGGAGCTAAAAATTAGAATGATGACTCATTCCCATATCTAAAATATAATGCAACCACTAGCACATTATGATCAATCTCTGGGAGAAAGATACAATCAACTGAATAGGGCCTCCAGCAGTGATTTGGCATTTAAACAGAATTGCACAATTTGACACTTGCTCAAAATGGGACTTCACCGAATGATTCGGGATGAAAAATTAACATCATATAATGCATGCACATACTAAATGAAGTGTGCTAAACACTTGGGACACCTCATAAGCTTTGAAATGACAACCGGGTACATATGCATGAAAAGCATTTAAAGGATCTCAAATTGCAAAATTTTAACATGGTACTCAAAACCCATGTTGCATTTTTTAGTACTAACAGTGGATCTGACTGTGGACACATGCCCCATGCAGGCATGTAGAGAACCTCATAATCTTATGGTAGAAGCAGACCACTCACAAAATCAAATCAAATTTTCTCTTCCTTCTCTTTTCACCTTTCTTTCCTGACACTTCTCAAAAATGGGAACCCAACTGAAAGCAAAGCAACTGTACAATATATACATTATTTGCAAAGGCTCAAAGCCTCAAAATTGAAATCAATCTTCACTGTCGAACATTTAGTTTTCATCTCTATATAACAGTGGTAAACTAAAATTTTTGCTTGCATGTGTTTGATTGAACATACTGTCATTTTCCTTCATCACATCAAACAAGAAACAATCAACGAACTCACCATCACTTGGCAAAACAAAGTCACCAAAATACTGTGAATGTTGATCATTGTGTGACATCACATCATCATATCCTTCCTTATTGCTGACTTGCTGAATGAGAAAACATTCCAGCTGTCTCTCAAAGCTGAAATCAAACTTCTGATGAACACTAGTTTGCAGCAAAATACAAGCTTCATTTACATCAGTTTGCAAACTAAAATAGAATGTTTCTAAACAAAAATATGACTGCAAAGAGTCGGGGACATTATCTGAATCATCTTCAATATCTTCCTGCAAAGTATTAGCATGATACAAATCCAGAGCTTGTTGGTGGGTGGGAGGGAAAATACCAGTATATTCATTATCTGCATATGAAACTTGAGCCATTGAAGGATCATCTTTTAATGATTTAATGGAAAATTCAGAGTCTGAACAGGGTTCAAAATCCACACTACTATCCCAGTCAACACTCAACATTATGTTTGGAGTCTCCACATCCATTGAATCTGAAACAACACTGATGACTTCAAAATCTAACATATCATATTCAATCTGATTTTGGTCTAGTGATATGGGAAGACAGGAAAAATTAGAAATATAAGTGTCAAAACTTTGGCCATCTGATATATTTTCCTTGTCAAACTGAATATGTGTGAAGTGTTGAGTTTCTAATCTTTATTTCCCTGAAACTCTGAGATACTCATAGGATAACAAATCTAAAACTTGCTCACTATGAAGTGAACAACTATCATCATTCATACTCATCTCTGATACACTTTCACAATCAAAATCTTCATTCTGAAAATTTGAAATCTTGTCACTACCTGGCAAGGATTGACATTCTGATTTATCCCAACTGTCTTCTTGCTTGATGCAGCAAACTTCTTCCTCATCAGAATCATGGAGTGAGATTTCTTGGAGCATATCATCTTGTATAAAGAAATCATTAGAAACACTCACATCTGCATCATAGTTGTCATCTTGTTGTCCAGACAAAACATTTTCATTGTCTTGCTGTTCACAAAGTTCATTATCAACATTATCATCAGCATAACTAGACTCATCATTGTTATCACTTTCAACATCAGTATATTTTGAATTTTTAGATTCAACATCACTGTATTCAGCCTCAAACACCTCTTTGGAAGAAAATTTTTCTACATGTTTCATCCATTGCATAGTTTGCTGAATACATTCTACCCTCTGAGGAAAACAAAGATTAACAAATAAATTTGCCCATACAAAATCTTGAGGACAAAAAGAAATGTCAAACTCCTTGATCTTATCAGTGAACCTTTGGAAGAAAACATGTTGTGACTCACCCTCCTCTCTACTCATGCTTTCTTGTAAATGTAACACCACCTTTTCTTGCAACCTTTGTATTAACATTTATGTTTCTTCTTGAAGAACTTCAAGCTCTAGTACAAGATCTTTTGATTTAGATATGTCTTGTTCATTATTATGTTCCATATCATCATATTGCTCAATATCAGCATACTTTCTAATAAAACAATCCTCTAATGCTTCCATAGATCCTATTGAGCCATAAGGTAGTTCTCTAAACCAGTCCCTTGCAACCTCAATCAGAGATATTGTAAAGAGTTTCATCAATACATCCTCATGTGTGATATTGTGATCATCTATCAGGTTAGCAAACTTTTGCAAATGATCTTCAGCTGATTGCTCACCAAAACCAGTGAATTTTGGTAAACAATATCTAACCAATTATGGGATATGATTTGGGTATCCAGGGATACCTTCAAAATTTATTGCCCCAAACAACCTATTTTTAAATAGTTGTGACATCTTGACAAGTAGAGTAACTACAAACTGCCTATATCCTTCTGGTACATATTTCACTTCAGATTTTCCAGAAATGCAACTAAAATCTTTGAAACATGCAAACCTCTTTTCACACCTTATTTCCTTTTTGCTTAGTGCTTTGATCACTTGATAAGGAAAGCATTTAAAACTTTAAAATACTTGGATGTATTAGGGGAGCTGAAAAATATTTTGTGATCTTGAAGTCACCTCCAAATCACCTTCAAAAACTTTGTAGAGCCACCACCTCTTTGCAGAGGAAAAGATCTGCCATAAACTGAGATCTCTTTCTCCACCAACACATCAACTTCAACAGGGTACACATGTTGTTTATCAGGACTGAAAATATTTCATTATGCACTGATCAAACAAAGAACTTCAAAGCCGCCACTCACAACTTGGTGAGATGATTTGAAAACTCTAAAAACTGACTCTTACATACATCAATGGAGACCACTGGATAAATGAATAAGTTGGACATATCCCTAGCAGAGTCACCAATTTGTTAGGGATTTTTTTTGTAGGGTCAAACTTGGCAAGATATGGGCTTGATTCTCAGTTAAAAGGGACTCCAAGCTTGCAAGAAAAGCCTAATTAATGAAGATTGGATAAGATCCCCCTTCTGCTTCGAGCTCCACAAGACTCAGGTGGGTATTGCCTATGAATAGGTTACTATATTTCAAGTAAGCTTTTGATTAGTAGATTTGGTCTTCACTGTCATGCTATCTAGGCTTCAGATTATTTAAACAAAAGATCACTCTGTAGACAGATGAGAATCTTATGATACAGAGCTTGACAATAGAAACTATAAATGTGACAGCATAGATAATGGGATAAGGATGTAAATCCTTCTTCTTTTTATGAGTACAACTCAAGGAAGGTTAACCTCTAATTCTCTCTCCAAGGAATCAACAATCTGAACTATATCGCCAAGATACAGTCCTTTCACAATGTGCATGAACTTAGAAATTGAAATGAAATGGTAATGAAATTTAGTGTTTGATAATTTAAAAGATAATTGCATCACAAACATCTAGCCAGTGCCTATTCCATTGGGCAAAAAAGTCTGAATGTGAATATATAGGAAGATCTTAAGGAAACACAGTAGAATGCTTTACAAACTACCTGCAATCTGAATAGAATGTCTTACAATCTATTCTGTCACTCCTATATTGTAATCATCAAAATCTTAACAAAAATGTCTACTCTCTGTAACTGCATATGAGGATTTAATCCTTTCCTTGAAAGGAACTCATAATCAATTAAAATAGTTGCCTTACAACCAATATGTTTTCAAATGCCTTACAAGTTAAAACATACAAGAGCAAAACACAAAGTTAAGAGACAATAATAGGATAAGATAGAAATTGCAGTGTGTTCTATTGAAAATGAACTTGCCTATTACATCCAAAGCTTTAAATTTTTGGAACTACACACAGAACTGAGAAATTTTCTCTACAGCAAGATATTCAATATTCACCATTAAGGGACATGCTCACAATAGAGTAGTCACAAGAACTGGAACCAAAAAAGAATAGGAACCAAGAACCCTTCAAACTAAGAAGAGAAGAGAATAAAAAGAAGAAGAAACCCTAAAATCTATACTTGACCAACTCCTGTCCATTCTGCAATCTAATCTCATTTACTTTTCTTGCTTTTCTGAAAATCTGATCTTCCCGGGCATCTTCAAAATCTGATAAATTTGTCTTTTTTTTCTATAAAATCTGCTCATCTACATGGAGAAATTTGATTAATTTGTCCTTTGCTCCTCTTTGGAATTTAATCCTCTATACCCTCTAATCTTTTCATCCACTGAAAATCTGAATCATTCTTCCCGCCAGATTTGCAAAATCAAATAAATTTTGGAAGAAGAAAAATCTCCCCAAAATCTGGTCATGGATTTAAAAGCTCTTACTACTATCAACAACTTGATTTGATCTAGTTCTAACTACCATCATTGCATCCATCATCTTCTGGCATTTTCGGAAATATATTATACTACCATATTCTGATAAAAAATGAATCTCCCAGACATTTTCTCGTGAACAGCTCTATCATTAAAAAATTTCAAAATTCTCCAAAGTCTGAACTTTATAACTTTTTAAATCTTTTATTTCTTTAAAATCTGCATATACTACCAGAACTTGTCACTTGTCATCTTCTCATCCCTTTAGTCTCTAAATCTCATAATCATTTCCTCTCTTTACTTTTCTTTATGAGATTTGGAGACTAACTTTAGTCTCTAGATCTCACAATAGCTATTTGGAGATTTGGAGACTAGTCTCTACATCTCATAATCACTTTTTCTCATTATGAGATTTGGAGACTAACTTTAGTCTCTAGATCTCTGAATAATTATCTAGAGATTTAGAGACTTGGAGATTTGGAGACTAGTCTCCAAATCTCATAATGTACTTTCTTCTTTGTGAGATTTGGAGACTAACTTTATTTGGAGATCTGGCGACTTGGAGATTTAGAGATTAGTCTCCAAATCTCATAATTAACTTTCTTCTTTGTGATATTTGGAGACTTCATCTATTTGGAGATCTGGAGACTAGTTAGTCTCTAGATCTCTGAATGTTAGTGACTTAACCACTAGCATTCAGAGACTTGGAGACTAGTTAGTCTCTAGATCTCTGAATGTTAGTGACTTAACCACTAGCATTCAGAGACTTAGAGACTAGTTAGTCTCTAGATCTCTGAATGTTAGTGACTTAACCGCTAGCATCATGAGATTTGGAGACTAACTAGTCTCTAGATCTCTGAATGTTAGTGGCTTAACCACTAGCATTTGGAGATTTGGAGACTAACATTTTTCGCCAGCATTTTTTCAATAAAATTTCTTCTGGGCCCACTGGCATGAAAACCAAGGTAGATGCACAAGCATGGACAAGCATAGCCTTCTCCATTTGATTTACTTTATATGTTTGTGGTATTTCATATAAACACTTCAAATTTTGAAATTGGGAGCAATGTGGGACAAAACTTTATGAAGAAAATGCTGATTTTTTATGGTTGCAGGTACTCAGAGAACCATAACTTTTGATTTTCAAATTGAGTTTTTCTATAAAAAAAATTTTAAAATGAAAACATAGCCATCTCAAACATATGTAAAATTTATCCTGACCTAGTTTGTATTTTTTGAGTTATGATCAAAAACATGACTAGAAATCTGAACCATGCACACTCAGAGAACATTGACATTCTGCAAACGGAATGGCTCTGGCAAAGTGACCAAAAGGGAACATGGGGAGCTTAAAATTGGTATGATGACTCATTCCCATGTCTACAATATGATGCAACCACTATCACATTATGATCAATCTCTGGGAGAAAAATACAATCAACCGAATAGGGCCTCCAGCAGTGATTTGGCATTTAAACAGAATTGCACAAATTGACACTTGCTCAAAATGGGACTTCACCGAATGATTCAGGATGACAAAATAACATCATAGAATATATTCACATACTGAATGAAGTGTTTTAAACACTTGGGATACCTCATAAGCTTCGAAATGACAATCGGGTCCATATGCATGAAAAGCATTTAAAGGATCTCAAATTGCAAAATTTTAACATGGTACTCAAAACCCATGTTGCATTTTTTAGTACCAACACTATCAATCCCCAAGATCACTTGAGGGAGTTTGGCACTTTATCCATGGAATTCATGCATGATCAGATGTATCTTATGTGCCTCTTTCTTCGTAGTTTGGGTGGGTCAGCTATGCAATGGTTTTCTCGGTTACCCACAGGAATCAAATCTTTTGACGAGATTGCTAATCTGTTTATCCAGCATTATTCCCACAATATTCAGCACCCAGTCAATATTCAAGACCTTTGTAATTTGAAACAGCAACAAGGGGAATCTTTCCTGGCATTTCTCCAAAGATGGAGACAACTCTGTATGAAATATCCCCGCAAACTGCATGAGTCTGAAAAACTCAATATCTTTTTGGACAATCTTGTCCCAGATTTAAGATATCAAGTACAATTACAAGGTCCCCTAACTTTTGATAGTATGATTAAACAAGCTATGCGCATAGAATCATTTATGATCAAGGAGAGTTGACTTTGCAAAAGGATAAAAAACAACGGTCTTCCTCCTCCAACAAAGATAAAGGGAATTTTTTCAACAAGAATAGAGATGTTGTAAACGATGGAGTGGTTGAAAATGTGACCCCGAAGCCTGTGAAATCTATTTTCAATCTTTCCTCTAGTATACAGGCAATCAAAGCTACTAAAAAGGCTACAACGAAGACTCAACAACCTTCAAAATTTTCCAAAAATAAACCTTGGGCATCCCGACCCAAGCATGAGTTCACGTCCTTAGGAGAACTGCTTGATGTGGTTTATAAGACTCTCATGCAAAACCAGATACTCTCTCCTTTGGAAAAGCATCTCTATGATCCACAACCGCAACCTCATTGGTGGAATGACAATGCATACTATGACTATCACCAAAATAAGGGTCATAAAACTTCTACTTGTCTCTAGTTACGCCATAAGGTCCAAGATTTGATTGAAAATGGTGACATTGTTGTGGATGGCCATAACAAGAATTCAAATCATTAGGCTTTTAAAGATCCCTTTCCTCCTCATGAGAAAGGTGAATCTTCCAAGACTATGAACACCAATGCTAAGGTCAATTACACATAGACTACCAATGACAATGTCATCAACATGATTGAACCTATGGAGGTTGAGTATTGCGATGTGATTACTATTAAGGGGATCGGAGATGCTCCTAAGACTAAGACTCCATTTTTCTTGTGAGGCCCTAGGTCTCATTCTTCCAAACCTGAATCGTCTCAAGATTGGGCAAACATTTTTACTTGCTCTCATGCGAAAATAACCATTAAGGGTCCTGACCCTTCTACATCTACTCTGAAGCAACTTGTGGATAAAACTATTATTGGTCCTACCAACAAGAACTTGAAATTAGTCCCTACATCTAGTGCGGCTAATTATAGCATTCTAGACCAACTGCAACGTACCAATGCTCAGATCACTATCTTTGAGTTGTTGAAGATCTCTCTTGCTCATAGGGAGATCCTAGATAAAGCCCTCACTGAGGTGAACGTCCCAAAAGATTTGGATCTTGATCGGTTTCAATCTATGGTGAGTCATCTTACGTCACCACACTATTTGTCCTTTTCTAAAGAAGATGACCACTTGCTGACCCATCCACACAATGCTCCTTTGAATATAGAAGTCATGATAGGTCCAAAGCATGTCCATCGTGTCCTCATTGACAATGGTGTTGGCCTCAATATTTTCTCTGCTAAGTTGCTCACCCAACTAGGCTATGATGAAGATTGCATAGATGTTTGTAAGAAAATCACCATTAAGGCATATGATGAAGAAGAATGCAAATCTAAAGGGTTGGTTGTGCTTCCAATCCGAGTTGGGCCTATTGAAAGAGACATCATTTGCCAAGTTCTAGATATTCCTCTGGCATATAATATACTGTTGGGTAGACCATGGATCCATGAAATGCAGGAGGTTCCATCTACATATCATCAATGTATCAAGTTCTCATTCCATGGTACAGAAATGATAGTTCCTACCAATACCAATTACTCTTGCAACACACTCGCACAATCTACAGACAGTCTTGTCCCAACTAATAGAGAGTTCATGGAATTCTATGATGCCAAGCTCAAAGAAATGGAGCAGACTCTGAAATGTAAGGATACAGGCATGGGAGGGTATCAAATTGAGCCTATGCTATCATTAGCGGCTCTACCTCCGTCTCCGCGTTCCTATGGGAGACCCTCTGAGAACAACAAACCTTCTTCTTGTTCTCCCCAAATAATCTATGATGGTGTCTTTTTCAAGGTGACAATGCCATTAGAGGATGAAGATGAGGAAAGAGCTATTACAGCTTGGCTTTGCAAAGGAAAATAAACATCTAAATAGATCACTCCTGCTTGTGAATTAGAATAAGAACCATACAATGAAGCTTTCAAAATCATGAAGCACTTCGGTTATAAGGGGAGTGGCCCTATAGGGGTGAATGATAATGGTTTTCTTAAACCAATTGAAGCCATAGTTCATCACACCAAGGACACCTCAGGTTTAGGCTTCAAGAAAATCTCATTTTATCTAGGGATTAACAAGTTTGTACCAGTACTAGAGCCATAATTTCGGCCAAAATTTGAGGACATTACCACAGCTGATAAATTAGAGAACAGCTCTGACAAGGATACTTTTCCATATCCTATTCCTCCAGATCTTGCTGCATTCTTTGAAGAACCAGATGACCCTATTATACATGTCCATCTAGTAGAGACTGATAGTAATTCTGATGACACCGCTTTAATGCATCGACTCATGTATGACCAATGGAGAGAAATGCAAATGGCTAATCCTAATTTTCAAGATGAATGGTACATACCACCGCATTTCAGAGAGCAATTTGAACAAGATCAACTTCAGAAAACCATTAATACTACAAGAGATTAAGATGAGTCAGATGGTACAACTAGTGTTGATAGAATTCTCATATCAAGCATCACTGACTCACATGAATATCGTAGAAATTGAGAAATCCAACTTCACATATCGCCAAGAACACCTGGATGCAAATAACCTATTGCTGAAAGGAAACCAAAGAGACAAAAATCAAAGGCTTAGAAAATCTCAGCGAAGTGAGAGCAAATTTTATTCCAAGATAATGAAAGATAATTACAAGAGTTCAACCTATAAGGTGAATGAAAACCCTAAAAAGGAAAAAAGCTAGGTTGCCCAATATAATTAATATAGAATATTAATTATATGCACCTAAGAGATAGCTTAAGTTAAAATAGAGTACATAGACAACTTATTAATTAAATCAACATAATCTAATTAATAAGTGAATATAATTACTCTAACACGCCCCCTTAAGTGAAGCTCGGGAGGTAAGCTAACCTAGCACAGCTATGAAAGCAAGAAATGGGTCCTAGCAACAAGGCTTGATCAGGTACCTAATATAAGGAAATATTTGTAAACCAGAGACAAAGGATAAAACTCAGTGGAAAAAACCCCTCTCCAAAAAGAGATATAAAAGAAAGAAAAAGACAAAAAAATGACTTCAAGAGACTCTCTCAAGGCCATAAGTATAATGCGTGATGCCAACCCCCCCGTGAGAGAGGGTCAAGGCTCCAAAGCCCCCGAAGAATGAAAGAACCCCTGGATCAATGAGTAAACCACCATGACTCCAATACAAAGGAGTGAAAGGAAGTGAACACTGAAGAGGTAACCTCAAAAGATGAGGTATCACTAGAAGGCCGAGTTGATTCTCAAAGGAGTAGACACAAGGGTCCTGAAAAGGAATCCCCAATGTAGGTGGTGTGATAGATGTAATGACACTATCATGGAAGAGGAGATGAATGTCCTCTTTAGAATCCTCAACAATTGCACCTAGTGGCTTGATGAATGGAGCTAGAGGGTCTAGCAGTGCTGAAAAAGAGTCCTGCTAAAGAGAGGAAACCTCAACAAGATGTGGAGAGGCAGTCATAGAAGTGGTCTCAAGAACAACACAGAGGTTCAAGTGACCTGTATGCCCCACATGATGCTCTCACAAAAGAGGAGAGTTGTGCTTTGATAATGGAGATGGTGGGCCAAAGTGTGAAAAGGTGTAGAGATAGGTGGAATGATCAACTATCCCTATAGCAACAATGCCTCCTATCACACTATCCCAGATGAAGACTGAATCTGTCATGAACTCAACTATCTTCCTTGACCCACTAAGTGTAATCTGATAAATCGAGAGAAGGTTTGTAGAAAGAGATGGAACATACAATACATCATTGAATGTACCATCTTGAATGCCTACAGAGCCTTTCCCGTAGACTGGCATAACAGTGTTATTCCCCATGAGAATGTGAGGAATAGGAGAAGCCTCAAAAGAAGAGAAGATCTCTGGAGAAGATGCCATATGGTGAGAAGCACCGGAATCTAGTATCCAAGGGACCTATGAAGGGGATGCAATGGAAGCACGTAATGCATGACCCTATCCAAAATCCTATCCAAATGTTGAAGATGAGGCAGAAGACTGAAAAGAAGACCCCTATGAGGTAGAAGAGGATGGAGAGGAAATAGTGCTCTTCTAAAGGAGAGCTTGCAAATCTGCAATCTGTTTCTCATAGCCATCAAATCTCTTCTGAAAACAATGTGACTCATTATGAGGCCCCTTCTGACAATAAGAACATTTAGGGCTCTCAGTCTTCTGTTTCTCCTTCTTAGAAGAAGATGGTGGGCCAGTAGAGTGCTGAGAAGAGGAATCAGATATCTGCTTCAGCTTCTACTTTTGTGTATCCTAAGGTGACTTGGCAAGTAATGCCCATGACTGTGAACCTATAAGAGAATCCATCTGATTGAGCTTGGACTGCTCACGAGTCAACTTGTCACAGAAGGTCTCAAAAGAGGGCATAACATGTCATGCACCCGGTGCATCCATAGTGGAGTAGAAGGTAGAAGTGAAAATTTGATAAGGGCCGCGAAGCTTTGAGAGTATCAGAAAAATACACTCATCATATGACTTCATCTTTCCAGCAACCTATAAAATAGATCGAAGAGACTTGGACTTCATCAAGAAGTCTTCAATGCTAGTGAATGATTCAAGTACCAAGGAGGTGAACTCTACATCTATCTGAAGAACCCTGAACTGATTCATTGTGTCAAACAAGGTGGAAAACTTGTTCCACATATCCCTAGGTGTGGTCAAACCATCCAGGTAGAACAACAACCCATCTGAAATATTCATTACAATGAGGCCCATTGCCTCATCCATCCTATTTCTCTGTATAAGAGCCTCATAAGGTCATTGTAGAACTGGCTGAGCCTCATTGAGGCATGACCATAACCCTTTTACCATAAGTAATCTAGTCATCTGTCCTTTCCAAGTGTGATAGTTGTGAGGTGTAAGGCGGGCGACAAAAGAGTCTACCATTGAGAGAAAGTAGATAGAAGTAGAAGGGTCTCTTTGAAATAAATGACAAAAAGAGAATTTTCACCCCCCCCACAAAATATTATACTATCTCCTGTGCACTTCAAATAAGTATGTAAGCACAAAAAAATAAAGAAAAAACCTAATTTCCAAATGTAGAGAGGAAAAAATGAAGCCTCCACTTTGACACCGAAAATAACTAATCAAAACAAAAAAAATAGGAAATGAAACTTGCATGAGAGCGATGGGCTTGGAAAGACCTTTTCGATGATATATCATATGTCAAATTTTGAGTCCATATGAGCCCTGTAGGACCAAAAAGGCACAGGTACCCCAAAAATGCAAGCACACTGAAAAAAACCAATCCCTAGAAAAATTTTAACATCACGGGATGTCCGGAGGTGGCCAGTGGTGGTTGGATGGTGCGACAGTGGTGCACAGGTGGCGGCTAGGTGGCGCACGGGCAGCGGTCTAGCGTCGGTGCGCGGGCGGTGACGCAGTGGCGCGACGATCGGAGGAAGGCGGCGGTGTGGTGGCGCACTAGCATGCAAGTGATACAGTGGTTTTTTAATGGGAGGCGTTAAAAATAAATGCCATTTTTTATTTTTTTAAGAAAAAAATGAAATTTTTTCTCAATTTTTGTGCCCGTACGGCCCTTATAGGCCAAAAAAATTCTCTCAGATGCCCCGGAGGCCAAATAGGTCAAGTTTTATATGAAAATAGGGGTTTTTGGGCCTTTTGAACACAACCATGAGGTCATTTTTTTCCCAAAGTGCTCCAAAAAAATGAGACCCCCCAGATCCAATAAAAAACAATAGGAAAAAGACCAGAGGAGCTATGGCTTTCGTCTTTGAATCACGGCTCCAAAAGCTTAGACCAGGCAACAGCAGGGAAGCTCTGATACCATGTAGAAGTTGAGAAATCCAACTTCACAAATTGCCAAGAACACCTGCATGCAAATAACCTGTTGTTGAAAGGAAACTAAAGAGATGAAAAGCAAAGGCTTGGAAAATCTCAGCGGAGTGAGAGAAAATTGTATTCCAAGATAATGAAAGATAATTACAAGAGTTCAACCTATAAGGTGAACGAAAACCCTAAAAAGGACAAAAGATAGGTTGTGCAATATAATTAATATAGAATATTAATTATATGCATCTAAGAGATAGCTTAAGTGAAAATAGAGTACATAGACAACTTATTAATTAAATCAACATGATCTAATTAATAAGTGAAGATAATTACTCTAAAAAATATGAGTTTGACTCTCTATCTGATGCCACTTTTGATAAAGATATAGATGTTGTTCATGTGTATGAAAACCTTTTCGAAGTAGGTGAAGGGTCTAGTGTTATGTCGACCGAGTGTGAATTTACTAATGCTGACATTACCTCTACCTCTCTTGTGAGGACTCAAGAAGAATCAAACACACCTTTGGATGAGATCGCTCTAGGTCTTGACTTACTCATCCACACTTTCGATGGCTATACTGTGAACGCACTTGAACCTGCCACTGCTCTTTCACTCCACCATCCTGAACTTATCAACTGGAACTCTCCCTCTCCAACTAGTGAAGTCCTTATGTTCCAGAATGACTACACTCTTGCATGTTATCTTAACGCTATCGAACCTATAATGTTCTCCACCAGTGAAGATAGTATCAACATGACTGAAGCTGATATCAAGTATCTTAGTCATAAAATTAAAAGAAAAAAGAATAGATGCTCTGATGGTGAAAACCACAATGTGGCAGTATAAGAGCTGAAAAAAGTAAAAATAAAAGACATATTTGAGGGTGAAAACCTCTCTAAGGTGCCCAAGGATGAGATACTTGATACACTTCCCAGTCATTTTCAAGAGAGATTATCAGTGCTGATTGAGCCAACCCAACCAGTGAATTTGGGTACAGAAACTACACCACAGATCATTCATTTAGCACAGTCTTTATCTGCACAAGAAAAAGAAGAGTTCACCAATTTCTTTCAAAGCAAGAAAATTAATTTTGCATGGACTTACTCTAATCTACCTAGATTGGATCCCAATCTAATCATGCATCATTTGTCTATTGCACCAGGCATCAAGACAGTCAAACAAAAGCTTCGTAAGATGCATCCACATGTGGCACTTTTAGTCATAGCTAAGTTAGAAAAAATTCTCAAAGATGGTTTCATCAGAGCTATTGATTATGTAGAGTGGATCTCTAATATTTTTCTAGTTACAAAACATGATAAATCTATCCACATGTGCATAGAATTCAGAGACCTGAATAAAGCATGTCCTAAAGATGACTTTCCATTACCTAATATTGACATGATAGTGGACATGACAGCTGGCTACCAAATGTACTCTCTAATGGATGGCTTTTTATGGTTATAATCAAATAAAAATTGCACTAGAAGACCAAGAAAAGACAACCTTCACATGTGCTTGGGGAACATTCTGTTGGAATGTCATGCCCTTCAGACTGAAAAATGTTGGAGCTACATATCAAAGAGCTATATTACAACCATCTTTCATGACATGATGCATAAAACAATGGAAGATTATGTAGATGACACTTTGGCTAAAATCATGTAGCGGAAAACACATCTTACAAATCTAGGTCCTATACTAGATCGAATGGAATAATTCAGTCTCAGACTCAATCCAAAAAAGTGTGCATTCGGTGTCACTTTTGGCAAGCTATTGGGTTATATCATATTTTCTAAAGGCATAGAGGTGGATCCTAAGAAAGTTCAAGCTATCATGGAAATACCTCCACCAAAGAACATCAGTCAGATGAGAGGGCTTCAGGGGAGACTATAATCCATTTGGTGCTTCATTGCACAACTGGCCGATAAGTCACAGCCATTCACCAAAACTCTACATAAAGGTGTGACTTATGAGTGGAACGAAGAATGTGATAAAGGGCTCACTCAAATCAAATAATATCTTGCAAATCCACCAATCTTGATGCCTCCTATTCATGGGAAGCCACTAATCCTTTATATATCAGCTACAAACACATCTCTAGGTGCTTTGTTGGCTCAAGAAGACCAAAATAACAAAGAAAGAGCCATTTACTACATCAGCAGAACTCTGGTCTCTTATGAGATGAACTATTCAGTCATTGAAAAGGCTTGTCTAGCAGTGGTGTTTGCTTCATAGAAATTATGGTACTATATGTTTTCTCACACTATAAGACTTATTGCTAAAATTGACCCATTAAAATATTTACTTAGCAAAGCTACCCTTACAGGCAGACTGGCAAAATGGGTCATGATACTCAGTGAGTTTGACATTGAGTATGTAGAGAGAAAAGTTATTAAAGGACAAGCTATTGCAGATCAACTGGTAGAAGCTCCTCTCAAGAATCATCAACCATTGAAAATTGAATTTCCAGATGAGTCTATAATGCTTCTTACACATCAAACATGGAATATGTTCTTTGATGGCTCATTTACCCAGCAGGGGTCGGGTGCCAGAATACTATTTGTCATGCCACATAGATACTCTTTACAAAAGGCATATAAGATGTTATTCCCTTGCACAAATAATATCGCTGAATATGAAGCTTTAATCAATGCAATGAAGATAGCCATAGAATGGCATGTGGATGAACTTAAGGACTTTGGAGACTCCCAACTGGTCATCAATCAAGATAATGATACCTATCAAACAAAGGATGAAAATTTGGTGCCTTATAAATGGATAGTGGATGATCTAAAAAGGTTCTTTACACACATTTCTTTCCAACAGATTCCAAGAGCAGATAACAAAGTAGTTGATGCCATGGCAACTCTTGCCTCCATGCTACAAATTCAAAAAACTGACTTCAGACATGAATTCCTTATGGAGACATTATGCTACCTAGCTTACAATTGTTACGAATGAATGTTAAATGTTTTATAGCCATTCTATAGTATTTTTTGTTGCATTCATGACTATGATTGTCATTGATGTCAACACAGTGATTTACCGAAGACTTGCAGAGAAGCAAACAGAGTTTGGATTAGTGCATGTGGGTTATTATAGTTGGAGCTATGTGATGTTGAGGTTATACTCTTTGATATGTTATATGTCTATGGTTAAGATCATAGATAGTAATTCATTCATTCATGGAAGTTATGATCATTTTGGTGGAAACAGTATTCAGACAGTGTTCCTGAGTAGCAGTTTGTGGAAATTGGATGATATCTCCTAATCGGGATGGAATCTAGTTTTGTGTAATTATAGGGAAGTTGAAGACACATTGATAGTGACATGGCTGATCGCACATACTTTGAGGTCATACTAGTGAATATTTATTGTATTTCAAAGCTGACAGTTTTATGTAATTTTGGTATAGTGTGTGGAAACTTTTATTTTGTAATTGTATGCCGACTCATTTGTAATTATTTGAGTGTGGTATAAAGGAAGGAATGTGTTTCCTTGTTGTAATGTAGTTTTATGAAGTAGCATGTATTTTTTATGTGGAAGTAGCGATTGTGTGTGATGCTATGTGCACGAAGTGAAGAAAAGACTAAGTATGAAACCAAATTTGTGAAGGAAGACATGCAAAGTACAGAGATCTGAAATTGAGTTCTGATGTAACAGTGAGTGTGGTTTGGCATAGTCAGAGAAGAGGTAACATATTAATCTTTTGAGTAATGCAAATATTATTTGGATAGTGTGTTTAGTGATCTTACCCTAAAGCTGTTTGGGCAGTGGGTCCTTCTATCTTCCATAACTCTTAACCAGGTTAGAATCTTTTAACAGGGATTGAAAATCTCATAACAAGGATTCATATGTACTAAATGTATTTCATAAGACTCCTAATAGAGTCCATCCTCTCACAAGGAATATTCATATTAGTGCATCTTTTGTGGGCATCATTCCCACCGGGGTTTACTCTTTGATCAAGAGGTTCCCTAGTCAACATATATTATGTCATTGTGTTATTGTGTATGAATATATTTCTATGGTTGGTAATTATATTGCTTATATGGTTTAATGTTTTTGAAGATAATAAAAGTTATAATTATCTGATAACTGATTCACCCCCCCCCCCTCTCAGTTATCTTGGTAGACTTTACTTTCTAACAATTGGTATTAGAGCAGCAGGTCCTTGAAAAAGAAGTTTAACAGCTTAAGGAGATCCATGGTGAATTTCAAGAAAGAAAGCCCTAAGTTTGATGGAGTAAATTTTGACAGCTGGAAAGAAAAGATGAAGACACACCTACTATGCTTAGGACTAGGTTATTGGTTGATTACAAAGAATAATAAGACTATCATTGAAGAGGACAATCTTGAAACATGTACTGCAGAAGAGAGAGATCTATTCATGTGTAACATACATGCAAGAGAAGCACTTTTGACAGCACTTCTAGAGAATGAGTACAGTCAAGTAAAATATTTGAAAAAATGTCATGAAATTTGGAATTCTTTACACTCTACTTTTGAAGGTGATGAACATGCAAAAAGAGTTAGGTTACATAATTGGATATGTGCATTTGAAGATATAAGAATGTTGGAAGATGAATCTATTAAAATTTATATTGGTAGAATGTCAAAAATCATTACAGGTATAAAATCTTGTGGAGGAAAAAAAATAGAGAATGAAGTGATATGGAAAATTCTAAGGACATTGACTCCTATATTTAAGCAGACAACATAGATGATTGAACAAGTGATACCTTATACAACAAACTTTACAAGAGAAACTCTTCTTGGAAGATTGGAAGAAGCAAAAATGAACTTGGGATTATCAAGAGACATAATTAGAATGAAGACACCATTCAGTGCTCTTAGTGTTCGCCCTACTTTGTCAAGAAGCATCAGTGTGAGCAGAGATTATGCTGGCAGTAGTAGATCTAGAAATTAAGAAGACAAGAAGATTGAAGAAGGTATTGCCTTGCTTGTGAAAAGAGAACCAGACAGCAAGAAAATATTTAAATGTTGGACTTGTCAAGAATATGGTCATTTTGCATCTAAATGTCCTAAGAGAGTTAAAAAGTATAGAAGCAATTTCAAACCTAGAAGATCTAAGGAATGTTATTTTTGCTAATGATGAAGATCTTGAAGCTAGTATAGAAAGAACTTTAAGTGAAAGTGATACTGAAAATAATGATGACATAGGATTTGTAGCAATTACAGAAGAAAATCTTGTAACTGATGTTAAGGAAGAAAAAGCCTTAGTTTCTCAAGTTGAAAAGAAAGTTGATTGGATTATAGGTAGTGGTTGTTCACATCATATGACTGGAGACATGAAAAATTTCATAAAGTTGAATTAATATGATGGAGGAGTTGTTAGAGTTGGTAACAATGCACCTTGTTTGATTAAAGGTATAGGATCTATTACTCTTGATGGAAAGACTAATACTGATGATGTTTATTTTTTGGATGGATTAAAACATAATCTTTTGAGTTTTGGACAGTTAGTTGATAAGGGATATCAAGTTTGGTTTACTGAGAAAAATTGTGTGATAAGATAAAGATGGAAATCTTATTGGAACTGGATCTAGAACCAGAGGTAATGTATTTTAGTTGTATCCTATTGAGATTACATGTTTGATTACAAAGATTGATGATATTTGGTTATTGCATAGAAGGTTCTTTCATATAAACTTTGATAACATTGTGAAAGTAAGTACTACACTTGCAGTAAGAGATTTACCTAAAATTATGAAGCATACTAACATGATTTGCAAAGAATGTGTAATGGCTAAACAGAAGAGAAGTTCTTTTCCTAGTAAGAAGTTTACATCTACAGAGAAGTTGGAGATTGTTCATACAGATTTGAGCGGTCCTACCAAGACTAGAGGATTCTATGGAGAAAGGTATTTTATGATTCTCGTTGATGATTTTACAAGAATGATGTGGATTGCATTTCTTAAAGAAAAATCTGAAGCATTTGATAAGTTTAAGATTGTTAAGAATAAGGTTGAGAATGAATCTGGAATGAAGATTAAATGTTTGAGATTTGATAGAGGTGGAGAATTTACTTCTAGAGAGTTTAACAACTTTTGTAAATAAAATGGCATTAAAAGACAGCATTTAGCCCCTAGAACACCTGAACAAAATGGCATTGCAGAAAGAAGGAACAGATCAGTGACTGAAGCAGCAAGAGCTATGTTGTTTGAAAATGATTTGGCAAAGATATTTTGGAGAGAAGTAGTGTACACAATGAATAGAGTACAAATCATAGCAGACACAGACAAAACACCTTATGAATTATGGTTTGGACATGCACCCTTAGTTAAGTATTTTAGAATTTTTGGAAGAAAATGTTATTGTATCATCTTAAAATGGAAGCACTTCCATGGTAAGAGCATTTAGCCCTCTGAGTAAGTGGTTTGGGGTCATGTCAAATGCTTTGAATGGATATTCAACTTGGATCTAGTTTTTCCCCCTGTTCTACCCCATTTTCCACTTCTTCCTATCATTTTCTTCCATCCTGAACTGTGAACCTGAGATTCTTGACCTTAGGGTTTGGGATCTTCAGTGTTAGCTTCCAGTTTCAGGATCTCATCAAAATCTTATCTTTTCCCTCTTCGGGGCCACTATTTCTCAGATTAAGTGTCGAATTCTCAAATTAATATTTGAGGTGGACCTTTCTCGATATTTGTATAAGAATCCTAATTTATTATTGTAGATTAGCCTTTCTTGAGTTTTGTGCCTCATACTCAAATTAACTTTGTGGTTGGCCTTACCTCAAATTTTGTGACAAGGCTCTTAAATAATTATTTTATTTATATATTAAAGGTGGTCCCCTCCTAGAGTTTTGTGTCAAGACTTTAATTTAATTTCCTTTCCATGTGCACCTCTCTAGAGTTTTGTTCCATGGGCCCTTAATTATTATTTTCTATGAGGCCCCTCTTGTGCCCTAGATCACTATAAAAGGGAGTCTTCCTCTCTCATTTACACATCTCATCTCAAGAAATTTCATAATCAAGCACTCAAGCTCTCAAGGTGATTAAGTAATCATTCTATTCAAGAATTCAAGTCCTCTTCTCCATCCAAGTTCTCCATTGAAGATCAAGGATTCAAGCATTCAAGCCATTGAAGGGATTTGGTTCAAGCATTCAAGATTCATCATTCAAACCCTAGATCTAGCCATCATGATGGTGTGATCTTCCTTCAAGATCCTTTGTTCATCTTCAAGATCCATTTCATTTTTCCCTCAAGGTGGATACCAAGCATACAATCATGGAGGTTTGATTTACATTTATTGTTGTGTTCAAGCTTTCATATCAATATACTTGTTTACATTTCAAATACAATTGCATATCTATTGAATTGCATAGCTTCATTGTTAGATCCTTTTCTACTACTTGCTAGCATTCTCCATTTCAATTTCAATATTAAGGTTGATTCCAAACCGGGGTTTGACCAAGGCAAACCCCCCAAACAAACAACAAAACCATTTTTCTTGTAGGTACAGGTGTGAAATCTCAGATCTAAGAGCTAATTTGGATACCCTTTTCGGCAATCTTTCAGGATTTGCAAATAGAATCAGAATCAGACTTCAAATAAATAATGTGGTCTTTGACCTTTTAAAAGGTCAAAATCAACCTGTGTGAAATTTGGAGAAAATATTTCTAGGTTTTTGTAGATCTCGCAGTTTCGATTTAAATTTGTTAAAATCGACAGTTTTTGAGATCATTTGATAGGGTTTTAGCTGATTCTTTTTCGGAGGTAAGTACCTTTATTTCTTAATTTCAATATTAGTCATCTACATTTACTTTTCATATCAATACAATTCAATTGTAAGTATAAAATATTGGCTTTGGGGTCTCTTTTGTGTGCAATCCATTGCCCTAGGACTCCATCCATATTTTATCTATTACATTTTGGTGAACCCGACATACTTACTCTCCTTTCTTTTGTGGAATTAGATGCCCTATTGTGTTAGATTTGTGGTTAATCTTTGCTTGCATTAAGATTAGGTTTCTTTTATGCTCTTGCATTTATATTTCAAAAATCTAAAAAACATTGCAAAAATTCTTTAAAAATACAAAAATATTTACATTTTCATGCTTTTGGTATTCAACATGTATGATTTTTGTTTTGAGTACTTTGATGAAGCTTTTGTTGTTCAAGATGATAGATCCATTAATGAGGTACATGGAAGTGAGGATGAAAATTGTTCGAATGAGATCTCCATTGATCCTATTCCTATTTCATCTTCCTCTACAACCTCTTCAATTGACCTTTACAAAGATGAGTTAGGGATTGATGTTAATTCTTCTCCTAATCTATGCCTTTTCTATGAGCCTACTTTAGAATACAATTTGCCTTCTTTCCCCTTTAGGGATCAAGCTTTAATAACCTATGGTACTCCTACAATGCGCTTAATGGATAGGGATGATAATCCTCCTATTTGGGAGGAACCTTTGGATTTTGATGTTGATTACTCCCTTCCTCATGAAACCATTATGGATAATCCTCCTATTTGGGATGAGCCTTTGGATTTCAATGTTTATTACTCTCTTCCTCATGAAGCCATTGTGGATAATCCTCCTATTTGGGATGAACCTTTGGATTTTGATATTGATTTTCTTCATGAAACCATTATGGATAATCCTCCTATTTGGGATCAATACATTGATTTATTTCCTCCTTGTGAAGAATTATTAATACAAGAGGATGACATATGCTCTAAAACACACTTCCTTTATGTGAAAGAAGATGAAATTATAGATCCCTCACCGCCATTTGGGATTTCTTCTACTGATAAGGCATTAACGGAGAAAGATATGAATTCCCTTAACGCTCTTCTCCTTAGTAGTGACCTTATGGAAAATCAATATCCTACCTCAGAACATTCTTACAATAATATTACTTATATCTATTCACACCCTTTTCCAACTGTGGTTCCAAGTGTTCCTCTGGTTGTGTCTTCTATTCATATCACTTCCTACACTTTTACTAGTGTTCCTAAACTTCCTAATCATAATCCTATCTTTCCTAATCTGATTCCTAATGTTCTATCATCTATTCCTAGTTGTTCCCATCCTTATGTTGAGGTTCAAACTATGGTTCATGATGTGCAAATATTCTTCAAAGTACCTTCTCCATATTATTCAATCCATAAATATAAAAGAAAAGAAACTTCCCCTTTGAGATTTATTCATAATTTTACCCCTCACTAGGGGGCAAGAGGTATATTTCTTCCTATCTTTTAGAATCCATTATGATCTTAATTGGTTATATGATTTGTATTATGATATTTTTTCATCTATTGTTCTCTTCTATTATTCCAGATATCGTTTCTATGACATGTGTTTTGCAAAGGTATCCCTTTCCTTTTGTCCCTGGGGGGCAAGGTTCTTCCTTCTTTCTCTTTGTCTAGGGGAACTCCTTTCCTTAGCTTAGTGTTATTTTCTTATATTACAATATTATTTCATCATATTGATAGATATTTTGACTATGGATAACCTTCTTATATGAGAAGTTGTTGTCCTAGGTCAATACTTCTTCTCTATGTTGCAAATTATGTTTGGTATAATCTTTTACTCTTGCTTTATGTTGGAGTTGTTTTCTCTCATTCCCAAGATTCCTCTTCCTCTTCTTTTTAGGGGGCTTCATGATTGAATCTTTGTTCGCGCCTTTTGAAAGATGATATTTTATCTAAAGCACTCCTCTTTGGTGGGGGTCTTGTGTATAAGATCTCTTTCATTTGAGGATCCTTTTCCATAAGTGACATATCCTTTTCACAATTATCTATACTCTTGGATGTAGGGGTCAATATCTCTCGCTAAGGATATACTATACATTATTGCAAATAGGATATCTCCTTGCTTTGTGAAGTAGGTATCCTCTTCCATCTTTGTTCCTACACTTGGGGGGCAAGGATGTCTTCTCCTTCTTTTCTGTTTCACACATGAAGTAATAAATACGGATTGTGAGTTTGATAGAAGTGCTTTAGCCTCGGGGGCTTTGATTTTCTATCTTAGTCAAATCTATGCATTGTTAATTCATGCACATATTCATGCTATGGTTTTGATCAAGAGGCTCCAATCTTAGCATTATCAGCATGCAGTAATAAATACGGATTGTGAGTTTGATAGAAGTACTTTAGCCTCAGGGGCTTGGTATGATTTTATATCTTACTCAAATCTATGCATTTTTATTTCATACTTGTTCATGCTAGGGTTTTGGTCTCGAGATTTTGATCTTAGCATTGCCAGCTTTTCACACATGGAGTAGCACATACGGATTGTGAATTTGATAGAAGTACTTTAGCCTCAGGGGCTTGGTATGATTTTCTATCTTATTCAAATCTATGCATTGTTATTTCATGCATATCCTTATGGTATTCTCTTCTTTTCTTTCTAGGGATTCACCTCTTTCCTTGGCTAAGCAGTATTTATCTACTATGTGATATCCAATCATACATGAAAATTATGGTTTTCATTTGAGGACCTATGTCTTTTATACAAACCTTATTTGTTGTTTGACATTGGGTTTCCATGGTTGATACATCTCTCACCTTGGAAACTAAATAGTGTGCTATCCCTCATTAAGGGTTACTTCCTTTTCACTTCTTGCATGATATCTCTTTACATTCGTCTCTTCCATGGCCTCATAAGAGCTATGACCTTCTTGGCTTGGACTGGGAGTTGTCTATGGATATTGTCTTGATGCTGAAGAAGGCTTTATCCTTGTTCTTTTTTTTTCCGTAACATGACAAAATAGTATGTTTTTGCCATCTTAAAGAGGGGGGCATATATAGGGTCTCCCTTGTACTATAGTTTTTTATTTTTTTACATGCTAAATCTTGGAAGGTAACGCACATAAGTTGCTAAATCTTGAAAAGGCATGTATTCATATGCTAAATCTTCCGAAGGTAACACACATAAGTTGCTAAATCCTAAGGAGACACGCATTTTTCAAAATATTTCAAATATGCTAAATCTTGGAAGGTAACGCACATAAGTTGCTAAATCCTAAAAAGACACGCACCTATATGCTAAATCTTCTGAAGGTAACACACATAAGTTGCTAAATCCTGAGAAGACATGCATTTCATATTCATAGTGATACAAGAAGGTGGATCTATGGGTATTCCAGAAGCCGTCAGAAGATGCATTACAATTGCAAGCATAGTTTATGGGTGAACCTATTAGGCTCTCCCTCTAGGGTGATTCACGGTAAGGTAGGCATCTTACCGAGTGAGGTAATCACTTTCTCTTTTCTCTCTTTTCACTTTCATGCTAGTAGGACTAGATCATGAAGCTATGTTGTCTATAGTGTTGCTCTTGTCTTTCCTATGTAATCATTTATGCTTTTATGATAGCTTTCCAAATATGATATAGGATGAGAAATATTTCTTAGCGAGGTTTCGTATGCTAATTGATTTGGGTTGTTTAGTACTAACCCTTGTTTTGTTGACACTCTCATGCATGTATGTTGAGTTAGAACCCTTAGTCTGGGGGCTTGTGCCCTTAGCTAAGTTTTATTTTATCTCTTTGTGAATCCACTTGGATCTCCTCTTTCTTCTCCTTTACCAAGAGTTTGCATCGAGTCCATACTCTTGCTAAAGTGGGGACTTAATGTATCATCTTAAAATGGAAGCACTTCCATTGTAAGAGTGTTTAGCCCTCTGAGTAAGTGGTTTGGGGTCATGTTGAATTCCTTGAATGGATATTCAACTTGGATCTAGCTTTTCCCCCTGTTCTACCCCATTTTCCACTTCTTCCTATCATTTTCTTCCATCCTGAACTATGAACCTGAGATTCTTGACCATAAGGTCAAGGTTGACCTTGACCCTAAACTAGTCAGGGTCAACCTCGACCTTGACCTTAGGGTTTGGGATCTTCGGTGTTAGCTTCCAGTTTTGGGATCTCATCAAAATCTTATCTTTTCCCTCTTCGGGGCCACTATTTCTCAGATTAAGTGTTGAATTCTCAAATTAATATTTGAGGTGGACCTTTCTCGATATTTGTATAAGTATCCTAATTTATTATTGGAGATTAGCCTTTCTCAATTTTTTTTCCTAATACTCAAATTAACTTTGGGGTTGGCCTTACCTCAAATTTTGTGACAAGGCTCTTAAATAATTATTTTATTTATATATTAAAGGTGGTCCCCTCCTAGATTTTTGTGTCAAGACTTTAATTTAATTTCCTTTCCATGTGCACCTCTCTAGAGTTTTATGCCATGGGCCCTTAATTATTTTTTTCTATGAGGACCCTCTTATGCCCTAGATCACTATAAAAGGGAGTCTTCCTCTCTCATTTACACATCTCATCTCAAGAAATTTCATAATCAAGAACTCAAGCTCTCAAGGTGATCAAGTAAGCATTCCATTCAAGCATTCAAGTCCTCTTCTCCATCCAAGTTCTCCATTGAAGATCAAGGATTCAAGCATTCAAGCCATTGAAAGGATTTGGTTCAAGCATTCAAGATTCATCATTCAAACCCTAGATCTAGCCATCATGATGGTGTGATCTTCCTTCAAGATCCTTTGTTCATCTTCAAGATCTATTTCATTCTTCCCTCAAGGTGGATACCAAGCATACAATCATGGAGGTTTGATTTAAATTTATTGTTGTGTTCAAGCTTTCATATCAATATACTTGTTTACATTTCAAATACAATTGCATAGCCTCATTGTTAGATCCTTTTCTACTACTTGCTAGCATTCTCCATTTCAATTTCAATATTAAGGTTGATTCCAAATAGGGGTTTGACCAAGGAAAACCCCCCAAACAAACAAAAAAACCATTTTTCTTGCAGGTACAGGTGTGAAATCTCAAATTTAAGAGTGAATTTGGATACCCTTTTCAATAATCTTTCAAGATCTGCAAACAAAATCAGAATCAGACTTCAAATAAATAATGTGGTCTTTGACCTTTTAAAAGGTCAAAGTTGACCTATGTGAATTTGGAGAAAATATTTCTAGGTTTTGTAGATCTCGCAGTTTCGATTCAAAATTTCAAAAATTGACAGTTTTTCAGATCGTTTGACAGGGTTTTCAGCTGATTCTTTTTCGGAGGTAAGTACCTTTATTTCTTAATTTCAATATTAGTCATCTACATTTACTTTTCATATCAATACAATTCAAATGTAAGTATAAAATATTGGCTTTGGGGTCTCTTTTGTGTGCAAGCCATTGCCCTATGACTCCATCCATATTTTATCTATTACGGTTATATAAAGAGAGATGATGATATTGGAAAGTTTGATCTTAGAAGTGATGAAGGTATATTTCTTGGATATTATTTAAAAAGAAAAGCATATAGATGTTTCAATATAAGAACTAAGACTATTATTGAAAGCACAAATGTTAAAGTTGATGAAAAGTTCAAAATTTAGGAAAGAATGCTTGATTATGAATCTGATGAAGAATCTCATCCTAAACCTAACACTGGATCTACTAAATTGTTTTATGAAACTGATAGTGATTTGTTGAATGAAAGCCATGGTGAAGTTATTGAAGAACCTACATCTGAAGAGAGATTTGAGACAGTGACACCTAGCAAGAGTCTGTTAAGGAATCATCCTTTTGAATAGATTATTGGAAGCATCAAAAGAGGAGTTCTAACTTGAAATAAGGCACAAGAATAGTTATGTTTGATTTCTCAAATTGAACCTAAGACTACTAATGAAGCTTGTGAAGATGAAAGTTGGACTAATGCTATGAAAGAAGAACTAGATCAAATTGAAAAGAACAAGACATGGGAATTGGTCCCTAGACCTAAAGACAAGAATGTTATTGGAACTAAATGGGTATTCAGAAATAAGATGAATGAACAAGGAGAAGTAGTAAGAAACAAAGCAAGATTGGTATGTAAGGGTTACTCACAACAAGAAGGAATTGACTATGAACAAACCTTTGCACCTGTTACAAGAATTGAAGCAGTAGGAATGTTTTTGGCATATGCAGCTTACAAGAAATTCAAAGTGTATCAGATGGATGTGAAGTCAGCATTTCTGAATGGAGAATTGTAAGAAGTCTACATTGAGCAGCCTAAAGGTTTTCCTTTAACTCAAGAAGGAGATATGGTATGTAAATTGAAGAAAGCTTTATATGGACTTAAACAAGCACCTAGAACTTGGTATGCAAGACTAGATAAGTATTTGTTAAAATTTTTATTTAAAAAAAGAACAACTGATAGCAATCTGTACACAAAAGAAATTGAAAATGGTTTGTTAGTTATAGTCATTTTTGTTGATGACATTATCTTTGGAGGAGAAGATGAAGCTAGTGACAAATTTGCTGATAAAATGAAGACTAAATTTGAAATGAGTATGATTGGTGAGATGAAATACTTTTTGTTATTATAGATAACACAAAACAATGATGGTATCTTTATAAGTCAGACAAAGTACTTGAATGACTTGTTGAAAAGATTTGGAATGGAGGATTGTAAACCAATTGGAACACCTATGGTGACTGGACATAAGTTATCTAGCACATATGAGACTCATGTAGTAGAATAGAAGAAATACAGATCTATGATTGGAGGATTGTAGTATTTGACTCATACAAGACCTGATATAGCACATTCAGTTGGAATTGTAGTAAGATTTCAAGTTGAACCTAGAGAATCACATTATGCAGTAGTAAAGAGGATACTGAGATATTTAAGAGGCATAATGGACTATGGACTATTGTATGAAAAATATGATGATTTTACCCTATGTGCATATACAGATGCTGATTGGGGAGGCAGTGTTGATGATAAGAAAAGCACCAGTGGTGGAGCATTTTTCCTTGGAGGAAGATTAGTTTCTTGGCTAAGCAAGAAGTAGAATTGTATCTCACAAAGCATAGCAGAAGTAGAATATGTAGAAGCGGCAAACAATTGTAACCAGATAATTTGGATGAAGCAAATGCTGAAGGATATTGGAATAAAATTTGTTGAGCCTGTTGTCATACATTGTGACAACACTAGTACAGTTAGTATGTCTAAGAATCATGTATTACATTCTAAAACAAAGCATATAGAGATTAAGTATCATGTTGTAAGAGAGAAATTTGTTGAGAAAGAAGTGAGACTTGAGTACATAAGTACAAAGGAGCAGATAGCAGATATATTCACAAAGCCTTTGCCTAAGGATACATTTGAGTATCTAAGAGGTATTCTTGGGGTTATGCCCCAGCCTACTTTTGAGAAGTGATGTAGTTGGTTGCATTCATCCAGTGGTATATGACCCTTATCTTTCTTCTGGACTAGATGTTGGTACTTCCTCTATGGGGGAGTATGTGTATCTGAGCTGAGTCATGAGGACTCTAGTAAATGTATTTTCTAAAAAGTGTCTTTTGACATTGAGTTGTTGTTGACATAGTGATGGAATTTCTATCATTGATGTCAATGGGGGAGAAGTGTACATGAAAAAAAATCTGAGACATCTGTTGGAGAGAACTAAATAGGATAACGAAGCAAGATTTGATTGATGAAGAGGATTTGAAGAAGCAGTGTTGCAGTATTGGATTTTTGGAACATTGGATGTTGTTCATCTATGTTGGCATCAATGCCAATAGGGGAGATTGTTAGGAATGAATGCTAAATGTTTGTCAGCTATTCTATAGTAGTTGTTGTTGCATTCATGACTATGATTGTCATTGATGTCAACACAGTGATTTATCAAAGACTTGCAGAGAAGCAGACGGAGTTTGGATTAGTGCACGTGGGTTATTATAGTTGGAGATATGTGATGTTGAGGTTATACTCTTTGATATGTTATATGCCTACGATTAAGAGTGCAGACAATAATTCATTCATTCATGGAAGTTATGATCATTTTGGTGGAAGCAGTTTTCAAGCAGTGTTCTTGAGTAGCGGTTTGTGGAAATTGGATGATATCTCCTAATCAGGATGGAATCTAGTTTTGTGCAGTTACAAGGAAGTTGAAGACACATTGATAGTGATGTGGATGATAGTGCATACTTTGAGGTTGCATGAGTGAAGATTTATTAGATTTGGAAGCTGATAGTTTTGTGTAATTTTGGTGTAGCATGTGGAAACTTTGATTTTGTAATTGTATGCCGACTCATTTGTAATTATTTGAGTGTGGTATAAAGGAAGGAATGCATTTCCTTGTTGTAATGTAGTTGTATGAAGTATCATGTATTTTTGATGTGGAATTAGCGATTGTGTGTGATGTTGTATGCATGAAGTGAAGAAAAGAGCTAAGTATGAAAGCAAATTTGTGAAGGAAGACATGCGAAGTATAGAGATCTAAAATTGAGATCTGATGTAATAGTGAGTGCGGTTTGGCATAGTCAGAGAAGAGGTAACATATTATTCTATTGAGTAATGCAAAAATCATTTGGACAGTGTGTTCAATGATCTTACCCTGAAGCTTTTTGGGCAGTGGGTCCTTCTGTCTTCCATAACTCTTAATCGAGTTAGAATCTTTTAATAGGGATTCATATGTACTGAATGTATTTCATAAGACTCCTAAAAAATTCCATCCTCTCACAAGGAATATTCATATTAGTGCATCTCTTGTGGGCATCATTCCCACCGGGGTTTACTCTTTGATCAAGAGGTTCCCTAGTCAACATATCTTGTGTCATTGCGTTAATATGTATGAATATCTTTCTATGGTTGGTAATTATATTTCTTATATGGTTTAATGTTGTTGAAGATGATAAAAGTTATAATTATCTGATAACTAATTTACCCCCCCCCCCCCCACCCTCTCAGTTATCTTAGTGGACTTTACTTTCTAACAACAATACTCCTGACTCCAAGATGATCTATTCAGTCATTGGACATGATTTATCTCACTACCATCATATCTACTCCTATCTCTGGGATCAAATTATTTGAGAAACTTATACCCAAAACAAAAAATGCCACCTAATTCATAGTGCTTCATGATATGTCATAGTAGCTAATGACTTGTATAGATGAGGTCTAGATGGTACCCTCCTTAGGTGTCTAGAGCTGACAAGTCCAAACATGCATTAGCTAAGGTGCATGAAGGCATATGTGGTTCTCATTTGAGTGGTCTAACATTAGCTCATAAACTTATTAGAGCTGGTTACTATGGTCAGAAATGGAAAAAGAAGCTATACAATATGCTAAATTAATCTTGCAAACAGTGTCAATTACATGGAAATATGATCCACACTCTTGCCAAGGAGCTCATTCCATTCACCAGTTTCTGGCCATTTTAGCAATGGGCCTTTGATTTAGTGGGTCAGAAACATCTATCTTCCTCAAGAGGACATAAGTTCATGATCATAGCTATAGATTATTTTACCAAATGGTTTCAGGTAGTGCCTCTAACTATAGCTAATGGCAAGTCTGTAGCAAGGTTCATATTGAATTACATCATCTGTAGATATGGTGTACCTTCCTTAATAATCACTGACAATAGGGGGCAGTTCAAGAACAAGGATCTAAAGGAATTATGTACTAAGTTTAGAATCATTCAGTATTGGTCCTTGATCTATTATCCCCAGGGTAATGGACAGGTAGAAGCTTCCAACAAGATAATTCTCAAGATCCGGCATAGATAGTTCACAAATCTGGTAGAGATTGGCACCCCTAGATTAATCTGGCTTTATGGGCCTATAGAACAAGCATTCAAACTCCAATAGGGGTTACACCCTTTGCCTTAGTCTATGGCGTGGATGTTGTGTTGCCTATTGAGGTTGAGATTCCTACATTGCGAGTCTCTCTAAAGAACCTCATTACTAATGAAGACATTAGAATATATCAGCTACAAGAGCTAGAGTTACTAGATGAACGTCGGTAAGTGGCATTCGATCATCTAAGAGCATACTAGAAAAGAATGTCTAAGAGCTACAATAAGAAAGTTAGACCAAGGGAATTCCAAGTGGGTGATCTTGTCCTGAGAGAAAACCCCAAGAATCAATAGTAGCGGATAGAGAAAGGAAAGTTTGAACCAAACTAGCTCAGCCTGTACATTATCACTACAACATTTGGGTCTGGTGCTTATCAACTATCTACTACTGAAGGAGAACAACTCAAAGAGTCGATCAATGCTCTGCACCTAAAGATATTCTACAGCTGAGACATTTCTTGTGTGCTCATGTCCATACTTATTGATCCTGAAAAAATCCAAAAAAATGGTATATTGTCAAAAATCCTAAAAATTGCAAAATGTCCTAAAAAAATGATCATCTTAGTGAAAAATTGGTAAACAGGCACTTTGATGTATCTATTATCCTAGTGAAAACCTGGTAAATAGGTGCCTTGGTAATAATAATAAAAAAATGAAAAATGGAAAAATACAAAAAAATTGAAAAATTGAAGAAATACAAAAAAAAAGAGAAAATACAAAAAATACAAAAAATGAAAAAATGAAAAAATACAAAAAAAATGAAAAAAGAAAAAATGTGCCATTGATGAAAACCTGGCAAACAGGCATCATGGTAGAAAAAATAGAATCTCTACCAAGATGGTGAAAACTTGGTAAAAAGGCGCCTCTTGTTCCCCAATGCTATACCTATTGTAGCACCACTTGGCTCTTGCTTTCCTACTTTAGTTTGATCTCTCGCTTTCCTGCTTTAGTTTGTTTCCTGATTTAGTTTTCTTGCTCATGTGTTTGCTTTCAGTTACTTTTGATATTATGCTTGACTCTACATGGATTGAAACTTGTCACATTTGTGGGCACCTTCCTTATCTAGGGGGCATTGTCCTATCATTTTTAGAGGATTTTTCTTGCATCACTCACCAGTGGTTCTCATTGTGCCTGCCTACTGATGCTTAGCTACTTTTAAGATTTTTCCCCTTGAGGATCTCTCGTGTATTAGTCACCAGTGGTTCTCACTGTACTTGTCTACTGATACCTATCTATCACTTGGATCTCTCTTCACAAGGATCTATTGTACATTAGTCACCAGTGGTTCTCACTGTGTCTTCTTGCTGATGTTTCGTTCACTCTTAGATATCTCTCCTTGAGGATCTATCATATCAGTCACCAGTGGTTCTCACTACATTTTCCTGCTAATACTTCATTAATACTCTGATATCTCCTTGAGACTTCATCTCTTGTGATAGTCACCAGTGGTCCTCAATGTGTCTACCTACTATCATCATCCTGTTGTGACTTCTCGCGTTGTATATTTCCGATCCGACATCAATCCTCTTTAATTAAAATTGAAAACTAACTTTTTAAATCTCTGAAGTGTGTTGAGCTTTTTTTTTTCTTCAAGTTCTTGTCTTTTCTCTTTATCATTCCTCCTCGAGCAGCTCTAAGATGTCTTTCTTGACTGAGAGAAGTGAAGACTAGGGGCATGTTCTTTCTTTTTCTTTCTTTTTGCTGGTTTAGTTTCAATGATCCAAAGGATTCACATAAGAGGGGTGTCCACTATGAGAGCCTTCATCTTGTGTTGGATGGCCATGTGTACCTCAACTCCTTTTATATGGAAACTTTAGTGAGGTTATTTCTTATCCTTGTCTGTTGAGTGACTTCTTTCTGCTACAAGTGAAATTTATGATGCTCGTCCTGTGAAGTGAACGTAAGGTTCATTGTGAGCACTTTTATACACTTCTCATTCACTTGGAAAAGGAGAAACTCTCGCGTGTCTGGCATGTTTGTCTATAAGAAATATTATGGTCATTCTAGAAGCTATCCTTTAATGCTTATTTTAACTTGCTAAATCAAAAGGAATAGGTGTCCAGGTCATTCTGACTTCTTGTGCCTTAATGCTTACACCTCATTCTGACAAATCAAAGACTAATGTCATATTCATATTCTCATAATTGCAATGTCAGTGAGGGTTGTATGGCATCCTATGAATTTTCATTACTAAAAACTCTATGATGATAATAAAATGAGTCCAACAACCAAGTCCTAGGGATTGCATCTAGATTAGGCTTGTATTTTCATTCTAGGCTTGCATTGAGATGGTGTTTTTGATGCAGGACCATCCTAGGATTCTTGGCAATCATGTATCAACCAAAAAAATATGTTTGTCTTTGAAGGTAGATTGTTGGTTTTGATCTTGGTTTGGTGGAGTTCTTTCTCTGTTTGGGAGACTGGTTGCTCAGTTTCTATGGTTACCGGGGTGCTCTTTCTTTGAATAATGCTCAGTGATTGAAGGTATCATTTCTCTAGTGCTCAGTGATAACTGTGTTCCTCAGTCATGCTTGGCATGCTCGGTCGACTAGTGCTCTGTTATTTCCTCTATTGCTCAGTGTTCTTGCTTACCGACTAGATTATTTTGTTGGATTAGCTTGGCCGACTAGTTCCATTGATTTGGGTCACACTCCTCAAGTTATGGATTGATCGTTGGACATGTGGGGACCTAGATCTGGCATGTTGCATTCTTCTATGCAGATCTGATGACTATTGGGGCCATCTTTGAGATTTTATTTATTTTGTAAGGCTATGTGAGAGTCGACTGATGTTTTAGCATTTAATATTTATTTGTAAGGTTTTATTGTTTCATTAGCTGACTTGTGGCTGGGAATCAATATTTATAGGTTGTTTGGGTAGTCGTTTAGGGAGGAGGAGTTTTTTGGAAGGAAGGTTAGTAGCCTGCAAGCTTAGGAACAGGAAGATTGCTTGGAAGTTTGAGTACAAGTTTACATCTTTCCTAGTTGCCTACCAGGGTGTTGTGTGTTGCAAACCTTGGCTACCTAAATGCTGATGTTGTGGGAAAGATTTGGATCTGGTGAGATCTTGTAGACTATTATTTTCTTTGTATCTGGCCATAACCAGGAAGGCCTTATAGCCTAGCACATTGCATGTAATCAATGACTAGATGAATAAAGACTTCTACTTTATTTTAGATTTGTTATTGTTATTGTGTATTTCGGCTGCATATTGGTTTGGCTATAAGGCCAGTCAGTCCCTAATTGGAACCACTAGCCTTGACCGCATCATGTGGTACATAGTGAATTGTTTTCCTATTTGAGTGAAGTCTATTCCTATTGGAGCCAAGTGGATCTTGTGTGTTCATGTCTAGATCTTGATTTGAAGATGCCTCTAAGGAGAAATCGTGAGATCTCTGAGGAAGAGGAAGCTACTGGAGAATTTAGTATTGATGATTTTAGGGCTTTGTAGAAACAAGTGCAAGATCTGCAAGAAAAATTGAGAAAGAAGAAGCCTACCTTGAAAGTGGATAGTGATGATGAATCTCAGGAAGATCATTTTGAAGAAGTTATCAAAGAAGCTAGAGATCCTGAGGAGAATCAAATTCTAAAATCTATGTCTAAGATTGGGAAAAGACCTAAGATTGAAGTTTCTGCATTTGTTGGAAGCCTTAGGCTGGAAGAATTGATTAATTGGATCAATGAGATTGATCAATAGTTTGAGTATGAAGAAATAGAAGATTGTGATAGGGTTAGATTTGCAAAGACTAAGCTAAAGGGTCATGCAAATATTTGGTGGAGAGAAGTTCAAACATTGGAAAGAGGTAAAAGAGGAAAAGAAAAGATCACTAAGTGGAACCCAATGGTTGAAAAGTTAAAGAAGCAATTCATTCCAGTGGATTATGAATTGGACATGTTTAAGAAGATGCAAGCTTTGAAGAAAACTAACAAATCGGTATAGGAGTATACAGAGGAGTTTTATAGAATCCTAATTAGGACTGGTCATTCTAAAGCTGATAAAGAAAAAGTTGCTAGGTATGTCTATGGTTTGAGACCTAGTATTCAAGAAGAGTTACTTACTATGTAGATGTCAACAATTAGTGATGCTTATCAGATGGCATTAAAGACTGAAGAGAAGATGAATAATAAGTATGAAGGAAAATAGAATAATAGGAACTGAGCTGGTAAAACTGGTGAAGCAGTTGCTAAGAGTAATGTGATAGAGAATCCTAAGTCTGATGTGGGATCTAGTAGTGGTCAAGTGATGCAAGAGCATCCTAGGTGTAAGAGTAATCCTGCATCACCCAAAAATATTTCTAGTATTCTTTTCAATAAGGGATCTCTTGTGTAGAGCTACTATTTATCAAAACTTGTTATTTTTAGTAAGTTGGTCTTATGATCTCAGAATGTTCTGGTTTCACAATTGGAGGTTCATCTTAGTCATATCAACCTACCTGTAAAGTTTCATTGCTGGATCAAGTCTAGTCTTGAAGATATTGAAAATTTTTGGTATTGGAAATAGGGTACAGAAACTTTGAAATCAATTTTGAAGGATTTAGAGGCCTCAGATGAGGTCAAAACTTTAGTAGAATGAAGCATGCTTGATTTAGGTGTTGTAGAGCTCCTTGTGCCCTTTCCAAATTGGGGTTATTATAGTCAATCAAGTCAATGGGTGATGACTTATGGTCTCCGAAAGTCAAGCCACCTAAAATGGTGAAGAATAAATTTCTTTCAAAATTTTTGTTCATGTTTCAAAAGTTATTTTGAGCTGACTTTGATGTAATAAATTGAAAAATAAAATAATTCTAAATTTGGTCGGCCCTAAAGGCTAAATTTTTGGAACCTTCTCAGGCGGTGGAAATTGCCTATATAAGGAAGGCCCATAGTATTGTCTTAGGAAGTTTGGGATAGTTCTAGGTAGTAGATCTAGGTATTGATTTTAGGCTTTTTCCTATAGAATATTATAAAGGGAATACCCATGTGGCTTTGCATATTGTAATTCTGAAATTTTTAATTCCACATTTGTGGAGATAATAAGAAGCCCATTTTCTGTTCTTGCAAATTGTTGTTGTTTCTCTATTTTTGTTATGTGTTTGTGGTATTAAGGGGAGAACCCTTCATCAAGTGCTATTAGAGTAGGAGTTCCTGAGTGTGTAAATAGATCACCAATTGTGAGGTAGTTTGCACCATGACCCTGGATTAGGGTTTCTGTGTCAATAGATCGCTAATTGTGAGGTAGTTTGCACCAAGACCGTAGTTAGGGTTTTAGTGATACGAGTGAAAATGCCTCGATGAAGGCAACATGGCTGAAGAGCTAGTGCTATGACACTTGAGGTTAGAGTTCTCCAAAGACAAGTGCAAGTATTGCAAGAAGAGATTTGTAGAGGAATGAATCTTAATGTCAGAGATGAAAGTGAGGATGAAGCCGAGGGAGAAGGAAATTCTAATCAAGAAGAAGGAAAAATTTTGAACCAAGAGGAAGAAAGACTTTTTCAAGCCATTTCCAAGATTGGGAAAAGACCTAAGATTGAGGTTCTGACATTTTCAGGAAATCTTAACCCAGAAGAATTGATCGACTGGATCAATGAATGTGAAGAATATTTTGATTATGAAGATATTGAGGATCATGATCGGGTCAAGTTTGTGAAGGCTAGACTGAAGGGTCATGCGAAGATCTGGTGGAAAGAGATTCAATTGGAATGAAATCAAAGAGGAAAGGATAAAATCACAAGATGGGATCGAATGGTGGATAAATTGAAGCGGCAGTTCATTCATGTTAATTATGAGCTTGACCTACTAAGGAAGATGCAAAGTTTGAAGCAAGCAGGAAGATCTATTTAGGAGTATACCAAGGAGTTCTATGGAGTCCTCATCATAATAGGCCATGCAAAAGTAGAGAAGGAGAAATTTTCTAATTACCTTAATGGGTTAAGGCCGAGCATTCAAGAAGAATTGAATCTAGTTTGAATGAACGGTATTGAAAGGGCATACCAGTTTGCCCTAAAAGTAGAGGAAAAGTTGAACAAGAATTTTGAGAGCAAACAAAGCGAAAGAGGTCATGATGGAGGATTTGGTGGATGGTCATATGGAGATCAAAATGAAGATCTGAAAAAGTAGAATGAGGTCAGTAATAGTCAGAATCAGAGAGGAGATAATTTCAATCATCAAAGTAATAGAGATCAAAGGGGAAGAGGAAGAGGACAAGGGTTTGGAAGAGGAGGCTTCCGCGGAACATGTCTTCACTATGGAGAAGAAGGTCATAGGACATTTGAATGTCCTCAACACCAAGGAAGGATGGATAGGAGGAATGAAGGCTAGGCTAGAGTTGCACATGTAGATGAAGATGTTAGATCATCAAATTTTGAAGATGCTGAAAGACGAGAAACATTGATCAATAGAAGAGTCCTGCTGAGTGGTGAGAATGAACCTAAGCAAAGAAGGAGCCTGTTTTGCACTAGATGCAAGTGTGAAGTGTTAGGGTAAGTGTTATGATGTGATTATTGATAGTGGTAGTACTGATAATTTGGTGTTAGAAGAGATGGTGACAAAGTTGAAGCTCAAGAGGCAGAAACATCCACATCCATATCGGGTTGCCTGGGTGCAGGATGACCACAAGATCATGGTCAATGAAAAATGCCTAGTAAAGTTCAATATTGGCAGATACCATGATGAGGTACTATGTGATATCATATCTATGGATATATTTCATATGTTGTTGGGTAGACCTTGGCAGTTTGATAGGTGTGCTGTACATGATGGTCATGCAAATACCTATTCCCTGATAAAGGATGGAGTGCAACATAAGCTAAAACCATTAAAAGAAATAAAAGAAAAGATATGTGGTAATGCAGGAATAACTTTTGTTGATAGAGAAAATTTTTTAGAAGGTATGGGGCATGAGCATATGTGTTTTACCTTAATTCCAAAGGCTTGGAAAGAGGAAGTAGAAGATGTACCTGTAGAAGTTGTAGAATTATTGAATGAGTTTTAGGATATTGTATCCGATAATATGCCTGATGGATTACCACTAGTAAGAAAGATTAGTCATCAGATGGACTTGATTCTAGGAGCCAATTTTTCAAATAAGACAGCACACAGAATGACACTAGAAAAAAGTGAAGAGTTGAAGATAGATTTGAAGTTTAGTTCATCACATCATCCATAGATTGTATATGGAAGTAATCCAGGAATTGCATCTGAGTTGAGAAAGATAGATAAAGGATAAATAAGTAGTGTTGAAGATGAAGATTTTGCAGAATATTTGAAGAACATCCATGAGGAGGTGAGGAAGTACATTACCAAGATGAATCTACAGTATAAGGCTAAGGTAGATGAGAAAATGATACATAAGGAATTTCAGGTTGGAGATGAAGTCATGGTTCATTTGTAGGAGTGATTTCCAATTGGTACATATAACAAGCTGAAAGTGAAAAAGTTTGGGCCATGTAATATACTGAAGAAGCATGATTCAGGAAATGCATATGAGGTTGAGTTGCCTACTGAACTGAATATTTCACTAGTATTTAATGTTTCAAATCTGACAGAGTATCATGAAGGAGGTATTGAAGATGAGGTTACAGTAGCTTAGTAGATTATTCCAGCAACCAATTCAGATATCAAGGAGATTAAAGACATACTGGATAGTCATGCTGGTAGAAGCACAAGAAACATGATAGATGAAGAGTATTTGGTTAAATGAAAAGGATGACCTATTGAAGATTCATCATGGCTAACAAATGAGGAGGTTAACCATCTTGGTTTTCCTCTACACACCTGAGTCATGATAGGGTCACTTCTCAAATCACCCCAGGTGTCTGATGCAGGAGCATCCTGGATGTAAGAGCAATCTTGCATCACCCAAAAATATTTCTAGTTTTCTTTTCAATAAGGGCTATCTTGTATAGAGCTACTATTTATGGGAACTTGCTATTTTTAGTAAGTTTGTCTTATGATCTCAGAATGTTATGGTTTCACAGTTGGAGGTTCATCTTAGTCATATCAACCTACCTGTAAAGTTTCATTACCGAATCAAGTCTAGTCTTGAAGATATTGAAAATTTTTGCAATTGGAAATAGGGTACAGAAACTTTGAACTCAGTTTTGAAGGCTTTAGAGGCCCCGAATGAGGTTGAAACTTTGGCTGAATGAAGCTTTCTTGATTCAAGCATTGTAGAGCTCCTCGCACCCTTTTCAAATTGGGGTCATAATAGTCAATCAGGTCAATGGGTGATGACTTATGGTCTCTGAAAGTTAGTGTTGGAAAAATAGTCAGTGCTCCCCTTAGGATTCGTGAAATGGTTTAATAGCCTCCTATGTTTTCTATAAGTCTAGTGGTTATATCGGGCACTAACAGGTCAATCTTTTGGTGCAACGGCAACCACTACTTGTAACAAGTGGTATCAGAGCTTGGTCATAGGTTTGAATCCCCTTGGGTAACACTAAGGGGGAGAGTGTTGGAAAAATAATCAGCACTCCCCTTAGGATTCATGACATGGTTTAACAGCCTCCTATGTTTTCTATAAGTCTAGTGGTTGTATCGGGCATTAACAGATCAATCTTTTGGTGCAACGGCAACCGCTACTTATAATAGTCGAGCCACCTAAAATGGCAGAAAATAAATTTCTTTCAAAATTTCTGTTCAGGTTTCAAAATTTATTTTGAGCTGACTTTGATATAATAAATTGAACAATAAAATAATTCTAAGTCTGGTCAGCCCCAAAGGCTAAATTTCTAGAACCTTCTTGGGTGGTGGAAATTGCCTATATAAGGAAGGCCCGTAGTGTTGTCTTAGGTAGTTTGGGATAGTTTTGGGTAGTAGATTTGGGTATTGATTCGAGGCTTTGTCCTACAGAATATTGTAAAGGGAATGCCCATGTGGCTTTGCATATTGTAATTCTGAAATTTGTAATTCCATATTTGTGGAGATAATAAGAAGCCCATTTTTTATTCTTGCAAATTGTTGTTGTTTCTCTATTTCTATTATATGTTTGTGGTATTAAGGGGAGCACCCTTCATCAAGTGCTATCAGAGAAGGAGTTTCTGAGTGTGTAAATAGATCCCTGATTATGAGGCAGTTTGCACCAGCACCGTGGGTTAGGGTTTTTGTGTAAACAAATCACCGACTGTGAGGTAGTTTGCACCAAGACCATGGTTAGGGTTTCAGTGTTACATATGAAAATGCCTCCATGAAGGCAACGTGGTGGAAGAGTTAGTGCTATGACACCTGAGGTTTGAGTGCTCTAGAGACAAGTGCGAGCATTGCAAGAAGAGATTCACAGAGGAATGAATCTTAATGTCAGAGATGAAAGTGAGGATGAAGCTGAGGGAGAAGGAAATTTAGATCAAGAAGAAGGTAAAATTTTGAACCAGGAGGAAGAAAGACTTTTTCAGGCCATTTCCAAGATTGGAAAAAGACCTAAGATTGAGGTTCTGACATTTTCAAAAAACCTTAACCCAGAAAAATTGATCGACTGGATCAATGAATGTGAAGAATATTTTGAGTATGAAGATATTGAGGATCTCGATCGGGTCAAGTTTGTGAAGGCCAGACTGAAGGGTCATGCAAAGATCTGGTGGTAAGAGATTCAATTGGAGTGAAATCAAAGAGGAAAGGATAAAATCACAAGATGGGATCCAATGGTGGATAAATTGAAGTGGCAGTTCATTCTTGTTGATTATGAGCTTGACCTACTGAGGAAGATGCAAATTTGAAGCAAGCAGGAAGATCTATTCAGGAGTATACAAAGGAGTTCTATCGAGTCCTCATTAGAATAGGTCATGCAGAAGCTGACAATGAGAAATTTTCACATTACCTTAATGGGTTAAGGCCGAGAATTCAGGAATAATTGAATCTGGTTTGAATGAACAGTATTGAATAGGCATACCAATTTTCCCTAAAAGTAGAGGAAAAGTTGAACAAGAAGTTTTAGAACAAACAAAGTAGAAGAGGTCATGATGGAGGATCTGGTGGATAGTCATATGGAGATTGAAATGAAGATCCAAAAAATCAATATGAGGTTAGTAACTATCAGAATCAGAGAGGAGATAATTTCAATCATCAGAGTAATAGAGATCATAGAGGAAGAGGAAGAGGACAAGGGTCTAGAAGAGGAGACTTTCATGGAACATGTGTTCACTATGGAGAAGTAGGGCATTTGAATGTCCTCAACACTGAGGAAGGATGGATAGGAGGAATGAAGTCTAGGCTAGAGTTGCACATGTAGATGAAGTGCCAGATCATCAAATTATGAAGATGTTGAAAGAGGAGAAACGTTGATCAACAAAAGAGTAATGCTCAGTGGTGAGAATGAACCTGAGCAAAGGAGGAGCTTGTCTCGCACTAGGTACAAGTGTGAGGGTAAGTGTTGTGATGTGATTATTGATAGCAGAAGTACTGATAATTTGGTGTTAGAAGAGATGGTGAAAAAGTTGAAGCTCAAGAGGTAGAAACATCCACATCAATATCGGGTTGCCTAGGTGCAAGATGACCATAAGGTCATGGTCAATGAACAATGCGTAGTAAAGTTCAAGATAGGCAGATACCATGATGAGATACTGTGTGATATCATATCTATGGATGCATGTCATATATTGTTGGGTAGACCTTGGCAGTTTGATAGGTGTGATGTACATGATGGTTGTGTGAATAACTATTCCTTGATAAAGGATGGAGTGTGAAATAAGCTAAAACCATTGAAGGAAACAGAAGAAAAGGTATGTGGTAATGCAAAAATAACTTTTGTACTTGTAGAGGTTGTAGAATTATTGAATGAGTTTCAGGATATTATATCTGATAATGTGCCTGATGGATTACCACCAGTAAGAAAGATCAGTCATCAGATGGACTTGATTCCAGGAGCCAGTTTGTCAAATAAGGAAGCACAAAGAATGACACTAGCAGAAAGTGAAGAGTTAAAGATAGATTTGAAGTTAGTTCATCACATCATCCATAGATTGTATATGGAAGTAGTCCAAGAAATGCATCTGAGTTGAAAAAGATAGATAAAGGAGAAATAAGTAGTGTTGAAGCTGAGGATTTTGCAGAACATTTGAAGAACATCTATGAGGAGGTGAGGAAGAACATTACCAAGATGAATGCATAGTATAAGGCTAAGGCAAATGAGAAAAGGAGGCATAAGGAATTTTAGGTTGGAGATGAAGTCATGGTTCATTTGTAGGAGATATTTCCAGTTGGTACATATAACAAGCTGAAAGTGAAGAAGTTTGGGCTATGTAAGATACTGAAGAAGCATGATTCAGGAAATGAATATGAGGTTGAGTTGCCTAGTGAACTAAATATTTCACCAGGATTTAATGTTTCAGATCTGACATAGTATCATGAAGGATGTGTTGAAGATGAGGTTACAGTAGCACAGTGGAGTGTTCCAACAACCAGTTCAGATATCAAGGAGATTGAAGACATACTGGATAGTCATGTTGGTAGAAGCACAAGAAAGAGGACATATGAAGAGTATTTGGTTAACAAAGGATGACTTGTTAAAGATTCATCATGGCTAACAAAGGAGGAGGTTAACCATCTTCATTTTCCTCTGCACACCTGAGTCATGACAAGGTCACTTCTCAAATTACCGTGAGTGTCTGATGTAGGAGCATCTTGGGTGTAAGAGCAATCTTGCATCACCCAAAAATATTTCTAGTTTTCTTTTCAATAAGGGCTATCTTGTGCAGAGCTACTATTTATGGGAACTTTCTATTTTTAGTAAGTTCATCTTATGATCTCAGAATGTTTTGGTTTCACAGTTGGAGGTTCATCTTAGTCATATCAGTCTGCCTGTAAAGTTTCATTATTGGATCAAGTCTAGTCTTGAAGATATTGAAAATTTTCAGTATTGAAAATAGGGTACAAAAACTTTGAACTCAGTTTTGAAGGCTTTAGAGGCCTCAGATGAGGTTGAAACTTTGGCTGAATGAAGTTTGCTTGATTCAATTATTGTAGAGCTCCTCATGCCCTTTTTGAATTGGGGTCATAATAGTCAATCGGGTCAACGAGTGATGACTTATGGTCTCCAGAAGTCAGGCCACCTGAAATGGTGAAAAATAAATTTCCTTCAAAATTTCTATTTGGGTTTCAAAAGTTATTTTGAGCTAACTTTGATTTAATAAATTAAAAAATAAAATAATTCTAAGTTTGGTCAGCCCTAAAGGCTAAATTTCTGGAACTTTCTCGAGCAGTGGAAATTGCCTATATAAGGAAGGCCCGTAGTATTATCTTAGGTAGTTTAGGACAGTTCTACATAGTAGATCTAGGTATTGATTTGAGGCTTTGTCCTATAGAATATTATAAAGGGAATGCCCATGTGGCTTTGCATATTGTAATTCTAAAATTTGTAATTTCACATTTGTGGAGATAATAAGAAGCTCATTTTCTATTCTTGCAAATTGTTGTTGTTTCTCTATTTATGTTATGTGTTTGTGGTATTAAGGGGAGCACCTTTCATCAAGTGGTATCAGAGCAGGAGTTCCTGAGTGTGTAAACAGATCACTGATTGTGAGGCAGTTTGCACTAGGACCATGGGTTAGGGTTTCTATGTAAATAGATGGCCGACTATAAGGCAGTTTGTACCAAGACCATGGTTACAATTTTACTGATACGTGTAAAAATGCCTCCATGAAGGGAACGTGGCAGAAGAGCTAGTGTTGTGACACCTAAGGTTAGAGCACTCTAGAGACAAGTGCGAGCATTGCAAGAAGAGATTCACAGAGGAATGAATCTTAATGTCAGAGATGAAAGTGAGGATGAAGCTGAAGGAGAAGGACATTCTGATTAAGAAGAAGGCAAAATTTTGAACCAAGAGGAAGAAAGACTTTTTCAGGCCATTTCCAAGATTGGGAAAAGACCAAAGTTTGAGGTTCTGACATTTTTAGGAAATCTTAACCTAGAAGAATTGAATGAATGGATCAATGAATTTGAAGAATATTTTAAGTATGAAGATATTGAGGATCTTAATCAGGTCAAGTTTGTGAAGGCTAGACTAAAGTTTCATGCGAAGATCTGGTGGTAAGAGATTCAATTGGAGTGAAATCGAAGAGGAAAGGATAAAATCATAAGATGGGATCACATGGTGGATAAATTGAAATGGCAGTTCATTCCTATTGATTATGAGCTTGACCTATTGAGGAAGATTCAAATTTTGAAGCAAGCAGGAAGATTTGTTTAGGAGTATAACGAGGAGTTCTATCGAGTCCTCATCAGAAATAGCCATGCAAAAGTTGACAAGGAGAAAGTTTCCCATTACCTTATTGGGTTAAGGCCAAGCATTTAGGAAGAACTGAATCTGGTTTGAATCAATAGTATTAAAGAGGCATACCAGTTTTCCCTAATAATAGAGGAAAAGCTGAACAAGAAGTTTGAGAGTAGACAAAGTGGAAGAGGTCATGATGGAGAATCTGGTGGATGGTCATATGGAGATCAAAATGAAGATCCGAAAAAGTAGGATGAGGCCAGTGACAGTAAAAATAAAAAAGGAGATAATTTCAATCATCAAATTAATAGAGATCAGAGAGGAAGAGGAAGAGGACAAGGGTCTGGAAGAGGAAGCTTTCGCGAAACATGTTTTCACTATGGAGAAGAAGGTCATAGGGAATTTCAATGTCCTCAATGCCAAGGAAGGATGGATAGGAGGAATGAAAGCCAGGCTAGATTTGCACATGTCAATGAAGATGACAGATCATCAAATTCTAAAGATGTTGAAAGAGGAGAAATGTTGATCAACAGAAGAGTCTTGCTGACTGGTGAGAATGAACATGAGCAAAGGAGGAGCCTATTTTGCACCAGGTGCGAGTGTGAGGGTAAGTGTTGTGATTTTATTATTGATAGTGGCAGTACTAATAATTTGGTGTCAAAAGAGATGGTGACAAAGTTGAAACTCAAGAGGTAGAAACATCCACATCCATATCGGGTTGCCTGGGTGCAGGATGACCACAAGGTCATGGTCAATGAACAATGTCTAGTAAAGTTCAAGATTGGCGAATACCATGATGAGGTATTGTGTGATATCATATCTATGGATGCATGTCATATGTTTTTGGGTAGACTTTGGTAGTTTGATAGGTGTTCTATACATGATGTTCATGCGAATACCTATTTCTTGATAAAGGATGGAGTGCGACATAAGCTAAAACCATTGAAGGAAATAGAAGAAAAGGTATGTGGTAATGCAAGAATAAAATTTTGTGATAGAGGAAATTTCATAGAAGGTATGCGGCATGAGCATATGTGTTTTTCCTTAATTCCAAAGGCTAGAAAAGAGGAAGTAGAAGATGTACCTGTAGAAGTTGCAGAATTATTGAATGAGTTTTAGGATATTGTATCCGATAATGTGCCTGATGGATTACCACCAGTAAGAAAGATCAGTCATCAGATGGACTTGATTCTAGGAGCTAGTTTTCCAAATAAGGTAGCACATAGAATGACACTAGAAGAAAGTGAAGAGTTAAAGATAGATTTGAAGTTTAGTTCATCACATCATCCATAGATTATATATGGAAGTAGTCCAAGAAATGCATCTGAGTTGAGAAAGATAGATAAAGGAGAAATAAGTAGTGTTGAAGCTGAGGATTTTGTAGAACATTTGAAGAACATCTATGAGGAGGTGAGGAAGCACATTAGCAAGATGAATGTGTAGTATAAGGCTAAGGTAGATGAGAAAAGGAGGCATAAGGAATTTCAGGTTGGAGATGAAGTCATGGTTCATTTGTGGAAGGAGTGATTGTAGTTGGTACATATAACAAGCTAAAAGTGAAGAAGTTTGGGCCATGTAAGATACTGAAGAAGTATGATTCAAGAAATGTATATGAGGTCAAGTTGCCTACTGAACTAAATATTTCACTAGTATTTAATGTTTCAGATTTGATAGAGTATCATTAAGGAGGTGTTGAAGATGAGGTTACAATAACACAGTGGAGTATTTCAGCAACTAGTTCAGATATCAAGGAGATTGAAGACATGTTGGATAGTCATGTTGGCAGAAGCACAAGAAACAGGACATATGAAGAGTGTTTGGTCAAATGGAAAGGATGACCTATTGAAGATTTGTCATGACTAAGAAAGGAGGAGGTTAACCATCTTGGTTTTCCTCTACACACCTAAGTTGTGATAGGGTCACTTCTCAAATTACCCTGGGTGTCTGATGCAGGAGCATCCTAGGTGTAAGAGCAATCTTGCATCATCCAAAAATATTTCTAGTTTTCTTTTCAATAAGGGCTATCTTGTGCAGAGCTACTATTTATGGGAATTTTCTATTTTTAGTAAGTTGGTCTTACAATCTCAGAATGTTCTGGTTTCATAGTTGGATGTTCATCTTATTTATATCAGCCTGCCTATAAAGTTTCATTGTCAGATCAAGTCTAGTATTGAAGATATTGTAAATTTTTGGTATTGGAAATAGGGTACAAAAACTTTGAACTCAGTTTTGAAGGCTTTAGAGGCATCAGATGTGATCAAAACTTTTGGTTGAATGAAGTTTTCTTGATTCAAATGTTTTAGAGCTCCTCGCGCCCTTTCTGAATTGGGGTTATAATAGTCAATCAGGTCAACGGGTGATGACTTATGGTCTCCGGAAGTCGGGCCACCTGAAATGGCAGAAAATAAATTTCCTTCAAAATTTTTGTTCGGGTTTCAAAAGTTATTTTGAGCCAACTTTGATGTAATAAATTGAAAAATAAAATAATTCTAAATTTGGTCGGCGCTAAAGGCTAAATTTTTGGAACCTTCTCAGGTGGTGGAAATTTCCTATATAAGGAAGGCCCGTAGTGTTGTCTTAGGTAGTTCGAGACAGTTCTGGGTAGTAGATCTAGGTATTGATTTGAGGCTTTTTCCTACAGAATATTGTAAAGGGAATGCCCATGTGGCTTTGCATATTGTAATTCTGAAATTTGTAATTCCACATTTGTGGAGATAATAAGAAGCCCATTTTCTATTCTTGCAAATTGTTGTTGTTTCTCTATTTCTATTATGTGATTTTGGTATTAAGGGGAGCACCCTTCATCATCAAGTTACTAAGAATGTTGGACAGAGAGGAATGTGGAAGAATGAGTTCACGGGTACTTTTTATAACTGTGGTGAAGCTAGTCATAGAAGTTGGCAGTGTACTAAGAAAAGAGTTGCATTAGTTGTTGAAGAAGACATTGAGAATGTTCCAGAGAAAGGTGAATGTCTTGTTACTAGGAGATTAGGTACATGTGTCCATGAACTAGTACAAAGGAGAAATTTGTTTAGAACTAGATGTAAGTGCAAGGATAAGGTATGTAATGTCATAGTTGATGGTGGCAGTTTTGAGAGCTTTGTTTCAAATGAAATGGTTAGTAAGTTGAATTTGGAAAGAAGGAAGCATCCTAATCCTTATCAGATTAGTTGGATACAAGATGTTTCTAAGGTTAGAGTTGAAGAACAATGCTTGGTTAAGTTTCAGATTGGATCTTACCATGATGAGATATTATGTGATGTATTGCCTCTGGATGCTTGTCATCTGTTGCTCGGTAGACCTTGGCAGTTTGACAGGAATTTTTTGTTTAATGGTCATGCTAATACTTATGTGGTTAAGCATGAAGGATCTCAACATAAGATGATACATTTACAGGAGACAGGGGTTAAGGGATGTGGAGTGATCAGGTGTTGTCCTTATGAAAAACCTTAAGAGCACAAGGTTGATGAACCTATTCCTATTAAATCTAGTTTGAAGGAGAAGAAGAATGATATCTCTTAAGAGTTTGTTGATATTAAGAGATAGATGTTCTTGCTGGAAGAGATGGTACAACATATGGTGACATTTGTGACAAAGAGAGATACAGATGGTATTGAGTTGGTTGAGGAGTCTGGAATGGATGAACCTTACCGGGGCACTAATGTGATCGGTAATGGTCAGAGTTAGTTGCTATCAGTTTCTGACCAGAGGGGTAAACAAAGTGGAAAGTAGGACTTTTTGCATGAGACAGTGAATGAGGTGAAGACTACTTGGGATGAAGGACAAGAGGAGATATGGGTGAAGAATAGATTTGGCATACCTGTTCTAATTCCCTTGAGGCGTTCCTGATTTCCTAATGAGAAAATCTTTCTTACTTGGGGTGTCTAATGTAGGAGCATCCTAGGATTCTTGACAATCCTATATCAACCAAAAAAATATGTTTGTCTTTGAAGATAGATTGTTGGTTTTGATCTTGGTTTGGTGGAGTTCTTACTTAGTTTGGGAGACTGGTTGCTTGGTTTCTATGGTTACCGGGGTGCTCAGCCTCTGAAGAACACTCGGTGACTGAAGGCATCGGCTCTCTGGTGCTCAGTGATAACTATTTTCCTCAGTCATTCTTGGCATGATCGGTTGACAGGTCCTAGGTTATTTCCTTTGTTTCTCTATGTTCTTGCTTATCGACTGGATTATTTTGTTGGATCGGCTTGGCCGACTAGTTCCATTGATTTGGGTCACACTCCTTGAGTTATGGATTGATCGTTGGATGTGTGGGGACCTAGATCTGGTGTGTTGCATTCTTCTATCTAGATCTGATGACTGTTGGGGCCATCTTTGAGAGTTTATTTATTTTGTAAGGCTATGTGAGAGCCAACTAATGTTTTAGCATTTAATATTTGTTTGTAATGGTTTATTGTTTCATCAGCCAACTTGTGGCTAGGAATTAGTATTTATAGGTTTCTTGGGTAGTTTTTTAGGGAGGAGGATATTGTTGGTAGGAAGGTTAGTAGCCTATGAGCTTAGGAACAGGAATATTTCTTTGAAGTTTGAGTACAAGTTTAGATCTTTCCTAGGTGCCTACTAAGGTGTTGTGTGTTGCAGACCTAGGCTAGCTGAATGCTGATGTTGTGGAAAAGATTTTGATCTGGTGAGATCTTGTAGACTGTTATTTTCTTTGTATTTGGCCATAACTAGGAAGGCCTTATAGCCTATCACATTTCATGTAATTGATGACTTGATGAATAAAGACTTCTACTATGTTTCAGATCTATTATTGTTAATATGTATTTTTGCTGCATATTGGTTTGGCTGCAAGGTCGGTCAGTCCTTAATTGGAACCACCAACCTTAACTATATCATTTTTGGTGCTCTCTTTATTGTCTCCTCAATCTATTCGCTGAAGGTTCTCATCTTTTGTCCCGGGTTCATCTTGGATGCACAAGTGTCCGCTCCTCATTCTCGATCTTCAAACATTCTTTTGGTTAGTACCTATCATGTATTGCTACATCCTACATGAGATTATTAGTATCATATACATTGCATTTCCATTTGCATCTATAAATTACATTTACATACATTCTACATCTACATATCCACATACATGTGCATTCGTTATAAGCATAAATCAAATCATACATTACATTTATCTATCATTGCATTTGACATTGCATATACATATAAAATAAAAACATGTGCATATTCATTTGCATATTCATAAAACATCATGTGCATCTCATATCTAATCCATACATCTAATTATATAGGAAACATCTCATAAACATCAACATAAAAGCAATATATACACAATTACAATGATATCAAAATGATGATCTCATATATCTCGGTCGATCAATGTCAATGTACATCAAAAGAATGGTGCTAGTCGAGTACAGTATCAAAAATGGGCTACAATGTATGTCAATCATGAGCCTAACTCTTCCCATCACCACTTGGAGGAGGTGGACGTGGAGGCATTGGTCTCTGTGGGGGTGGTCCCTGTGGAGGTGGACCCTACGGTGGTGCCTGAGGAGGTGCCTGCGGTAGAGGTCCCCGTGGAATGGCTTGTGCCCTAGCATACTCTGAGAATGATGAAACCTACTTTTCTAGATCTAGCACTATGCCAACATATGTTTCATAATAGTAGGCTGACTGTGTAGCCTCACATCTCACCTCTAGCTATGCTCTAGCTAGCGCCTCCTACAACCCTCTAATCTCATAGTATCACTCTAATATGCGGGTCTCCTAGACAATGACCTGGGTGTGATAGGCATCCCGCTCCCACGATACCTATGTGATCCTCTCTTGGCTATTCATGAGAGCCTCCTATAGTTGTGGTACCCATCCTCCCATAGGTGCATCCTACATATCAGTATCATTGACCTATGCCCCCTTGTCGGGAGGCAGCTAGTGAGAGGAGTCACCTATCCTCTACCTAGTCAACCTCTGTTGGGTCCCATTGCTCCCTGCACCTGCATCTGAACACATTGTCCTAGGAGGGATTGGAGTCTACCCACTCCTCAACCTTCAAGACTCTCTGTTGCTACTGTTGAGCAACCTGCTATTGCCCAGGTTGTTGTACTGGTATCTGCTACTGCACAGGTACCTTGTTAGAAATAGGAAATACTAAGAGGGGAGGGTGAATTAGTATTTCACAAAATTTTATTTTTTCCCACTTATGGATATAACAAATTACTTTAAAGCATAAGAAACTAAATAGCATACATAACAGTAAATGTAAAGAACTCATAACACATGATATGTTCTCGAGGAAACCTTGGCCAAGGGAAAACCCTGGTGGGGATGGTGCCCACAAAGATCCACTAATCAAAAGATATCTAGTTAAGGATGTTGACCCTATTAGGAGCCTATTACAATCATATAGTGTATCAGTCCTGGTTAAGGGACTATAGGCCTTGTTAGAAGCCTCAACCCTATTAGGAGTCATAGATACAAAACCTGATTACCAGATGAGCTCACTACCCAAACAAGTAATACAAATGTTTACTAATTATAATATGGTACTACTTACAACTTCAAATCAACAACTTTCGCTACTATCACAAGTTACATATATTACATGTTACATTTCAAGTATGTTTGGTACATCTTTATTTATGCAAGATACAAACATAATATCTTTCTCTTGTCAGCTTGCATATATTTATCCAAGAGTAAACATCTAGGATGTCATCTCTTTATAATATTAAGTCATTATTTTGACAAGAAAAATAATCCCTTAATTCATTTACTATTTCTATCTTCAAAACTGCTTTGTCGGTTGTACTCTATCATCGGTAAAATAGTCATAACTTTGTCCGTACTTTCCATACTCTTTTGCACACTGAGATGAGATATCCTTAGACACCATAGAGTCTATGTTCAACTACATAAACTTTGATCATGCTCTAGTGAACGTCGCCAAAACAAACTGTATCGGGTGCTCTATCAAAAACATTGTTTCATACTTAGACAATTTTAGTCTGCGATCTTCCATACTTTCTTTCCAGCTTATGTGATCTTCATAGAGGACATATGTTTCCATAATGACAACATCTATGTACATACCTCAGCCAAATTTCCAACAATCTCCCTCTTTGTCATTGGTGGCAACATATGAGAAAATTGGCTAAGTGTACAAGTCAAAATCTCAAAATTTGTATCAAAATTGTGGCCATAGTATAAAATAAGCATACTATCCTTATATCTCCTCAAAAATATACACATAATCTATAACACTTCATAATACTCCATAGAACTCCCCCTATGAGTATCCTTCCTTATTATATAGACAATTTTCTAAGTATCTCTCCCCCTTTGACAATAATGACAAAATAAAGGGTGGAAAGGGATATACAAAATTGTGTCAAAACTTTTACCTTACTATCTTATTGCAAAGCCGGTAGGCTTGCAACACAATCTGAAAAATCTATCTTCCAAGTCTCAAAATCTTTCTCCCATGCCTTCTTTATTGATTCTGCTACATTGAGTAAAGTACTCAATCCGTATGCTACAATCTGACAAGCTTAGAGGGACTCAAAATTGAACTTCTGAAATGTTGTCTTAGTAGTAAGACATTTATCTAGCTACTCTTCTATTATAGTCAACTTCATTGAGACATGCTCTCTCAAGATGTTTATTCTGATAATTTTCTTGTTATTCTCATCATTCAAAGTCCTTATCTAATCACATAATTTTCTGATCTTATTCTCAACTGTACTGATCTTTATGTTTAGGCTGGCCAAAGAGTTTGTCTCTGCTACAATTTCATCTTGCTTCTCTTTTATCTTCTTCTCTTCCTCAATTAAAATATTTTCAGATTTTGTACACTGAATGTACAAACACTTTCTAGTCTCAAGATGTTTCCTTAAGTCCTTAATGTGTCTGTCAAGGCTGTCAATGTCATTTTTGATATTCTGACTTATATTCTACACCATCTCAGCTTCATAAGCTATCTAAGCCTTAACCTTAGCAATATCAGTCAAATTAGTGAACTCAACATCAAAAAAATTAATTACCATCTTTTCTCTCTCAAGTGGATCCGAATCAAAGACTTTTTTAAATATCACACTTTGTAGCTTCTCAGTCAAATCTTTCAGACTACCTTCCAAATTCTTAACTTTCTTATTCTTACCAATAATTTTGTTCAAAGAAGTGATCAACTCTAATTGATCATTGTCATCAACTTCCTTGCTCAAATCTTCAATCAATGTTCCTATTCCTTTCTCCTTTCTAGTCTTAATTAGGAGTAAGATTGATGTCTTCTTGTAGTTCAATAGGTGTATGGGCCTCTATTTCCATTTGCACTTCAATTCAAGTAGTCTCTATTTCAATACTCTTTTCTTGCTCTCCCAAAACCAAATTGTCAACAATGTTATCCAAATTGTTGAGTACTGCATCATCTGAATCTAAAGTAACTTTTGTTCCTTCAATGTCCATAGATTATGTGCCAATGTTTATAGAAGAAGAGGGAATATCTTCAACTTCAACTAACTCTGCTACTGCCTATGCTTGTTCTGAACTCTATTTCTCTGCTGGTTCTACAACTGATTGATCTTTGCTATCTTTTCCTACTACCAAGTTTGCTAGCACTTGCACAACTGCCTGTTCAGTTTCAGTCTTCACTTGTTCATACTAACCTCCCATTATTTGTATAATTCTTCTTTTGGTTCATAATAGGGTTTCAAGTGGCCTGAGGATCTATTTAAGGTGGTCATCATTTCTTATCTCATAGAACTATCTAATCACATTCTCTCTCATTTTAGTATCTTCTTCTTGTGCTCTCAACTTTCTTCTCACAAGTTTGTTGTATAAATCTTCTGGTATCTTTCCATGAATAGTATCAAATTTCTTGTTTGTCAAAATCATACGTGTAACCATTGCATTCTCAAGATTTAATCTGTCAGAGGATCCATATAAATCATAGTATTTATTCATTTTGGTAAATTCTCCATGCTGCATTATATCTTCATTAACTCTTTCTATCCTTGGTTTCCATGATTTCTTCTTTATTGTCACTTCATCATCTTTAATCTCTGCAACTCTACTAGGTACTAGTGGAACAATTGTTTTCTATCTTTTACCTGGTCCTGAAGCACTTGCCTTCATTCTTTTTCTTGGTGCTGAAGAAAAGGGTTTCTCTGTCTGACTATTTTCTTGCTCCTTCTCAGATTCTTCAACCTTTACCTTAACTTGAATAGGTTCTGCACTTGATGCCAAAGGTGGGATTAATAGTATCTCACTTTGCCTTATTGCTTCTACAATCTTTCTTGCAATATCAAATTCTTGCTCACTCATACCTGATTCTTTTAGAATTTTCTTTATTGTAGACTCCACTCTCTTCTTTGATTGTTTGTCTTCCTTAAGTGTCTTTGCTGAATCAAAGTTTTCATCATATGTTCCAAATCTTTTTCTATGAGCATCAACTTTACTTTTCAACAATCTACTAACATATACTTTTGTTTCAACTTCAGAGATTTCATAGCCAAGAGGGTCTATGAATTCATGTCTAGGTTCTACTACCTCAATGTAAGTGAAATCAGTATCAACCATAAAACATATATCATCTTTGTATTTCTCAACTAGGGATGGAGGAATTCTTGATCTATTTACCACAATCTTCTGAAAAGTTTTCAACACTAACTTTACATTGTCATTAACCTTCTCAATAACATGTTTCATGTAAACTTTATTGATTCTTGCCATGGTATTCTCACCATCATTCCATTTAATAGTGTAAGGAAATATTCTTAGCAAATGGAAGAGCATGTAAGTAACCAATGAGGAAAATCTAAAGTGAGTGTATTTAGCTTTCTTTATCTTTTCCAAGTTCTCAAACAACTGTATTCTTAGAATTTCACACATATCCATAGGCTTCTTCTCCACACACATCAAATAAGCAATGTGTACCATACCTACTAGCATATCATCTTCTCTAGAGCTTCCATAGAACTTTGTTGTCAAAATCTTACACAAGTATTTTACATCATCTTGCTTAATCTTACTAATGACTATACCTCTGCCATTGTATACTGAACCGGTGTTTTCAATCACAATCTTTCTCATGTTTTTCTCATTCAGTGGAATTGCACCAACTTTTGATAATCCAGTCACATCATGAATTAGGTCTGTAGTTATGTCTATAACTCTATCTTCTAACCAAAATTTACCATTATGTATCTTGCTCAAAATTATCTTAGTACACTCCTCATCATCAAATTCATATTTCATAGAGTACTCAATGATTTCATTTTTTTCTAGATGTTCATAACCTTGTTTCACTGACATATCTGAGTTGTACAATATCTTATATTCACCATTAAAATCACTCTCCCTTAGGGTTTCATAATTGCATCCAAGATAACTTTTAACATTCTCTAAATGAAGAACTCCATCTGGTACAAATGATAAGGCTAAACTAGCATCTCTTCTGAGGGTTCAATTGGATCTTTCTTATTTCTAGGTCTATTCTTATCCTTAATGTTGTGAATCAATGACACATCCATGATTATATCTGATTACTTAAGCTGATTCAAGATCTTAGTCAGATAAATACCTTAAATTCACAAAATTAGGGCTCTCACTTGATCAACACTTCAAACTTCTACAAATCACTTCCAAACTTCTTTCTTCACTTCCAAATCACTTCTTATCACTTGATAATCATAATAAATTTGATTTCAATCTTTTAATACTTAGCATTTACTCGATTTGACATCACATTCAATTATTTTGCTGCTAAAATGCCAAAAAGATGATTCTATAAACCTGCAACCATAAATCTTCTTGCGACCTTACAAAACACAATATTTCTTTTTGAGCACTTAACCATAGCATTAGTATAACATAACAAACCTTCATCTAACTATGAAAAACTTAACTCATTCAAAATCTAATTCTATACTAATTCTAAGTTCCTAAACTATAGAAATTTACATAATTTAAGTGCTTAAAGAAGGGTTAGGTAAAGATTCATTCTTACCATCAGATACATTACCTTCCTGATTACTTTCAATGCTGAATATACCTCCTTGATTTGTGCCTTTAACAAATTTTACTTCATCTTCATTGCTACAGCAACCTTTCTCTTTGTTTCTTGCATTTTCATTCCTTTTTGCATAGTTTCTAGGATTAGGGTTATGATGATAACCTCCATTGTTCATTCTGCAAAATCTTGTTGTGTGTCCAATCTTGTAACATATCTGTCAAGTGATTCCATTGGTTCCATATCTAGGTGTTTGCTGATTGATTTGTGTCCTACAATTTCTAGCAATATGTCCAATTTTGTTGCATCTGAAACATACTATTCCATTTCCTCTTTTCATGTCTTTAGTTGATCTTTGATCTGCATTGTTAGTATTTCTAGGCATTCTACTATTGTAATTATTCTCAATAACTTTAGATCTTCTACATTCAATAGCTCTATGTCCAAAACCATGACAATTATAACAATATCCACTAAGAGGTTTGAATTGTTTACCTGTACAATCTCTCTTCATATGACCAATGGTATTACAAGAAAAACATCTACCTTTGAATTCTCTTAGCATACCTTTGGATGATTCATCTTTCTTCGGTGGTTCTTCTTTCTTTGGTGCATCTTCTTGCTTCGGTGATTCTTCTTGCTTTGGTGCATCTTCAGATTTGTTCTCATCTAACCTTTTTTCTTCACTGCTTTCACATTCATTCAAATTTGGTTTCTTGCTTTCACTAACTATCTTCAATATGTTAAATCCAAGACCAGTTTTGTCATAGAATGGTTTTCCATAAGATACTTGCTTATCAATCTTTTCACTATTTGAATATAGCCTCTCAAGTTGTTGTTTGGATTGAGTTAATTCACCTTTCACAATTTTGTTATATTTTTCAAGTTCATCATACTGCAATTTGACTTTATCAAATTCGGATGTTACCTTGCCAAGTTTAGATTTTAGATCTTCATTTTTATTCTTTAAACTTTCGTTCTCAGATCTCAAATTGTCATTTCCATCTTTCAAGCTAAGCTTCAGATTTGCTATCTTCAATTCATGTTTAAGGATCACATTTTCCTTTTCTAAATCATCACAATCTTCAACAAGAATTTCAAATTCCTTCTCAGATTTTAGATCTTCTATCTTACCTTTCAATTTGTCAATAAGATTCTTTGCATCATCATACTTCCTTTTCAAAATGTTTCTTTCATCAGTAAGCATATCAATTTGCTCAAGAGCTTCTTCAAGATTCTTCTGTAATTGATCCATATCCATAGAGATCTTACTCAAGCTACTAGGCTTTCCTTGAATGTTTCTTCTCTGAGTAACTAAGCTCTGATACCAATTGTTAGAAATAGGAAATACTGAGAGGGGGGGCGAATCAGTATTTCACAAACTTTTATTTTTGCCCACTTATGGATATAACAGATTACTTTAAAGCATAAGAAACTAAATAGCATACATAACAGTAAATGTAAAGAACTCATAACACATGATATGTTCTTGAGGAAACCCTAGCCAAGGGAAAACCCCGGTGTGGATGGTACCCACAAAGATCCACTAATCAAAAGATATCTGGTTAAGGATGTTGACCCTGTTAGGAGCCTGTTACAATCATATAGTTTATCAGTCCTAGTTAAGGGACTATAGGCCTTGTTAGAAGCCTCAACCCTGTTAGGAGTTGTAGATACAAAACCTGATTACCAGATGAGCTCACTGCCCAAACAAGTAATACAAATGTTTACTGATTACAATATGGTACTACTTACAACTTCGCATCAACAACTTTCACTGCTATCACAAGTTACATATATTACATGTTACATTTCAAGTATGTTCGGTACATCTTTATTTATACAAGATACAAACATAATATCTTTCTCTTATCAGCTTGCATGTCTTTATCCAAGAGTAAACATCTAGGATGTCATCTCTTTATAACATTAAGTCATTATTTTGACAAGAAAAATAATCCCTTAATTCATTTACTAGTTCTATCTTCAAAACTACTCTGTCGGCTGTACTCTGTCATCCGTAAAATAGTCATAACTTTGTCTGTACTATCCGTACTCTTTTGCACACTGAGATGGGGTATCCTTAGACACCATATAGTCTATGTTCAACTACAAAAATTCTGATCATGCTCCAGTGAACATCGCCAAAACAAACTGTATCGGGTGCTCTGTCAAAAACACTATTTCATACTTAGACAATTTTAGTCTGTGATCTTCCATACTTACTTTCCAACTTATGCGATCTTCATAGAGAACATATGCTGACATAATGACAACATCTATGTACATACCTCAACCAAATTGCCAACATACCTGCTATCCCTACTCCTATTATGCAGGCTACTGTGGTGCCCTCTAGCCCATGCCAATAGGATCTATGAACCTTGGGAAGGGGTGAGCCAAGATATGATCTTTGTATGCAGGTGTCATCCCTGTATTGGTGACATCTACCATGTAGTCCCTCTAGGATGGAGGTACTTGTGCCTTGATCATGCATCTACCCTAATCCAACCTAGGCTACCAGCCCTTCTTCGTCTCATCAATGAATCGGGCATATGTGCAGTACTCCTGGGAGACATCTTGCGATCTCCCAAACTGACGTAAAACCTATGTGAGTAGGAAGCACTCTATGATGGTGATGGTGCATCTAATCAATGGATGTGAGATGAACATGTGTGGGAGCTCTCACTGAGCATCATCCCATGGCTCCATAGCTACCCAAGGTCTCCATATAACTATTGCCATATCATCCAGCTACCCACGCCACTGCTCTCTCTTACCCAGCGCTGGCTAGGTCATAGGTCCTATGTACCTATATATGTACAGCTCTAAAGGCTATCGTGTATCATGAAAGATTGGCCTACATACGGGGAGATGCTCCCAAGCCCATACCTACAACACAAAGACTCCTACGGCCATGGTCTGCACACTCTGATACACGATCTTGTGCATCTCATGGTACATATGAGTGAGCATACACTAGCCCCATCCAAACCTAGCAGCTGGCCTATCCAGCATCTGCTACAACATGCGACCCCAGCCACACTCCAATCCATGTTGTCCTTGATCTAGAACCAAGTAATAGCTCAAGAATATAGCCAAGATGACTGCTAGTCTATGACCACCTCCATATCTGTTGATCAACTCCTCCCATGAGATGGCCCGACCCATCACTAGCTCATCTCAAAATATGGCCCTTAGTGCCAGTGTACCTGCTCTCGGCTGGATGTCATACTCCACATGGGCCCCATGGAATGGTATCCTTAGTATCTAATATATGTCCTCAAGAGTAACTATCATCTCCCCCATCGGTAAGTGAAATGTGTTCATCTCCGATTGTAAATGCTTAACTAGTGCCCCCAGTAGTCTGTGATTCACCTAAATGTCAGGCAGATCACATGGATATGTCAATCCTAGCCCATTAATGTGGGCACCCTTAGCATCAGTCAATCTCTGTACCAGCTCACCAATAACTAGGTGATGAGACCAGAACACAACATCTTGGAATTCAACCTGCAAAGCAAGTGATGACATTTGATCAGTATCTCAATTATGATGGCTTTTCAAAGAAATAAAAGCAAGTGAGGCTATGCATATATCCTAAACATGACATTGGGATGTTCTAATTGGCTAATTTTATGCAAAATTGGGCAAAGACTTTGTAAAGTTGTAGCAGCTTCTCGTGCAAGATTTTCTTTGTTGCACGAGATGGGATCCTTCTCTGCACAAGACTTCATCATTAGGGATGAACTCTCACGTGGCATCACCAAGCATCTCGCATGAGCTCACGAAGATGCCCCAGGCGAAGAAGCCCTAACCCATGTGAGAGAACCATTCTCTCGCACGAGGGGCGACTGGGGTCGACATGAGGAAACTGTTTCCTCATGCAAAGATTGAAGAACTAGACTCTAAAATATCTAAAATCTAACCTAAATGACCTAGAAAGCATTAAAAACTTGAAATGCAAGATGGTTTATTGACTACTCACAGCTGGGTCATAGTCGGTTGGTCAGTTGTGTCATCGGGAGTGCTTGAATCGATGTGTATGCACTGGCATGTTCTCCATCTCTCTCAAAGCTCTCAAATCACTAGAAGTCAAAGTGAATAATGAATTGAAAATGACCCCTCCGAGCCTTATATAGCTTTTGACCTAATTTTTGAAAGTGCTATGTTTTGCATGAAAACTTCACCCTTGGCTAAATCGACCATTCTGAATCCATTTTTGGGCTTGAAATCAAAATTTGACACTCCTAGATAGCTCAAAATTGTGTTTTAAAATTTTGGGACCATCGGGATCAAACGCTTGTGCAATCAGCCTTCTGATGTCATTTTCTTGCCAGAATCACGTGGCAGCATCATTTTCTTGACATCTTCATCATTTTTATCAAAAGTCAACTCTAGTCAAATTTAGTCAACCATGGTCAAACTTGGTCAATAGGACCTCTAAATCACTCCAAATCACTTCTACAGCTCCTCAATCCTTCCTTAATCTATTCTAAGTTCCTCTGGATCTCTGATTTTATCTCTATCTGCAACCTTTTCTGTCAATCATGTTTTTGACATGTCATCTTTCGATTTCACTCCAGAGGGGGCAAGATGATTACATCATTGAATCTTGTCAAATCAATTCTTGAATCAGTCTGATTTGAATCAAAAGTACTCATCGCTTGGGGCATCTCTTCAGTAGGGGCATCTTTGGGCCTCACATCTTGTCATCTTGTCATCTATCTTTTAGGTATCTGAGCAATCTAACTCGGATCCTCGGGAATCAAGCTTTGTTCTAGAGATGGTTCTCAAACTCTATTAGGTATTAGGGCAATCTAACCCTAATTCCTGTCAAGCTTCATTCTAAAGATGGCTCTCAAAATCTCTTTTGGACTGTTATCTGGGCAATCTAACCCGGGTCTCAGAGGACTAAGCTTTGTATTGGGGAAATCTAACCCTGGTTCTGGAGATAGTCCTAAATTTGCATCAATTATCATTCTACCAATGGGTATTGGGGAAATATAACCCTGATTCTAGTCTTCTCTCAAGTGGTAATCTGACCGAGGTCTTCGCAATCTAACTTAGACTTCAGAGAATCATGATTCGTTCTAAAGTTGGTTCTACATCTCGATCTGATTAGTGTCTTGGAAATCTAACCTCGACTTCTGAGGGTTAAGCTATGTTCTAGAGATAATCTTGAAATCTCATCATCTATCACATCAGACTATTCTTTGAATCAATGCATTGCTCGCACATCAATTTTAAGAGGGTCAAAATGTAATACCCCAAAATTGGCACCTTACAATTCTAATCTTTCACACTCATCAGCCAAGGACAAACATGGTTTCATAAATCCTTGAGTTTTGATTTCCATGTAACTTATATTTTCAATTTGAAGATGCACTCAACAGTTCCATCATAGAAACACTCCAACTATTTGAATGGCCATTCTTGATCACCAAACATTGATATACAAGTTAAATTACTCTCTCATTAATCCTCAATTTTAAACCATAAATGTACTTACATTGTCTACTACTATGAATTTTGTAGAAGGTTTGAGAATCTACTGTATTTAAGAATGTAAAAGCTATTTTCATTATCCAACTTCAGATAATTACTTCAAAAATTATCCCCCATGCATACAATGTAAGAAATTCTTTTAGACAAATCATATGAGAAAACACTATTTGCAACTAAGTGTGATAAGGAATAGAATGTTATGTATCCAAACACTAAAACATTCATTATGTAAAATAGAGAGTATGCAACCATGGTCTAAACTGATTAGAACAAAGTGGTGCTACAATAATTAAAGAAAGAGAATTGAAAATTGAAATTGAAAAAACATTTTGAATTTGCATACAAGGGCTAAATAATGCATTCCTACAAATCCATCACATGCATACCATACTCAAATACTTAACTGCCTTAATTTCATGTAAGTTACCTATGAGAAGACAGTTAATCTACCTATGATTCAAAGAGTCTTGATCCAATTAGCAGATCAACAATGCAATCCACAGTCAGCAAAACATAATGCAGTCATTGAACATTGGGAAACTGATCTGCATCCACCATCGCACATGACAATAATTATCAAAAAGTCAAAAGTAATCATCGGGACTATTTGCCATTGCTCCTAACCATCATTTTCAAAGTATTTCTTTATTAAATGAAGAATTGGTTTTCCCCTACTCCTAGGACGTAGAATTTGGCACAATGAAAGATAGGAGAGGTGGACAAACTAAGGGAATGAAGGAGTAAAGGCTTGTTCCAAATATCAGTCATAATGGTATGCACTGGCATCCTATGAATTGATATTGATAAACAACACACCTTGCAAAATATATACATTGCATCAAGGGTATTATCACAAATGCGACTCCCATTCACAAAACTGAAAATGTCTTTCATTAATCTCAATGATTTCTGATATTCACAAGGACAAATTCAAAGGTGGCTATGGATAGGAAAGAAGTTAAGAAAGTCCATATACCCAAGGGAAGTTGGTGTGAGATAAATTGAGATATATGAAATGTAGAGATAAAGTAAATAATATCGACGATGAAGTATGGAATGGTATGAAAGATATAAAGATATAAATGAAGTCTGTGGAATCTTGAGAATGAGGCACATAAATCAAATATACACCTGCAAAGATCAAGCCCTCTATTAAACTGAATGCAAATCAATAAAGATAAAATCATATATTAGTAGATAAGAAGTTTGTTAACCGAGATATCTAGAATCAATTGAACAACAAAGGAATAGTCAACCACTAGGAATTCAGTCCTAGGAAGGAAGTCAATGTGAACAAGATGATGCAGTTCATCAAAAGCACACATGGTTTTTGCATCAAACCCCCCTACAAACTACAAATATGGCAGACAAATAAATGGAAAAAGAAAACATTACTCAAAGCAATATAATAACAATTGAGGCCATTTATCCACATGTCACATGAAGTGAATATTTACTTGATGAGCTCTAAAAGAAAAACACACACCCTAAAGAAGCAAGAATTCCTATGCAAGCTCCTTTTCTGAGTTTCCCATCAACTCCAGCTCTATAGATATTCATCTCATGTATCTCTTTGCTAGCTTAATGGAACCTAGCTTTATATGTATCAAAGAAGATCATTAAATTATGAGTTTGAACATAAGCATAAATTCATACATTCAAAAGGGAGAACAGTACCAAAATGATGCTTCTAAATAAAAAGAGTAACATTAATAAAGTATGACTGATTATTATCAAGAATATGTTCATTTGGCCTTTCTAGATTTTTCTATATTATGTTCACTCTCTTATCTAATTTGATGAACATGGTGATGCAGATTGGTTGATGGACATGTTTAAGAAGTAAAATATTTCTTAAAATGAATGAGAAATAATATGGAATAAGAAGTAGGTTTTTTTGACCATTAAATCTACGTCATTGGTTTAGTTTGAGCTTAACTTGGTTTCGAGAATAGTTTAATATTACCTACTTAACAAGGCCAACCAAGTGAAGGTGGAAGCTCATTTGGCCCCTCCACCCCCCCTAACATCACTCTAAATTCCCCATTAACATCTAATAACATTCATTCATTCATTCATCCATTTTTGAAATATAACATTCAATCATTATAATCACATGATAACATTCATTAACACACAACATTCATGGATAATTCATTAACACATCATTCATCAACATTTACTAGTACAAAATTACATCCATTATGACAATGTTCTTTCATTAGCAAAAAATGTTAATTACAATCATTTCTTTTTTGGTTTCTTGCTCATTTTTGTAAGGTAATGGCTAAGTGGAGCATCAATATCCTCATAATTATCCTCCTCTAATGATTCTAATGCCAACTCATGTCTCCTCGTCATCTGTTCAGGAACAGGAGGCTGCTGCACCAAAGGGGGGTCCGCTCCAATAACAACTACGTGATGGGTTAAATTCACACCATTTTATATTAGTGTTACAAGTATTTAATTAAGTAAAAGAACTATAAATCAAAAAAGAAATTTAAAATAACAAAACATAGATTTTCTTTACCTGAATGTGCCACATGATCTACATGGTGATCACTCTGAAAATCCTCCACTCGTTTAGCATGACATTCTGTATGCTCTAAAATATACACAAAAAAGGTTACACCAATTTCAATTTAAGATGTTAAATTGTATTAATAATTACATAATTAATTTTAAATAGAAAATGAACACCTCCATCGACACTACGATGCACATCAGGGGCTTCATCATGCAACTTAGGATCTGTGTTACAATTAGGAGGTTGCATTGCAATGTCATGTGCATTATTATCAAATAGATTGTTGCTCAAGTATTCAATTTCAAATATATTTTTTTGGCATATTTACCTATTCACATGATGTAGGAGACTCTTGGGTTGGGCCAGTGGAAGCTTGATGTAGGCGTTCAGCCACAGTTTGATAGCCTTCCTTGAAGGCAATTTTTTTGTGTTCTATCGTGGCCTCTAAATTAATTTTTGAGCCCTGCATTTTTTAATTAATCAAAATTATTTGCATTTTATAAATAATTTTTCTCTAGAATTCATTTATTGCTACTTACAATTCATGCTTTAATTTTGGAATATCCACCAGAGCCAAGTTTGTGCTACCCAATATTTTGCAGCCTGGCCTTTGTTGCCTTTGATGTGTCCTACAACCTATGAAAAGTTTGAAATATGTTAGATGATATAGATATAAAGATCACTAATTAGTGCATCATTACATTGTACTAGTAGTTAATACTATTGCATACCTTCTTCTCTCATTTTCTGGTGTAATTCCTCTTTGAGCATCCCCTTTCTCCTTTTCATCCAAAATGAACTCATTCCAATCCCTCACTAGAATAAAAGGAAGATGCTCATACTTTGGGTTCTGGACGAGACTCCTTCTATATGAGTCCCTCACAGTCTTAATATTTTTGGTAGCTTTTTCTAAAATTTTCTTCTCCTCAAAAATATTACTACCAAACTCATGCTCTAAATCTTTAATGAGCTGATCTTTTAATTTTTTGTCTTGCTAGTTCAGCCTTTTAAGAAAAAACAAAAAATTGTTAGATAGAAAAATTAACTAAAATTGTGTACCTTGAATATAGTAAAAGAAAAGCCCTGAATGAAAGGAAAAACATTGTACCAATTAATGATATGAAATAAAAATAGTGGGATAGGGTTAGTTCACTTATGATGTTCCACCTTGTACATAGGGTGGGCCCGAATATCTTCAATGTGAGGTCATAAAGAGTCTTATAAAAAGAATCATTTCCTGCAAAAAATGTCATGGGATCATCAATCCAAAACTTTTTATGAATAGGTAAATGCATATTACAATATAAAAAGTAATAATTTTAAAGTACTTGGAAGCTCAGGATATTTTAAAGGCATCAATTCTTTATCGTCAATCAGCAATGACATCTGGATAACTCACATGCTAGAAACACGGGTAGATCTAGGAAACGATGGTAAATTATCACCAATACAAGTACTCTATTAAACATGATTAAAACAATGAACATAAATAATGTCAGTTTTCTCTTAAAGAAAATTACATTTTTGTAAACAATAATGAGCCTTAAAGAGGAAACATCAGTCAAAGAACAATGGAAGTAATGTCAAGGGCATAAATATCAACTTTTAGTATTATCATCTTGATCCCAATAGATCTTTAACTAATATGATTTGGTGACAAATTTGAGTCAACCCTCGAGAGAGATTATCAAATGAATATGCTTCTAGGGACATTAACAAGATCAATTTTTGGTGAATATGTAGGGGCTAGAAATTATGTTGCATTAATTGCCAGCTTTGATGTAGATTCCAATGCAATAGTCACATTTAATAATAAAAATAATAGCATAACTCTTTGATCTGTTAGTACTCCCCATGACTGTAAGAGTTTGGTGTTCAATATTGCAAAGGTTAGGGTGGAAAGATCTTAAATGAATATGACAATGTTGGAAAATTTGTTTGAGAATCCTATAAAGAAAATGCCACCTCATATGAAGATGGCTCCATCACTGATATGGTTTTTCTAGAGAAGATAAATACTTCAAGGGAAAATACTAATTATTTGTGGTACATCACAAGATTGGGAGTTGGTGATGATGAGCTACTCATTATAAAGGAAGCATATCAAATATTTCTATACAATCATCAGGATGTACATTTTGTTAGGAATAGTCCCAAGAGATAACTGAGAGGGGGGGTGAATCAGTTATCTACAAGTTTCAATTCTTTATCCAATTAAGTATACTTAAACATAAAGCATAAAAACAATGAAAGAACACTTGAACACAACACCAATATTTTGGTTACAGAGAAACCCAAATAGGTAAAAACCCTAGTGGGAATTGACACCCACTAATAGGTATTATGATCCTTGTTAGAAGGTCCTTAACCCTGTTAGGAGTTTGTTTACAATATATTTAGTATAGTAGACCTGGTCAAGGGTCAGACCCTATTAGGAGTCTTTTACAATAATCCCTATTAGGGGAGAGGACACACTATCCAAGAGCACACTGCTTAAAGGGGTGAAGGCTACAACCTTCTGAATAACAGATACACACTATATCTGGATCTTGGTGAACTGCATTTAGACCTACTATCTTGATCAGTTCCAATGTATAGAAAAAACACTTTACATGGTCACATAGACCTTCTTCTAATGGCTCAACACTTCACACACTCTACTTTGATCTTCACAATCAACTATGAACCACCCTCAAGAAATCACAAATGACTGCCTATAAATATCTTTCCTCTAAATGATATAATCAAGTCAGCTTGTTAGAACCACCTTGAACTCATATTAGAGAAGCCATAACAAACACCAATAATAATTCAGTCGGCTCTACTAAGCACACAACACATTTTAGGACCTATCCAATAAGATAATTATAGATGCACGCTACACATTGTCGGCTCTACCAAAATAACTGTATCTTTCACCTCAAGCTGAATTACTTCATGCACTCTTAATTGAACATCACTAACTCTTCTCTAAGCTTAAATCCAAGGGTGCATACCAAAAGGATAGGTGCAACTCCATAACCAATATAATCTATGTTGGCTCTTCTGAACAAACATAAGAAACTGCTACTAGTGAATAGCGACTTCATTTCTTCACTTCTACTGATCATAAGACTCTGCATCCATGAATGTAACATCACTAATATATCTTCATCATATATCCAAGCATGCAAGGCTCCATGATAATTGTACAGAAAACCATACATAGAACACTGCATGTTACTCTGTAAGAACACTACTAACATGTACGTGAAACATATACTAAAAGCTAACTTCATAAGTCTTCCACGCATGTTGCTTACCATATGTTGTCATCAATGACAAACATACAGTTAGTACTAGCCTATTGGAAAATCTCCAACAATCTCCCCCTTTGGCATTGATAGAAACATATGGAATGAAAAAATCCACCAATCCAAATGAATAATTATTTTATAACATTCTCCATTTCCTCTTCAAGACTCCCCCAAAGATGAGTCCTCCATCTGCTGCAATATTCTTCAACATTCTCCATTTCCTCAATTAAACTACTGTCATAACTGAATACTACTCCCCCTTAATATATTACTCCTCCTTTTACTCCTATTTTTCATGACTATATATTACTCCCCCTTTGACATCAATGGAAAAGAGCACAAAAAAATTTAAGCACTAGTACTACTCCAGAAGTAGAGTAGTCAACCATCCATCAATCCCTGAGGACTAATGCTTTTCCTTCTTTCTTCTAAGAAGAATCAGGGAAGGAAATTACTCCTAGTTTCTTCCTAAGATACTCAAAAGTATCCTTAGGCAAAGGCTTTGTGAATATGTCTGCTAACTGATCTTTAGTACTTACATAGTCCACCTTGATTTCTTTCTCTACCACTTTCTCTCTTAGGACGTGATACTTGATCTCAATATGCTTTGTCTTTGCATGCATCATAGGTTTCTTTGACATGTTTATAGTGCTAGTGTTATCACAATGGATAACAATAGGATAATCAATTTGAACTCCAAAGTCCTTTATCATCTGCTTGATCCAAACAATTGTAGAACAATTCAAGGCTACTGCAACATACTTTGCTTCTGTTTTTTACTGAGAAATACAATTATGTTTCTTTCTTGTCCAAGTGACAAGTCTATCACCAAGAAACACTACTCTACCTGATGTACTCTTTATGTCATCAATGCATCATTCCCAATCATCATCAGTGTACACATGAAGCTCAACATTTTCTAATTCAGGATACCATAGACCATAGTCTATAGTGCCTTGCAAATAGCTGAATATCCTTTTTACTACCATGAGGTGACTTTGTTTAGGTTCTAATACAAATCTTCCAACTATGCCAATTGCATTGGAAATATCTAATCTATTTTGAGTAAGATAAATAATTTTCCCAATCATAGACTTGTACAATGTTATATCTACTACTGGTGAGTCATCTTCTTTTGTAAGCTTGCATCTAGTTATCATAGGTGTCCCTACTAGCTTACAATCATCCATATTGAATTTCTTCAATATCTCTTTCACATACTTTGACTGATTAATGAAAATTCCTTTCTTTGTATGTTGTACATTCAATCCCAAAAAGTATTTGATAGGTCCAATCATGCTCATCTCAAATTCACTCTGCATCTCTTTAGAAAATACAGTATTAAGTTTTTCATTACCTCCAAAGATAATGCCATCAACAAATATAGCTACAAGTAGTAGTCCTTCAGATGTCTCTCTTATGAATAGGTTACAATCTGCTGCTCCTTTCTTGAATCCAATCTTTTTTAGATATCCATCAAGTCTCTCATACCAAGCTCTAGGGGCTTGCTTAACTCCATAGAGGGCTTTCTTCAATCTACATACCATATTAGGTCTATCTGATAGAGTAAATCCTTCTGGATGCTCAATATATACTTCTTCTTTTAATTCACCATTCAGGAATGCTGACTTGACATCCATCTGATAAACTTTGAAGTTTTTGAATGTTGCATAAGCTAGAAACAACTTAATAGCTTCTAATCTCCTCACTGGTGCAAATGTGTCTGAATAATCAATGCCTTCTCTTTGTGCATATCCCTTACATACTAACCTTGCTTTATTTCTTACTACTATACCATCTTCATTCATCTTTTTTCTAAATATCCACTTTGTTCCAAACACATTATTATCACTAGGTCTTGGGACCAGTTCCCAAGTGTCATTCTTAATAATCTAATCAAGTTTTTCTTTCATAGCATCATGCCAATTTGAATCATTACATGCATCTTCAACACTTAAGGGTTCAATTTGAGATAGTAAGCATACTACCTCATTGCTAACTGAGTTCTTTTCTTATGATCTTGTTAAGACTTTGTCGCTTTGATCTCCAATGATGTCTTTCTTGGAATGGTTTCTAGATGTAAACTTTGGAACTTTAGGTGATGCAGACTCATCATCCTTAGGATTTTCTTCTTCACTTGTCTTAGGGTCATTGAATAACACATCAATACTATCAAAAATTTCTTCAATAACTATCTTACTAGTGGAGGGTATGGGTTCTTCTTCAATCATGGGTGAGTAATCATGATATCTTTCTTGAACCATAAACTTTTCATCAATCTTAACATGAGCACTTTCAATGATATTTTTCAATCTAAAATTGAAACATCTATAAGCTTTACTTTTAGTAGAGTAACCAAGGAAAATACCTTCATCACTTCTTGCATCAAACTTGCCTATTGCTTCATCCCTCTTGATGTAGCACTTTCTTCCAAAGATTCTGAAGTATTTTACTATGGGAAAATTACCAAACCATATCTCATATGGTGTTTTTTCAGTGCTAGGCCTTAATTGAATTCTATTGATGGTATAAACTATTGTATTCACTCCATCTCTCCAATAGGTGTGTGCAACTTTTCCTTCAATCATGATGGTGGGCGCTATATCAAGGATGATCCTATTCCTTCTCTCTGCAATTCCATTCTACTGAGGGGTTCTAGGTGCACTCAACTACCTCTTGATTCCATGTTCTTCACAGTACTCATAGAATCTATTAGAGGTGAATTATCCTCCTCTATCTGATCTCAAACATTTTATCTTTAGTCTAGATTCATTCTCAGCCTTAGCTTTGAATATTTTGAACTTCTCAAATGCTTCTGACTTGTCTTTCAAGAAGGCAACCCACATCATTCTAGTGTAATCATCAACAAACAAAATGAAATACATTTCACCATAGTATGATCTTGTTTGAGTTGGTCCACATAGGTCTATATGAATCAGATCCAGCTTGTTATCTGTTGAATTGAGCTTGCTCTTTAATGAGTTGCTCACATGCTTTCCCATCACACATTCCCTCCATATAGTATCAACTAGCTTTGCTATTGTAGGTAGATCTCTTACTATCTTTACATTGCTTATCTTTACTAAGTTATCAAAATTGATATGACATAGTCTTTTATGCCACAACCAACTGTCATCTACTTTAGCAACAAAACAACTTGCTTCTGGATTAAGCTGAAAAATATTACCTTTACTCTTTGATCCTGATGCAATTATTTCTCCTTCTTTCTTGTTAATGATGCACTTATTTCCATTGAATTCCAATCTGTAACCTTTGTCAAGTAATTGCCCAACACTTAGTAGGTTATGTTTCAAACCATCAACATAAAGAACATCATCAGTAATTTTCTTTCCATCCAAGGTGATGGCTCCTCTACCAACGATGTGTTTAGGAGTGTTATCACCAAATCTAACCATTCCACCATTGTATTTGTCTAGATGAACAAATCTATCTTTATCACCTGTCATGTGATGTGAACAACCACTATCTATAATCTAGTATGTCCTTATATCAGCTTGTGAAATCAATGCACGCTCTTGTTTTTCTTTCTCATCTTCATGATCTATTTTGTTGTTCATTTTCTCTATGATAGCAATAAATCCAATTTCTTCTTCAGCTGAATCATCATCTGAAACTCCATCTCCAACATAGTAACATTCCTTAGAGTATTTAGGATTGTAGTCATTTTTTAACTTTCTAGCTCTTAAGGGATATTTAGATGCAAAATGACCAATCTTATTACATGAAAAGCATTTAAATGGCAATTGACCTTCATATTTTCCTTTTCCTTTCTTTTCTCTCTTGGAAATCATAGTAATGAAATTGTCTTGTGTTTTCTCTTCTTCATCATCATCAAAATTACCAGAGGTGTTTACAGATTTATTACCATGAACTATTTCTTTGAAGGTTGTCTCACTTTTAGGTTCTGTCTCTAATCTTGAAATCTCAAAAGCTGAGATTTTTCTGATCAAGGTCTCTCTCTTGAAATTTGATGTAAGTTGCATGGTCTCATCAAGGATTTTGATCTTGTTTTCATATTTTGGAGTGAGAGTAGTCATCAATTTATCCATAATGTCTTCCTCTGAGATCTATCCACCATTGTTCTTGATTCCAGCAGTTGCTTCATCGATCCTTTGATTGTAAGCTCTAATGTTTTCTTCATGCAGAATCTCTAATGAATTGTATCTTTTCTTCCATGTCTTTCTGCGTGCATCCTTTGCTTGTTTGTCTCCTTTAAATATGTCTTCTAGGTACTTCCATATTTTGTGGGTTGTATCTACCTTCTTTATTTCTGAAAACTCACTATCAGATAGGGTGCTGATAAGGGTTTCTTTGGCTATTGCATTATGATGGAATAATTCCTTTTGCTTATCAATAGCATCATCCTTTGCAAGCTCTTCTAAGGTAGGGATCTTGTGTAGTGCCTCTCTCATTTACCCTTTTGCATGAACATCATAATGGTGTGGTTTTGACTCTCACTCCTAAAGGGTAAGGTCATGTTGGTCCCATGTGAGGGAGATTCTACTAGGAGGATTGTTTCTGTAAGGTCATGTTGGTCCCATGTAAGGTCATGAGCTACTGATATTTTGTCAAGTGTGCTGGTAAGACCATGGTTACTTCAAGGGAAATTAAAGATGGATAATTGTAAAAATCTTGTTAAGCCAAGGTTATCTCCAAGGGGAGAAATTAACCTCATTGTAATGTGTAATTGTTGTAAGGTGATGCATGAATGTATTTATAGATTATGTTATGTTGTTTTATTTTTTTTAGTCCACTTGGCATGCCATGTGTATCATGATGTGTTGTAATTTATTGTGGTGTCAATTGACACATGTATTATGTGGTGGCATGACCAAGTGCTTTATGTGTGTGAGTGGTCTTCTATTTTTAGGATCCATGAGTGGGAATCTCTTTCATTTTCGTGAGTTATCTTTAGGTGGTCTTTTGAGTGGCATTTAGTGACCATATAGGGTAGTGGAGGTTAAAAATAGACTACCCCATAGTGGTGCCATGTGTTGGGGGTCAAATTTTGACCATTATGATGTATTTTGGCTATTTTTGCCCTTCCAAAAGATACTCTTTTGAAAAGAGACGAAAATTGGAGATGCATGCCAAACCCCCTCCTCATTTTGAATTTTGAATTTTGAATTTCCCCCTCTTAATTGAATGGATTAGGATTTTCCTTCTTAAGGAGTTGGAGGGAAAATTTGAGGGCAATTGCCCACTCTCCAATTTTTGGAGACTTGTGAGTTTGTGATAATTTTTGTCTTAGTTTGAGGATTTTGGTTGTTGCATAGCAAAAAGGAGGAAGCTAGTAGGATGAAGCTCATCTCAACCCACATTGCCATTAGCTTGGATTGAGGTTGGATCTTGAATACTCTTTTCCTTAATGTTATGGTATTTTGATTTTATTTTACAGATTTCTTATTGGAAAGGCTTACTGGTTTTAGATGGAGTAGTTGAAGAAGATTGAACTAGAATCCTTCTTGTATTTGAGTTTTGAATGGCATCAAAGCCTTATGTAAAAGTTTCTAAGAAGGCTATGTAAATACCTATCTTGTAATATGCTTGTATTAATTATATTTTTCTCTCGTATTCACTTTATGTTTAACCCTAATTAGGGTTTCATTAGACTAATGCACCTAACAAACAGGGGATGTCAGCAAGCCACTGCTTGTCACAAATTCCCTTGTGAGTTAAGTGTGTTGGTTGGTGTTTTACTTTTCAGGTCCTAGTGCACCTTATTATGCAACCTTGTAGTTAGTGTCATTTTTTAAAAAAATGTGTGTTTTGCCTTAATTTTTGGGCATGGCATTTTGGTATTAGAGCATAGTTTCAATGCTTGGAACCTTAAGCCATTGCGTTTCCCATTTGTATTCAAATTTTAAGGTTATCCTTTGAGCATGGTAGGTGCATAGACATGGAAAGTTCTTTTGATATGGTCCTTGACATGTGAGGAGGTGGAGTAGGGAGCTTGAGGATACTAGAAGGAAATTGAGATTTCCCCCTTTATGAATGGCTCCCGAACTAGAAACAAAATATCATAACTTCCTTTGAGGTAGGCACTTGACTAAGGCCATGCATTTCTACTACAATCTCTTTGGTGTGAACTCTCATGTTTTAAATGTTGTGAGCCTATAGTCAACTTATAGCTTGGGTACCCTTGTGTTACAACTTGGGCTTTTGAGAAAACTAACCCAAGTACCTTGTGGTTTAGGAAGGAGTGCTTCCTATGATGTTCGGAACTATGTATAGTCGAGTTTCTTGCAATCCTTTTTTTTGTGTTCGGTAGTGTGGCGGGCTTGGTGATAGTGGTAGTGATACCACTAGGCATAGCATGGTGGTTGGTGTATGTTAGAGTTCTTCAACGCTCTTGGTAGCCTTTAGTGGTTCTCTTTCCAGCATGACCATGTGTGGTCAAAACTAGAGTGGTGTCCATGCTTGGTATAAGAGCCTATTAGCTTTCTCCTTGCAGAATGCAGTGCATTGTTAGTTTATATCATTATGACACCATGAATTTGTATTGAGTATGTTTTGGTTAGGACCTTAGGGTCATGACTCATGGGAGAGTTAGGACGGTTTTGGTATTGGCTTTTTCGTTAATGTCCTGTTCTTTTGTGGAAGGGTGTATTGTTGTTGTTGAGGTACAAAACCTCATTGAATTTATCCCTTTTGTGCAACAAATTATAAATCAGGTGAGCAATTATTTACCCTTCCACTCATTCTATGATGTCATTTATGTAGACGAATTTCTCCTACCATTGTATTGTGTGGAGATTTTGACCACACCCATGAATGATGCTTTATTGTAAAAACCTATTCCAGTGTGATGATGTAAGTTGTGCATACCCTAGCTTTGGGAAGAACTTTGTGGGAGTTATAACTTTTTCTTGGACCACTTAGAGAACCCCTTCCTAGATTTTGAGGTTCATGTTTTGATTTCGAGTAGTTCTCTCTACTTTTGTGGGGGTGGTTGAAAGTAATCATCTAACTCCTTTTACCTTGTTAGAGAGGTTACTGCAACAAGGTGAGATATAAGTTTGTTAGGATTAGGATATTGTTTTAGCTATCAGTATTGTAGTGATGCTTCTATTAGGGATCATATGTGGTGGTTTCGATCTCAAAGGTTTTTTTTGAAGTGGTGTCCTCAGTGTCCCATGGTGATTCCTCCCTCTTACATGACTAGATTTTTTAGTAATATTTTGTGGATGGCTCCTTGATTTATCTATATTCCTTTCATTTTGTCTATCTTTTGAAGAGGAATTTTCCTCATGTTTTGTGGGCTAGCATATTTTGGTTATTTATTTTATCTAGAAATAGTCACCAAACTATATTTCTTTGATTATGAAACACTTTCTTTATTGTTATAATGAGCTCATATCTTTCTTGAATTTACTATTGAAATAAATAGACATCTTATTAGGATTTACCTTTCTATTGGTTCTTGGTGACTATTCCAAATGTTTTTAACTTGCTGGCCAGTCTTATGTTTTTTACTCTACCTAGTTTATTGAGGATCCTTGGCAGTATGTACAGAGGGGGGGAACACCAACAAGGAAAAACTATGATGTGCCCTTGTATTTAGTATAGTGGTGGTGCAGGTCCATAGCCTAGAGGGAACATGTTGGTATTTGATGATATGTAGAGTTTAGATCAGAATTTATCCTTGTGTAAGAGCCACTTCTTTTTTGGAAATGGATATTGGTAAGGCCATGCCAAGGGAGGCTATTAGGGGATTGTGACTCTAGCCAATAGTTGGAGGTTGAGAAGACCTCATTTGGTAATGATACAAATTAGTAAGGTAATGCCACTTGAGTTTAATTTATTTTATGGCTTTTGTGAGGACATAAAAACCTTTCCTTTTGTGATGGATTTAGCATGTATGCTCGAGGATCTTCCTAGACCCCTTGAATGTGTTTTGGAAGCTTGGGAAGTTCCTCTTCTTAGTTTGGTTTCATAGATTGTTAGGTGTGACTTAGACCACTTTGGAGATCTGATCCATGTGGCGGGCCTTGATGGCCTTAGATTTGGTGGAGAAACACTCTTTGAGTTATGAATTTATCATGCTATCCTATCAATAAGTTGTTCCCCTTGTGCGGGCTCTATGCTATTTATTGAGGAACCTCTAGAGGATGATTTGTTTTGAGATATTTCTAGGACATTTGGTCCACACCCATGTAGCATCCTCTTTAGTTTGCCTTGTTGGCTTCTAGGAGTAAGCCTAGTCCTTGGGGGGGATGATGTAGTGCCTCTCTCATTTACCCCTTTGCATGAACATCCTAATGGTTTAGTTTTGACTGTCACTCTCGAAGGGTAAGGTCATGTTGGTCCCATGTGAGGTAGAATCTGCTAGGAGGATTATTTTGGAGTGTGTATCAATGTTCTGCGTGAACTAGGAGACGTAGGATATGGCCTTGAATCTCATTTCAGAGACCCTTAGAGTAGGGATGAGTCATTCATGTAGATGTAGTGACTGTTACCCGCATTATGGTTGATGGCATCCTGAGATTCTCTTTGCCTAGATTTTCCTTATGTTTATCAGGAGTTTATATTTGGAAGTCATGTCAGGTGTTTTAAGAGATTATATCTTGGCATTATACTTCTACATAATAGACTCAGTAATTAGAAATTTATGTTGTTGCATTATGATTTGTGTCTTGGTAGATAGAGGTTCGATCACCATTTGTGATGTACTCTTTTCATGTTACTTATACACTCAAACTCCTAGGATGCACTGTGTTTAAAATAAGATTAATTGAATTCAATTGCTCTTTGTGATAATACTATCAAGTGCATGTTTTATAGAAATTATATTGGAATAAGGTAGTTTAAATAATAAAAGGGTGAAATATATATATATATATATATATATATATATATATATATATATATATATATATTCTAATGTAGTTAAATATTGTTTCCCATGCGTATGTAATCTCTAGAAGAAATGCAGTAGGAAAGGTGTGAGTGTACCACTACTAAATGTTGAAATGTTTCTATTTGGATATGAATGCTTACATAAAGGACCATTTGAATTTATTTTATGTTGAGACATGTATTAATAGAAAAGTGATTATTAGGTCCTAATTTTGAGTGGGAGATTTCACATAGAATGCTTTGATGTTATAATAATGCAAAAAAAGTGAATCACTTGAAATGTAGCTTGTAAATAATTTAGGACTTATTTTCACGCTAGATTATTAGGTCTTGACTTATGGTATTGATGAATTATTTAATTTAGAATATTATGCCATAATTTCATGTTTATACAAGAAGAGTTTATGTGACATAATCATGGTTAATAAATTAGGTTAATTGATATATTTATGTTCTTGAAATAGCTTGAAATTAAGAAATGTATTATTGGAAGTAAGTGATTTTGTTGTGATAAAGTGTGGATGTAGTTTGACTATATGATGTACTTGAGTTTGATTATTTATGATGTACATATATATGTTATTGACATTTCATGAGCTACTAATATTTTTCAAGTGTCCAGGTAAGACCATGGTTACATCAGGGGAAATTAAAGATGGATACTTATAAAAATCTTGTTAAGCCAAGGTTATCTCCAAGGGGAGAAATTAACCTCGTTGTAATGTGTAATTGTTGTAAGGTGATGCATGAATGTATTTATAGATTATTTTATTTTATTTTTATTTTTTTAGTCCACTTGGCATGCCATGTGTAGCGTGATGTGTTGTGATTTATTATGGTGTCAATTGACACATGTATTATGTGGTGGCATGACCAAGTGCTTTATGTGTGTGAGTGGTCTTCTATTTTTAGGAGCCATGAGTGGGAATCTCTTTCATTTTTGTGAGTTATCTTTAGGTGGTATTTTGAGTGGCATTTAGTGACCATATAGGGTAGTGGAGGTTAAAAATAGACTACCCCATAGTGGTGCCATGTGTTGGGGGTCAAATTTTGACCATCATGATGTATTTTGGCTATTTTTGCCCTTTCAAAAGATGCTCTTTTGAAAAGTGACGAAAATTGGAGATGCATACCAAGCCCACTCCTCATTTTGAATTTTGAATTTTGAATTTCCCCCTCTTGATTGAATGGATTAGGGTTTTCCTTCTTAAGGATTTGGAGGGAAAATTTGACGGCAATTGTCCACTCTCCAATTTTTGGAGACTTGTGAGTTTGTGAGAATTTTTGTCTTATTTTGAGGATTTTGGTTGTTGCATAGAAAAAAGGAGGAAGCTAGTAGGAGGAAGCTCATCTCAACCCACATTTCCATTAGCTTGGATTGAGGTTGGATCTTGAATACTCTTTTCCTTAATGTTATGTGTAAATTTCACTTTCTTATGTTGTGTGAATGCTAAATTTTATAAGTATTTGAATGGCTTCTTAGTCTATGCATGCATGTGATTCTTTCTTTCTTTTGTTGCATTTTCTTCTTTGGGGTGTGCAAGGCCAAACTCACATTTGGGAGGGAAGAGAGCCTTGATTGGGTGAAGGGCTAGAGTTGGGACTACCCATCTAGTGTAGAGTCCTTCCTCAAGGAGGAAGGGGATAAGGCATGGATGTATGGGCATCCATGTTGCCATCTTTGTGTATATTATTTGGGGACATAAGGGTGTTGATTTTGTGTGGATTTTTGAAGGGTTGATGGTTGTATCTTTGGCCTTCTGAAGGCATTATGAGTAGATTTTAGGCCTTGTTGAAGGCAGGTTTATTCTTGTATTTTTGGCATTCTCCTATTTGGGTAGATTCCACCTTCACCACTACTATGGTCCAAGGTGACCCATTGTGTGCATAGTCTTGGGAAGGGAATTTGATGTTCTTGTTTAATTGCTGGTATGTTTTGAGCATGTGCGTGATGTATTCATATTAATCCCCTATCCATATTTGTTTCCCCTATCTCGGGGGTGGCCATGTAATGGCCTAGGTTGGGAGGTGAGCCTCCATGGTCTTTTGATTTTATTTTACAGATTTCTTATTGGAAAGGCTTGCTGGTTTTAGATGGAGTAGTTGGAGAAGATTGAACTAGAATCCTTCTTTTATTTGAGTTTTGAATGGCTTCAAAGCCTTATGTAAAAGTTTGTAAGATGGCTATGTAAATACCTATCTTGTAATATGCTTGTATTAATTATATTTTCCTCTCTGGTGTTGGAGCACCTACTCTACAATCATCAAACAACACCACTAAGGCTCCTAAACATATCTAGTGTCTTAGAATTTCTAATCAGGCACCTAGACCAAGCTGTAAGGCCTAGCTCCAGGATTGGCACAATTATAAGCCCCTGGCTAGCTATGGTCAAAAGTGGTCAATGGGCCTCAAATCTTAGGATCTTAGTTTCTTTTATGTTTTAATGTCTTTGATCCATGTTGGATCATTATATTAAGGTAAGGAACAATGTTGGTCATTAGATTTGCAAAAAGTGTAAAATTGGCAAAGTTGCTCTAAAAGTTGTCAAGCAACTTTCGGGCAACTTCTAAAAGTTGTCAAAAACTTGTAATTAACCCTCCCAAATGGCTAGTTGTTTCAAACCAGTCATGTAACCATTGGTAATATCCTATATAATCCCTTATAGGTGGGTGATAGGATAGAGACATGAAATTTGGCAACCACTCAATAAAAACAACCATTTTCCCTGCAATCCTTGAGAACAGTGCCCTGGTATGGACATGTATGGACTTGCATGCATGAGTGTTTGAGTTTGGAAGTTTTTGTGTTCAATCTACTTTCAAATTCAGGTTGTCTCAGCATCTAATTCATCCTAGATCAGAAGATATCAAGGTTTTTGTGTGGTGACCCAGATTGAGGGTTTCTCCAGCAGGTTTCAGATAGGGCTCAGCCTTTTGACCCTATTCCACCATGGTAATTTGATGCCCCTTGGTGGAATGAAAAAAAAATTTGTATTCTTTCATAAAATTTAGGTTAGAGGTGGAGTTCTATAGGGAGGTGAGTTTGCCACAAAGCCCTAGGTGTACAAGCCCATATGTGCACCTAACTGTGACTTAGGACAGTCATGATAAAATCTGATTGGGGATTCACCAAGACCCAAAACTCAAGATTTGAAACCTTTATACATACCCCAAAGGATCCCATAATTGATCTTGGTATTGGCTTGGAGGAAGAGGCACTTGTAGTGCAAACTAGCCCTAATTAGGCCTATTAGCCCTGTCATAAAATTGGCTAAAATAGTAACCTCCTTTTGGTTTCAAGTCTTGGTGCTTGGATATGTTCCATAAGCCCCAAAAGGGTATCAAGATCATCAATCTAATCTACACCTTGTGTGGAAGGAAATTTTAACTAGGTTCAAGATACTAGTTTCAAAAGGCTACAAGCCAAATCCTAGGTTTGTGCAGCAGCATAACCTTATGAGTTGATCAATGGTGAAAGAACCATTGGAACTATCAAAATAAGACATAAATAGGCCAAAGAAATTATTATAAGCCACCCTTGGTCTTAGTATCCATTTCATGGGGTTTGAGTACTTATTTTCCTAAAGAGGTCTCTTAGTGAACTCTTGGTTTTTGGTGCTTAGGACTTTGGCAAGCCTAGTGATTAGGTTGTATTGCATTGTAGGGTTGTGATAACCTTCTCCAAGTCCTTTTAGCATACCTATGATAGGTATCTAGCACTTGAATCCTTCACCTTGGGTGTTGAGGGATTGGGTTCTTGCCATTACACACTATTTGGAGGCTTCCGCTGACCACTACTGCATCAAGTGGTATTACTCCCCTTGAGTTTTAAAACTCAAGTCCCTACTTGAGGATAGGTGCTCTACCAAAGTCCCATGTTTCTTGATTTGATCTTCGGTGATCCATGTAGCATCAATGTTAGGGAGACCCTTCCATTTGACTAAGTACTACATGTACTTCTTTGATCTGGTCTGCTTTAGTAGCTTGGAGTCCAAAATTGCTTCAATCTCCACTGGTTTGCTTTGAGGAAGATTGGTAACATAGTCTTCATCCTCAATGCTTGTGTCCTTACCCTACTCATTTAATGAACCTGCTATAGCTTTGTATGGTGTGAGGTCTACAATGTTGAAGATTGGAGAGATCTACAAAGTTGGAGGAAGGGATATCTCATAGGCGTTCTCACCTAGTTTGTTAAGTATGTTGCAGGGGCCTACTTTCTTCATTTTAAGTTTGGAGTATCAACCCTTAGGTAGTCTCTCCTTTCTTAGGAATGCCCAAATCCTGTCTCCTACTTGGAAATGGACCTCTCTCCTCTTGTCAGCATTTTCTTTGTACTTCAAACTAGGCTTTTGCAAAGTTTCTTTCACTTGCTGTTGTACCTTTGTGATGAGCTCTACCAGTTCTTGGCCTTGAGCACTGATTTTGAAATTAGAGGGGAGTTCCATTAGATCCAATTGTCCTTTGGGATGTAATCCATATACTACTTAGAAAGGAGTAGTACCATTTGACCTATTTATAGAGTCATTGAAGGCAAACTCTTCTTGGGACAGTATGGTATCCCAGCTTTGTTGAATATTGCTTGGTTAGACATCTTAAAAGATTGCCTAGGGACCTATTTACTACCTTAGTCTACCCATATATTTGAGGATGATAGGCAGAGCTATAGGTCAGGTTTGTACCCAACTTCTTGAAGAGTGTCCTCCAAAAGTGCCCTTAGAACTTCACATCCCTATCTGATACAATTGTCTGAGGTAAGCCATGAATTATAACTACTTCTTTGAAGAAGAGATTGGCTATATGAGATGCATCATTTGTGCTCTTGCATGGCACAAAGTGGGCCATTTTGCTAAACCTATCCACTATGACAAACACACTATCAAATCCTTGCTTGGTTTTAGGCAGTCCCATGACAAAATCCATTGAAATGGATTCCCAAGGCCTTGAAGGGATTGGTAAGGGTTGGTAGAGCCCTTGATTTGTTGTCATCCCTTTATCTTGTTGGAAAATAGTACAAGACTCAATAAACTTCTTAACTTCATTGTTCAATTTGGGCCAAAAATAACTCCTCTTTACCATGTCTTCTATCTTGTCAATGCCAAAGTGACCTCCTAGGCCACCACAATGCTTTTCTCTGATTATGTTTTCTCTCATTGAACACTTGGGTATGCATAGTTGTGCTCCTTTGAATAGAAGGCCATTTTGAATTAGATATTCAGAAAAATCAGTATGATATCTACCTTCCAACTTTATGCAAATCTGATATATCTCTGAAAAATTAGGGTCATCTAGGTACAAGTGTTTGAGGGACTCAATTCCCACACTTTGTAGTTGAACTTCTTCAACCAGACCAATCCTCCTACTAAGAGCATCAGCAACTTTGTTTGCTACACCCTTTTTATGCTAAATGTTGAAGGTATAGGCCTACAATTTCTCTACCCATTTGAGATGCCTGACTAAAAGTTTTTCTTGTGAATTAAGGAAGCTTAGTGCATGGTTGTCAGTGTAGACTACAAATTCCTTTGGGATCAAGTAGTGCCTCCATTTCTTGAGGGCTTGGACCATAGCATAGAGCTCTAGATCATATGTAGAATACTTTCTCTTAGCCTCATTCAATGTCTCTGAAAAGAAAGTAACTACCTTTCCTTCTTGGCTTAGGACTGCTCCTATGGCCAAATTACTTGCATCTGTCTCCACAGTGAAGACTTTGTTGAAATTAGGGAGGACCAAGATAGGGTATTGGGATACTCTATTCTTCAAGTATTGGAATGCATCATTGGCTTCCTTTGTCCTTGAAAACTTAGTCTTCTTTCCACCTTTGATTGTTTCAAGCATTGGTGCACACACATGACTGAAATTTTTGATGAACTTCCTATAAAATGTTGCAAGCCCATGGAAGATTCTTACATCACCTTGATTCTTTGGTGGAGGCCAATTAATGATTGCATCTACCTTCTCAGGATCCATCTTGAGGGTACCTTGTGAGATCACAAAACCTAGGAATACAAGTTCCTTTCTCATAAACATGCATTTTTCCAAATTGATTACCAACTTGTGTTGATGGAGTCTTCTTAGTACCTATTCCACATGATCAAGATGGTCTTCCTTGCTATGACTGAATATTAGTAAGTCATCAAGGTAAACAACAACAAATTTTCCAATAAAATCTATGAATATCTCATTCATAAGCCTCATAAAAATGCTAGGGGCATTGCTTAAACCAAAGGGCATTACTAACCATTCAAACAAACCTTCAGTAGTCTTGAATGTTGTTTTCCATTCATCTTCGGGCTTGATTCTAATTTGATGGTAACCAGACTTTAAGTCTATCTTGGTGAAGTAGCAAGCACCTCCTAGTTGATCCAATAGGTCCTCAATCCTTGGCATGGGAAATCTATACCTTATTGTGATTTTGTTTAGGGCCCTGCTATGAGTGCATAACCTCCATTTTCCATCCTTTTTAGTTGCCAAGATTGAGGGTACAACACAAGGGCTGAGACTCTTTTGAATGAGCCCTCTTTCCAACAATTCAGTGACCTATTTTGCAATCTCTACATGCTATAATGGTGTCATTTTGTATGGTGCCTTATTAGGCAAGGATGAGCTTGGTATGAGGTCTATTTGATGACTAATGTCCCTAATGGGACAGAGGCTAGAGGGCAGGTCACTAACAGTGACATCCTTATACTTTTGTAGCAGATTTTTGACTTCATTTGGTATGGGCTCTTTTTTATCAGACCCGATGTTGTCTTTGGGCTTTGAGATTAAGACAAATGGATCACTATCAGATTCTTTCAATGTTTTTAACTTCTCCTTTTCCCCCATGATAATCACAGTGGGTTCTTTTTCAGTCTTACTATCCGGTAGGGGCTTCATAGTGAAGGTCTTCCCATATTTGGTGATGGAGTAGGTGTTTTTCCTACAGTGGTGTATGGCATCAACATCAAATTTCCAAGGCCTGCCTAGAAGAATATGTGAGGCATCCATCTCAACTACATCACAAAGAACCTTGTCTTTAAAATTTGAAATTGAAAACTCTATCCATGGTTGTTCTGTTACTAGAGTTTGTTGGCCTTTGGTTAACCATGAAACATGATAGGGGCAAGGGTGTGGCTTCTTAGGCAAGTTTAATTTCTAAACCATTTCACAAGACACAATATTTTCAGTTGAACCAGAATCAATAAGAAGATTGCATACCTTTCCATGACACTTGATCTTTGTCCTAAAGAGATTCTTTCTTTGTGGAGGCTCTTGGGTTTGTGGTACTTGAAGGAAGATCTGCCTCATCATTAGACACACTCCTTCTAGTTCCAAGTCTCTAGCATCAGCATTTTCTTCTTGCTTATCTTCTTGGACAAGTTGTGCTCTCCTCTCACCTTGGTTATTATTGTTTCTCTTCTCAGGGCATCTTCCTACATGGTGTCCCATTTGGTTGCAATAGAAGCACTTCAATGGTCCATTACCTCTTCTTGAATTTTTCCTTCCTCTATTGAAAGGTCTTCTTCCTCTATAGTTTCCTCTTCAATTAGAGTCACTATTTTCCTTATCTCCTTGGTTAGGGGTCTTGCTGCTACTGCTACTACTTTGTCCCTTATTCCAAGAGTTGTTTTTTCCTCTAAAACTCTTCCCACTATCATTGCTCTTCCCTTTTCCAAAATCCTACTTTCTCTTCCATTTTTCCTCTACCTTAAGTTCCATTTGATAACACCTATTGACTATGGTAGGGCAGTGTAGACTCAACTCTTCTTGAATGGATACTTTGAAGCCATTCATGTACCTTGCTAGCTTCTCTTCCTCATCTTCAGCCATATTGGTCTTCATGCATAATTTCAAGAACTCCTCGGTGTATGACCCTACATCCATGTCCTTTTGTTTCAGACTTTGCTTCCTCCTATGGAGTTTTACCCCATAGTCCTTAGGAACATATGTCTCTTTGATCAATGCTATCATCCTATTCCATGAATTGATCATGTTCTTCCCATTCTTCACCCTCTCTATTTGGATGAAGTTCCACCAAGTTAGGGCTGCTCCCTTCAACTTTGATCTTTCTACCTTTACCCTCTATTTTTTAGGGATATCTTCACATTCAAAGAATGTTGTCAATGCCTCTATCCAATCCAAGGCTAGATCAGCATTCATCTTGCCATTGAAAACTAAAAAATCTATCTTCTCCTCCATGGTTCTTCTTCTCATGGACTTCAAGGCATCTATGAAAGGTCTTTGGTCTTCAGGGATATACTAATTAGGATCATCCTCCTCTTCTTCACTCCCTTCATTTTCAGACCCATCCTTGTCCTTGTCATCAAGCTTCTTCTCAAGCTCTTGAAGCCTCTTAGTTAAGGCCTTATTTGCAGCCTTTTTCTCTCTCACCATCTTTTCTAACTCACTATTTTTAACCCTTGTAGGGATATACTCATTCTCAGGATCAGACATAGCTCTGATACCACTTGATATAGCAGTGGTCAGCGAAAGCCTCCAAACAATGTGTAATGGAAAGAACCCAATCCCTCAACACCCAAGGTGAAGGAGTCAAGTGCTAGATACCTATCATAGGTATGCTAAAAGGACTTGGAGAAGGTTATCACAACCCTACAATGCAATACAACCTAATCACTAGGCTTGCCAAAGTCCTAATCACCAAAAACCAAGAGTTTACTAAGAGACCTCTTTAGGAAAATAAGTACTCAAACCCCATGAAATGGATACTAAGACCAAGGGTCACTTATAAGCATTTATCTAGCCTATTTAGGTCTTATTTCCAATGGTTCTTTCACCATTGAGAAACTCATAAGGTTATGTTGTTGCATAAACCTAGGATTTGGCTTGTAGCCTTTTGAAACTAGTATCTTGAACCTAGTTCAAAATCCTTCCACACAAGGTGTAGATTAGATTGAGGATCTTGATGCCCTTTTGGGGCTTATGGAACATATCCAATCACCAAGACTTGAAACCAAAAGGAGGTTATTGTTTTAGCCAATTTTATGACAGGGCTAATAAGCCTAATTAGGGCTAGTTTGCACTACAAGTCAATGCAATATCAATGCCTCTTCCTCCAAGCCAATGCCAAGAGAAATGATGGGATCCCTTGGAGGTATGTATAAAGGTTTCAAATCCTGATTTTTGGGTCTTAGTGAATCCCCAATTGGATTTTATCATGACTATCCTAAGTCACAGGTAGGTGCACATATGGGCCTGTACACCTAGGGCTTTGTGGAAAACTCACCTCCCTGTAGAACTCCACCTCTAACCTAAATTTTATGAAAGAATATGAAAAAAGGTTGCATTCCACCAAGGGGAATCAAATTCCCATGGTGGAATAGGCTCAAAAGAGTGAGCCCTATCTGAAACCTATTGGAGAAACCCTCAATTCGGGTCACCACACAAAAACCTTGATATCTTCTAATCTAGGATGAATTAAATCCTAAGACCAACTGAATTTGAAATTATATTGAACACAAAAACTCCAAAACTCAAACACTCATGCATGAAAGTCCGTACATGTCCATACTAGGGCATTGTTCTCGACGATTGCAGGGAAAATGGTTGTTTTTATTGATTGGTTGCCAAATTACATGTCTCTATCCTATCACCCACCTATAAAGGCTTATATAGGATAATTCCAATGGTTACATGAGTTTTTTGAACCAATTAGCCATTTGGGAGGGTTAATTACAAGTTTTTGACAACTTTTAGAAGTTGCCCGAAAGTTGCTTGACAACTTTTAGAGCAACTTCGCCAATTTTGCACTTTTTGCAAATCTAATGACCAACATTGGTCCTTACCTTAAGCCAATAATCCAACATGGATCAAAGTCCTTAAAACATAAAATAAACTAAGATCCTAAGATTTTAGGACCATTGACCACTTTTGACTATAGCTAGCCAGGGGCTTATAATTGTGCCAATCCTGGAGCTAGGCCTTACAGCTTGGTCTAAGTGCCTGATTAGAAAGTCTAAGACACTAGATGTGTTTAGTATCCTTAGTGGTGTTGTTTGATGATTGTAGAGTAGGTTCTCTTGCACCACTCTCATATTCACTTTATGTTTAACTCTAATTAGGGTTTCATTAGACTAATGCACCTAACAAATAGGGGATGTCGGCAAGCTAGTGCTTGTTAGGAATTCCCTTGTGATTTAAGTGTGTGGGTTGGTGTTTTACTTTTCAAGTCTTAGTTCACCTTAGTATGCAACCTTGTAGTTAGTGTCATTTTTATAAAAAAATTGTGTGTGTTTTGCCTTAATTTTTGGGCATGACATCTTGTATTCTTTGATAGTTACATCAAAAACTTCAAAAGCAATGCACTGCAAATGAGTCACCATCTTCTTCTTCCAGTCAAGATAATTCTCTTCTTCAAACATAGGACTTTCTTTTCTAAAGAATTCCATCTGATCAACCTCAAGCTATTAAAATTTCTCTCTAAGGCACTTGGCTCTTATACCAACTGTTAGGAATAGTCCCAAGAGATAACTAAGAGGGGGGGGCTGAATCAGTTATCTGCAAGTTTCAATTATTTATCTAATTAAGTATACTTAAACATAAAGAATAAACACAATAAAAGAAAACTTGAACACAATACCAATATTTTGGTTACGGGGAAACCCAAATAGGTAAAAACCCCGATGGGAATTGACACCCACTAATATTCTACACTAGTGTATTATGATCCTTGTTAGAAGATCCTTAACCCTGTTAGGAGTTTCTTTACAATATATTTAGTATAGTAGACCTGGTCAAGGGTCAAACCCTATTAGGAGTCTTTTACAATAGTCCCTGTTAAGGGAGAGGACGCACTATCTGAGAGCACATTGCTCAAAGGGGTGAAGGCTACAACCTTCTAAATAACAGATACACACTATATTTGGATCTTGGTGAGCTGTGCTTAGACCTGTTGTCTAGATTAGTTCCAATGTATATCACAAACACTTTACTTGGTCACATAGATCTTCTTCTGATGGCTCAACACTTCATACACTCTGCTCTACTCTTCACAATCAACTATGAACCACCCTCAAGAAATCACAAATGACTGCCTATAAATATATTTTCTCTAAATGATATAATCAAGTCAACTTGTTAGAACCACCTTGAAATCATATCAAAGAATCCATAACAAACTCCAATAATAATTCAGTCAGCTCTACTAAGTACACAACACATTTTAGGACCTATCTAATAAGATAATTATAGACGCACGCTACACACTGTCAGCTCTACCAAATTAACTGTATCTTTCACCTCAAGCTGAATTAATTCATGCGCTCTTAACTAAACATCACTAAATCTTCTCCAAGCTTAAATCCAAGGGAACATACCGAAAGGATAGGCACAACTCTAGAACCAATATAATCTCTGTCGGCTCTTCTAAACAAACACATGAAATTGCTACTGGTGAATAACGACTGCATAACTTCACTTCTACTAATCATCATACTCTACGTCCATGAATGTAACATCACTAATTTGTCTTCATCATATATCCAAGTTCACAAGGCTCCATGATAACTGTATGAATAACCATACACATAACCCTGCTTGTTACTCTGTCAGGAACACTGCTGACACAAGCTTCCATATAACTGTATGTACTAAGAATTAACCTTTGTGCCCATGATATTATGCCGATAACATATCCATGCAACATATACTGAAATCTAACTTCATTATTCTTCTACACATGTTGATTACCATATATTTTCATCAATGACAAACATACAATCTGTACTGGCCGGCTGGAAAATCTCCAACACATTTCATCTACAAGAGTGGAAGTTTGTGATGATCAACTATTCATTATAAATGGAAGAATATCAAATCTCTCTATACAACCAAGAGGATGTGCATTTCATCTGCAGTTAGAAAGTTGGCTGGATAATGTATTCTTTAAATGAAAATGATACTATCAAGCTTGACCATATGAATTCTATTAGAGATTTTAAAAACATTTCAATCTTATGCAAATCAAAGAAGATGAAAGGATCAAAGGAGGTGAAATACCATGGAGTCTTGTAATTGCACACATTAGATGTTTCTATGATCTTGAGTGCCAATAATGATAGGCAATTTCAATAGTAGAAGGATGAATCTTGTATCTGTTTGACATATACAACAAGAGATGAGAAATCCTCTATGAAATCTATTGTATTATAATCCAGCTAAGAATCTATTAGTTACTACATGGATTTGTTAATTTTCTATTACTATAAGTCGATACTCCTAGACCTCTTGGAAGAAGAGTTGGTTTGAGAAACTTAGAAAATGAAATCACTAATATTTTGGTGTTTCCTCTTATTATCTATCAACCGTCTTCTATTTTACCTTTAACATCTTCATTAATCAATTATGGTTTTCTTCTAAACTCAAGTTCTCTAGGGGTAAGAGTGGGCACTGAAAACATGAATATAATAGAGATATTTTTTGCTAGTATGACTTAGTATTCACAAAGGCTTCTTGCGGTTAGCATTGTTTCTCCTCTTCTAAAATGAAAATTTAGTGTTATTGGTAAATAGGCTACAATCACTCCTCTCATTTTTATGTATTGCCAAACTGAGACATTGTCTCTGTTTCCTTTATTAGATGACTATTTGGAAGAAAAGTGCCCATTTGAATGGAGGAATTCAGAACAATAAAGTGACTGGGATTTCCTTCTGTGAGGAGGGTACAGTGGGTATATTAGAGTGTATCACCATTGGAGGGATTTGAAACAATGAACAATTCAGTGAGGAGTTATGGGGACACAACTACATTGAATGAATGAATGTGTTGATTTTTTTTATGAACTTGATTCTATTGGAGGTGCAAAATGATTTTTGAACATGCTCAATTTGGTTTCAATTTGGTACTCACTCTACAATGAGCACTCCCATACAATTGCACTAATTCAATCTCCACATTGCTTGTTTAGACCTATAGTGATAATTATGTTGTGATCTCTATAGAATGTTGACTACTGGAGTACCGAGGTTGCTGGTTTGCCAATGATTAGTGCACATTTCAAAGGAGACTAGGGTGAGGTTGCCACCAAAAATATTGAAATGAACAGCTCACAAATCTCACTAGTAGGAAGAAAAATTGAATACAAAACTTCAATGCCTCAATTGCTTCCCACAATTACCTAAATTGGTAGAGCAACAACCATGACTTTTGCCAGCATCCTACCAGCCTGTGCTGAAATAGGAGTGTTAGAACAAGGTATGGGCATCCATCGAAGCATAATGGAAGGGGGATTTTCATTGGATATTATAGTTTCCCACAAATGGTCTGATAGATATTACACAAGGCACAAAATCTATTTGACGGAATGCCTCAAAGAGATACTATCTCATGGAATGTGATAATTGTAGGATATACACAAAATGGGTATGCCAAATGTGGAAGCATAAATAGGGCACATAAAACCAAATATATGCCAAATATATGCAATGCAGAGCACAAAGGAGGGAGGGGAAACAAAGGCTTTCCCATGAAAACCCACGGTCACTACTGGAGCTAAGACAATAAAACCCAAATGTATGTAAATGTATACAAATGTATGCAAGCAGGAGGTGTAAAACAAGTCTCGAAGCATAAATCATATAGTAAATAAGTCTCAAAGAAAATGATAATGTTGATTAGGTATCTAGTAAATTAAATAGTTGAGAGAAAGAATGAAAAACCTCCAAAAATCCCAAGTTAAGGTTTCTAAGCTCAATCTCCTTAAGTCATTTCAGCTGCTCAATCTCCTTCACACACACGTTGACCTTCTAATTCGTCAAATGAGAATAATGAAATCAAAAATGAAATTCCCTTTTTTTTTTAAAGTTATGCCCATGTTTGTCAAACTTTTGACCACCACGGAATTTTTTGATATTCTGACAAACACGGGCATAAATTAAAGAAAAGAAAAGTTTCACTTCTATAATCCAACCAAGCAAAACCTTTTTTCTTTTTTGGTGAAAAATTTTGGTAGAAAAACTAGGCCAAATGTACTAGTGTAGATAGGGCTATTGGGCCTCTGGGACAGATTGAGAATATTTTGAAGAATGGGAGTATGAGATTACATTAGAACCTTAAATATCCTTGAATCCAAGTAAATGAAAGCCTAAAATACCAAAAATATCACTTAGAAGTCTTGGTAATATTTTTGGTAAGATAAGCCTTTAAAACACTTGAGAGTTTGTAATCCAAATTTGTGTATCTTACCTTGTGTATTAGGTCCACTACGCCTTTCCTCTACATCAAGTGGTATCAGAGCCCAGGGAAAGGTCTTGTGGAGAGTTTCTAGTGGTCTTGAGAAGTTTGGTTTGTTGGATCCTTAGATAATCCCTTGAAGTTGAACCATCCTTTAAGGAGTGGCCCTGAGTTGATGTATTTACCAAGTTGATCAAAGAACCATGACTGAAGGAGAGGATGGAGATTTACCAACAAGGATGATCAACATGGAGTTCACAAAGATATTTAAAGAGCAATTGGTAGATAAAAACAAGCTTAAAGAAGCCCTTGAGCAAGATAAGAAGGACAAGGTTGAGAAAGATAAGGAGATGAAGATCATGATGGAGAGAATATTGGCCTTAGAAAGAAGGGAAAAGAGCATCAGATAGGATGAAGAAGTTTTTGATGAAGAAGAAGAAGAAGAAGAAGAAGAAGAAGAAGAAGAGGAACTCCAAGAGGAATAAACATTAGATCCTAATGAACTAAAGATAGCTAGGTTTGCTAAAGTCATCAAGAGTGGTGATGCAAGGGAAAGAGTTGATTTATCTACGTATGGAGGGAAGATGGATGATGAGGAGTTGATAGATTGGTTTAGTGCCATGGAAAATTTCTTTGAGTGTGAGCATGTGGAAGAGAATCAAAATTTAAAGGTTGCAAAGTCCAAGTTGAAAGAACATGCATTGCTATGGTGGGATTGTGTGCAAGCGGATAGGTGGAAGAATGATAAACCCAAGATCACATCTTGGTACACCATGATGGATAAGATGAAGGAAAAAGTTTTTCCAAATGATTATAGGGTTTAGTTGTATAAGAAGATGCAAAGTCTGAAACAAAATGACATGGAGGTGCAAAGATATACTAAGGAGTTTCATAAACTTGACATAAGAATAAGCCACGATGAAGCTATGGATGAAAAGATTGCAAGGTACACGAGTGGACTTAGGTTCAACATACAAGATGAACTTAGTCTTTCTACCCCTAGGTCTATTGAGGAATGCTATAAGATGGCCATCAAGGCTGAAGAAAATATTAAGAGGATTCAAGAGAGACAGGCAGAATTAGAGGTGGATCTTCCATGAGGGGAAGAAGAGGTAGAGGTAATACTAATTTTCTGAATTAGAATGACAAAGATAAGGACAAGCCCTACTCATTTGATACAAGAGGTGGTTATAGAGGTGGAAGAAGTGGAGGAAGAGGTAATGGAGTGTTCACAAGAAGGTGCTTCCATTGTAATGAAGTGGGTCATTAATCTTTTAGGTGTCCCAAGTGGATTCAAGGCAAAGATAGAATAGTGAATTTGGTTGAAGAAGAGACAAGCAAGGAAGAGCAGAGTGAGCCTATCTTGGCACTCCCTGAAGTAGGAGAATGTTTACTAGTGGGAAGAGGACAACCACATAAACCAAGCATTTTTAGGTCCAAATGTCTAATTCAAGGGAAGGTATGTCAACTCATCATTGATTCAGGTACATGTAAAAATTTGGTTTCCTATGAAGTTGTTAACAAGTTAAATTTGAAACTTTTTCCACATTCTAGTCCTTATTATGAAAACTGGGTTAATACAAGTCAAAATTCATTGGTCAAGGATCAATTTATGATTGAGTTTTCTATTGGAGAGTATCATGATAGGGTTTTGTGTGATGTTATGCATATGAGTTATGGGTATTTCATACTTGGTAGGGCATGGCAATGTTCTAGAAGAGTTGTACATGATGGGTACTCAAACACCTATCTATTTCATCATAAAGGGAAGAAGTATAGACTAAGTCCTTTATTGGGAAGACAGTTTGATTCAATAGTTTTGTGTTTTGGTGATAAAATCTCAGTACATAATCAGGGTAATCTACATTATGATACTGGTTGGCATCTAAAGAAATGGGAGATTGAGGGGCAGGATAGTCCAAGGAAGACAGGACTGATTGAGGACCCTTTTGTATTGGTTGGGGCAATAAAGTGTCCCCTTGGTACAAACTAGAATTTTGATAAGCTTGGTAGTGGGTAGGTTTCATAGGGCTCACACAACGAGTCCCAAGTGCAGGCAGTACCAAGACAGCATTATCATCAACAAGGATAGTCCAACCATGGACATTTTTCTTCTAATACTTTGTGTGTGACTGCAGGTTGGAAGGGTGTAAGGAGAATAGCTACATTGGGGGACTTCTTGATCCCTAAGCTTCATATTGATCAAAGGACAACAAAGAGGACCAATGAGCACAACTCTTGGGATAAGAGTTTTCTTGAAGGTGGGGAGCATGGTGCAGGGGCTCTAAGGATCTGAAAAAAAAAACATGAAGACCATGAAGTCATTGAAGTCACCTAGGGTGACTCATGTAATACCCCAAAAATGGGCTATAAGTTCATTAATCTCCTACATCTTCAATTCAAACGAAATCGACATCATAGTCCTAATCTAAGGCACATCTAAACATCATCGAATCATAATTGATTATCTTAAATTCTACATCGGGGAATATTCTTAGTAATATTCCTAATCATCATAATTATCTTTAATTTTATAATTATTTGGCAATAAATCACATTTATCCTAAAATTTGATTAATTAAATATTTTGCATATTTAATTAATTAGATTTAATATTTGCCACTTAATTATTTAATTAAATTTAATTCTATCTATTATTAATTGTATTATTTAATTTTGACAATAAATCAAAATTTCTATGAATAATTGATTAAATTCTTATTTAATTAATTAAAGCATGTTGTCATTATTTAATAATATAATTTTTAATAAAAGTTTGGTAAAATAGTTAATTAACCCATAAATTAATTATTTTATTTCAAAAGGCAGTTAAGTTGAGAATAAATCACTTTATTTATTTATTAAATCATAATTATCCATGTGCACATTCAAGGACCAGTTAAACTCAAAATTGGAAAATCAATGCAAGTTGTTAACTTTTTGAAACTCAACATCTTTTTGAGTTTTAAAGTGGATCTAAACTTCTAATTCGAGTTGAACTGTGCTTTTGCATGATTTTTGTGACTTAATTATCTATTATTTAAAAATAACTCAAAAATCAACCTGAGTTATTTGAGTGATTTATGGCTTTCTTCCATGCACCTCCAAAGCCTTGAATTTCTATAAAAACAAGGCTCAGCTCTTCATAATTCATCTCATAATTGTGCAAACTTATGCTGGAGAATTGCAATTGGAAGGATCAAAGCTTATTGCGAATCAACATTGTTGTGAGATCAATTTCAAATTCATAGCTTTCATATTATTGTTAGAATCTTCATTCTCATATCATATCATTTCTAGATTAGCATTGCATATCATTTAGCATAGATTCATATCATTGTTAGATCAATTTTCATATTAGCATAGATTTCATATCAGTTTTCATCATTATTATTGCATAAAAAATACCAAAAATATAGATTAATTACATTCATATTTCATATCAGTTTGGCATTCAAATCCTTCATTTAGGTGTCGTCTAGGTCACTGATCTCGATAACAATCTGAGAATATTAATCTCGCACCTACTAGAAGGCAGTAAATCGCTTGGTTAGATAGTTTTCAATTTTGCATGATTTCGATTATAGCTAACCTCTAATGTTTTACTAAAGTGTTGTGTTTATAGATCAGGTACAATTTTCACACACACATTTCTGGTGCCCACCGTGGGGCAACCCACCTTTGCATGCCAGTTTTGAATTTTTTTTGGAGCTAAAACCATAAAGTTTCAAATATTTAATTTTATCTCCCAAACAGCTTGGTTTTTTGGTCTAAAATTTTTTTGGCAGGTTGGCGACATATTAGGGAAGCTACAGTAAAAATTTTAGAATTTTTTGAGATGTTTTAAATTTTTAATAATTTTTTCTTAAAATTTCAAAAAAAATTAATACCTGATGCAAATGATCATATTTTTTATAAATTTTTATATTTTCAAAAATTTCTTTAAATTCTATAGGGGGTCCATTCTTTGTGTTTTAAATTTGGACATGATATAATAGCTCAAATAGTCAATTTACAAAAATTGGTCTATTTTAATAAAACCGGTCTCTAGGGCACAAATGAAGAGATTTTTCTAAAATTTTTGCTTTTTTGGAAAGATCTCTATTTTTTAGTAGGGGTCTCTATTCTGAATTTCTATTTTTGTGGCCAAAATCATATCAAACAAATTAGATCTTGTTGACTAGGTCAAATGCAGCAAAAAAAATAAAGTTTTGTGATGGGTATGCACTTATTTTTTTACATGGTTCAATGAATGATATGAGTTGTCATTTGGGTTAATTGCTGGTTATTATTACTGATAATAATTGATTTTTAGAGATAAACCTATGGTTTTCATAAGTTGAATATATGTTACATATCTTGTTTGCTTGTTTGCTTGTTGGAGAGTTCGTCACTTGCTTGCATGGAAAAGCTCAACAAGAATTGCTAAAAATCAAGTAAAATCTACTAAGCATGTTGCAAGGATCCCAGGTATTCTCCTTCATCTAATAACATTTTGATTTGGACTTAAAATAAATCTCTTATGTGTCTGGCTTGTGTGCATCTTTTCATGCTTTGATCTATTTCTACACACTTGCATAATTGATACTAGGTTGTGACCCCTTAAGGATTCATTAAGTAGTCTTAGAATACTTGTGATTGATCTTGATTGCTATCTTGGGTTATTGGACTCGCTAATCTACCAGCCCCTCATTTCTGCCTCGTGGTTGCAATCTCAGCGCCATAAAAGGGAGGGGTCAACAGGACAGAAGCGTTAAGTGTTCCACTTGGCAACCCATTTGTGCTTTTAGGAACTCACTTGTTTTCTAAGTTGGGGACTCATTTTCAGCTTGTGTGAGGTGTTAAGTGTTCCACCTTTGTTGGAAACAATTGTCTACAATTGCTACTCAAATTATGTATTGTCTTTGATGTCACACAATGTCATAGTCCGCAGCAATCAGTTCCTACAAAGCTCAGTCGGTCTGCCAGACAGGAAGATTAGTGCTTACCAAGTCCACTCGGTTATCAAAGAAAATCAGCATCTACCGAGTCCACTCGGTTATCAAAGAAAATTTAGCATTTACCGAGTTCAGTCGGTCATCAAAGAAAATTCAGTGTTTACCGAGTTCAGTTGGTCGTCAAAGGAAATTCAGTGTTTACCGAGTTCAGTCGGTCATCAAAGGAAATTTAGTGTTTACCAAGTTCAGTCGGTTATCAAAGGTAAAGGATTTTCGGTGTTTACCGAGTTCCCTCGGTCTCCGAAAGATTGTAGAAAGTTATGGTCACCGAGCACTGTTGGCCCTTGAAGGATTTTTGCAAATAGAGTTCGCTTAATTCAGCCGACTGTTATACTAAATAATGTCGATTTGACAAATCTAAAATCATATAAATAAAAGGTCAAATGTGAAAAATAAATAAGATATACAGCAGAAGATTTATAGAAGAAAGACAGGAAAGGTGTGTGCGAATTTGTGAAGGATGTTCAAATATCCTTAAGGTGCAGCAAAGATTTATTCGATCAGGAAGGATCACACTTATGCAGAATAGAGATCTGTAATCAGCAAGGTAGTTGCATTATTATACAGGTCATTTTCATTGTTACCTTCTTATCATTGTAACAGTGAATTCTAAATCTCTTAACCGAGTTGGTTTAACAACCCTATTGTAAATCCTCTAACAAGGTGACAATTTCATTGAATTGTTTTCAAGACCTCTTACCAGGCCACTCCTAGCAGGGTGATTAAATCCTCTAACAAGGTCACACCTAACAGTGTGTTTTGTAACCTTTTACCGGGCTGGCTTCTAACCGAGCATCACTTTAAAAAAGTGAAAATCAGTATCTAGATACATTGGTGGTTTTTCCCATATTGGGTTTCCACATTAAATCTTGTGTCTCTTGTGTTCTTAATTGCTATCTTAATCATACACTAGTGCTGATGAATATCTAAAAGATAATTTTGCTAATACTTTCTACATCTTCAAAGTTACTGCAATCTATTTACCGAGTGCTAAAACAGATAACATTCTTTAAGATATCCTAAGGGATCTAGAAAGAAATAATTGTGAAGTGTTTTATGGTTGACTGATTCACCCCCCCCCTCTCAGTCACTTCATCCATATTCCATCAATTGGTATCAGAGCTTTTGGTGCTTGCAGGAAGGGTTTCAAGGACCTAAGCTAAAGATCAGGATGTCTTACAAGAGGGAAATTCCAAAGCTCAACAGAGATAACTTTTCAGCCTGGCAAGGTCTCATGTGACTTCATCTGGCTTCCATTGGTGATTCAGGATGCAAATACATTGATGAAGAATACACAATTCCTACTGGCGCATTAACTGTTGAAGACATTGCAGAGAAAAAGACTCATAACACCATGATGATAGACATTGCATCTGCTCTCAGCTATGAAGAATTTGATGATATTAAAGAATGCACTACTACATATGAAATGTGGATGACACTGAAGAAAATATATGGTGGTGATGCAAATGTGAAAAGAGCCAAAGCAGAAAGCCTAAGAGGACAGTTTGACAAGATGAATATGAAGGAAGATGAAAACATTGCAAAATATGTTGAAAGAATCAAAGCAAGTGTAAGTGCAATTAGAGCTTCTGGAGGAACAATCTCAGATGAAACTGTTATAAATAAGGTACTCAGAACATTACTCCCTATCTATGCAATAAGAGTATCAGCTATTCAAGAAAGAAGATGTGAAACAAACCACAATATAACTTTGGATGCTTTAGTTGGAAGATTGACAGCCTTTGAATTAGACAACTATGACAACTATGTTCCTAGTTCCAAAAATATTGAATCAGAATTTGAGGCCAAGGTTTCACTAAAGAAGAACAAGAAAATTAAAGAAGTTCAATCAGAAAGTGAAGAAGTATCAGAAGAAAGTTATGATAGTGATCTTGAAATTGTAGAAGCATTACTTGCAAAGAAGTACTCTAAAGGGAAAGGTAAATATAAAGGTAAAACTCCTTTAATCTATTTTTCATGTGAAGAAATTGGACATATTGTAGCTAGGTGCCCAAACAAGCAAGTCAAGGAAGAGAAGAGAAGTCACAAGTACTATGGCAAAAAGAATTTCAAATCATTCAAGGATAAAGGTAAGAAAACATGTTTTATGGCTAAAGATTCTGATGATAGTGAAGAAGAAATTATCTTTATTGCTATAAAAGATGAATCTGATGATGATGAAGATAAGATGGCACTTATTTCTCATATAAGCAAAGATGATATATGGATAATAGATAGCGGATGTTCACACCACATGACTGGTGACAAGACAAAATTTGAATATGTAGAAGACTGTGATAGTGGCAATGTAAGATTTGGAAACAATGAACCTTGTTGTATAAAAGGAAAAGGAAGAATCTCATTAACCAAAAAACTCATATGTGATAATGCTTATTGGGTTGAAGGACTAAAACATAATCTTCTAAGTGTAGCATAGCTAATCAACACTGGTTTCAAGGTTGAATTCATGAATGGTCAAGCAAGACTGCTGGATGAAAAAGGAAAACTCATTGGATCAGGCAAACAAACAAAAGGTAACTTATTTTATCTTGATCTCAGTGAATATTCATGCTTTATTGCTCAAATTGAAGAAAGTTGGCTATGGCACAAAAGGTTATGTCATGTGAATTTTGATAACATGATAAAAATAAGCAAATTCAAAAAGGTTAGAGGCATTCCTACTTTGAAGAAACCTGATACTGGTCTATGTAAGAATTGTCAGATTGGCAAAATGAGTAAAACTAGTTTCAAGAGTAAGAACTATCAGTCTAAAGAAATTTTGGAAATTGTGCATACTGATTTATGTGGACCTATTGGAATACAAAGCTATACTAGAGATAAATTCTTTATTCTTTTCGTTGATGATTATTCTAGAATGATGACTGTTATGTATTTAAGAGAAAAATCAGAAGCATTTGAAAAGTTCAAATGGTACTTAGCAAGAGTGGAAAAGGAAACAGGGAAAAGATTGAAATGCTTAAGATCAGACAGAGGTGGTGAATTCATCTCCCATGATTTTAACAACTTTTGCATTGAAAGAGGAATCAAAAGACAGGTATCAGCTCCTAGAACTCCTAAGCAGAATGGAATAGCAGAAAGAAGAAACAGATCTATTATGGATTGTGCAAGGATTCTAACGATAGAAAAGAACATCGCTATAAAGTACTGGAAGGAAGCTATCAGCACTGCAGTTCATACCTTGAACCGAGTACAATTGAAGAAAGACACATTCAAAACTCCTTATGAAATATGGTATGGCTATAAACCCAATGTAAGTTACATGAAAATATTTGGTAGCAAGTGTTATATCTTAAAATAATCTAGAAGAAATAAATTTGATGTGAAAAGTGATGAAGGAATATTCCTAGGATATTCTAGCAAAAGCAAGGCATACAAATGTCTGAACTTATCTACTCACAAAGTCATAGAAAGTATACATGTAAAATTTGATGAGTTTGCAGAAAATACTGAAGAAGAAAGCAAAAGGGAACCTGAGAACTACAGAAGATTCGTTTACATTGAACCTGAAACATTGGCAGACACAACTATCAATGAGGAAACTATATCTACCGAGACGAGCACAGTTACCAAGTCACAGGAAGAAGTTCAAACTGAGTCACAGGAAGAAATTTAGACCGAGTCTCAGCCTGAAGTTACCGAGCAAATATCTACCGAGCTCGAGCAACCTGAAGAAGAGATCCTAGAAGACAACAGCATGAATCATTCAAAAAGCAAGGAACCTATACTAGCCAAATATGTCAGAAGACATCATACACCAGATCAAATTATTGGAAACAAATCAAATGGTACTATGACAAGAAGCAAGCTAAAAGGTACATGTCTGCTTACTGACTTTGAACCTAGAAATATCAAAGATGCATTGGAAAATGAAAGTTGGATTGAAGCAATGAATGAAGAATTAGAACAAATACAAAAGAACAAAACATGGACTCTTGTACCTAGACCTAAAGATAAGAATGTAATTGGAACAAAATGGGTATTCAGGAATAAGCTGAATGAAGATGGTCAAGTGTCTAGAAACAAAGCTAGACTGGTATGTAAAGGTTATTCTCAAGAAGAAGGTATAGATTATGGAGAAACTTTTTCTCCTGTTGCAAGATTAGAAGGTGTAAGAACTCTACTTGCTTATGCAGCACACAAAGGATTTAAGGTATATCAGATGGATATAAAATCTACATTTCTCAATGGAATTCTTGATGAAGAAGTCTACATTGAACAACCTAAAGGTTTTGTTGATCCAGATAAAAAGGACATGTTCTGTAGGTTACACAAAGCATTGTATGGTTTGAAACAAGCTCCTAGAACATGGTATGAAAGACTCCATAACTATTTGATTCAGATTAATTTCAAAAGAGCCAATGATAACAGCAATCTGTATATTAAAGAAGGACTGGATGAAAAAATTGTATTGGCAGAAATATTTGTAGATGATACTATATTTATAGGGAATGAGGATCAGTGCAAAGAATTTTCAGAGCAAATGAACAAAGAATTTGAAATGTCTATGTTTGGTTTAATAAAAAAATTTGTTGGTCTTCAAATTTAGCAAAGCAAGAATGGTATATACATTACTCAATCTAAATACATTAAGGAAATACTTAAGAAGTTTGGTATGGAAGATTCAAAACCAGTTGGTACACCCATGTGTACTGGACTGAAACTTACCAAAAATGATGATTCAAAAGAAGTTGATCAGACCCTATACCGATCTATGATTGGAAAATTACAGTATGTAGTACATACAAGACCTGATATTGCCTTAGCAGTCGGTATAGTAGCTAGATTCTTAGCAAAACCTAAGGAAAATCATATGATGGCAATCAAAAGAATCTTAAGATACTTAAAAGGAACTAAAGAATATGGTTTGTGGTATAAATTTGGAGGTAATCTAGACTTAAAAGTTTTTACTGATGCTGATTGGGCAGGGAACATTGATGACAGAAAAAGCACAAGTGGTGGAGCATTTTTTCTTGGAAAAAGACTGGTATCCTGGACTAGTAAAAAGCAAAATTGCACATCTCAATCCACAGCTGAAGTAGAATATGTTGTTGCTGCAGTAAACTATTCAAATATTGTTTGGTTTAAACAGTTATTAGAAGGTATGAAGGTTGAAATCAAAGAACCAGTTGTTATATTTTGTGACAATACCAGTGCAATAAACATTTCGAAGAATCCAGTGATGCATTCCAAAACCAAGCACATTGCTATTAAATATCACTTTGTCAGAGAATTGGTGCAGGAAAAGGAAATCAGATTAGAATATATTCATACAAAAGAATAGATTGCAGACATTTTTACCAAACCATTACCTAAGGATGCATTTGTGTATCTAAGAGGTAAGTTAGGGGTCATTCCCCTATCCGAGGCTCACTAAATATAGTTTTAGTGATGCATCAACCAGAACATGATTGAAAATCAACCAGTTGATGCAGCATATTCAAGGAATCATTGCATATGAATCAGTACTTGAGGTACATTAATTTACACCGGTAATATGTGAATTGTCTTTGGCATGTGTTGTCAAAGAGGGAGTGTTTGCTATGTCTTTGCTATTACTTCAAGAAATTTTCAATAGTCAGAAGGAAGAATTTTTAGGATAAAGGAAGTTTGCTGACAGAGGGAGATTTGAATCTGAACCGAGCTAATTCTTTCAAATTTCTTATGCTATGACATATTGTGTTGCCATCAATGCCAAAGAGGGAGATTGTTGGAAACAATTGTCTGAAATTGCTACTCAAATTATGTATTGTCTTTGATGTCACACAATGTCATAGTCTGTAGCAATCAGTTCCTATCGAGCTCAGTCGGTCTGCCAGACAGGAAGATTAGTGCTTACCGAGTCCACTCGGTTATCAAAGAAAATCAGCGTCTACCGAGTCCACTCGGTTATCAAAGAAAATTTAGCATTTACCGAGTTCAGTTGGTCATCAAAGAAAATTTAGTGTTTACCGAGTTCAGTCGGTCGTCAAAGGAAATTTAGTGTTTACCGAGTTCAGTCAGTCATCAAAGGAAATTCAGTGTTTACCGAGTTCAATCGGTTATCGAAGGTAAAGGATTGTCGGTGTTTACCGAGTTCCCTCGGTCTCCGAAAGATTGTAGAAAGTTATGGTCACCGAGCACTGTCGGCCCTTGAAGGATTTTTGCAAATAGAGTTTTCTTAATTCAGCCGACTGTTATACTAAATAATGTTGATTTGACAAATCTAAAATCATATAAATAAAAGGTCAAATGTGAAAAATAAACAAGATATACAGCAGAAGATTTATAGAAGAAAGACAGGAAAGGTGTGTGCAAATTTGTGAAGGATGTTCAGATATCCTTAAGGTGCAGCAGAGATTTATTCGAACAGGAAGGATCACACTTATGCAGAATAGAGATCTGTAATCAACAAGGTAGTTGCATTATTATACAGGTCATTTTCATTGTTACCTTCTTATCATTGTAACAGTGAATTCTAAATCTCTTAACCGAGTTGGTTTAACAACCGTATTGTAAATCCTCTAACAAGGTGACAATTCCAATGAATTGTTTTCAAGACCTCTTACCAGGCCACTCCTAGCAGGGTGATTAAATCCTCTAACAAGGTCACACCTAACAGTTTGTTTTGTAACCTTTTACCGGGTTGGCTTCTAACCGAGCATCACTTCAAAAAAGTGAAAATCAGTATCTAGATACATTGGTGGTTTTTCCCATATTGGGTTTCCACGTTAAATCTTGTGTCTCTTGTGTTCTTAATTGCTATCTTAATCATACACTAGTGCTGATGAATATCTAAAAGATAATTTTGCTAATACTTTCTGCATCTTCAAAGTTACTGCAATCTATTTACCGAGTGCTAAAACAGATAACATTCTTTAAGATATCCTAAGGGATCTGGAAAGAAATAATTGTGAAGTGTTTTATGGTTGACTGATTCACCCCCCCCCTCTCAGTCACTTCATCCATATTCCATCAACCTTTTGGACTCATCTCATATTCTCTTTAAGCGTTAAGTGTTCCTCTTTCTGCTTTTTGGGTACTTTTGGTAGATTTGCTCTCGGGAATATATCTGTGCTCACATAGTAATTAGGCCCTATAAACACTATTCCTGATTCTTGAGAGATTAGATTCCTAGCAAAATCTTTCTTGATGACAGAATCCTTGTAGGTAGGGAGGATACTTAGTGTGTTTCACATTCAACTTGGTTAGTGTGTCTTCTCTTATTGATCGATACATTCTCTCCTAGGAGAGGTTGATAGATCACGTGGGGTTGACATCATGAGCTTTGGTGAATCAAAATTGGTTAGTGTACCTTCTCTTATTGATTGATACATTCTCTCCCCGGAGAGATTGATAGATCACGTGGAGTTGGCATCATAGACCTTGGTGAAGCAAAACTTTGTCTTAGCATGTCGGATTAATCTGGTTCCTTTGTTTGGGTTAATAGTGACAAGGTGTCAAAAACCTTGGATCTAGAGCCAAGTCCCCTTGTGGTATACTATTGTGAGTCATCTTTAGAGAGGGTTAACCATAGCAGACAATCCCTTCATAGGGCAAACTACGTTGACGGAACCTCAAGCGGTCATAGCCATTTTCATCATGGTAGTGACAGTCACTATATAAATGTCCTTGTGGAAGAAATCTCCACAGGTATGGTTCATTGTTGGGTTGTCAGATCTCCCTAGCAGCTCCTGAAGATTAAGTTCTCAGACTGTGTCAAAACCCTGGTGCACTGGGATTGGAGTTCACCCCTTTGGATCATAAAAGTTGCAGAGTCAAACTATTACTAAAAACCCTAGCGATGCCAAATTTTCATTTTATAGGGTATATATGCATTATTGCAAAACATTTTTGGAACATACACAATTAGCGCTTCTGAGGATTAGAACAAATAAGTCACTTGATTGTTCATGCGCAAGGTTGCTTTTCCCCTTGTTCATTATTTTCAGACATGCTTGAAATCACTTGCTTGCTATTTTGCATGCTTGTTTATCTATCTGGTTATTGAAAATAGACAAATCTATTACAATCCTCAAATCTGGACATTGAAATTTGCAAACAATCTGAATCTGCAAACTCAAAATTTTGCAAAAATTGACGTCAAATTCTTTTCTGGAGTCAAAAATCATTTCAGGAAGTCAAAAAGTCATACAAGTTTCCATCAAGTGTCATTTCATTGCATACCCACTGTCGTATGAGCTTTTGCAACTATCGTACGAGTTGTGAAACTATCGTTTCATAGCTCACCCACTGTCATACGAGTTTTTCAGAGTGTCGTTTGGGAAATTTTTGAAAGTTGTCAGAAAATTGTCAGGATTGCCAGATATTTAGCTCTTTCAGCCTAGTTTCATAATCTGTCGAGCGGATCATTGTGTCAGGAATAGAGCAGTAGCTATTAAGAGTCCAATCATTTTCTTAAAGTGGCCTTTAAATTCTGATTCAGCCTTCTATCTAATCGATTTGAGTCTTTATCATCTCGTGTCAAAACCTTGTCATGACTATCAATCTTCAATCAATCAATCATCAAAATGACTAAGTGTTGTGATATCTTGTCTACTATCTTTTGGGAACCTACCCATACATCCAAGGCACAGTATCCTTCATCCACATCTAATCAAATCTTCAAATCAATCAAACCTTGACAAGGTTGCGTCATCTGATCATCTTGATTCAATTCATTCTTCAGTTATCTAAATCTTATTCTTTTGTTTCACTCAAAGTTGATGGTGGAGACTAGAGCTTCCTCTCACAAGAAATCTATTACCACTATCCAAAATCCAACTTTTGAGCAACTCATCAATTCTGGTCTTTACAAGGATGATGGTCTTGGAAACTATCGATTGAAATCTGGTTACGTACCCCCTCCATCGACTCATGGAGGTACTCAACATACCCCTCATCAATCTAATCCAGGGAGTCCACAAACTCCTACCATGTCTCAAGCAAGGACAAATTTTGGCTCTCAAAGAGCTCAATCTCAACATGGTGCAGATCAGGAACCCACACTTGAAGAAATTGCTCACTACCAAAATGACGATGAATTTAACAAGATGATAAGACATTTCTTGAAAGAAAATAGAGAAGCCTACTTTTTACAACTAGCTCATCAAGGAGCTAAACTTCCTCCCAAATTTAATGTTGAAGATATCATTATGCATGAGGAAGAAACTCCACTCATAGCTATGATGAAACAAATACATGCTTTACAAGTCAAATTTAATAATCTTGAGAAAGAAAAGGAACACAAAGAGTTCTCCATGGAAGCTCTATGCCCTTTTCCTTTTGACAAAAACTTGTATATGCCACCATTTCCAAAAAGAGTGGAGATGCCAAAGTATGATAAGTATGATGGACACTCTGATCCTCAAGATCATGTCAGAGAGTTCTATATGCAATCCATGGAATTTATGCATGAACCGACCTATCTGATGCATCTTTTTCCTAGATCTCTGGGCGGAGCATCCATTCAGTGGTTTTCAAGATTGCCTCCTACAATCAAAACATTTGATGAATTGATTCAATTGTTTTATCAACAATATTCCTACAATATTCAGCATTCGGTCACCATGATTGATATTTTTAATCTCAAGCAATATCCAGGAGAATCATTCCTAACTTTCCTCAAAAGGTGGCGAAAGAAGTTCTCTCTATATGCTAGATCAATTCCCGAAATGGAGAAACTTGAAATCTTTATCAATAACCTTGTTCTAGAGCTCAATTATCCCTTACAAATGCAAGATCATACATCTTTTGACAAAATGGTGATTAATGCTATCAAAATTGAAAAAGTGTTTGTAAAAAAAGGAGAAATCACACTCCAAAAAGACAAGTACGAATCTGGATCTAGTTCCAAAGACAAGAACAAAAATTGGAACAAGAACAAAGGCATCATCACAGATGGTTTTGTTGACACTGTCCATGCCCCATCAAAGGCACCAGCCTATAATCTCACTCTTGGCACTCAAGCCATTAAAGCTTCCGAGCAAAAGTCTTCTCAACCATCTCAAAGGAAGCCAGAATTCAAAAAATGGGATAAACATCAAAAATTTACTCCTCTAGGAGAGTCTTTAGAATTGGCTATGAAAACTCTACTAGCTGATAAAATTATCTCTTTACCACCAATCTGACCGAATGCTCAGGACCCCAAACCGATATGGTGGAAGGATAATGAATTCTGTGATTTCCATCGGAGTAAAGGTCACAAAACTAGTAGTTGCTACCACTTGAAGCATACATTCAAGATCTGATCGATAGTGGAGACATCACAATTGACAATCCCATGAGCAATAATGATCATATAGCATTCATAGAACCATTTCCAAAACATGGTCAAAAGGTTTCAACTTCTCAGCCTAATATGGGGGCAAAAGTCAACTATGCTTACCTTGGAAATAACACTGTCATCAATATGGTTGAACCATGTCTCTCTAAAAGTTGCAATGTCATCACAATCATACAAAGGGATAGAGATCATTCCTTAGCTAACATAGTTACTCGATCACAAGCTCAAACACATCTGAATGGACAAATCCCAAATTCATCAAATGTCCCAAAGGTGCCCTTCAATCTTTCATCTGCTTCTAAATAGAAGGCTGCTTCCAAATCTTCCAATCCAAAGGATACAAGGCCTATGTCTTATAGCATTGTTCAAGAACTCCAACACACTAATGCAAAAATCTCCATGTTTGATTTGCTTCAAATATCTCCAGCTCATAGAGCCATTCTTGATAAAGCTTTGCTCGGTTCCAATGTTCCTAATGACCTTGATTTAGACAGGTTCCAGACTATGGTTGGACATCTTACATCTCTGCAATATATCTCCTTTTCAGAGGAAGATGACAACTCCTTGAGTCACCCACATAATCAGCCTTTGCATATAGAAGTCTTGATCCAGAACCATAGAGTCAAACGTGTGTTGATAGATGGGGGCGCTGGCCTAAACATTTGTTCTTACAGCTTGATCACACAATTGGGATTTTCAGAATTGGCTATTGATCCTAGAAAGAAAATAACTATCAAGGCCTATGATGAACAAGAAAGATCTTCTAAAGGCACCATTATCTTACCTATCAGAGTGGGTCCAGTTATCAAAGATACCATCTGTCAAGTGCTTGATCTACCTTTGGCCTACAATGTCCTTCTAGGGAGATCATGGATACATGAAATGCAAGCCATTCCTTCTACATACCATCAATGTTTGAAGTTTCCTTATGAAGGAGTCGAGTTTACTATCCCAGCAAATCTAAATACAACTTGCAACACCTTGAAGGAAAGTGTCGATAAGCTTGTACCTAATAATAGAGAATCTCCCATAGAGCCAACTAAAGAAGCATCCACATCTAAAATGGAAGATCTTGCCAAAGAGGTTAATATCAAAGAAAATAGTATGGGAGAATACACTATTGAGCCAGTCTTATCTTTGACATCTCTCCCTATCTCACCTAAGTCTTATGGGCAATCTTTGAAACAATCCAAGCCCAAACCTCAGGAACCTCTTGAGGCATATAAAAACAATTTTGTAGCAGAACAAGTATCCAAGCAAGAATTTGAAGAGGATGAAGCTGTGCTATCATGGCTATACAAAGATGAATCTGATTCTCAAGTTGTTCAAACTGGTAACTCTACTATATCTAAACTCCCTTCCAAGTCATATGGTCTAGGAGGAAAATTAATAGCTAAGATGGGATATTCAGGTCAAGGACCTCTAGGAATCAGAGGAAAAGGTCTTGAGGCACCCCTCCCACATACTGGTAGAGAAAATAAAAATAAAATTGGCTTAGGATTTAAGAAGAAACCCTATCACCTCAAAAGTAATTACTCACATATCATAGAGCAGATCACACCAGGGGAACCTCTTCTTAAGAAAGAAGAAACAGAACCATCCTACAGTGATTCAGATAGTTCAGAACTCATCTCCTATGAAAAATTGCCTAAAGCGATCAAAGACCTTCTTGATGATAAAGATGATCCTATCAAAAGAATTAATGTAGTAGAAACACAAGAACCTACTACCAATCAAGAGATAGTTGCACCATAAGAACTAGCTAATCTCAAAAACAATCAAGAAGAGGGAAGTGGTAGTGATTCTAAGATAGATTCCCATGAGTATGAATTCAAATCAGAATCCGAGGGTAACCCTTCTTGGGGTATTCATCCTGACTTTACTCATGTTCTAAGATTTCCTAGAGATCCTAAATCAGAAGCTGAATCAAATGACTATGAATGGGGAGCCATTCCAGAACCAGATGAGCTTATCACAGAGAAACATGTTGATGTTATTCACCAATATGCACCTCAACCCAACGTAAGTCTAGAGTGAAATGATGAACCTATCGAGTCTGATCCACCTATGGCTGAATTGGACTCCCATGATGACATTGAGCCTATTCATGAATTGGATGTCTTAAGTTGTAGTATCACCTTTGAACTCATGCATCAGGTTAGGACCAATGATGATAGATCAATATCCATAAACACCATATCCCAAGCCTTTCCCGCTTTGACTATCCAATGCCCTGATCTTATCGACCAAACTTCCACAAACCCAAACCATGGTATTTATACCTTTTCGAATGACTATGCCCTTGCCTGCTACCTCAATGCAGTTGAGCCTATGAGTACTTCCATCAGTGAACCGAGTGTCAACATGACTGAGTCAGACATCAAATATCTTAGTCAGAAAAACAAGAGTAAAAAGAAAAAGAAAAAGAGTTCTAAGGGTGAAAACCACTTTGTGGCAGTCTCAGAACTGACAAAAGTAAAAATAAAAGATGTATCCAAAGGTGAAAACCTCTCTACGGCACCTAAGGATGAGATATTTGATGTCCTTTTGAGTCATTTATAGGACAGGTCTCCAATTCTAATTGAGCCCACCCAATCCATCAATTTGGGTACAACAGAGGAACCACAATTGGTACATGTAGCACAATCCTTATCAGAAGAAGAGAAATAGAAATTTACTACATTCTTGACAGAAAAAAAGATCAACTTTGCATGGAAGTATTCAGATATGCCAAGGTTGGATCCAAATCTTATCATGCACCATCTATCCATTGCTCATGGAGTAAAATCGGTCAAGCAAAAATTGAGAAAGATGCATCCTCATGTTGCACTTTTAGTCAAAGCTGAATTAGAGAAACTCCTAAAAGTTGGATTCATCCGCGTCATAGACTATGCTAAGTGGATCTCCAACATTGTACCTATTTCTAAACCAAATGTTTCAATCAGAGTGTGCACAGACTTTAGAGATGTGAACAGAGCATGCCCTAAGGATGATTTTCCACTGCCTAACATTGATATGATAGTGGACATGACTGCGGGCTATGAGATGTATTCCTTAATGGATGGCTTTTCTGGATACAACCAAATCAAAATTGCTCCAAAAGGCCAAGAGAAAACTACTTTCACATGTACGTGGGGAGCCTTCTATTGGAATGTTATGCCATTCGGACTCAAAAATGTTGGAGCTACATATCAAAGAGCAATGACATCTATTTTTCATGATATGATGCATAGAACAATGGAGGACTATGTTGATGATACCTTGGCAAAATCAATGATTAGAACTGAACATCTAACTGACTTGAGCATGATCCTAGACAGAATGGAAAAGTTTAGTCTCCGACTAAATCCTAAGAAGTGTGCTTTTGGTGTCACTTCTGGAAAGCTCTTAGGATACATAGTTTCAAAGAAAGGCATTGCAGTTGATCCGGCTAAAGTCAAGGCTATAATAGAGATGCAACCTCCCACAAATATCAGTCAAATGAGGACGTTTCAAGGCAGAGTTCAATCTATCAAAAGATTCATATCATAGCTAGCAGACATATCATAGCCTTTTACAAAAACATTACATAAAGGTGTGACCTTTGCCTAGAATGAAGAATGTGAGAACAACTTTAACCATATCAAGAAGTATCTATCAAATCTGCCTATCTTGATGCCTCCTATTCATGGGAAGCCATTGATCTTTTATGTCTCTACAACAACCACATCACTGGGGGCATTGCTAGCGCAACATGATGAAGACAAAAAGGAAAGAGCCATTTATTATATAAGAAAAACATTGGTGGCATATGAAAAGAACTATTCTATGATTGAGAAAGCTTGTCTCGCTATGATCTTTGCATCACAGAAACTGAGACACTATATGCTAGCTCATACCATGCATCTAGTAGAAAAAATTGATCCACTGAAATACCTACTAAGCAAGGCTGCCCTCACCGGTAGACTAGCTAAATGGGTCATGCTTCTAAGCGAATTTGACATTGAATATGTTGAAAGAAAAGCTATAAAAGGTCAAGTTATTGTTGATCAACTAGTAGATGCACCCATGTTTGATGACACACCAATGCAAATGGAATTTCCAGACTCATCTATTATGCACCTATCTTCTAGAGAATGGCAATTATTCTTTGATGGCTTCTATACACAGAATGGATCTGGAGTAGGCATATTGTTCCTAACTCCCCAAGGATACTCAATCCCCAAAGCATTCCAATTAAAGTTTCCTTGCACAAACAATATTGCAGAATATGAAGCCCTTTTAAATGGTATGAAAATAGCAATTGAATGGAGAGTAACAGAGCTACACATTCATGGAGACTCTCAACTTGTTATTCATCAAGTCAATGATGTGTACCAAACTAAAGATGAAAAACTCATTCCTTACAAAAGAATGGTCGATGATCTTAAGAAATATTTCATCTTTATCACATTTGAGCAAATTCCTAGAACAAAGAACAAGGTTGCTGATGCAATGGCAACACTATCTACTTTATTACAGTAGCCTGAACATGAGCTACGCTACGAGTTCCTAGTGGAAGCACTCTCTTATCCTGCATATGACTCCCCCGAAACTCACGTGATTTACACTGTTGTAGGTCATGATTCATCCTGATATAAAAACCTATTTTCCTATCTCCAAGACCAAATCATTCCCGATACCTTCAACTGTCACGAAAAGAGATACCTTATCTGTAATGCCTCCCGATATGTCATCATTGGCAAAATGGAATACCCCAAAAATGGGCTATAAGTTCATTAATCTCCTACATCTTCAATTCGAACGAAATCGACATCAAAGTCCTAATCTAAGGCACATCTAAACATCATCGAATCATAATTGATTATCTTAAATTCTACATTGGGGAATATTCTTAGTAATATTCCTAATCATCATAATTATCTTTAATTTTATAATTATTTGGCAATAAATCACATTTATCCTAAAATTTGATTAATTAAATATTTTGCATATTTAATTAATTAGATTTAATATTTGCCACTTAATTATTTAATTAAATTTAATTCTATCTATTATTAATTATATTATTTAATTTTGACAATAAATCAAAATTCCTATGAATAATTGATTAAATTCTTATTTAATTAATTAAAGCATGTTGTCATTATTTAATAATATAATTTTTAATAAAAGTTTGGTAAAATAGTTAATTAACCCATAAATTAATTATTTTATTTCAAAAAGCAGTTAAGTTGAGAATAAATCACTTTATTTATTTATTAAATCATAATTATCCATGTGCACATTCAAGGACCAGTTAAACTCAAAATTGGAAAATCAATGCAAGTTGTTAGCTTTTTGAAACTCAACATCTTTTTGAGTTTTAAAGTGGATCTAAACTTCTAATTCGAGTTGAACTGTGCTTTTGCATGATTTTTGTGACTTAATTATCTATTATTTAAAAATAACTCAAAAATCAACCTGAGTTATTTGAGTGATTTATGGCTTTCTTCCATGCACCTCCAAAGCCTTGAATTTCTATAAAAACAAGGCTCAGCTCTTCATAATTCATCTCATAATTGTGCAAACTTATGCTAGAGAATTGCAATTGGAAGGATCAAAGCTTATTGCGAATCAACATTGTTGTGAGATCAATTTCAAATTCATAGCTTTCATATTATTGTTAGAATCTTCATTCTCATATCATATCATTTCTAGATTAGCATTGCATATCATTTAGCATAGATTCATATCATTGTTAGATCAATTTTCATATTAGCATAGATTTCATATCAGTTTTCATCATTATTATTGCATAGAAAATACCAAAAATATAGATTAATTGCATTCATATTTCATATCAATTTGGCATTCAAATCCTTCATTTAGGTGTTGTCTAGGTCACTGATCTCGATAACAATCTGAGAACATTAATCTCGCACCTACTAGAAGGCAGTAAATCACTTGGTTAGATAGTTTTCAATTTTGCATGATTTCGATTATAGCTAACCTCTAATATTTTACTGAAGTGTTGTGTTTATAGATCAGGTACAATTTTCACACACACAACTCAGAGGACAAAGAAGAGCCAAGGGATTCTAAGTGATGAAAATCACATCAATTATAAATTTTTGGCACCTATAATGGTTTGATGCCATGAAATGGCATTTGAATGTAAAGAATGAGTTATATCCTTGAAAGGATTCAATAAATGTAATATGGACCATTAGTGTCCAATAGATGTTTTAGGGTAGTTAGAGTGATGCTATTAAGTATCCTAGGTGATGGAAAAACTTTGGAGTTCTTAACAATCCAATTTAATAAGGTTTTTCAAGCATTTCATAATTTAAAATTTAAAATATTCAAAATCAAACAGCTAGTAGCCATTTAGGTGGGAAATGGGGTTTTAATATTAAATAACTTAACTAAACCCTCTAACCCACCAAAGAGGTTGAGGAAGTTATGTTAAGGATTATTATATGTATTTGGGGATTCCATTGTATGGCAAGGAGCCTGCAGTCTATAGACAATAACAGCAATTCAATGAAATACAAGTTTAATTTGCAAATCCATTATTCTTTGTGTGATTGAAGGGGTCCCATACTTAATGTTTTGATTTTTGTAATTCATGGTGGAATAGAAATCAATCTAAATCATTCACTAACCAATTGAATGTATTTAGATTCATACTAAATCACTATCCCATGCGTTAAATCTAGAAAATAGTGACTGTGACTGTTAGTTGTGACTCTATCTTTAAAGTTCATATCATTCCTCATGTAATTTTTTTTTGGTTAATGCATAGGAGGATTAAATAGGATATTTAAAGACAATATTACATGCTACAAAAAGTTTGAGAGTCATTTGATATGACTGTACCTTCTTCGACATCGGCCTGGACTAGTTTTTGTTAGTTTCCTTCTTGTTTTGAAGACTAACTTGTAAACTATAACCTTTCCATAGACCCCAAGACCTAGGACCCATGGAAAGAGGTTACTAACTCTTTATTATAGTTTTCTAATGATCAGACTTGTAGATTATTGAAGGAATAGAGTGATCACTGGCTGGAACAATGTGTTCCTTAAGGAAATTGATGGCTAGGGAGAAGCAATGAGTGTTTGGGCTTCATAGAATATAATTTTTATTATTTTGATAATCATATATTGGCATATGAATGGTGATTCAACCACCAAATAAGTTAGGAAGTGATTGGAAGGTGGAGATTGGAGAAACCCTCAAATCAAGGGTTTTGTTAGAGTAATAGTATATTTACCTTTATAATTAAGTCTATCTGATTTAATTATTAAAGGTCACTATTATTCTTTTTTCACTTAAGCTTGTCATTTAGGTGCATAATAATTAATATGTTTATTAATTATTAAATGCACAAACCTAGCTTTCTCCGAATTTAGGGTTTCTCACCTTATAAGCCACTTTTTGTAATTATTGTTCATACTTTTGGGAAATACAATTTTGCTCTCACTCCGCTGAGATTCTCAAAACCCTTGCTCTCTCTCTCTCTTAGGTTTTCGCTCCAGCTTCTGGTATTTTGCTTGCAGGTGATCTTGTTTTTTTGTGGATTTGCACATTTGTGAAATCTTACATGGTATCAGAGCCTCCCTGCCGCTGCCGAGGTTGAAGTTCTTGGAGCCTGGATTCGAAGACGACAGCCACAGCTTGTTTCTGGGGTTTTCTATCACTTTGAAGGAGGCACGATCTTCTGGAGCAGATTGAGCAAAAACGGACTCTGCCATTGCATTCAGAAGGTCCGGGAGAGTCGAAATCATATAAAACTCGACTCAGTTTGGCCCCCGTGACCACAGGAAAAAAATTTGCCCTACCAGGGCCGTACGACTCGAAAATCGAGAAAAAAAATCTCGAAAAACAAAAAAAAGAGGTTTTTTTAACAAAAAAAGGACGCGCCGCCACCGCGCCACCCGCAGCGGCTGCCGGGCAGCGCGCCGCCAGCGCGCCCCCGCTGCGCCGCCGGGCTCAGCCGCTGAGCCACCGCGCTCGGCCGCCGCCTCCACTCAGCCAGGGTGCCGCCCACGCCCGGCTCACCCACCGCCCGCGCTCTGCCACCTCCGGTGCCGCCACCCCCTGCCGCCACCGCTGCTCCGCCGGCCACTGCAGCAAGTGACGTCACAAGCTGACGTCACCTCTATTTTTCCGGCGCCGTGAAAAAATTCCTGGCGGGTTTTTTATAAAAAAAAATTTTCGACGGTATGGTTCTGACGTCATGCTGATGTCAGCGACGGCCCAGTGACGGTCATACGGCCGTCAAATTTTTTGCCGTCCCTGGTTTTTTCTAGAGAGCTTACATTTGGGGGTACTTGGGCGTTTTTGCTCCTACAGGGTTCATACGGACTCGAAAATCGACATATGACATATCACCGGAAAGGTCTTTCCGAGATGGACGCAATGATGCTGGTTTGGTTTTCTGATTCAGCCATTTGAGCTCTCTTTTTTAGCATCAAAGTCAAGGCTTCTCCTTTCCTCCTTCTCTACTTCTGGAGTCCAGGTTTTCTCCTCATTTTTTTTGTGCTTTCAGTTATTTGCTGTACGGGGGTTTGATTTATACATTGTGGGGGGGTGTTTTTCCTTTTTGTAATTTACTTCAGAAAAGACCCTTCTACTTTTGTCTTCTTCTTCTCTCAATGTCGGATCCCTCTGTGGCCCGGCTGACACCGCATAATTATCATACCTAGAAAGCACACATGACCAGACTTCTTATGTCACGTGGTTTATGGTCATGTCTGGATGAGAACCAACCTGTCCTGCAACGTCCCTTTGAGATTCTTCAGCACAGGAATAAGATGGATGAAGCCATGGGCTTGATTGCACTAAACATCTCCGACAGTCTCCTCTTTCACTTGGAAGGTTTGACCACTCCTAGGGCCATTTGGGGTAAGTTTTCAGATTTGTTTGGCACAGTTAATGAGTTCAGGGCACTTCAGCTTGATGCAGAGTTGACTACTTTGACTCCTACCAGCTTTCCCACCATTAAGGACTTCTTGATGAAGTTCAAGTCTCTGCGTTCAGTTTTGCAGGGATGTGGGAAAACAAAGACAGATGATGAGTGTATCTTCTTGATACTCTCAAAGTTGCGAGGACAGTATTAGATCTTTTCTTCCACTTTCTACTCCACCATGGATGCTTTGGGTGCTAGGCACACCATGCCTTCTTTTGAGACATTCTGTGATCGGTTGACACGGGAACAGGCAAAGATCCAACAGATGGATGCTTTTGGCTCTTCTAGCCAAGCGTTGGTTGCTCAGTCTTCACAGGGGAAACCAAAACAGAAAGGCAAACCGAAGAAAGATTCCGCAGGCAATGAGTCTTCCTCCAAACCTGCACAGAAAAATGATTCCAAACCTCCAGCAAACCCTTCTAAGGGTAAATCTTCTTCGAAGTCTACTTAGTCTACCTCCAAGACTAAGAAGAAATCAGTTGAGACCTGTAGCTTTTGTGGCAAGGATGGACATCCCATTTCCAGGTGTTGGAAACGTTTGGAGGCTTTAGAGGAAGCCATGCAGGAGCATCACATTTCAGCTCCCCAGTCCACCTCCTCCCCTGCAGGGAAAGGTCATGCTCTTACTACACGAGCTATGACTTCTGGGCCCACCTGGATTCTTGATTCCGGTGCTTCTCACCACATGACTCACACTCAGCAGTTGGTCACCTCAATTGCTCCTTGCGCTACTTCGCAGATTGCTGTTGGGAACTCATCTCATCTTTCGGTTTTGGGTTCTGGTTCAGTTGCATTAGCTGGGGGTTCTCTTCAGGATGTTCTTTTTATCCCCGACATTTCGACGAACCTTCTGTCTATCTATCAGATTTGCCACTCTGGCTCTGGTAAGACAGTTGAGTTCTCACCACATGATGTGGTTATTCGGGACTTACATGATACTGAGATGATTGTGGCTACTGGGAGTGTTGACACTACATCTCGCCTATACAGATTTGATGGATTTGAGTCTTTTGTTGGCATAGGTTCCTGTCTTATAGCACATGCAGATTCAGTGAGTAGACTTTGGCATGAGCATTTGGGCCATGTCAATTATAGATATCTTCAGCAGATGAGCACACAGGCACTTGTTCTTGGGCTTCCACAGATTACTTGCACTGATGGGGTTTGTCAGGGTTGTGTTCTTGGCAAACAACATAGGGATCCTTTTCCTCAGGGACGAGCTACTCGTGCTTTGGCACCATTAGAGTTGATTCACAGTGACCTCATGTCCTTTCCTACTCCTTCTTTTTCTGGTGCCAGATATGTGCTCACATTTATTGATGACTTCTCTAGGTGCACATGGGTGTACTTTTTGAAGTACAAGTCTGATGTCTTTGATTCATTTCGAGTCTTTAAGACATTTTTGGAGAAGCAATCTGGTCTTTCTATTCGTCGGATACGCACAGATAATGGGGGGAGTATGTGAACCAGGCTTTCTGAGATTTTTGCTCTGAACATGGTCTTCAGCATCAGTTTTCAGTGCCCTACACCCCTCAGCAAAATGGTGTGGCAGAGAGAAAGAACAGAACACTTCGGGAGATGGCTAATTGTATGATACAGTCCAGGTCCATGGATTTGTCCTTTTGGGCAGAGGCAGTCAATTGTGCCAACTATATTCAGAATCGGATGCCTCACACGGCAATTCGACATATGACTCCTGAGGAGGCTTGGTCTCATGTCAAGCCTGATGTATCTTCATTTCAAGTTTTTGGTAGTGAAGCATGGGCATTTGTGCCTGACGCTCAGAGGAAAGCGATGGAGCGGAAGAGCTGACACCTCATTTTTGTTGGCTACTGCGAGGATGTTAAGGCATATAGGTTGTTTGATCCTGATTCCAGAGAGGTCCTGTTTCGACGGGATGTCCAGTTTGATGAGCGCCTTCCTGCAGTAGATACCCCGCTTCCAGAGTCTACTTCACTCACCACTACTCCCTCCTCTCTTCTAGTTGTGTTTCAGGATGATGAGGATGATGATCTTGGTGATCCCCATTTACCTCCACCACAGGATCCTCCACAGATGCCTAGATGGGCTCGTGTTACAGTTGATGCTGCAGGATCTCTGGCTGGTGACCCTTCCACCTCTCGTCGCACCCGGTCTCATATTGCAGGTTCCAATCTTCTGAGTCATGCTATTTGTGGTGATCCTCAGACATTTGGGGCAGCGACAGGACATACTGAGTGGGACAGTGCTATGGAGGAGGAGTATTCTTCTTTGATGAAGAATCATACGTGGGATCTTTGTTCGCTTCCTAAGGGAAGAAAGTTAGTGCGATGCAAGTGGTTGTATCGTACTAAGTTTTCTACTGATGGTTCTATTGATAAGTACAAGGCACGTCTTGTTGCGAAGGGTTTTTCACAGGTTGAGGGTATTGATTACACTGAGACATTTGCCCCTGTCGCCAAGATGAACTCTATTCGCCTTGTCTTATCCCTCGCAGCTTCTCAGGGATGGCCCATTTTTCAGATGGATGTGAAGAGTGCTTTCTTGCACGGTGATCTTAGTGAGGAGATTTACATGGAGCAGCCTCAAGGATTTGTGCAGGATTCCTCCTTGGTTTGCAGACTTCGGCGTTCTTTATATGGTCTCAAACAGGCCCCTCGGGCTTGGTATGAGAAGATGGACTCTTTTTTGCTTTCTATAGGATTCACACGCTGTCATTCTGATCCTACAGTCTACATTCAGCATCTTGAGGATGAGATTTTGATACTTGTGCTATATGTTGATGATCTTCTCATCACAGGTAGCTCATCTTCTATGATTCAGGATGTTCAGTGCGCATTGATGGAGCAGTTTGAGATGACAGACCTTGGTCTTTTACACTTCTTTCTAGGTCTACAGATTGTGCAGTCACCTACTGGGATCTTTGTTTACCAGCAGAAGTATGCTCTTGACATGCTTCAGCGCTTTGATATGCTTGATTGCAAGCCTACTCCCACACCTTTTCAGTCGGGTGTTACTTTGTCTACCTCTTGCACTACGCCTTCAGTGGATGCTACTTTGTATCGGCAGTTGGTTGGCAGTTTGTTATACCTGACACACACTCATCCTGATCTCTCCTTTGCAGTTGGTCTAGTCTCTCAGTTCTCACATGAGCCTCATGAGAGTCATTGGCAAGCTGCCAAGCGTATTTTGAGATACATTCAGGGCACACTTATGTATGGCATTCACTACACATCAGGGGCTCCTCACATTGTTGGCTACACTGACTCAGATTGGGCTGGTGATGTTGATGATCGGAAGTCTACTTCTGGCTTTGTTTTTTGTCTTGGCTCTGGTCCTATCACATGGTCGTGCAAGAAGCAGACCGCTCGAGCACTTTCATCCACAGAGGCTGAGTACAGAGCGGCAGTTCATGCTAGTCAGGAGATTTTATGGCTTCGGCAGTTGATGACTGAGTTTGGTTTTCCTCCTAATCGTCCCACTGTTCTGTGGTGCGATAATCAGAGTGCTATTCACATTTCCCGCAACCCGGTGGAGCATCAGCGCACTAAACACATTGAGCTTCATATGCACTTCATCCGTCAGCAGATTCAGGATGGTGTTCTCACTTTGGAGTACATTCCCACTGACGCGCAGGTTGCTGACATCTTCACCAAACCCTTTGCATCTCCGCGCTATCTTCAGTTGCGTTCTATGCTTGGGGTGACGGAAGTTGTCCTTGGGGGGTCTTGTTGAGTCCTTCCTTCCTTCATGTTTCTTTTCAGCATGTTGTTGTATCTCTTTTTGGGGTAGGGTTTTTCCCACTGGGTTTTCTCTATTTCCCCGGTTCACAGAGATTTCTTTGTTGTTGGGTACCTGATCAGGCCTTGTTGCCGGGACCCATTTTCCTGCTTTCTTAGCTGTGCTAGGTTAGTTTCCTCCTGAGCTTCGCTTAAGGGGGGGTGTTAGAGTAATAGTATATTTACCTTTATAATTAAGTCTATCTGATTTAATTATTAAAGGTCACTATTATTCTTTTTTCACTTAAGCTTGTCATTTAGGTGCATAATAATTAATATGTTTATTAATTATTAAATGCACAAACCTAGCTTTCTCTGGCTTTAGGGTTTCTCACCTTATAAGCCGCTTTTTGTAATTATTGTTCATACTTTTGGGAAATACAATTTTGCTCTCACTCCGCTGAGATTCTCAAAACCCTTGCTCTCTCTCTCTCTTAGGTTTTCGCTCCAGCTTCTGGTATTTTGCTTGCAGGTGATCTTGTTTTTTTGTGGATTTGCACATTTGTGAAATCTTATAGGTTTAAGAGAGGTAATTTGGGGATTTTGATGTTCCAAGGAGTTTGGGTCCAATTCCTCTTATATTTAGAGGTTTGGTAACATATTGAGACAAATTTATAATTTTTAAGTCTTGGGGGTACAAGTGACTAGGTGTTTCTTTGTTAAATCACCCTATTTTGGTGCATTTTGGGGTCACATAGTGAGGACAGTCATACTTGGTCCAAAAGAGTCTATTGAGATCTTATAGTATGTTGTGTTAGGGGAAAACAGGTATCCAAATATATCATTTATTTATTCTATCCTTTGGGGAAAAAAAAGAGTTAAGATCCATTTACCACAGGACAGGGTTATTAGGCCTCTAGGACAAATTGAGAAGATTTTGAAGAATGGGAGTATGAGATTACCTTAGAACCTTAAAGATCCTTGAATCCAAGTAAATGAAAGCCTAAAATACCAAAAATATCACTTAGAAGTCTTGGTAAGAGTTTTGGTAAGATAAGCCTTGAAAACACTTGAGATTTTGTAATCCAAATTTGTGTATATTACCTTGTGTATTAGGTCCACTACCCCTTTCCTCTACATCAAGTGGTATCAAAGCCTAGGGAAAGGTCTTGTTGAGCATTTTTAGTGGTCTTGAGAATTTTGGTTTTTTGGATCTATTAGCACGTGCAAAATTTTCATGGCTCCTGGTCTTTTCCCCTGGTCCCTGCAGTGTTTTTCCTAGTCTCTGGCCTTAAACCCTTGATAATAATTCAAAAATATAGCCGTTGGTAAGAATAACCCTGGCCTTGTTCTAATTTTGAGTTACTTTATTCAGGCTACTTAAGGGTCCTAATTTGCATGTTCTTAATTGATTATCCCCTTTGCTGCATGATTGTGTGAACCTTTTTTATGTTACGCGATCTTGCGACTAAAGGTTTTATCACCCCCGACGGCCTTTAATTTTCCTAAGTCCCAGCACTAATATTTTCCTAAGTTAGTGTTTTAATATTTCCTATGTTCTGACTTCATTCTTTCCTAGGCCCAACCTTCTAACACCATCTTGATCCAACGGCTATCGCGAAAGCACAAGGGTTTTGTCAGAGGCTTCAATGTCGTGACGACCGTTAATTCTCTTTATGACATGGCGCTTCAAACAGGGGGGTCCAAAGTGACATGTATGCATAGTTGGCAAGCTCTAATTGGTCCATGGGTGAGTGACTAGATATCCTGTCAGTGGGGCCTGCAATAAAGCCTTTCCAATCTATGGTCAGCGCATGATCTTAAGGAATATTCTTCCCCTTTGAGATCATGTTCCATCCATTAATTTTGAATCTTTCCTGGATGTGTCAGTGGGACCTAGTTTTCAGATGCGTCAGAGGGTCCTAACCTTGTCAGTAAATCAATGAACGGTGTAAGTTCTTATGAGATTTGTCAGAGGTTTGAGATTTTGTGATGGCCGTTGATTTTTTTTTGGTGTTAGGAGGTTGTCAGGGCAGGGAGGAGATTCTAGATCAATGGAAGGTGTGTAATCTGATGGAATCTTGTCAGGCCATGCGAAGATGAGACAACCATTGATTTTCTGATAGGCAGGCCCAGTTTCTGGTCTAGGATTTTTGGCGGAGCGGTTAAATCTTTGGAAGTCCCAAAAAATGTTTGTAGTGTTCTCTTGTTCACGGAGTATTATGGTAGAGTTCTAAATATTTTAGTGATTCAGCGAATACGTGTTCACTGAATCTCTAGATAAAGTGGTAGTGTTTCAAATTTTTCAGTGAATTGGCAAAATGTCTTTGGTTGCTAATTCGCTAGATAAGAAGTGGGCCCTCAATTTTCTTATGTATTCACCATTTTGCAAAGAGTAACCTGAGGTTAAGAAGGGACTTCACGATTCATCGAATGCAGTCATTTGCTAAATCATTTGATCTAACATGGGTTAAGTAATGTATTTAGCGACTTGAATTTTCCTGCAGTCGCATGTTCACCAAATGGTAAAAGAGTTAAGGTTTGCTAAGGATTGTGGGACCATTTTTCTAGGTGTCACTGAGGTGTCACATTATGATTGGCCGAGCTGGAAAGGGATGTAGACACATTTGTGGGCCTGAGAGATTCTAAAGGATGTCGAGATAGAAGATCTAACGGTTGTCTGATGTTCACATAGAATCTCTTGAGGCTATGCAAACTTACGACAGCCATTCATTTATAAGCTTATGAAGAAGTGGGTCTGACGTGCTAATTCAGTGCTGACGTGCTCTATTTTCATTGGTTCAGAGGGTTTAGTGATGCGAAAAAGACTTTTCAAAGGCTTGCTGACTATTGAGGGATTATTGTGAGCCACCCGATCTACCGGGAATAAATTAGATCAATGGTCATGTTTTAAATTTGAGTTGGTAGCCATTTGATCTTAAAATTCAAATATTTTTGCAGGGTTTTCTCTGCAGGGTTTAAAGCGGTGGTTTAGAATTGATTTTCCGGGTCAGTTGCAGTTGGAATTTGATGAGTAGGACATAGGTGGCTACGTAGATTTGATTTTGCCATCCTACATGCCATGCTGAGTAATTATAGAGGGACTATGATTTGATTCAAGTGGCTAGGGTTTTGATTGTTCTCAGAGATCTCCATGTTATGTACACGCAAGATTTTCCATTACTGGCTCTGGAATTTAAGTTTTTGTTCTTATAGCAAGAAATTGATTGAATTTGTATCTGTAGTTAACCCTGAATATGAAACCAATGCAGTTGTACATTATATTTTATCTAATTTTCTAAGGTTTCTAGGGTTTCCTACATTCTTTATTCCTTGTTGTACCTGGTTGTTGTAGACCTAGTTTTTCCCGGAATGATCTGTAGCTTGTTGCAATCCTGGTTCCTATAAAAGGATTTTCAAGATCATTTAGGGGGGTTCAAAAAATTTGGAAGTTTTCTAGTTTTCAATTCCATGAAGGGTCCTTTTCCTGTAGATTTTTTCCTTCTTCTCTACATATAGATTGTTCCCTCTTTCCTTTCTAGCTTTAGAGAATAGAAATAAGTTGTAACAGTTTGTCTTATGTATAAGATTTCAATGCATTTGTACTGTTATCAAATTGTCTCCATCTTGGGTTTTAGATTTATTGATTATGGCATCAAGGGTGTTGTGATCTTTCTATATGCATTTCCTATGTGTCTACAATAGAGTTGTTTTCACAGAAACAATTAGGTCTAGGACTGGTTTTCAGGTGTGTATGAACTAGGGTATCAAGGATATCTCATGTTTGTCTTCTAGTGGATGCTAGTTAATGTATTGCTTGTTTATAGGTCTCTTCTAAGGGGAGGGTTAAAATCCTTTAAATGGGTGATAACACATTTGGGTACACAAGTGGATTGTTAAAGTATGATCTAGTTGATGGTGTATGTTTGGTGTAAGGCATCAACATATTAGAATGTATTGTTTTCTTGTTTCATAGCTCTTTTTTGTAGTGATGTATTTGACTCTGTTGCCCATTGGATAAGGTACTGGTCTATGAGGGACTTAGGGTATCTTAGGGGTCCCTTCAACCCAACATTACAATCATTCAAATCAAATACCTTTCCATTTCATGTTGGTAGTAGTAGTAGGAGGTCCATTCTAGTCTTCAGATTCATTCTATGCAAGTAGGGCTATTGCATGTGAATTGGCTTCATTAGGGTACAAGTTACCTAAAGGGGTTTGAAGATTATTCCACAATAATCTGTCTGCAGGCCTATTGTTTATCATGAGGTGTCTTGAATGTGTAGATAAGGCAATACCCTCCTGAGTGATGTGGAGCTCAAAGAATAAGGATGACATTCTCTATCCTCATCAATTGGACTATTTTCTTGTCAAACTTGAGTGCCTACCCTGAGAATAAATCCCATCTATTGATTCAAGTTTGGTCCTACAAGGAAAAGCTCCAATAGGATCCTTAGATAATCCCTTGAATTTGAACCATCCTTTAAGGAGTAGCCCTAAGTTGATTCATTTGCCAAGTTGATCAAAGAACCATGACTGAAGGAGAGGATGGATATTTACCAACAAGGATGACCAACATGGAGTTGGAAAGGGTAGTTAAAGACCAATTGGCAAATAAAAAAAAGCTTAAGGAAGCCCTTGAGAAAGAGAAGAAGGAGAAAGTTGAGAAAGATAAGGAGATGAAGATCACGATAGAGAGAATATTGACCTTAGAAAGAAGGGACAAAAGCATCAGATAGGATGAAGAAGTTGCTGATGAAGAAGAAGAAGAAGAGGAGGAACTCCAAGAGGAAGAAACATTAGATCTTGATGAACTAAAGATGGCTAGGTTTGCTAAAGTCATCAAGAGTGGTGATGCAAGGGCAAGAGTTGATTTTCCTACATATGGAGGGAAGATGGATGATAAGGAGTTGATAGATTGGTTCAGTGTCTTGGAAAATTTCTTTGAGTGTGAGGATGTGGAAGAGAATTAGATGTTGAAGGTTGCAAATTCCAAGTTGAGAGGACATTCATTGTTATGGTGGGATTGTGTGCAAGTAGATAGGTGGAAGAATGGTAAACCCAAGATCACATCTTGGTACACCATAATGGATGAAATGAAGGAAAAAAAATTTCCAAATGCTTATAGGTTTCAGTTGTATAAGAAGATGCAAAGTCTGAACCAAAAATACATGGAGGTGAAAAGATATACTGAGGAGTTTCATAAACTTGACATAAGAGTAAGCCATGATGAAGATATGGATGAAAAGATTGCAAGGTACATGGGGGAATTTAGGTTCAACATACAAGATGAACTTAGTCTTTCTACCCCTAGGTCTATTAAGAAATGTTATAAGTTGGCCATCAAGGTTGAAGAAAAGATTAAGAGAAGGCAAGAGAGACAAGGCATCATTAGAGGTGGATCTTCCATGAGGGGAAGAGGAGGTAGATGCAATACTGATTTTCTGAATCAAAATGACAAAGATAAGGACAAGCCCTACTCATCTGATACAAGAGGTGGTTATAGAGGTGGAAGAAGTGGAGGAAGAGGTAATGGAGTGTTCATAGGTAGTTTCTTCCATTGTAATGAAGTGGGTCATCAATATTTTAGGTGTCCCAAGTGGATTGAAGGAAAAGATAGAAGAGTGAATTTGGTGGAAGAAGAGACAAGCAAGGAAGAGCAGAGTGATCCTATCTTGGCACTCCCTAAAGTAGGAGAATGTTTACTAGTGGGAAGAGGAAAACCACACAAACCAAGCATTTTTAGGTCCAAATGTATGATTCAAGGGAAGGTATGTCAATTCATCATTGATTCAGGTACATGTAAAAATTTGGTTTCCTATGAAGTTTTTAACAAGTTGCATTTGAAACTTTTTCCACATTCTAGTCCTTATTATGCAACTTGGGTTGATACAAGTCAAAATTCATTGGTCAAGGATCAAGTTATGATTGAGTTTTCTATTAGAGAGTATCATGATAGGGTTTTGTGTGATGTTATGCATATGAGTTGTGGGCATTTCATACTTGGTAGGGCATGGTAGTGTTCTAGAAGAGTTGTACATGATAGGTACTCAAACACCTATATAGTTCATCATGAAGGGAAGAAGTATAGACTGAGTCCTTTATTGGGAAGACAAATTGATTCAATAGTTTTGTGTTTTGGTGATAAAATATCAGTACATAATCAAGGTAATCTACATTATGATACTGGTTGGTGTCTAAAGAAATGGTAGATTGAGGGGCAGGATAGTCCAAGGAAGATAGGACTGATTGAGGAGCCTTTTGTATTAGTTGGGGAAATGAAGTGTCCCCTTTGTACATATTGGAATGTTGATAATCTTGGTAGTGGGTAGGTTTCACAGGGCTCACATAAGGAGTCCCAAGTGCAAGCAGTACCAAGAAAGCATTATCATCAACAAGGACAGTCCAACCATGGACATTTTTCTTCTAATACTTTGTGTGTGACTGCAGGTTGGTAGGGTGTAAGGAGAATGGCTACATTGGGGGACTTATTGATCCCTAAGCTTCAGATTGATCAAAGGACAACAAAGATGACCAATGAGCACAACTCTTGGAATTAGATTTTTCTTGAAGGTGGGGAGCATGGTGCAGGGGCACCAAGGATCTACAAACAAAACATGAAGACCATGAAGTCATTGAAGTCACCTAGGGTGACGCAGAGGAAAAAGAAGATCCAAGGGTCTCTAAGTGATGAAAATCACATCAATTATAAATTTTTAGCACCTATAATGGTTTGATGCTATTAAATGGCATTTCAATGTAAAGAATGTGTTATATCCTTGAAAAGATTAAATAAATGTAATATAGACCATTAGTGTCCAATAGATGTTTTAGGGTAGTCAGAGTGATGCTATTAGGTCTCCTAGGTGATGGAAAACCTTTGGAGTTCTTAACAATCCAATTTAATAAGGTTTTTCAAGCATTTCGTAGTTTAAAAATATAAATATTCAAAATCAAATGGCTAGTAGCCATTTAGGTGGGAAATGGGGTTTTAATGTTAAATCACTTAACTAAACCCTCTAACCGACCAAAGAGGTTGAGGAAGTTATGTTAAGGATGATTATATGTATTTGGGGATTTCATTGTACGGCAAGGAGCTTGGAATGTACAGACAGTAACAGCAGTTCAAAGAAATACAAGTTTAATTTGTAAATCCATTGTTCTTTGTGTGATTGAAGGGATTCCATACTTATAGTTTTGATTTTTGTGATTCATGGTGGAATATAAATCAATCTACATCATTCACTAATTGATTGAATGTATTTAGATTCATACTAGATCACTATCCCATGCGTTAAATCTGGAAAATAGTGATTGTGACTATTAGTTGTGACTCTATCTTTAAAGTTCATATCATTCCTCATGTAATTTTGTATTGGTTAATGCATAGGAGAATTAAATAGGATATTTAAAGACAATATTACATGTTACAAAAATTTTGAGATTTATTTGATATGACTGTACCTTCTTGGATAGCGGCCTGGACTGGTTTTTGTTAGTTTCCTTCTTGTTTGTAAGATTAACTTGTAAACTATAACCTTTCCATGGACCCCAAGGCCTAGGACCCATAGAAAGAGGTTACTATGTATTATAGTTTTATAATGATTAGACTTGCAAATGATTGAAGGAATAGGGTGATCACTTGCTAGAACAGTGTGTTCCTTAAGGAAATTTATGGCTAGGGAGTAGTATTGAGAGTTTGGGCTTCATAGCATAGCATTTTTATGATGTCGATAATCATATATTGGCATATGAATGGTGAATCAACCTGGTGTGGGAGCACCCTTAGGAGACCAGTTGGTTGTCCTATTTTGATGTGATAAGACCCTCTTCAAGGACATTGTAATTAGATAAGGTCATGTGGACCAAGAGTGGTGTGAGAGAGTTTAGTTTTAGTGCTCATTACTAGGTTTAAGAACTCCAAGTTAGCTTAATGAAAGCATTGTACCTGATGATGTCATCAAGTGTCAGGATGTTGTATTTAATGTTTTTTTTGTCTTTTGGTGCCCTAGGAGATCTAACTAAAGTTAGATAGGTTAGTTGGGTTTAATCACCTAAACTGTGAAAAGTGGTAAAAAGATGTAAAATGTTGCTTGAGCAACATTTGCAATTTTTCAAAAATTGCTGACAAGAAGTGCTAAGCTTAAGGTTTTGGCTTTGAGAAGGCTTAGGGTTACCTAAAAGGCCTAATCATGTGAGATAAGCCTATTTATGTAAATAAAACCCTAATTTGGGGGGTTGGAGGTCATTTGTACAGACCTGAGATACTGAGCACAAGTGATTTTCTAAGAACAGTGAGACAGTTTGTGTTTACTAGTGGTTGTATTAGTCTTGTATGGATTAGATTATGGACTATAATTGTTGGAATCCATTTCTTAGCATGTAATAGAGCATTTTCAACTCTTAGTTAGCTTAATAGTTTAGATTTTACTGCATTTCTTAAATTTTGTTTGTTTGTACAGTTTACTATCTAATTTTGATAGTTTTACAAAGATGAGGACCTAGCTCCATTTCCCATCATAGTTTTTGTACATCCATTTGGGGATGGATACTAGGATCAATGTGCTACATAATTCCACAAGATTGGGCTCTGAAGATGCATGCATTGATTTTTAAGGTCTTGCCCTAGGCGAGCTATGAGTAAAGCTTGGCTAGGAAGACCAAGAGTTTGAGTAGGAATATTTTAGGAGGAGTAGTTTCATGAGCCAAGAAGGCCATGAATGTGTTTTTTGGTGATCTATAGGTACTAAAGAAATAGGAGGAGTGCCCAAGGAATCATCTTGCCAAGTTTTGAAGACAAAGACCAAAGACTGGTCTAAAATCTAGTAGAAGGCCCTAAATCTGAAATAGGGTGTACGGACAATGTTGGGACCCCAAACCAAGAATATCTTGGAGGTCTTAGGACATATATGTGAATTTCAAACATATATCAAGGAGTTCTTTGAGGATATTTAGCAGTGAAGGTGAATCCTAGATTTTAGGAGGCCTAATTGGGGCAAAAAGGCTACAAGGCCTAAATCATAGGAATCTAGGGAGTGATGGATAAATGGATGGACTTGGAAAGAAGAGACTCAACTTAGGAGTTGAAATTGTAGTTGAAATAATCCCTTATCCTCCTTTAATTATAATCTTTGGTTAGGGCTTGTGAGTTATGGATTAGCAGAGTTCTCTTTGAAGACAAAGAGTAGAAACCAAAGAAGATAGGAAGACTCTTGATAGTGGGAAAGGATTGATTCTTTCCAAGTGTTTGAGGGTGGATTGAGGAATCCCTAAGAGGTCCTAATTATGACCTAAGAATATTTCAAGACAACTCAAGGTGATTCTAGGAGTCTTCCTATCAGAGTGGTATCTAAGCAGGTTAAAGATTTAGGAAAAGGAGTGTTGCAGCAGGTGAATGTTGCAGCCCATTGAATCAAGTGGAGAATCAATTGCATCTAGAAAGATGGTGAATAATTCCAAAATAGCCAAAAATTTTGAAGAGAAGGAGGAGGATAATCAACTTGTAAGAGAGATATTGGCTCAATTGGAGCAGCTCTTAGGTGAAGTCCAAGACAAGATTGGTAAAGTGAAGGACAAAGTAGACCAGAAGGAAGAACAAGAAGCCAAGGAGAAGGAGTTAGATTTGGATGAAGAAGCTCCAACTCCTAACCCTGTCATACCAGAAGAACCCTTCCTAAAGGAACTCAAGGCCTTAAGTGGTAAAGCATTGGAGGGTGTGCCACTTTTTAGTGGACAAATGGATCCTGATCTAATTATTGATTGGATTGATAGCATTTAAAATCACTTTGAATGTGATGGCATATCAGATGCTCAAAAGGTTAAGGTGGCTAAGTCTAGGTTGAGGGGATCGGCACTCACCTGGTGGAAGTATGTGCAGACTAAGAGAGAGAAAGAGGGAAAGAGTCCCATTGTTACATGGAAGGGCATGTTGAGCAAGCTGAAGAAAACTTATTTACCTAATGACTATGAAGTTCAATTGCATAGAAGGAGACAAAACCTCAAGCAGAAAGACCTAGATGTCCAAGCATATACCGAGGAGTTCCAAAAATTATGCTGAAGGTCAAAGATAGTGGAGATGAGAGTATTAGATTGGCTAGATATCAAAATGGACTCAAATGGTCTATCCAAGAAGACATGATTCTTGCTACCTTAAAAAGTGTAAGATAGTGCTATCAAATGGCTCTAAAAATAGAAGAGAAAAGAAAAAAGAAGCATGACCAAACCTCAAAAGGAAGAGGAAGAGGAAAAGAAAAAAGAGGGCATAGAGGTAGCTTTGTAGGCAAGAGTAGTGAATTCAAAGCTCAAGGAGAGTCAAAATTGATAGAGATAGTTAATAAAACTAGTGGAAGAGTAAGTATGAGTAGATGGAGAGGCCTCCAAGGTGGAGTAAGAGGCAGGTTTGGAGGTTCAGGCAGAGCCTCACATTTTGCAACCATGAAATGTTTCCATTGCAACCAACTAGGTCATCTAGCCTATACATGACCTGAGAAGGATTCTAGTTCACATGGTGAGAAGAGGGTAAATTACATATCCCAAGAAGAGACCAGTAGTATTAAATCCCTTAAAATCAACCTTGATTCAGAGAGTGGGGAAAATCTCATGATTAGGAGGATTCTTATAAAAGAGCCTATCAAAGAGGAAGCTAAGAAAAGGAGGGTACTTTTCAGAGTGAAGTACTAGATACTTGGAAAAGTTTGCAAGATGATTATAGACTCAGGGTCTACTGACAACATCATCTTAGAGGAGGTAGTCAGCAAACTAGGATTGACTAAAATACATCATACAAACCCTTATAGAGTCACATGGTTAAATAAGGGATACCATGTACTTGTAAATGAGAAAGCATGGGTTGATTTCTCAATAGGTAAGTATATGGATAGAATCTTGTGTGATACTCCCAATGGATGCATGCCACCTAATCTTAGGTAGGCCATGGCAGTTTGATAGGAAGACAATTCATGATGGAGAAAGAAACTCCTATTCTTTCAAGAAGGATGGGGTCACATATAGAATTTAGTCACTCATAGATGATGAGGGGTCTACTACAATAGGACCTAACATCTTACTACAAAGAGCTAAGGAGTACATCCAAGATGTGAACAAAGGAGACGGGACACACTTTTTTTTCATGGTTAAGACAAGTGAAGAGAAGAAGGAGAAACAAGGACCATTACCAAAGGAAGTGCATCAGTTGTGGAAGGATTTTAAGGACATAGTTAGTGATGGGTCACCTGCAATGTTACCACCTCCTAGATCCATAAGTCATTAGATTGAATTCATATTAGGAGCATCTCTACCAAACAAATCAGCATACAAGATGACTCCTAATCAAAACAAGGAGATAGTTAGACAAGTGCAAGAGCTTTTGGACCAAGGACTAATCAAGAAGAGCATTAGCCCATGTGCAGTGCCAGTAGTCCTAGCATCAAAGAAGGGATGTAAGTGGAGGCTTTGTATAGACTCAAGAGAAATTAATAGTATCACTATCAGGTACATATTTCCCATTCCTAGGATTGAAGATCTTATGGACTGTTTGGGGGGAGCAAGGTACTACACCAAGTTGGATTTGAAGAGTGGGTACCATCAAATTAGGATTAAGGAGAGGGATAAGTGGAAGACTACATTCAAGACCATAGAAGGGCTCTATGAATGGTTAGTCATGCCCTTTGGGCTTAGTAATGCACCAAGCACCTTTATGAGGTTGATGAATGAGGTGTTGAAAGACTACATAGGAAAATTTGTAGTAGTATACCTGGATGACATCCTAATTTTTAGCAAGACTAAAGAAGAACACCTCCAACATTTGGAGATTGTGATGAAGAAAATCTATGAGGAGAAGTTATCCATTAACTTGGAAAAGTGTGAATTTATGAAACAAGAGCTGATCTATCTTGGTTTTGTGGTGTCCCAAGTAACCTTGAAGATGGATCCTAGCAAGGTGGAATCAATACTCAATTAGCCTACACCTACAAGTAGCATTGAGGTAAGGAGTTTTCATGGACTTGCCCAATTTTATAGGAAGTTCATTAAAGGTTTTAGTGAGATATGTGCACCAGTCTTAGATACAATCAAAGGTGGAGTAAAAACTAAATTAAAGTGGACTCCAGAGGCTGGAAAAGGTTTCAAGTTGTTGAAGAAGAGAGTGGCTACACAGCCTATATTGGTTTTTCCAAACTTTGGTAAGTTATTCACCTTAGAATGTGATACAAGTGGCATAGCAGTTGGATCATTGCTAAATCAAGGGAATAGACCAGTAGCATTCTATAGTGAGATGTTGAATGAGGCTAAGAAGATGTATTGTTCTTATGACCTAGAGCTATATACCTTGGTGCAATCCTTGAGAAAATGGAGGCACTATTTTCTGCCTAAATAATTTATGGTGTATACTGATAACAAGGATTTGAGTTTCATCAATTCACATGAGAATTTAAGAAATAGACATCTCAAATGGATGGAATATTTGCAAGCTTATACATTCACAATAAAGCATAAGAAAGGACAGTTGAACAAGGTGGTTTATGCCTTGAGTAGGAGACTTTTGACAATCCAAGAGGTGCAGCTACAAAGCATAGGTATAGAGAGCTTCAAAGAGCTTTATGAAGGAGATGAGGACTTTGCAGAAGCATACAAGGTATGTAAGGAATTCAAGAATCACTTCCATAGCTAGTTTATAGATTATACTATTCAAAATGATCTCTTGTTTAGAGGAGGACAGCTATGTGTTCCTAAGGGATCTATGAGGGAGAATGTGATACAAGAGAAGCACAATGGGAGCTTGAGTGGGCACTTTGGCCTAAACAAAACACTAGAACTAGTGCAAAGGTTCTATTATTGGCCTAGGATGCAGAAGGATATCAGGAAGTATGTGGAGAAATGCTTGGTTTGCCAAAAATCTAAAGTTACCTCATCTAATGTAGGTTTGTATCAACCTTTTCCCATTCCTAGCAGGCCTTGGGAATGCATTAGTATCGATTTTATTGTTGGATTTCCTAGAACTAAGACTAGTTTAGATAGTATATTTGTGGTTGTAGATAGGTTCAGCAAGATGAGAACTTCATTTCTTGCAAAACCACTCATGATGCTATCCATATTGCACATTTTTTCTTTAAAGAGGAGGTATGGATTCATGGATTGCCCCTAAGCATAGTATCTGACAGAGATGTCAAATTCATGGGCCATTTTTGGAAGATCCTGTGGAAGAGGTTAGGTACTAACCTATCATTTGGATCAGCCTACGATCCCCAAATGGATCATTAGACTGAGGTTATTAATAGAGTGTTAGGTAATCTCCTTAGATGCTTGACAAAGGAGTATGGAGTGATGTGGGATCAATTACTACCATAGACAGAGTATGCCTACAATGACAGTGTGAATAGAACAATAGGGAAAAGCTCTTTTGAAATTGTTTATGGGCTACATCCTAGAGGTGTATGTGAGCTAAGACACTTAGCAAATAAGGAAGGAAGGAGTGCATATGCAGAAGACTTTGAGAAATGAAGGAGGTTCATGATCAAGTGAAGAAGTGACTCCAAGAGGCTACACAAAAGTTGAAAGATAAATTTGATGAAGGAAGGAGAAACATTCAGTTTGTTGTAGGAGATCTTGTAATGGTCAATCTTAACAAATCTAGATTGTAGAAGGGCATTCCCACCAAACTCCAGATGAGAAGGATAGGTCCCTGCAAGATCCTTGTGAAGTATGGGAAAAATTCTTATAAACTAGAATTTCCATTAGACTTGGAAATGTCTCATGTGGTCAATGTGCAGGATCTAATATAGTACAGGGGACCTACACCAAAAAATTTGGAGTCACAGTCAGATAGTGGGGATATCATCAAGGATGTTCAAATTTTCCCAATACCTAAGCCAGTAGAAGTGAAGATATTAGACTCTAGAGAGAGTAAAAAGACCAAGAAAGGAAATTACAAGGAACATCTGATTCAATGGTAGGGAAAATTAGAAGCTAAAGCTACTTAGTTAGCAGAGAATGCCTTTAAGAAACATGGAGTTGATCCTAAACTCCTGTCACCAGAGGTGACTATTATAATTTCTTATCTTTGGCAACATGGTGCAAGAGCATCCTTAGGAGACTAGTTGGTTGTCCTATTTCAATGTGAGAAGACCCTCTTGAAGGGAATTGTAATTAGATAAGGTCATGTGGACCAAGAGTGGTGTGAGAGAGTTTAGTTTTAGTGCTCATTACTAGGTTAAAGAACTCCAAGTTAGCTTAATGAAAGCACTGTACTTGATGATGTCATCAAGTGTTAGAATGTTGTCTTTGATGTTTTAGGGTCTTTTTGTGCCCTATGAGATCTAACTAAAGTTAGATAGGTTAGTTGGGGTTAAATCACCTAAAATGCAAAAAGTGGTAAAAAGATGTAAAATGTTGCTTGAGCAACATTTGCAATTTTTCAAAAATTACTGACAAGAAGTGCTAAGCTTAAGGTTTCAGCTTTGAGAAGGCTTAGGGTTACCTAAAATTCCTAAGCACATGAGATAATCCTATTTATGTAAAGAAAACCCTAATTTGGGGGGTTGGAGGTCATTTGTATGGACCTGAGATACTGAGCATAAGTGATTTTCTAAGAACAGTGAGACAGTTTGTGTTTACCAGTGGTTGTATTAGTCTTGTATGGATTAGATTAAGGACTTTAATTGTTGGAATACATTTCTTAGCTTGTAATAGAGTGTTTTAAACTCTTAGTTAGCTTAATAGTTTAGATTTTACTACATTTCTTAAATTTATTTTGTTTGTACAGTTTTCTGTCTAGTTTTGACAGTGTTGCAAAGATGGGGACCTAGCTCCATTTCCTACTATATTTTCTATATAGCCATTTGGGGATGGATACTAGGATCAATGTTCTTCATAATGCCACAATATTGGGCTTTGAAGATGCATGCATGGATTTTTAATGTCTTGCCCTAGGCGCTATATGTGTAAAGCCCGACTAGGAAGACCAAGAGTTTGAGTAGGAATATTGCAAGAGGAGTAGTTTCATGAGCCAAGAAGGCCATGAATGTGTTTTTTGGTGATCTACAGGTACTTAAGGAAGAGGAGGAGTTCCCAAGGAATCATCTTGCCAAGTTTTGAAGACAAACACCAAAGACTGGTCTAAAATCTAGTAGAAGGCCCTAATTTTGAAACAAGGTGTACGGATAGGGTTGGAACCCCAGACTAAGAAAATATTGGAGGTCTTAGGACATATATGTGAACTATCAACATATATTAGGGGTTTCTTTGAGGATATGTAGCAGTGAAGGTGAATCCTAGATTTTAGGAGGCCTAATTGGGGCAAAAAGGCTACAAGGCCTAAATCATAGGAATCTAGGGAGTGATGGAGAAATGGATGGACTTGGCAAGAAGAGACTAAATTTAGGAGTCAAAATTGTAGTTGAAAGAAGCCCTTAGAATCTTGCAATTATAATCACTAGTTAGGGCTTGTGAGCTATGGATTAGTAGAGTTTTCTTTGAAGACAAAGAGTAGAAACCAAAGAAGATAGGAAGACTCTTGATACTGGGAAAGGATTGATTCTTTCCAAGCGTTTGAGGGTGGATTGAGGAATCCCTAAGAGGTCCTTAGTGTGACCTAAGAATATTTCAAGACAACTCAAGGTGATTCTAGGAATCTCCCTATCACAACCACCAAATAAGTTAGGAAGTGATTGGAAGGTGGAGATTGGAGAAACCCTCAAATCAAGGGTTTAAGAGAGGTAATTTGGGGATTTTGATGTTCCAAGGATTTTGGGTCTAATTCCTCTTATATTTAGAGATTTGGTAACATATTGAGAAATTTTTAGAAGTTTGAAGTATTGGTGGTACAAGTAACTAGGTGTTGCTTTGTTAAATCACCCTATTTTGGTGCATTTTGGGGTCACATAGTGAGGAGAGTCATACTTGGTCCAAAAGAGTCTATTGAGATCTTATAGTATGTTTTGTTCACATAAATAGGGTATCCAAATATATCATTTATTTTTTCCATCCTTTGGGAAAAAGAAGAGATAAGATCTATTTACCATAGGACAAGGCTACTAGACAGGGCTATTAAAGCCTCTGGGACAGATTGAGAAGATTTTGAGGAATGGGAGTATGAGATTACCTTAGAACCTTAAAGATCCTTGAATCCAAGAAAATGAAAGCCTAAAATAACAAAAATATAACTTATAAGTATTGGTAAGATTTTTGGTAAGATAAGCCTTTAAAACACTTGAGAGTTTGTAATCCAAATTTGTGTATCTTACCTTGTGTATTAGGTCCACTACCCCTTGCCTCTCTCTCTCTCTCTCTCTCTCTCTCTCTCTCTCTCTCTCTCTCTATATATATATATATATATATATATATATATATATATATATATATATATATATATATATATATATATATATATATATATATATATATATATATATATATATATATATATATATATATATATATATATATATATATATATATCACCACTTTTTTGTTTCTTGCAAAGGGCGCACGCGCACTAGCGCTATACAAGACTATGCATGTTACGCTTTTCCTATTTTTTCATAGGGTGCATGCATGTTAGCTTTTTTCATAGCGTGTGCACCCTATAGGGCGCACGCACTATGTTTTGAATTTCCCAAGCCTAAGGCTTGGGAACCCCAAGCCATAGTGCATGCACCCTATAGGGTGCACACACTTCAGTGCATACGCACTATGGCCATTTGGGGGCCAAAAAGGAAATCAGCACCTTTTTGGTCCCCCATCTTTATGCATATACCCTTTAGATTGAAGCAAAATTGAATAGGGGATCTAAAATTGGATATCCGAAAGCCCTAGCCGTGTTCAACATTTTCACAGTGAAAATGTTGAAGGTGGCTGGGATATGAAAATATATAATTATTGGAAAATATTGGATATCAGATTAGGCCTTTTCTTTTTCTTTTGGCTTGGCTAGGTGTACTAACACTCAGGCCTACTAAAAATTCAACAAATCCATTTGTGCACTTTTGGACAAGTTAAAAAAGGTTTTTTTCACATCACCATTTATTGGCATACCATGATCTTGTACATACCCTGAGACCAGTAATATTTTTGTATTATTTTGTTGATTAATACAAAGATCAATTGGACAGTGATCTTTCCCATGAAGTTGTTTGGACAGTGGGTCCTTATGTCTTCCATAACTCCTAATAAAGTTAGAATCTTTTACCAAGGATTCAAAGTCACCTAACAGAGATTCATATGTACTGAATGTATTTCATAAGACTCCTAATAGAGTCCATCCTCTCACAAGGAATATTCATATTAGTGCATCTTTTTTGGGCATCATTCCCACCAGGGTTTACTCTTTGATCAAGAGGTTCCCTAGTCAACATATCTTGTCTTATTGTGTTATTGTGTATGTATATCTTTCTATGGTTTTTTATTACCTTGCTTACATGGTTGAAATCTATTAAAGGTGATAAAAAATTTATTTATCTGATAATTGATTCACCCCCCCCCCTCTCAGTTATCATGGTGGACTTTACTTTCTAACAATTAGTATCAGAGTAGCAAGTCCTTGAAGGAAAAGTTTAACAACTTAAGGAGATCCATGGAGAATCATTTTAGGAAAGAAATCCCTAAGTTTGATGGATTGAACTTTGACAACTGGAAAGAAAAGATGAAGACACATTTTCTTTGTTTAGGACTAGGATACTGATTAATCACAAAGAACAAGAAGACTATCATTGAAGAAGATAAAATTGAAGAATGTACTAATGAGGAGAGAGACCTATTCATGTGTAACATACTTGCTAGAGAAGCACTCTTGTCAGCCCTTCCATAAAATGAGTACAGTCAGGTAAAATATCTAAAAACATCTCATAAAATTTGGTTAGCTTTACATTCTACTTTTGAAGGTGATGAACATGCAAAGAGAGTCATATTACATAATTTAATATGTGCATTTGAAGATATAAGAATCATGGAAGATGAATATGTTAGAAGCTATATTGGTAGAATGTTAGAAATTGTTGCAAGAATAAAATCCTATGAAGGAATCAAGATAGAGAATGAAGTGATATGGAAAATTCTAAGGAAATTAACTCTTGCATTTAAGAAGACAATGTAGATGATTGAGAAAGTTGTACCATGTACTGATAACTTCACCAGAGAAACCCTTCTTGGAAGACTAGAAGCAAAAGAGATGAACTTGAGATAGTCAGGAGATCTACCTAGAATGGAGACAGCATTCAACACACTTAGTATTCATCCTACTTTGTCAAGAAGCATTAGTGTAAGAAGATATTATGCTAGTGGAAGAAAATATAAGAATGGAGAAGATGGGAAGATTGAGGAAGGAATTGCCTTTCTTGTGAAAAGAGAACCAAATGGTAAGAAAAATTTTTAATGTTGGACTTGTTAAGAATATGGCCATTTTTCATCTAAATGTCCTAAGAGAGTAAAGAAGTATAGAAAAAAATTTAAACCTAGAATATTTAAAGAATGTTACTATGATAATGATGAAGAACTTGAGGGTAGTATTGAGAAAATCCTAAGCGAAAGTGATGATGAGAATGATGATATAGGATTTGTAGCAATAAAAGAAGAAAACTCTAAAACATAAGTTAAAGAAGAAAAAGCTTTAGTTTCTCAAGTAGAAAAAACATCTGATTGGATTATAAACAGTGGTTTTTCACATCATATTATACACACTAAATTGTGCACTTCTCTAAGTCATTACTTCCAAAGGAATCCATGAATGGAAAACCTTGAGAAAGCAACCTAGAGCTCCCTAGGCATGGAGTCACAAGGATGTTTGATAGTGCTCTCAGCTAGACCTATTGAAGCATGCAACCTTGCTAGTAAACCACACAATGGGAGATTCAATGAGACAAGTGAAAGAATGCCAATATCTTCAAGAATCAAGAATGGAAATGCAATGCAACTATGCTAAGAATGAAGATGCAAGTAAGCTATGGAAATGAAAGTATTACAAGCCTTACTAATTAAGCTATGTGAGCTAATCTAGAGCATAAAGGAAACTAAGCTAGAAACCATAAACATGAAACTATGATGCAAGAATGAAAGCTAAATGCATGAGGATCTCCAAAGTCTCCAAGAAATCCTGTAGCATAAGATTAGTATTCAAAGTTTGGGGATCCTAGAATGAGAAAAGAGCTCTCCTTTTAAAGGAATTGAAAAGGAATAGACCATGGAGATTAAGAGGCAAAAGATTTAATCAAGGGTGGAGCTTGAAAGAGGAGCAATCCATGTGCACAAATATCTTCCAATGAGAAAATAAGAGTTGACTTTTGTGTCCATATGAGACAAAAAGGCCTTTTCTTCTTTTTATAAAATAAGAATAATGCTTTATTTGTGAAACTTAGGATAAGAGGAAAAGTGGGGGCTTTTTATTTAATAAAAGGGGAGAAAATTCCATTTAAATAAATAAAGACTTTAGGATAAAATGGTTAGCCCATGGAAAATAATTGAATAAATGATAGAAATAGGATTTGATCAAGGAAATTGATATAATTGAAAAATGTTGATTTTTGAAAATATTGATTTAGGGATTTGATAAATTGCTGAATGGGGGCCCAAAGTCTAGGCGACCATTTTAGGGTGCATACATTTTCCCCTCTTTGACTAATGTGAGATCAATTTGGGATCACATGTGGTCAAAGAATAGAATTGAAATGTGAGATCGATTTGGGATCACAAAATAATCCAGATATGTGTTCGATGGATGAGAACATATCAGGACAATGGTAAGTTGATAAAGATAAGATGAAAGACAAGACCAACATACATGTAAATAGGAAATTGTCAAGTCTCAAATAAGAGATAAGAATCTCAAGGTTTTATTGATAAAGTTGAATCAAGGATTGAAGATGATAGGTACTGCCCCCTCATAATCAAAATCGAAATCAGGTAGAGGAGAAATAGTAAATTGATAAATCTGATCAAATCACTAGAAATCACAATCGAAGATGAAAGATGATAGGATAACCATCAAGTAGTGAAGATATAGGATAAAGATGAAGTCAAACCTTAGAGAGATGAATCAAATGAAAATGAATGAAAGATTAGAAGGTTGAAAGAGATGGGGATGAAGAAATGAAGATGCCCCAACGAAGATCGAAGGATCAGGCCTCAAATGGTCAGCCAACTGTGCAGAAGAAGGGAAAAGTTTTGAAATGTGATTTTGACTATCAAGATGAGCTCAGATTTCAATTTCAATCCTAAAAATGGATCCAAGACGTCGAAATTAGCTAGGGGTGCAATTTTCATGCAATTTTGAGATGTTTTGAAAATTAGGTCAAAAAGTCAAAATGCTATATAAGGGGCAAAAACGGTCATTTTCAAAATTATTTGTCTTATTGTGATTTGAGAATTTTTAGAGCTGAGAGAGAGAAAATTTCCCAGCAAGCAGTAATTATGGTACACAGACATTGATTTGAGCGTGCCCGGTTGCACAACCGGCCTCCTCAGTATGGTGCCCCGTTAAGTTTTCAAAAAAACTCACCCTGTGAGTCATTTATGAGCATTTATTACATTTTAAAACATGTTTTTTATTGTTCTTAAATATTTCAAATTTCATCAATGCGAAAGTTTGTACGATACTTATAAAGTATCACACCCCTTTGATACTATTTATCGTGTGATAGTTTGTAGATCCAAAAAGTATCACACAGGTGTTCAATCCAGTATCACACAATACCAAATGAAACATCATGTGATCCTATACGAACTATCGTACTCAAAAATATTATTGCACTGCTATTGAGGAAAGTATTGCATGATACTTTATCAAAAAATAGTATCACACTAGTGTAAGAAATATGACATATTTTAAATTTTGAGCAAAATGACATGGGTCTAGACAATGTGTGCATTTAAGATTATTTATACTGATTTTAGACATCCATCATGATATGTTCTGACATCTAGCTTGGGGTTATGGCTTGCAAGAGAACTTTCTAGTGCTCCTCATTAGAGCATCGAGAGTGACCGAGTTACGTTGTGTCTGAGATCTTGATGATCTGGGATGAGCAGACTTGGGGGATATGGGTTTCAGGTACTTACTATAGATGCCCCATATTAGGGAAAATCATGGGCTACTAATAGTGTTGGCTAAGAGGTGGCATAGTGAGCACAACACCCTTCACCTACCTACTAGATAGGTGACTATCACCCTAGAGGACGTCTATTGGATCCTCCAAGTATCCATCCATGGCAATCCAATGAGTATAATCATGTTTATAGATGTTCATAGATGTAAATTTTCCATATGATAGAAACTAACATGATTGTTTGTTGGCATAGGTATACTATGATCAGGATCCGACTAAGGGACAGCAGGCCATCTAGGACATGTTCTAAGATGTTACCATTATTGATAGACATCTCAGCTAGGATCTGTTGAAAGAGGATTTTGGCAGAGATTTCCTAATTTCCTGCATAGTATGTTCTATAGTTGCACAAGAACTAATCACAGACAGGAGCTAGAGGGGGTTCCCACTAGGCTGGGGCAGATTGGTTGCGGACTTGATAGCACACCCTCAATGGATAGCATGGGGGCTTGCCATCCTAGCAAACATGTACCATGAGCTCTATGAGATTATCTATAGGGAGAGTAGGACATGGGCATGTGGTGTTTTCTTAGCACAGGTATGGGCATGGGAGCACATTGTTGTTGTGCGCCCACATGTGCAGCCTAGGGAGCGGAGACACCCCTATATCTATAGGTACACATGATTCATTTCATAGCCCCATAGTGGAGATGTGACATACTATAGGAGGCTTCTAGATGAACTCACATCATTTTAGTGGAGACCATACAAGGCCTGTGAGCTATGGAGTGATCGAGAGTGGGAGCTAGGATACATGCTATGTAGCCAGCCACTAGTAGGGCGGCACTCTGAGATAGTTGAGCGCTTTGTGATCACTCGGGTCTGGAGATAGTTTGGGTGGTAGCAGAGGGTGCCCACAAAGACCACTACATATTCTTGGGTCAAGGATGAGGAGGGATAGGGATGGTTGTCGATGCTAGACTACCAGTAGGCAGTACAGGACATGATAGGGATACGTAGGGAGCCATGGGACTATCTCCCAGATATGGTAGATGCAAGTGCAGAGGGCAGAGTAGCATGGATATCCATTTCCATGATTCACAGTTCTTGATGCACAGCCGGTGGCACAAGGTGGTGATGAGGATGATGGGGATGATAGGGGAGATGGAGGGAGGGTTAGGGAGACAAGATAGGGATCTTGATCCAGTGGCTAGAAATGGTCACAGAGATAGGCTTCTGATGATGAGGGAGATGATGTGGTGAAATTAGTTCACCAACGAGTGGATGTTGGGTAGGATTAGCCTACAGGGAGAGGAGGAGAGGATCTCAGGGCTAGGATCTAGGCTTTGGAGACTGAGATGTAGTAGCTTAGGATTACCATTTCCATGCGAGATTAGTAGCTGATAGATCTTTGAGCTAAGATAGAGTGACGGGAGAGGGCATTACAGGCTGACGCAGCAAAGATCTAGAGGGAGGCAGCATGAACTGCTTATTATCATGGTCTCTACATACAGGTTGTACCTGAGGGATAGAGAGTGCCACTCTACTTTGAGAGGGGTGGGAGATCTAACATGGTACTAGACATGGCATCAACACCACCTCCACCACCACCACATAATGGGGAGAGTCAGACTTAGGTCTAGGGTGTTAGATATATAGAGACATATCCTGGGACATTATCTAGATTTTGGATCCCACATTGTATTTTGTATCATGACATTCATATTTATATGAGATTTACTAGATTTATGATATATCTTGTGTATTTGTCCCACTTGTGATGGATGTTTCAGTTTTATATTCTCTTGTCAAATTTCTCAAAATGTATGATGTGTGCTTATATATGCTCATGTATAATCTCTCTCATAGATGTATGTTGAGTTCTCATGTTTATGATATAGACTCATGTTTCTAAAAATGATCTCTTTGTGATATAGATATGATGATAAGATTAACCCCTTGTGATGACAAGAAAAAGGATGCGATGTGAAAGATAAGAAGTGAAAGACATGATCGAGAAAAATCAAAAGGTGAGCGCAGTTGACCGACAAGTCCACAAAAGATGAAAGGAGAGCTCTCTCCATATGCAAGATGAAAAGCTAAACTAACATGAACCTAAAGAATGTAAGCTACTATGAAAAGTGGTTTACTTGCAAGGTCACAAATATTTTAGACTATAATATTCATCATCAAGCATTATTGGTAGCATCGCAAGATCATACAATGCACACTAGTATAACTATGTGAATCTAAATATGATCTATATCAGATAGATATGTGGGAATCCCACCTAGGCACCAAAGACATATAAGTCAAGATGACTAGTGTAGTGAGATTTCCTAAGTTTAATATGGCAAGATTATACTCACATCAAGACACAAGGAAATTCAAGATGGCTATAAGTATGCACTTGTGAAAATAGTCAAGGATAATACCTTGTAGACCCCAATGTCAAGTGGAACAAGCATAAATGCTAATGATAGTTAGGACCAACAAAATATACCCACAAGTAGAAAAAGAAATAAAACATGTCCTCATGCCCCCAGTCTTCTAGCTTAGCATCATCAAAAACTATTAGAGAGAGAACACTCATCAAAAAAATCATCATAGACAGCACACAAAGAAATAAAGTCAACCAAGTCTCAGCGAGTCAAGTGTTTAAGTGCATGTGTGTAGGTCATAGAGTCAAACTTTCAGTATCACATCAGCTAGTGAGAAATATCATATCATGCTAGACTATGGGTAAGATATCTGATAAGTGTTGAGAAGCACTTGATGCTAGGGTAGTGTTAAAAAAAACACAATTGGGGTGGTGTTGAAAAACACCATTTGCATGATGTCCTAAAGACCAATGCATCCTAGAGACCAAAGCTAACACAGTTATGCCCCCTAGACAAAGACAAAGACCAATTCCAAACCAAGGCAACAAGGTCAAGGAAAGATGGAGAAGGCTGAGTGTCGAGGACGCATGCTAAGACACAAGGGTACAAAGGCATCAAGTAGCACCTGTTTCCAAGTTTTCACCACTTGGAGTTTTTTTTATTTTTTCAATTTTTTTGTATTTTTACTACCAAGGCGCCTGTTTCCAAGTTTTCACCAAGGCACTTTTTCTATTTTTTTGAATTTTTTTGCATTTTTATTTATTTATTTTTTTAGGACTTTATATGCTTTTTAGGATTTTTTCAGCATCATAGATGAATTTTTTTGGAATTTTTTCAGGATCAATAAATATGTACAAAGGATGCCCCTAGACATAACAGGAATCATGGATAGAACTTCTTGAGGTGCAAAATATTAATAGGATCAAGGAGCTGCTCTCCCTCTTCAATAGACAACAAATAAGCACCTGTCCAAAAGCAGTAGTAATAATGTATGGTCCAAGCCAATTAGGTTTGAATTTGCCCTTTTTCTCTCTATGTTGTTGGTTCTTAGGGTTTTCTCATAAGACAATATCTCCCACTTGAAATTCTCTAGGGTGAACCTTACTCTTGAATGCTTTGGACATATGCTTTTGGTAGACCCTCATGTGATCAAATGATGCTTTACCATTTTCATCTAGAAGTTCTAGTTCTTGGAGTCTCATGGCATGATAGTCTTCATCTGTCACTAGACCTTTGAGGGAAACTCTAAGTGAAGGAATATCAACCTCTAAAGGTAACACTGCTTCAGCACCATAAGTGAGAGCAAAAGGAGTAGCCCAAGTTGGAGTACAAATACTTTTTCTATAGGCCCACAAGGCCGAATTTATCTGTAGATGCCAATCTCTACCATTCTTGTGAATTGTTCTATGGAGAATCTTAAGAATGGTTTTATTCGAAGCCTTTGCTTGTCCATTTCCTTGTGGGAAGTAAATGGAGGAGCAATGTTGTTTTATCTTGAACTTCTTGAAGATTTGTTTAAGGTCCTTGCTTTTTAACTGACCTCCATTGTCAGGGATTATTTCAGAAGGCACTCCATACCGACAGATGATATGGTTCAAAATAAATAGAGAAATTGTTTTTCTCGAGGCAATAGAAAGTGGGACAGCCTCTACCCATTTGGTAAAGTAATCAGTAGTAGTGATGATGAATTTGTGTCCACCTGATGAGTTTTGATGAATCTGCCCAGCAAGGTCAAAGGCCCAGTGCTAAAATGGCCAATGAGATATAGATGGAATAAGCTCCCTACCTGGAGCATGTATCAGATTACCATGTTTCTAACACTTTTCGCATGATTTAGCAAAAACTCCTACATCTGTCTACATGGTAGGCCAATAGTACCCAGCCCTAAGAAACCTTTGAGCCATGGCAAGACCATTGGAATGTCCTCCACAAATGCCCTCGTGAATGTCAACTAACACTTGGTCAGACTCATCCTTTTCCAAGCACCTAAGAAGTGTCCCGTCTAAACCCCTCCTATACAAATCACCAGAGATAAGGGTGTGGCAAGAGGCATTTTAGGTTAGGTTTCTTCATTCAGAATGGTTGAAGGTTTCAGGGATAATTCCATCATAGAGATATGAGTAAATGGCACCATAGCGAGATGACTCATGGCCAACAAGGTTACAAACAACTTGTCTTTCTTGGGAGTCATAGATAGGATAGCATAGCTCTTCCACCAGGAATTTGAATCTGGACTCATATTGTTCTAGTTGAAGAAGTGAAGCCAATGTATCCATAGCATCAGCTTCTTTATTCTCTTCTCTGGGGATTTGTTGAAATGTAACAAAGGTGAAATATCATCTCAATGAATCAACCATTTTCTTGTAGGGTACTAGTTTTTCATCCTTTATTTGGTATTCTTCATTAACTTGGTTGATTATTAATTGCAAATCCCCATAGATATGCAGCTCTATGATTCTCCATTCTATTGCCATCTTTAGTCCATTTTTCAAGGCCTCATATTCAACAATGTTATTTGTACATGGGAACAATAGTTTGTAGGACTTAGGGATTGTGTACCCATGAGGAGAAACAAATAACACTCCTGCTCATGAACCATTTTGCATGAAAGAGCCATCAAAGAATATCCTCCATGTTCTTGTAGTCATGTACATTATGTGCTCATCTAGAAATTCAACTTGAATAGGCATGCTATCTTGAATTGGAAAATCAGCCAATTGATCTGCAATGGCTTGTCCTTTTATAGCCTTACGCTCAACATACTCTATGTCAAATTTTGATAAGATCATCATCCACTTAGAAAGTCTACCTATGAGAGAAACCTTACCAAGGAAATATTTGAGAGGATCAATCTTTGCAATGAGGTGTATTGTATGCACAAGCATGTAATGTTGCAACTTTTGGGAAGCAAACACCATTGCAAGGCAAGATTTTTCAATACTAGTGCAATTAACCTCATATGACACAAGAGTATGACTGATGTAGTATATAGCTCTTTCTTTTCCAGTGTCATCAAGTTGAGCTAATAATGCCCCTAGGGAATATTCTATTGCTGAAACATACAATATGAGTGGTTTTCCTAGGATAGGAGGCATCAAGATTGGAGGATTAGCCAAGTATTGCTTGATTTGGTCCATGCTTTTCTGACAATCCTCATTCCAGACACATTTAACCCCCTTATGCAAAGTTTTATTAAAGGGTTGAGCTCTATCAGCTAGTTGTGAAATGAACCTCCATATAGATTGAAGACATCCCTAAAGACTCCTCATTTGGCTGATGTTTTTGGGAGGCAGCATATCCAAGATTTCTTGAACTTTCTCTGGGTCCACCTCTATTCCTTTGGCTGAAATGATAAACCCTAGAAGTTTTCCAGAGGTGACTCCAAATACACACTTTTTTGGATTTAATCTTAGTTGAAACTACTCCATGTGATCTAGAATGACTTCCAAATCACCTAAGTGTGTATCCCTTTTTTTAGATTTTGCCAAGGTGTCATCCACATAATCTTCCATATTATTATGCATCATGTCATGGAAGATAGTTGTCATAGCTCTTTGATAAGTAGCTCCTACATTTTTTAATCCAAATGGCATAATGTTCCAGCAATAGGTTCCCCATGCGCAAGTGAATGCAGTCTTTTCGTGGTCTTCAGGAGCTATCTTGATTTGATTATACCCAGAAAAACTGTCCATCAATTAATAGATCTCATAACCCACAGTCATGTCCACTATCATGTCTATGTTTGGAAGTGGAAAATCATCCTTTGGGCATGCTTTATTAAGATCTCTAAAATCTATGCAAATGCGAATGGACTTGTCATGTTTAGAAACTGGTACAATATTGGATATCCATTCGGCATAATCAATGGCTCTTATAAATCCTACACTAAGGAGTTTTTCTAATTCAGCTTTGATGAGAAGAGCTATGTGAGGATGCATTTTTCTCAATTTTTGTTTCACTGGTTTTATACCTGGAGCTATGGACAAGTGATGCATAATGAGATTAGTGTCCAACCCTGGCATGTCTAAGTAAGTCCAAGAAAAATTAATCTTCTTGCTCTGTAGGAACTTGGTATATGCCTCTTTTTCCTATGTTGATAGAGACTGATCCAAATGCACTATTTGTGGAGCCTCTTGTGTACCCAAATTGACTGGCTATGTAGGCTCAACAAGCACTGAGGATCTGTCTTGAAAGCAAATTGGGAGATGATCAAGTACCTCATCCTTAGGTGCCTCGGAGAGGTTTTCACCCTTGGATATGTCCTTTATTTTTACTTTTTTAGGTTCTAACACTGCCACACAGTGGTTTTCACCATCGGAACTCTTTTTCTTTTTTTCTTTTCTTTTCATTTTGTGACTAAGGTACTTGATATTTGGTTCTATCATGCTTGTATTTGGTTCACTGGTGGAAGAGACTATGGGCTCAAGGGCATTTAGGTAACATGCTATCTCATAGTCATTCTGGAAACTTAAAAGCTAAGGCTCTTGATAGCATTGAGACCAATCAATTAGGTGAGGATTGGAAAGGGGTAGGTCAATGATGGGTTCAATATTGTGGATATGAATGGTATCATCTTTGGTGATCGCAGAGTTAGGGTCTATCAAGTATTCCTCTAAGGTACCCAAATCAGGATTTATCCTACCAAGTGAAGCATCATCCACTAAAGTGACTTGTGAACTCGAATCCACTAATCCTACACTAGACTCATTAACTACCTCAGGTTGGGAACCATATGTATGGACAACATCAATGTCCATGTTAACTGTAGAAGAATCGGAGAGAGATTCCCATTCATACTCATGTGAGTCTGTATCTAAATCCCAATTGGGATGTTTACACCAAGCATATTTACGATGTCTAGATGTGGAAGCTCTAATGTCACCAAGGGTAACACCTTCTTTAATTCCATTTGTGTATTGATGTTCTTGAATAGGATCCTCAATAGGATCTTCAACAGCAGATTCTTCTTGTTCTAGGTCTGAAACTGTTGGATGGGAAACTGGAATATCTGAATCTCCCCAAAGGAGATTAGTGACAGGGACCCAATCTGCACACATGTCCTTCTTATTTTTCAAATTGGGTATGTAGTTTAATTCATCATCACTATCTGTCGTAGCAAGGATAGGAGTATTTTTCTTGTCATGACTTTCAAAACCTAGGCCAAACATTTTTTTAGACCTGCATCCAAAAAGAGCATGATCGAGTGGTTCGGCTCTAGTATCTAATTTGTGACTGAGAGGACCATGACCTAGATAGCCCATAATTTTGACAAGAGTATACCCTCTTCCATATGTCTTAGGAGAGGGAGAGAAGTTCTCATTATGCATGTATTTGTCTTCTCTATAGATCCAGTCCTTGACAGCCACCTCTTCTTTTTTATACTGGATGGGTACTGAGGACTCTACAAATGTACCAAATAGAGTCATGGCTAAAGATGAAGGATACATCTCTTATGAAGGTTTGCCATAGGACCTAGGTGAGACTGGTAGTTTTTTAAAGGAGTCAATTTGATACCCCCCCATACCAAGGTCTATGGACTTGAACTTATTCTTGCATTGTGCTAGGGTTGCATCAAAATCCTCTGCTTCCCTGTTGAGAGGAACATGAGTCCCTACTGAAATTGCATTTATGGATATGTTCTATCCCCAGGTATACAGAATTCTACTCCATTATAGGGGAACTTAACAAATTGGTGTTAGGTGGATGGCACCACTTTCATGTCATGGATCCATAGTCTACCAAGTAGGATATTATATGCTAGAGGACCAACATCAATAATTAGGAACAAAATGTCCTTTTCAATAGGGCCAATCTTGATAGGAAGGACGTTCAACCCCTTAGAGCTTCTCTCTACCTCATCATAGGCTTTAATGGAAATTTTCTTCCGAGTGTCAATAACTTGCTCAAAATAACCCAGTATTTTCAACAGACTTAAAGAACAAATGTTGAGCCTAACACCCCCATCAATCAACACATGCCTGACATGGGTCTTTTGAATCATGACTTTGATATGAAGGGCAAGATTATGCAGATGGATCAAAGCTTTGTCATCTTCTTCTGAGAATGTTAGGTAATGAGGGCTAGCAAGGTGGTTAACCATGTTCTGGAATTGGTCAACATCTATGTTGTTAGGAACATTTGTTGCATGCAAAGCATCCTCAAGTATATGCTTATGTCTTGGAGACAATTCCAAGAGTTCAAAGATTGAGATTTGAGCTAGCATTCTTTGTAACTGGTCAACAAGATTATAGCTCATTTCAGGGTTGACTACTAATTTGGTGGTGACATTCTTAGATGCCACTTGCTTGGGTTTGTTGGACTGGTTGTAACTAGGACCTCTAATAACCACAGGACCTTGATTTTGACTTCTTTTTGCAGTGTTAAGAGCTTGGGATGACCTTGTAGAGTGAGGACCCCTAAGCACCACCACAGGTTCTTCATCAAATAGAGGAGGAGAGCCCACATGATAACCATAAGGATCTTTGTCCCTCATCATGTTGACACTTTCCTCCACAACCTCAAGCATAATGACCACATTTTTAGTACCTGTGTAGGTATAGTTGATTTCAGCCTTGCCATTCTTGGGTTTAGAGGTTTCCCCCTTTTCATATTTTGGAAAAGGCTCCTTGAATGCCTTATGGTCTACATTGGTATTCAACCCATCAATCTAAATTTTTCCACTCTCAATAAGATCCTGAATAAGGTGCTTAAGTTTCCAGCAATGTTCAATGTCATGTCCAATGCCATTGTGGAATTTGCAGAAAGCTTTTTCATTCCACCAATGTAGCTTAATGTTAGGCATGCAGAAATTTTCTAAATCTTGTGGTTGTGCAAGGTTATTGGAAATAAGCATCTTGAAAACATCCTCATATGAGTCACCCAATTTAGAAAATTGTCGCCTCTCCTTTTTAGGCTTATCCTGATACTTTGGTTTATGCTCTTGTTGGTTGGAGGATGTATTGAGCTTCATATCTTGGACTGCACTAGACAAATGAAGGACTCCTTGATCCTTGGGTTGGGAAGAGTCCACAACTTTGTCATTGACTACTTGTTTATTCTTGTTCCAACGCGAGTGCTTGCCTTTGTCCTTATTACCATTTTTAGTATTTTGACCATTGTTATTATTGCTATGTTTGGTCAAAATGCCTTTCTATTTCAAGACATCCTCAATTTGACATGCGGTTTCAACCATAGTGTTGAAGGAATCAAAGACCATCTTCTGAACCTCATACCGCATTTCAGGCACCAAATTGCTAACAATGATATCAATCCCTTCATGCTCAGGGATAGTCCTAGAATAGCGAGAGCACAATCATCTCTATCTTTGTAAGAAGGTAACAAAGGATTCCCCTTGGTTTTGCTTCAAATTGCATGAGTCTAACGTAGTGACTGATCTTGACAAGTTGTATGCAAAATGTTGAACAAATCTATGGATAAGTTCTTTGAAAGTTTTGATGGGAGGGGTTATGTTGGTAAACCACTACATGGCTTGGCCCTTGAGACTCCTCAAAAATAATCTCATAAGATAGGAGTCATCTTGGTCAAACTCAAAACTCATGATGTAGAATTGACGCACATGATCATGTGGGTCACCATTGCTGTCATACTTGTCATACTGGGGGATTTCAACTTTTCTAGGAAAATCCTTCATACTGAAAAATCTGTCAAAATAATTGGGACAAATAGAGTCAAGTGAAAAGGAACTTTTAGGTGCCAACACCTTTTCCATCATACGCTTGAGCTACTTGATCTCCTCTTCTTGAGAGAGTCCTTGTTTCTTGATTCTTCCATCCACATCAAAGTTGTAAGGGACTCTAGCACCCTTTTTAATCAAGCTATCTAGGAACCTATCCTTTTTTTGATCAAGATACTTCTCCACATATTGTTGGAATAATGGCTCTTGTTGCATCCTCATAAAATCTTGATCATCAAAACTTGCACTACTTCCTCCATGTTGAGAGCCATGATGAGCTCATTGGGAGGGTTGTCTCGAGTTCCTAGGAGGTGTTTGTCTCCAATGTTGTGAAATCCTCCTTCCTCTAGGACTAGGAGATCTTGAAGGGGTTCTTGACCACCTTCTGCTTCTTGGGGTTCTTGAGGGAGTAGATGGTGGAGAGTTGTTTCCATTGTTGGTACCCCTATTGTTGAATTGGTGATTGATTTTTTGGGCTAAAAGCCTATCTTGTTCTTCTTCAAATGATTTTCTTTTCAATTCTAACAAGGCTTGTTTCTCCACCTCTAGGATTCTAAACCTTTCTTCTTTAGCAGTTTGTTTGTCCAAAAAGGCTTTCTTTTCACGCTCAATCCTTTTAAGCCTTTCATTCACATACCTTGAGGTTGTTTTAAGCGGAGAGTTGGGCCTTGAATGTTTCAACAAGTCATTAGTAAATGTTGCATTCACATGAGCATCACTAGATTCATTGTTTTGGTCTTCGTGTCGTGACCATGCATCTTGGTGAGCTCACCCATAATGTCTTTCAGCTCTTTGATGGGTGTCTAAATATCTTGAGTTGATAGGGGGTGATTCTGGTTGATTGTCATCACCAAATAGCATGTTATCCCTATGTCTTTGGAAAATTTCATCAAGATTTTGATCCATCGCTTCTCTCTCCTTTCTAGTCATGGTGTAACTCATGTCCATATCTGATTGAGAAGGTGCTAAAGAGGTACTCAACTCACTAGGATTTCTCTTTGGGTCAAACCAAGCTTCAAACTCACTCCTAAGTGATTGATCAAAGACGGGCTCTTTTCCCTTTCACTTTTGACAAGTTTGGACTAAGGTTAACTAGTCAAAGACAACTTCGGGTCATTTTCCTTGACTAACTTGGTACCTTGTCGTGACCGACATGAAAGAAAAAAGACCCTTGGTGATAAGATGACCCTATGAAATGTTGATACCAAACTAGGATAGTAAAAGTGTTCAATTGTCCAAAAAGAGATGGTAAGATAGAAAGCTGACAAGAGGTGTGAACCAACACTGCCACAGAGGTGTATAATAAAAGGATAATTATCCTAACACATATGGATTAGGAGGATGGATTTAACCAAATATATAATTGAAATTTATTTTTTTATGGAAGTGAATTTGGACAAAAGAGTACTGAAACTCTCCAAGTGTGTTACTTTTTCAACAAGGATGACTTCTAACTTATCAATTCCAAGCAAGATTACTTTGTAAAATAAAAGAATACTAATTCAAGGGGTCTAAATATAGGAACCCAAGGTACAAATAGGCTTCCAATGGCAAAGTAAGTCACCTACTAAAATTTGGTTGACTAAAGAAAGACTGAAAATGGCATGAATCAAACAAAGAGCAAAAAGACTCTGTGCGACAGTTTCTAGGCTAACAGGAAGATAGAATTTTTCAAGATGATATTTCACATGAAGTAGTGTGATAGTTTTCAGGTAGCCTGTGTGATAAAATCTAGGCAAGCAGTGTGATAGTTTTGCAGCAATGAACTATCACACAATAAATCTCAGTACAGTGTGTGATGAAGTTTCAGGATCGTATGACTCTTGACTAGTGGATGTCTAAATTTCAGTCTTAAAGGCAATTTGGTCAATATTTCAATCTGAGGGTTGGATTTTTTGATTTCAAACACAGTACTAGCAGTAATCAGACAAGTTTTCAAACAATAGGTGATCAAAAATGTCATAAAACACTTGCACAAGGGCAAAAGCAACCTTGCCAAAACAAGCAATTGTTATATCAAAGCAATAAAATCCTATGAATGCTATCGTGAGGTTTGATGTTTGAGAACATTTACACGGGTAGATCATAGTGAGAACACTTCAAGAACTTACTAGCCTAAAAAGACAATGGCTCAATACTTAACAACTTGGCCCACACTTGATGCTCCATTGCCTCACACAAAGTGGTTACCCACAATAGATATTGGCTTTGTCATGGAAGTGCCAATGACACAACCAAAGGAACACAGATGGTGAGTAATCTTGAGGTGATCTAGGTTAGTCCACTAGGATCAATCCTTGCACCAAGAAGCTAAGCGGAAAAATAGGGTGGCTTCTATCTATGGTTCTTAGTAAGGGCTTCCATTCGTAATACCCCTCTTACTCCCCAAAGGGACTTCTTACCTTGTGGCAAGTAATGGACCTCGCGGCCACAAGAGTACCTTAAGCATTCTTTCTCAACATTTTCCTCATGGTCACAATCCCACAAGTACTCACATCAAGTGAAGACAAGTACTACATCTACCAAGGTTTTGTGTCCTTGATAGCCTTGAGTTTATAGTGGGTTGGAATAGCCAGCGAAAATCTTGTCCCCACTTGGGTCGTTCCTCTTGATTGCTCAAGAGCAAGCTGGCTAAAGGATTCCAAAACTAAACAAAGAGTGGATCAACCTTTGAGTTTCAAGATTTCTATTTCACCTCAAGGGTGAAGAGCATACTCTCCTAGCTCAAAAATTTCTCCCAAAAACACCAAGCAAAGGTTCAATTACCCTCTTGCTTTCAAAATCCAAAGATGGGTCAAGATTTTTGTTTCACCACAAGGGTGAAGAGCATACTCTCCTACCACCAAAAGATTCCTACAACAAGATATTAAGTGCCTATGAAAAGAAACAACTAGCATATGCCGCACTTAAAATGAAAGCAATTAAATAATCACTTGATTGTTTTTTATGCCTTGGGAAGCCCTACAAGAAAGGATTAGTAGCCCTTGTGCATTTGGAGCTTTGACATGCATTCTTTTAAGAAAATACTTCAAGCAATGAGAGCACCTACAAGCACAACTTGTTATCCCTACAAAGGTTAGCACATCAAAACCAAATAAAATCTGCAAATCAAACTCTATTCTACCACAACAAATCATAAATCTGAAGCAAATAAATCAAATCTCACAAAGAAATGACCAAAATTACTCACTGCTAGGCCTAGGTGATAGTTCTATCAGAGAAAGAATCGTATGATACTTCTTAGTATACTGCTATGATACTTTATCTCTGTAAGATATTTGTGCTACCTGCATGCGACAAAGTATAAAACACTGATGTGACAGAGTCCTATATAACCAAATGATACTTTTACTAGAAAAGTATCACGAGTATGTAATAAAATATCGCATGATACTAGAAAACTATCGCATGATAATCTGTCAAAAAAATAGAAAAATAGAGCTGAAACAGCAACCAAAAATGATGACAAAAAATTGATGGAAATGCATAAAAAGAAGGACAAAACAAGAGTGTTCTTCCCCACGGTGGGCACCAAAAATCTACACACTAAATTGTGCACTTCTCTAAGTCATTACTTCCAAAGGAATCCATGAATGGGAAACCTTGAAAAAGTGACCTAGAGCTCCCTAGGCATGGAGTCACAAGGATGTTTGATAGTGCTCTCAGCTAGAGCTATTGAATCATGCAACCTTGCTAGTAAACCACATAATGGGAGGTTCAATGAGACAAGTGAAAGAATGCCAATATCTTCAAGAATCAAGAATGGAAATGCAATGCAACTATACTAAGAATGAAGATGCAAGTAAGCTATGGAAATGAAAGTATTACAAGCCTTACTAATTAAGCTATGTGAGCTAATCTAGAGCATAAAGGAAACTAAGCTAGAAATCATAAACATGAAACTATGATGCAAGAATGAAAGCTAAATGCATGAGGATCTCCAAAGTCTCCAAGAAATCCTGCAGCATAAGATTAGTATTCAAAGTTTGGGATCCTAGAATGAGAAAAGAGCTCTCCTTTTAAAGGAATTGAAAAGGAATGGACCATGGAGATTAAGAGGCAAAAGATTTAATCAAGGGTGGATCTTGAAAGAGGAGCAATCCATCTGCACAAATATCCTCCAATGATAAAATAAGAGTTGACTTTTGTGTCCATATGAGACAAAAAGGCCTTTTCTTCATTTTATAAAATAAGAATAATGCTTTATTTGTGCAACTTAGGATAAGAGGAAAAGTGGGGGCTTTTTATTTAATAAAAGGGGAGGAAATTCCTTTTAAATAAATAAATACTTTAGGATAAAATGGTTAGCCCATGGAAAATAATCAAATAAATGATAGAAATAGGATTTGATCAAGGAAATTGATAGAATTGAAAAAGGTTGATTTTTGAAAATATTGATTCAGGGATTTGATAAATTACTGAATGGGGGCCCAAAGTCTAGGTGACCATTTTAGGGTGCATACACATATGACTGGAGACATGAAGAAATTCATAAAGTTTAACAATTATGATGGAGTAATTGTTAGAGTTGGAAACAATGCACCTTGTTTGATAAAAGGAATAGGATCTATTACTATTGATGGAAATACTAACATTGATGATGTTTACTTTTTGGATGGATTGAAACATAATCTTTTGAGTGTTGGACAACTAGTTGATAAGGGATATCAAGTTTGGTTTATTGAGAAAACTTGTGTAAACAAAGACGAGGATGGTAATTTGATTGGAACTGGATCAAGAACTAGAGGTAATGTATTTCAGTTGAATCTTACAGAGATGACATGCTTGATTACTAAGATTGATGACAATTGGTTATGGCATAGAATATTTTGTCATATAAACTTTGATAACATTGTGGAAGTTAGTACTACACTTGCGGTAAGAGATTTTCCTATAATTATGAAACCTACTAACATGATTTGAAAGGAATGTGTTATGGCTAAATAGAAGAGAAGCTCATTTCCTAGCAAGAATTTTACAACAGCAAAGAAGTTGAAAATTGTTCATACAGATTTAAGCGGTCCCACAAGGACTAGAGGATTCTATGGTGAAAGGTATTTTATGCTTCTTGTTGATGATTTTACAAGAATAATGTGGATTTTATTTCTTAAAGAAAAGTCTAAGGCATTTGATAAGTTTAGAGTAATTAAGACCAAAGCTGAGAATGAATCTAGAATGAAGATTAAATGTTTGAGATCAGATAGGGGTGGAGAATTTACTTCAAAAAAATTTAACACTTTTTGTGAAGTGAACAACATTAAGAGATAGTTTTCAGCCCCTAGAACATCTAAACAAAATGGTATTGTAGAAAGAAGAAACAGATCAGTAACTGAAGAAACAAGAGCCATGGTATTTGAAAATGACTTGGCGAAGATATTGTGGAGAAAAGTAGTGAATACAGCAGTATAAACAATGAACAAAGTACATATAAGAGAAGACACAAACAAGAAACCTTATGAACTATGGTTTGTACATGCACCATCACTTAAGTATTTCATAATTTTTGGAAGTAAATGTTATATTAAGAGAGATGATGACATTGGAAAGTTTAACCCTAAAAGTGATGAAGGTATATTTCTTGGTTATTCATTGAAAAGAAAAGCTTATAGATGTTTCAATAAAAGAACTAAAACTATTATTAAGAGTGCAAATGTTAAATTTGATGAAAAGATCAGAATTCAGGAAAGAATGCTTGATTATGAGTCAGATGAAGGAAATCATCCTAGAATTGATCAAGAAAATGTTGAATTATTCTATGAAACTGACAGTGATTTGCAAAATGAAAGCTACATTAAGGAAATCATAGAAGAGCCTACAGTTGAAGAAAGAACTGAGACAGTGACACCTAATAGGAATCTAACAAGAAATCATCTTGTTGAGGATATTATTGGGAGCATAGAAAGAGGAGTTCTGACATGAAATAAGGCACAAGAACAATTGTGTTTAATTTCTCAAATTGAACCTAAATCTACTAGTGAAGCTTGTGAAGATGAATATTGGATTAAAGCAATGAAGGAAGAACTAGATCAAATTGAAAAGAACAAGACTTGGGAGTTGGTCCCTAGACCGAAAGATAAGAATGTTATAGGAACTAAATGGTTATTCAGGAACAAGATGAATGAAAAAGGAGAAGTTGTAATGAATAAAGCCAGATTGGTATGTAAAGGATACTCACAGCAAGAAGGAATTGACTATGAAGAAAATTTTGCACCTGTAGCAAGAATTGAAAGAATAAGAATGTTTTTGGCTTATGCAGCCTATAAGAAATTTAAAGTATATCAGATGGATGTGAAGTCAGCATTTCTAAATGGAGAATTAGAAGAAGTTTACATTGAGCATCCTGAAGGTTTTCCCTTAAATTGTGAAGGAGACATGGTATGTAAACTGAAAAAAGCTTTATATAGACTTAAACAAGCACCTAGAACTCAGTATGAAAGACTGGATAATTATTTGAAAAAATTAGGATTTACTTAAGGCACAGTAGACAGTAACTTGTATATGAAATAAATTGAAAATGGTTTGTTGATTGTAGTTATTTTTGTTGATGATATTATCTTTGGAGGAGAAGATGAAGCCAGTGATAAATTTGCAGATGAAATAAAGACAGAATTTGAAATGAGTATGATTGGTGAGATGAAATATTTTTTAGGATTGCAAATAACACAAAACAATGATGGTATCTTCTTATGTCAAACAAAGTACTTGAATGACCTATTGAGGATATTTGGAATGGAGGATTTTAAGCCGATTGACACACCTATGGTAACTGGACACAAGTTATCTAGCATAGATGAGACTCATGTTGTTAAACAGAAGAGGTACAAATCTATGATTGGAGGATTGCAATATTTAACTCATACAAGACTAGACATATCACATGTGGTTGGAATCATTGCAAGATTTCAAGCTGATTCTAAAGAATCACATTATGCAGTAATAAAAAGGATACTGAGGTACTTGAAAGGCATAATTGAATATGGATTATGGTATGAAAAATATGATAAATTTATCCTATGTGCATATACAGATGCAGATTGGGGAGGTAGTGTTGATGAAAAAAAGAGTATAAGTAGTGGAGCATTTTTTCTTGGAGGAATATTGGTTTCTTTGCTAAGCAAGAAACAAAATTGAATTTCACAAAGCACATCAAAAGCAGAATATGTAGCAGTAGCAAACAATTGTAACCAGATAATATGGATGAAACAAATGTTGAAGGATATTGGAATAAAATTTGATGAGCCTGGCATTATACACTATGATAACACCAGTATAATAAGTATGTCTAAGAATCCTATACTACATTCTAAGACAAAATATATAGAAATAAAGTATCATGTAGTATGAGAGAAAGTTGCAAAGAAAGAAGTCAGACTTGAGTATATAAGTACAAAAGAGAAGATTGTAGATATATTTACAAAGCCTTTGCCTAAGGATACATTTGAGTATCGGAGAGGTATGCTTGGGGTTATGCCCCAGCCTATTTTCAAGAAGTGATGCAGATTGTTGCATCAGTCCAGTGGTATATGAGCCTTATCTTTTTCTAGACTAGATGTAAGTACTTCCTCTATGGGGGAGTATGTGTTTCTGATCTGAGTCATGAGGACTCTAGTGAATGTATTTACTAAAAAGTGTCTTTTGACATTGAAGTTGTTCTTGACATAGTGATGCATTATCTATCATTGATGTCAATGGGGGAGAAGGATACATGAAAAACCATCTATTGAAGAAAATCTGAGGGAGAAGGATACAAGCAATATAAAATGGAAAACTAAAATAATTGAGTAGGAAAATGAAGCAAGATTTGAGTAATGAATAGGATGTGAAAACATTTCAAAGCAGTAGTGTTGCAGTATTGGTATTCATGGAACTTGGATGTTTTTTCATCTATGTTTCCATCAATTCCAATGGGGGAGATTGTTAGAAATGAATGCTAAATATATCCTATGGGGGAGTATTCATGGCCATTGTGTGGCAATTATTATTGCATTCATGACTATGATTGTCATTGATGTCAACACAGTGATCTACTGAAGATTAGCAGAGAAGCAGACAGTGTTTGTATTAGCGCATGTGGGATATTGAAGATCAAGCTATGTGGAGTTTAGGACTTAAGATATGATGTTTCCTAAGATTGTAGTTAAAATTGCATACAAAAATTCAACCATTCATGATAGTTATGTGTAAATCAGTGGAAGCAGTATTTAGGCAATGTTCCTAAGAAGCAACTTGTGGAAATTGGATGATATCTCCTAATTGAGATAGAATCTAAGCATGCGAGGTTGTATAGATGATGAATACATGATGATCATGATGTGGACATGACAGAAAGGTCAGAGGCTGTACGAGTGAAGAATTATCTTGATTGGAAGCCAATAGTTTTATGTAATTGTGGAATATTGTGTAGCGTGTGGAAAATTATTTTGTAATTTGTCTGCTGACTCATTTGTAATTATTTGACTGTGGTATAAAAGAAAGATTATTTTCCTTATTGTAATGTAGTAATTGTAATATGTACATGAGAGATAGTATGAAAGTGAATTGCAGAATTGTGCAATATTTGTTGTAAGAGGATATGTGAATTGCAGAGATCTAGTATTGAGATCTGTTGAAGCAGTTGGTGTGGTTTGGCACAGTCAGAGAAGTCATAAGTTGTTGAGATTAGTAATCTTTTTGTATTATACTATTTAGTAATATAGAGATCAGTTGGATAGTGTGTTCTATGATCTTTCCCTTGAAACTATTTGGACAGTGGGTCCTTCTGCCTTCCATAACTCCTAACAGGGTTAGAATCTTTTAACAGGGATTCAAAGTCTCCTAAAATAGATTCATATGTACTAAATGTATTTCATAAGACTCCTAACAGATTCCATCCTCTCACAAGGAATATTCATATTAATGCATCTTTTGTTAGGAATGAATGCTAAAGTGTTTGGCACCCATTCAGTAGTAGTTGTTGCATTCATGACTATGATTGTCATTAATGTCAACACAGTGTTTATCGAAGACTTGCAGAGAAGTAGATAGTGTTTTGATTAGCGCATGTGGGATATTGTAGTTGGAGCTATGCAACATTGAGGATATACTCTTTGATATTTTATATGTCTATGGTTAAGAGTGCAGATAGCAATTCATTTATTCATGAAAGTTATGATCATTTTGGTGGAAGCAATATTCAGGCAATGTTCCTGAGTAGCAATTTTTGGCAATCGGATGATATCTCCTAATCAGGATGGAATCTAGCCTTGCATAGTTAAAGGGAAGTTAGAGACACATTGATAGTGATGTGGATGACAGTGCAAACTTTGAAGTCACATGAGTGAAGATTTATTGTATTTGGAAGCCAACAGTTTTATGTAATTTTGGTGTAGTGTGTGGAATATTTCATTTTGTAATTATGTGCCAACTCATTTGTAATTATTTGAGTGTGGTATAAAGGAAGGAATGTTTTTTCTTATTGTAGTGTTGAGATGTGATGCGGTATGCATGAAGTGAAGAAAAGAGCTAAAGTATGAGAGCGAAATTGTGAAGGAAGACATGCGAAGTACAAAGATCTGAAATTGAGATCTGATGTAACAGTGAGTGTAGTTTGGCATAGTCAGAGAAGAGGTAACATATTATTCTATTGAATAATACAAATATTATTTGGATAGTGAGTTCAGTGATCTTACCCTGAAGCTATTTGGGCAATGGGTCCTTCTGTCTTCCATAACTCTTAACAAGGTTAGAATCTTTTAACAGGGATTCAAAATCTCCTAACAGGGATTTATATGTACTTAATGTATTTCATAAGAATCCTAACAGAGTCCATCCTTTCACAAGGAATATTCATATTAGTGCATCTTTTGTGGGCATCATTCCCACCGGGGTTTAATCTTTGATCAAGAGATTCCCTAGTCAACATATCTTGTGTTATTGTGTAATTGTGTATGAATATCTTTCTATGGTTGGTAATTTTATTGCTTACATGGTTTAATGTTGTTGAAGATGATAAAAGTTATAATTATTTGATAATTGATTCACCCCCCCCCCCCCCCTCTCAGTTATCTTGGTGGAATTTACTTTCTAACAATTGGTATCAAAGTAGCAGGTCCTTGAAAGAGAAGTTTAACAGCTTAAGGAGATCCATGGCAAATTTCAGGAAAGAAAGCCCTAAGTTTGATGGAGTAAATTTTGACAATTGGAAAGAATATATGAAGACACATCTACTATTTTTAGGACCAGGTTATTGGTTGACTACAAACAATGATAAGACTATCATTGAAGAAGATGATCTTGAGACATTCTCTAATGATGAGAGAGATCTATTCATGTGTAACATACTTGCAAGAGAAGAAATTTTGACAGTACTTCCAGAGAATGAATATAGTCATGTAAAATGTTTGAAAAAGTCTCATGAAATTTTGAAAGCTTTGCACTCTACTTTTGAAGGTGATGAACATGCAAAAAGAGTTAGATTACATAATTGGATATGTGCATTTGAAGATATAAGAATGTTGGAAGATGAATCTGTTAGAAGCTATATTGGTAGAATCTCAAAAGTTGTTGCAGGGATAAAATCTTGTGGAGGAACAAAGATAGAGAATGAAGTGATATGGAAAATTCTAAGGACATTGACTCCTATATTTAAGTAGACAACACATATGATTGAACAAGTTATACCTTGTACTATGAACTTTACAAGAGAGACTCTTCTTGGAAGATTGGAAGCAGCAGAGATGAACCTGAGGTTATCAGGAGACTTACCTAGAATGGAGAAAGCATTTAGTGCTCTTAGTATTCATCCTACATTATCAAGAAGCATCAGTGTGAGTGGAGATTATGCTGGCAGCAGTAGATCTAGAAATGAAGAAGACAAGAAGATTGAAGAAGGTATTGCCTTGCTTGTGAAAAGAGAACTAGATGGTAAGAAAAATTTTAAATGTTGGACTTGTCAAGAATATGGTCATTTTGCATCTAAATGTCCTAAGAGAGTTAAGAAGTACAGAAATAATTTCAAGCCTAGAAGATCTAAGGAATGTTATTATGCTAATGATGAAGACCTTGAAGCTAGTATTGAAAGAACCTTAAGTGAAAGTGATACTGAGAATAATGATGAAATAGGATTTGTAGCAATTAAAGAAGAAAATTCTAAAACTAATGTTAAGGAATAAAAAGCCTTAGTTTCTCAAATTGAAAAGAAATCTGATTGAATTATAGTCAGTGGTTGTTCACATCATATGACTAGAGATACGAAAAAGTTCATAAAGTTTAACAATTATGATGGAGGAATTGTTAGAGTTGGTAACAATGCACCTTATTTGATTAAAGGTATAGGATCTATTACTCTTGATGGAAAGACTAATACTAATGATGTTTACTTTGTTGATGGATTAAAACATAATCTTTTGAGTGTTGGACAGTTAGTTGATAAGGGATATCAAGTTTGGTTCACTGAGAAAACTTGTGTGATAAAGGATAAATATGGAAATCTGATTGGAACCGGATCTAGAACCAGAGGTAATGTATTTTAGTTGAATCCTACTAAGATGACATGTTTGATTACTAAGATTGATGATAGTTGGTTATGGCATAGAAGGTTTTGTCATATAAACTTTGATAATATTGTGAAAGTGAGTACTACACTTGCAGTAAGGGATTTGCCTAAAATTATGAAGCCTACTAACATGATTTGCAAAGAATGTATGATGGCTAAGAAGAAGAGAAGTTCATTTCCTAGTAAGAAGTTCACATCAGCAAAGAAGTTGGAGATTGTTCATACAGACTTGAGCGGTCCTACCAGGACTAGAGGATTCTATGGAGAAAGGTATTTTATGATTCTTGTTGATGATTTTACAAGAATGATGTGGATTGCAGTTCTGAAAGAAAAATATGAAGCATTTGATAAGTTTAAGATCATTAAGAACAAAGTTGAGAATGAATCTAGAATGAAGATTAAATGTTTGAGATCTGATAGAGGTGGTGAATTTACTTCTAGAGAGTTTAACACTTTTTGTGAAGTGAATGGTATTAAGAGACAGTTTGCAGCCCCTAGAACACCTGAACAAAATGGTATTGCAGAAAGAAGAAATAGATCGGTGACTGAAGCAGCAAGAGCTATGTTATTTGAGAATGATTTAGCAAAGACATTTTGGAGAGAAGCAGTGAATATAGCAGTATATACAATGAACAAAGTACAAATCAAAGCAGACACAGACAAGACACCTTATGAATTATGGTTTGGACATGCACCCTCAGTTAAGTATTTTAGAATTTTTGGAAGGAAATGTTATATAAAGAGAGATGATGATATTGGAAATTTTGATCCTAGAAGTGATGAAGGTATTTTTCTTGGATATTCTTTAAAGAGCAAAGCATATAGATGTTACAATAAGAGAACTAAAACTATTGTTGAGAGTGCAAATTTTAAAGTTGATGAAAAGTTCAAAATTTAGGAAAGAATGCTTGATTATGAATCTGATGAAGAAGCTCATCCTAAGCCTCACACTGAAACTACTGAATTATTCTATGAAACTGACAGTGAATTGTTGAATGAAAGTCATGCTGAAGAAACAAGAGAGGAATCTAGAGAAGAATCTATAGTTGAAGCAAGATCTAAGACTATGACACCGAACAGGTATTTATCAAGACATCATCCTATTGAACAAGTTATTGGAAGTTTGGACAGAGGAGTTCTGACTTAGAATAAGGTACATTTATGTTTGATTTCTCAAATTGAACCTAAATCTACTAGTGAAGCTTGTGAAGATGAACATTAGATTAATGCTATGAAAGAAGAACTAGATCAGATAGAAAAGAACAAGACATAGGAATTGGTCCCTAGACCTAAAGATAAGAATGTGATTGGAACTAAATGGGTATTCAGAAACAAGATGAATGAACAAGGAGAAGTTGTAAGAAACAAAGCAAGATTGGTATGTAAGGGTTACTCACAATAAGAAGGAATTGACTATGAAGAAACTTTTGCACCAGTAGCAAGAATTGAAGCAGTAAGAATTTTTTTGACCTATGCATCTTTTAAGAAATTCAAAGTGTATCAGATGGATGTGAAGTCATCATTTCTGAATGGAGAATTGGAAGAAGAAGTCTAGATTGAACATCTTGAAGGTTTTCCTTTGACTCAAGAAGGATACATGGTATGTAAACTGAAGAAAGCATTATATGGACTAAAGCAAGCACCTAGAACTTGGTATGCAAGACTGGATAAGTATTTGTTAAAGTTGGGATTTGCTAAAGAAATAATTGATAGCAATCTATACACAAAAGAAATTGAAAATGGTTTGTTGATTATAGTTATTTTTGTTAATGACATTATTTTTGGAGGAGAAGATGAAGCTAGTGACAAATTTGCTGATGAAATGAAGACTGAATTTAAAATGAGTATGATTGGTGAGATGAAATACATTTTGATATTACAGATAACACAAAACAATGATGGTATCTTTGTAAGTCAAACAAAGTACTTGAATGATTTTCTAAAAATATTTGGAATGGAGGATTGCAAACCAGTTGGAACACCTATGGTAACTAGACATAAGTTATCTAGCACAAATGAAACACCGGCAGTTGAGCAGAAGAAATACAGATCCATGATTGGAGGATTGTAGTATTTGACACACACAAGACTGGATATAGCACATTCAGTTGGAATTGTAGCAAGATTTCAAGCTGAACCTAGAGAATCATATTATGTAGCAGTAAAGAGGATACTGAGATATTTAAGAGGCACAATGGACTATGGATTATGGTATGAAAAATTTGATGATTTTACCCTATGTGCATATATAGATGTTGATTGGGGAGGTAGTGTTGATGATAAGAAAAGCACCAGTGGAGGAGAATTTTTCCTTAGAGGAAGATTAGTTTCTTGGCTAAGCAAGAAGTAGAATTTTATTTCACAAAGCACAGTAGAAGCAAAGTATGTAGCAGCAGCAAACAATTTTAATCAGATAATTTGGATGAAGCAGATGCTGAAGGATATTGGAATTAAATTTTTTGAACCTGTTGTTATACATTGTGACAACACCAGTACAGTCAGTATGTCTAAGAATCATGTACTACATTCTAAGTCAAAACATATAGAGATCAAGTATCATGTTGTAAGATAGAAATTTGTTGAGAAAGAAGTCAGACTGGAGTACATAAGCACAAAGGAATAGATAGCAGACATATTTACAAAGCCTTTTCCTAAAGATACATTTTAGTATCTAAGAGGTATGCTTGGGGTTATGCCCCAGCCTACTTTTGAGTAATGATGCACTTGGTTGCATCTATAATGTCCCCGCCAGGGAACCCATAATGAATCGGGTCTTATGACCAAAAATTGCAACTAACAAATTTTTTTTTCATTACATTACATCATTACTACTTCACATTTACATTCCTTAAGGTTCCCTTAATGAATTCATTCACTAACATCTTTACATTACTTATCCAGATTGAATTTCATTTCCTTTCTTTACTTTCACATTTTAGAACTAAGAGATAGGGTAAGAAAATAACATTTCATTTACAATCATATTCCATACTTTATATACTAAGTTCATTTCTCCTTCCTACACATTGAATATATATTCATTACAAATTTCATTTTAACCTTAACATAATAAACATTTTCTTCCATTGCAACATAGGAGAGATAGGAAAGATCATTCAACATTACATTATACATTTACAACTTTAATCTTTCAAATAACAACCCTTGAAACAAGCCTAGAACTATCCCTCCCAATTACATTGTTTTTCTATTCAATTACATCTTTCTGATAATAGATCTCATAATAACAGGTTCATGAAAGGCCCAAAGGCATTTCAACATATCTTTTCATCTTTCCTTTCAAGAATACATTATACAAAATACAAATATCTGCATCAATACATAAATTTGAACGCATCCAAATCATGAACCATGAACAAGACCTCGAAAGATTTTTTCCACCCAACCATGTGGAACTGATGAGGTTCCACCCCCTGTGCTAGGAGATAGAACCAAGATACTCACAAGGCCCTAAGCAATCTAAGGCTCAGAAGATAAAGAAATCCAAGACTCAAAAAGAACATAGAATCTCATCATACCATAACATAGAGGTTAAGGTTCTAGGATACCACCTAAGTGAGTGTCATCACACAACCTGTATATTGGGATCTTAACTGGCAACCATGTAACCCCGGTCCCCCCTTTATGAATAGGAATCCATCCTGGTAGTTATCCCTGGTATCAGTACTCCAATCAGATCTATGTGGCCATTATTATATTCTCTTTCATTATCTTTTGAATCCCCCCTTCCCAGGTAAATTTTTAAGGTTATCACTTTTTACAAACCCACCCATAGGATCATCTGGCAACCACTTTTGGGTTCCAACACCTATGGTGAGCCACTCACTTAAGATTCCTATCCCCTTACCCCACACATGTACAAACCATGAAAACCACAAGTAATCTCAAAATGAGCCATCTCATAGGTCTACGAAACCCTTTGGTGCACTCAGGCCACCCAAACAAGTTCTGACCTTATATTATGGACTCTATCAAAAGCCAAGTATGAACAAAAGCTCAAACTCAAAAGCATGTATAGAAATGCACAACATAAAACTTCCCACATGCATTGACACAACATTCCATAGCTTATTTCAAAAATCTAGGAAAAAGTCTCATGTGCCTGAAATTTGGCTAAGTCTAAATTTTTTAAGAAATCTCAAAATTAGAAATTGTATCTTAACTCCCATGAATCTGAAACCTATCCCAATCATCTCAGAAGGTACCTAAACTCTTTATACAAGTATAACTTAAATTTTATACTTCTATAAAGCCTATTTTTCCTCGGTTGACACTAGTTGGTTGGTTAACACAGTCTAGGTCAGTTAACACTGCACTGGTTGGTTAATACTGCATTGCTTAGTTAATACTGCAATGGTCAGTTAATACTACAATGGTCAGTTAATACTGCATTTCTCAGTTGATATAGAGTTTGGTCGGTTGATACTGAGTTGGTCGGTTGATATTGAGTTGGTCGGTTAACACTAAACCGACCTAGCTCGGTTAATACTAAACCGACTTGAAACTACAAAATACGACTGTCAATTCTAACTTGCGGGTAAAACTGGTCATTATGGGGACTATGGTTGCCTAATCTGAGCACGACCCATTTGAGATCTCCCAGTTTCCCTTTAGAAATGGCTCATCAATCCATCATATCTATCTAACAAATTTATTCTAGATCTGGACAAAGAAAGGTGGTGCACAAACTGACATGAACCAGTAAAGTTTGAAATAATAGTTCTAAATTCTGGAAGCACTCGTGAACATTCTGGAAAGAAAGGAGATAAATAGGAGAATATTAAGGATCCTACAGACCAAATTATCCCAAATAAAAGCATCAATTTCATAGAGAAGTCTGCAAGAGGAAAATAGTAAGGAAATGACTGCATTTCAGTCCTACACCTTCATGACCCTTCCTATTTCTTACTAAACTTCCCTATTTAATTCAATAAAAGATAAACTCCTCCTTCCTCAGGACCATAAACAAAAACTTTATAATCATACACAATTTCATTATCATATCATATACAAACATATTCACACACAAAGAGGAACAATGGAGATTCTTCCCAGTTTAGACCCTACCTTGGGTCCTGCAGAGAATCCTCTTCCCTTCACTAGATAATCTCTGCAAAGCTTCAATCATTGAGTAGATATCCTTCTAGAAATCTTCCTCTGGCAATCAACTACCAGTAATCCAAAAACTCTCAAACTCACATAAACTTTCACCAAAAATTTTCGAAGAAATCAATTACAGACAACTCAAAAGAAAACAAATCTTCCAAAAATTAACATCCTCCCGCACACAAAAATCTTCAAATATTTATTCCCCAACTATGTGGTTGGAGGAGTTTCTTTACGAGAAGAAACTTCTCCAACTTCCATAGTTGGTTGGAGGAACAACCAAATAATCTCCTGTAAAGACTTAATCAAGGTTTTTAATAAATTTAATTAAAATATCTTTTAAACGAAAGCATAACAAGAATAATAGACAAATACCTTTCAAGAAAAACACATAGCACAATAGGAAAACAAGTGGCCTAACTTCTAGGAGGTCTCGAGTTCAACTCCCTCCTAGATAGCCAATTTTACTACAAAGGCCATTTTCCTTTTATTATTATTATTTTTTACTTTTTTATTTAATACATCCATTAAATATGCTATAGTTAACTCACTTTATTTACTTATTATAAATAACATACCATTTACACAATTAATGAAAACATACAATTATTATTATTATTTATATAAGCATGGATATATGCGTGTGCACCCACATATATGCATACCTATATAAAATACAAATAATTATAACATAATTATTTATTATACATATAAAATAGATTAATTCTAACTCATAACATAAACTCAGACCAACATCAAATCAAGTCCATAACATAAACTACATTCTCCTTCCCAACTAGGATCACTTCCTAAACAGAATTCTAGGTCCATGGGTAACTTCGGGAGTAACTTGGTTAAATCTCCACACATCAACAATTTGAGGATTTTGAAGGCATGCTCAGACCTGTGTAGCCAGGTGGAGAAGATGACTGGTACCTACATCCTACATCACCAACTGATATGCATATACAAATATATAAATATAAACAGACAGTGGAAAACAAGGAGGGAGAGCGCGACATCGTGTGGATCTCCCGTGGGAGTAACTACGACTACCCCTCCTCATCCTACACTCACATCAACCAGTGAACATTAAACCATAATAGGGTCAGTAGGGTTAGATCATAATAAAATATCATAACACAAATCAATGTAAAACATTTTACTGATAGTTCATTTCTAGCCATTCATCCTTAAATTATAACTCATTTAATATTTCCAAATAAACTGTAGTAACCAAATAAATATGCTCAAATGTCTCATAAAATGCTAACTAAATAATAATCATAGTCCATCATAAAATCCAAAGTGTCAAAGCAATATTCCTATTAGTCTAACATAGGAAGATGCTCGGGTGGGCATTACAACATCCATCCAGTAATATATGAGCCCTATCTTTCTTCTGGACTGGATGTTGGTACTTCCTCTATGGGGGAGTATGTGTATCTGAGCTAAGTCATGAGGACTCTAGTAAATGTATTTTCTGAATAGTGTCTTTTGACATTGAGTTGTTGTTGACTTAGTGATGGAATTTTTGTCATTGATGTCAATGGGGGAGAAGTATGCATGAAAAACAATATGTGAGAACTGAACAGGATAACGAAGCAAGATTTGATTGATGAAGAGGATTTGAAGAAGCAATGTTGCAGTATTGGATTTTTGGAACATTGGATGTTTTTCATCTATGTTGCCATCAATTCCAATGGGGGAGATTGTTAGGAATGAATGCTAAAGTGTTTGGCACCCATTCTGTAGCAGTTGTTGTTGCATTCATTACTATGATTGTCATTGATGTCAACACAGTGTTTACCAAAGACTTGCAGAGAAGCAGACAGTGTTTTAATTAGCGCATGTGGTATATTGTAGTTCAAGATATGTGATGTTGAGGATATACTCTTTGATATGTTATATGTCTATGGTTAAGAGCGCAGATAGTAATTCATTTATTCATGAAAGTTATGATCATTTTGGTGGAAGCAGTATTCAGGCAGTGTTCCTGAGTAGCGGTTTTTGGCAATCAGATGATATATCCTAATCAGGATGGAATCTGGCTTTGTGAAATTAAAGGAAAGTTAGAGACACATTGATAGTGACATGGATGATAGCACAAACTTTTAAGTCACACGAGTGAAGATTTATTGTATTTGGAAGCTGACAATTTTATGTAATTTTGGTGTAGCATGTGGAATATTTCATTTTGTAATTATGCGCCAAATCATTTGTAATTATTTGAGTGTGGTATAAAGGAAGGAATTTTTTTCCTTGTTGTAGTGTTGAGATGTGATGCAGTATGCATGAAGTGAAGAAAAGAGCTAAAGTATGAGAGCGAAATTGTGAAGGAAGACATGCGAAGTACAGAGATCTGAAATTGAGATCTGATGTAATAGTGAGTGCAGTTTGGCATAGTCAGAGAAGAGGTAACATATCATTCTATTGAATAATGAAAAGATTATTTGGATAGTGAGTTCAGTGATCTTACCCTGAAGTTGTTTGGGCAGTGGGTCCTTCTATCTTCCATAACTCTTAATAGGGTTAGAATCTTTTAACAGGGATTTATATGTACTTAATGTATTTCATAAGACTACTAACAGAGTCCATCCTTTCACAAGGAATATTCATATTAGTGCATCTTTTGTGGGCATCATTCCCACCGGGGTTTACTCTTTGATCAAGAGGTTCCCTAGTCAACATATCTTGTGTTATTGTGTAATTGTGTATGAATATCTTTCTATGGTTGGTAATTGTATTGCTTACATGGTTTAATGTTGTTGAAGATGATAAAAGTTATAATTATCTAATAACTGATTCACCCCCCCCCCCCCTCTTAGTTATCTTGGTGGACTTTACTTTCTAACATCTTTTGTGGGCATCATTCCCACTGGGATTTACTCTTTCATCAAGAGGTTCCCTACTCAACATATCTTGTGTTATTCTATGTGTATATATTTCTATGGTTATTCATTACATTTCTTACATGGTTAAAATCTTTTAAAGGTGATAAAAAATTTATTTATCTGAAAACTGATTCACCCCCCCACCCTCTTAGTTATCTTGGTGGACTCTCTCTCTATCTCTCTCTTTCTCTCTCTCAGAGAGAGAGAGAGAGGGAGGGAGGGAGGGAGGGGGGAGAGAGAGAGAGAGAGAGAGAGGGGGGGGGAGGGGAGAGAGTAGGAGAGAGAGGGGGGAGGGGAGAGAGTAGGAGAGAGAGAGAGAGAGAGAGAGAGAGAGAGATGGAAGGGGAGAGAGTAGGATGTAAGGAAAATTAGGTGCGGAAATAGCTTCCTACACTAGTCTCTAAAGGAAAGTATTGTGAAAATTCTTTTAAATCCTAACAATTTTAGATTCATTAACTACTTTAACAATGATATTGCAACCATATACCATGCATATAAAAAATAGAGAATGACACAATGATTTACCCTGGGGAAAACCTTTCGGTAAAAACCCCAGCACTCCAAAACTTGCACAATGTATTAATCAAAACTATTACAGTTTACAATACACTTGCAATGCAAGTTCTTTCAGAAGATTTCCAACTCTTGAAGACAAATCACTGCAGCATGAAAAATGTTCCAACAATACACTAACTTCTCCTATCTTCGCAACTCTAAAAAACATGTATATCATGTGCTTCCCTTTTTAGGGCAACTTCCAAAGATAGTCATATTAGGGTTTTACCATTCTCTGAGAAAACAGGAACCCAAAAAAATTGTACAGTACTCAACTTTATCAGTTGCCACATGTCTTGCATGTCTTCACCCGTCATTGAATCTTCCAGACATAGCTCTTACGTTTCATAGGAATCTAGCATAACCGTTTCAGCCATGATCTCCTTACACACAATTCAAGATGCTGACACATCAAGTGGAGTGACACATCAACATGCCAACTAGACATGTACACTCACACTTAATTACATTATTTGCAAGAAATACATTTTACAAAACAAATAATAAGAATAGGAATTATCCAAGGTTGAGGCACCTTATTCCTAAGATAGAGAGAGGGAGAGGGAGAGAGATAGAGAGAGAGAGAGAGAGTAGGTGAGAGAGATAAAGAAAGGAGAGAGACAGAGACAGAGATAGAGAGACAGAGCAAGGAAGGGTGGAGAGTGAGAGAGACACACAGAGAGAGAGAGAGAGAGAGATAGATTTCAACAAAATTTTGGTGGGAGATTTTGGATATCCGATATTATTGGATATCCGTTATTTTTAGATATCGGATATTTTTGAATATTTGATTAATTTTACTGGTGAAAAGTAAAAACAATATTCTCTGGGTCCCTCTAGAGAGGCATTTTTTTTGTAGAATCATGGGAGTGAAGTTGTAGAGAATCATGTTTTGTCTTTAGAGAAGACAAAAATCCACTTTTTGCACTTGTTGGTTGGATTTTCTCTATTACCAAAGGTTTTTGCATCACCTTTTTTGTCTAAATATGGGGAGTAGTAGTTGTTGAAAGCATAAACGGAAGAGAAAATTCACAAATGAAGAGATTGAAGTGTATAGAGAAATGGATAGGGTTGACCATCAGAACAAGAGACAAGGTATGTTAAATATTAATGAAGATGTCAGCATAGACCCACCTTTGAATGTGGTTTCAAGTGAACAACATGAATTTGAAATGATTTATGAAAATAATATTGAAAATGAGAATATAGGGATTGAAGATGAAAAGGTAGGTTTTGAAAATGAACATGTAGATGTGGACAATGGAAGTGTGGACATTTTCAATGACAATCCACCGATTGAATATGAAGGAATTGACAATGATAATGGTACACAAGAACCAAATCAACGTAACACATCTCTAAATTATATAAGAAATGAAGTCCCTTTGGAGGAAGAAAGACAAACTTAAAAATTGAGACCTTCAAGAACAACTAAATGGTTACTTGAAATTGATGAGAACATAATGAGAAATTTTTATGGCAAGAGATCAGAAAGAACCATTCAGTTGTGGGTTTCAAAACTTTTTAATCAATTTTTTAGCCATAAGATGTTGGATGAGCAATGTCAAATGTTTGTGCAATTGTTAAAGATGTAGAAGGTGAGATGTATACTAGTCAAATTGAAGATTAGTGTGAACAAGAAAAATGAGAGGAATGCTATTATTATGATAAATATTTTTAGTGCTCTCAATTCTATTGGGAAGACTACCAAGGAAAAAGATAAGAGAGCCGCTAGGAGGGTTATTACAACCTCCTTAGTAAGTCATCATTTGAGAAAGGCTCTTTTGATGAGACAAACTTGTGTTGACTTGAATCTAAATCATAAAACTTTGGATAGAGTACTTGCAAGAAGAGAAAGACTTGATGATCCTCTTCAAAATGATACATGGTCTTATGATGGAAGACTTTCACATTGTGATAAGAAGCTTACTGATGTTGTGAAGGATCAAATTCAACTATTTTGGCAATCTAACTCAAGAGTTCCACCAAATGTGAAGGATGTCTTGAAGTTGAGAATTGACATTCGAGACCACACCCCGCATCCCAAACATTATTTGGAGGTGATTCAAACAATGTTGTTCAAATAAAATTGTGAGACACATCCAACATTGCAAATATCACAAAGATCTTTTGAAGCCCCGAAGCCTTTTTTTGTGTGCCTCTTAAGATTCTAAATACTTGTTGTTGCAAATATCATGTGGAGTTTTCAATGCACGATGAATTGTTATGATCCATTCATTCTACTTTGCATACTAGTGAAATATTGGAGTGTGGTGCAAGTGCTCTTCCAAAATCATCAAGAGACTTGCTAGATCATTTTTTATGTCCTAGAGATGATGGATGTTTCTTTTATAGAAAAGATTGGTTAAATGACAAGTGCTCAGAGTGTGGTGGGCTAGTGAAGTTTGTTGAATATTTTTGTGAGGTCTGCGAACACGATTTTGGAAAGATAATTGTCTACAAAAAGGTATATGAAACCATTAAATATACATTAAAAAGTGGAGGTGAAGGCTCTAGATGTGAGTTGGTTACAAAAGAATGCAATGTAGCTGATTTTATTTTAGATTTCAGGAAGAATCTTTTTTACAAGTATGTAAGGCATAATCACATGTCTCAATGGTTGGATCAACAATTCAGGATGTGCAAGAACACTTTCCTGATTGGTACTATAATATTAATTGTTGACTTTGTAGAGAACTATACATTGCAGCCCCAAAACAAGTTGCAAGATCAATATTACAATTCTATTCAAGTTGCTATTTTTGTGCACATAACATATAGACATTCCCCTGATAGTATAGAAGATGATCAAAAGATAATCAGAGAGTACCATTTTTATATGAGTGATGATAGATCGCACTCATCTGAGTTTGTCCAACATTGCTTTGAGAATTATTTTGAGTGGGTGTGGGAAACTAATATTGCTATGGATAGAAATCTTATTTGGTTAGCTAACTGCACAGGTCAATTTAAAAATGCTCGTATGTTTTATTGGTTATGTAGAATGCATGTAGAGAGAGGTGTACCTCATATTTGTAGGTTTTTTTAGGCCAGTCATGGAAAAGGGGAGCATGATGGAGCAGGTGCATGCATAAAGAGAGCTCTAGCTAAGGAGCAACTAAGGATTTTAGGTGCAAAAATCATTGATGCTCATTCTATTGTTAGTTGGTGTACTTTAGCATTGTCACAGGGGGGACTATTGATTCATTGGTGTGCAGATTCTTTTGGTTGGTTGAGTTGGGCACAATAGGAGATAGTTTGGATTGTCAAACTGTGAAATATTCTTCAAAAATGTATTCTTTGTGAAGCTCAGATGCTAGTACATGGACCATTTGGACACAAGAGTTGGCTTTTTATTGTCTGAGTTGTCTTCAGTGTGATTGGGATCAATGTGAGTCAAGTGAGTGAGTTTATACATGGGTTACACATTATCTTACTCCTTTATCTCTCACAGTCTTTGTAATAAATGATGACATGGATTGTTCACTTGACTATGACCATCTTTCAGATCTTCTACAACCAGGACATGTTTTTGCATTGGTTGCACCACAAGGGAATGATGAGAGATCATATTAATGGTTAGCACGTTGTGTATGAGGAAAGAAAAAACTTGCACAATCGACAACAGATGATGATATGTTCACATATCCAATAGGATCACATGTTATTGCGAGAACATGGTTGCGCACATATATGATTAGAAATAATGGCATTCCTACATTTGAAGACTATGAGAAGCACAAAACCATTCTCATGTATTCACACCTTGTTATAGCAGCCAATGTTAAGTTGTTGAAACATCAAGGAAAACCAAAGACAAAGGAACTTTGGACTATTAAACTGTTGATCATGAAGAAATATTGAATACCCTCAAGAAGAGAGATGACCCTTCAGGAACACTTTGGTAGGTAAGTTTGAATCAAGTTGCAAGGTTTTCCATGTTTATTATGATTACGTTCAATAAATTAATTGTAGTTTTTTTCTTTATTTGTTTGAGCCAATAAACTTGGTTTTGTATGTGGATTGGAAATGCAGTTGGATACATATATGATAGATATAGAAGATCGAGGTGTGCATTTGATTATCCCATGTTTTATGATGGTAAACTTTACTATGCATGTGTAGTCATGTTCTTTGGTCCATTTAGTTACTTATACATGTTCATAATCTTTTTCTCAACCTATATAAACTTCTTATATTCTCTATTAACTTTTCTTTTATCTTCCGAATGCATGGATTGGAATGTAGATGTTATCGAGTACCATGTGTTAAACTTATACACTTTAAGAGTGAAAAGGACACTTATTTTTTATATATAGTTGTGTAATTTACATATTTAGATGCCGAATTTTGTATATAAAAATAACAATTGAATGTAATGTGCATATTTAGATACCAAATTTTGTATATAAAAAATTTGATGCAAAATTAGATGCAAAATTTGAAATATAAAAGAGCCCATGGGGTTGATTTACAAATATTAAGAGCCCACATCTGTATCATCTTAATGCCATGTAAAGTGCAAAAAATGTGTTTCCTTACTATGAATGTTGTATCCTTATATAATTTGTATCGTCTTAATTTTGTATCCTTACATTTGTATTGTCTTAATTCCATGTACATTTGTATCGTCAAATGATGTAATAGTTGGAGTCATTGAATCAAAATTGGTCAAATGTGTCCAAAGTAAAATGATGATTCCCTGGGGTGAAGGGATAGAATTCAAGGATTGTATCCTGGCACCGAATGGACTATTAAATTAGCTCCGATTAGGTGGGTAAATGCTAGGGACAACCCCATTTCGACCACTGAGTCACTAGAACGTTCCGAACCATGCTGGACCAAAGTGTCCCTAAGGTGCACTAAGAATGATTAAGTAGTGAACTTTTGATGCCCTTATCTCAAACCCCATGAGATCTATCAGTGATCCCTGAGATGCTACAGGACCACATTTCTGAGGCATACAATAACCTTTCTCCATTCTGGGAGATTTTATTTTTTTTGAATTTGGCACACTAGTCTCACTTGATGTCAAAACTTGTAGTGAGGGTCAATTGAAAGTTGCACCACCAGATTTCTTCCAAACCATTCATCCTGGCACCAAATGGACTACATCATTGTGTATGTTGGAAAGCTTTCTAGTGTGTCAAAAGGCAAAGTAAGTAGTTGAGAAGCACCAAGGTCAAAGGCAAGAGCCATGGAGTACCCATGGGTCACTGATGGATCCTTGGGAGGAGTGGAAGACAAATGTCCTTCAAAGGTCATTGAATCATGTAATAAGAATATTCATGGTCATGTAATATTATTTTTATCATATATTGATCTCATTGTAATCACATATTGAATGTAAACCTTAATGGCAATGATAAGCCTAAAAGGTACCTAGGGGTCACTAGGAATGGATTATGGATTGATCCTAAGTTAGGGATTGATGGAAATGATCTATAAGGGTCTAAAAAGATGTAATAAGGCTATTAAAGCCTCTAAATGGTGTTGAGAGCACTAAGAGTGCAATAAATTTTAAATTGCCTATATTGGAAATATAAGCCATATAGGGCTTCATTGGAGTTAGTTGGGGTTAGTAGGGGTAATAGGTTTCTAAAGGTTGAAATTAAACCTTTTAGAAGTCTTTAGATGGGCTTTGGATTATGTGTTGTCGAGTTGACAACTTTTGTTGTCAACTTGACAACAAATTTCTTGTTTATGTTAGTGACACTCAGTTAGGGGACAGTTAGAAAGTTAGTTAGTAGGTTCCACTCAGTCTTTTGAGGATTAGACTCTATCTTTGAAGAGATCTATGGGAGTAGACAGGAGAGATAAGTGTTGATGTGTAATGGTTGGCTGCAAGAAGTTGAGTCCCACTTTTGGCCAAAAAGTGGAAGTGTTTTCTCTATTTTTTAAAATTTATGTCAATTGATGTCAAAATTTGAGGCACTTAAAGATTGAATCTTGGAAAATTTGAGTAATATAAAATTTAGTGCTCGGAGTCTAGTTTTCAAATATGTAATTTATTTCAATACCCACATGGTATAAATTGAATTTTAGTGGCATGTTTAAAACCCACTTTTTCAAAATGCATGTTTCGAGACGACACCAAACACGTGTACGGACACCCTTTTTTGAAGTAAATGAATGTATTTTTGTGAATTCTTATAGGAAAAGGTACCTAAAATACTAAAGATTGGTGAGAATATTTTATCTTATATTTTTATTGAATATGTTTTTTATTAATTTTTAATTGACTATAAAGTACATTTTTGAAACCTCTGGTGTACAACCACCATAATTTGATGATAACTTCACTTTTTTTCATTTTTTTTTAATTTGAAAGAAATTCTATGTAGATTGGTGTCATATAACTCATTTTTCAAAAAATGTAAAATTAAAAAAGTTATTAAAGTTTTAGTTAACCTTAGTATTTCAAGTTTAAGTACCACGTTGGCTTAATAAATATTGTAAAAATATTAAAATTTATCATATAAATATAAAATTTATATTTTTCTAATTTGCACAATAAGAGTTAAAATGGGTTTTTGTTTTATCAAAAAATTCATTCGGGAAGGTGTCCAAAAAATTATGGCAAGGCAGAAATTTTATTATGTAATGCCTTAGCCATTTTTTTGCAGGGTTAAGCATAGACTTGGTCCCACCAAGCCTATGCCAAACCAAAACCCAAGCCAACGCGTACAGTTCCCGCTCATAGATTTACAATTTTGAGCGCGCATTTTTTTAAATTCACAAAACGGGCGCCCATTTCATAAAGAGTCATTGCAGCCAAAAAACAAGAATGTGGGCCTGATCTCAATGATTGATGAGTTTTCAATCATTTTTTTATCGATTCGTACCAAGAAAATAGAATATTTATATCAACATTTTGTACTTTTGTCTTGTTTTGGATCTGACATTCAAAAAGAATTGTTTGAACTCAAATCTTGGTGCAAAAATGGGATCAAACTGACACAAAAAGAGGCCAAGGAAGGTTCTGACATCTGAGGAGTTTGCAGAAAATAAAGAGGAGGCAAAACGACAACAAGAAAGAAGAGAAAGACTTTGAAACCTGAATAATGTTGGAGCATCAAGTTCAACAATTATTTCAAAAGAGGTGGACAATGAAGACACTATAATGGATGCAGAGGTTGAAGAAGAAAATTTAGGTGCATCTTCTAATCCAATATTGGATACAGGTATGTCTTCACATCCAAATGTAACTTATTCTGATAAACATGTTCATGATTTGCTAGAAGCAAGTTACCAGAAAAATGATTTAAATTTTATTTCTGAAAATAGATTAACAAATTTAATTGCACGTGAAATTTCAAAAATTAGTAATGTTAATCATAATGGTAAAGGAACTGAAAGTCAAACCCCAATTGAAACTGAAAATCAAACACCAATTCAGATTGAAATCAACAATGTGGATGTAGACATAGAAACACCAATTGAGAAATAAACTCCTTTGAATGATAATGAAATAAATAAAAAATGATGTGCTAGACAATCTAAGTGGTTTGGTTTCATGGAGACAGATTAGGACACACACGAACAGATTGTTTAGACCATTTTTTTATAATAAAAAAGTTGGGTTTCAATGTCAATTAATGTTACAATTAATTAAAATGTCTAAAATGCGAAAAGTGATGAAGAGGTTAGGCATTTATGTGAAATCCAAGAAGTAGGATGAGTCTCTAAAACAAGTTGTATCAACTTTTGCTAGTTCCTTTGACACAATTCGAAAGAAAAGTCATTCTAAAGATAGTAATGCAACACGATGAGCAATAACAATAGCTTTAGTAAACAAAACTACTACTGATAAAAGAATGATTTCAAACATAAGTGGATATCTTAATATTCATCGTAAAACTTTAACAAGAGCTATAAAGAGAAGAGTTAACTTTGAAAGTGATCTGGCAAAACATTTATGGACCTTCAGTGGTAGACTCTCGAGGTCTAACATGAAACTTACTAGTGAAGTCAAAAATTTGATTGAAAAATTTTTGCATGATAATACAAGAGTATCCCCTAATGCCAAAGATGTTCTTAAATTAAGAGTTGGTTCAAAAGTTTGTGATCCACATCCAAAACACCTTTTAGATATGACTCAAATAGAATTATATAAAAAATTTGTGCATGATAAGGTGTTAACTATTAGTATTAGTCAAAGATCTTTTGAAAAATGTAAACCATGGTATGTAAGGATTAACAAATAAAGAATCACCTTTTGTTGCAAAAAAACATGTTCAATTTCGTTATCATTATGATATTTTTCGATCTATATGTTTTACTATGCATACTAATGAAATGTTGTGGGAATGTGGTATAAATATACCACCTCAAATTGTAAAGGAGTTTATATGAAATTTGTTTTGTAACCCACCTAATGAGCAATTTTATCTTTTGAATGCTTGTGTTTCTAGTGTATGTGATGTATGTGGCAATCTTACATTATTAGATGAATGTTTGCATGAAAATATTTTATTTGATTTTAGACAACAATTAGTTAATGTACAAATATTTAAAACTGTTGAGTATCGATTCAAGGATGGAAAAGTTAGAAAACGGTGTGACCTAATAACTAAAAAACTTAGTGTTAATGATTTTATTAATGAATTCAAGAGTAAGGTCATACCTAAATATGTGAAACACTCTCAAAATTCTAGATGTCTTGATGGAAAATTTTGCATATGCAAGAATACATTTCCAATTGGTAGTATACTTTCAGTTGTTGACTTTACAGAGAACTACACGCTTGCACCACAAGATGAGATCCAACCACAATATTATAATTCAATGCGAGTAACAATTTTTGTTCATATTGTCTATAGACATGCACCTGATAGTACTAAAGAGGATTAGAAAATATTGAGAGAGTACCATTTCTATATGAGTGATAATAAGTTACACTTATCAGAATTTGTCCAGTATTGCTTTAAGACTTTTTATGAAAATTTAAGGGAGAGAGAAATTCATATAACACAACATCTAATATGGTCAGATAATTGCACAGAGAAATTCAAGAATGCTAGAATGTTTTATTCGTTGAGTAGGACGCACAAGAAAATAAATATCCAACATATCTGGAGTTTTTTTTAGGCTGGACATGGGAAGGGAGAACATGATGGTGCCGGTGCATGTAAGAGAGCCCTTTGTAGAGAGAAACTCAAATTTGAGGAAAAATCAAAATTAAAAGATGCACGTGCAATTGTTGAATGGTGTAAAACAAGTCTATCTATAGGATCAAGTCAGAACTCTACAATCAGACATTTTTTCTGGCTAGTTGAAGAGAAGAATATCCTTTCAAGATATGATTGTAATACAATCAGCGGATTGGCTAAATGGAATTCATTTATGAGTTCTAATTCTAACACTTGGATTATATGGACTAGGGAGCTTGCATGTTTTTGTCAATTTTGTGTTGCAGGTGAATGGGAAGAATGCAAGAATACAAAATGGGTTGAAGAATGGCAACAAAAATCCTTAACACCTAGTGAGAGACAAGATGAAGATGATATAATAAATGAAAACCTGGATCATGCCTTTGCATAAGAAGATTATGATCGTGTTTCAGACCTCATATAACTTGGTAATTTATTTCAATTTATTGTAAAACTTCAAATTATATTAGTTATATGTGTATATCATATAATTTGTGATTATATATTTAAATTATAAACTTTAAACAAGTTTTATTTGTGCATGTACTTAATTTTGTTTTGCAGGACATGTGTATGTTGTTGTTGCACCTAAGGATAATGAAGAGCAGACAGAGTATTGGTTAGCTTGATGTGTAGAACCTATGAAAAAGTTGATATGTCATCAAGTAGATGATGATGATTTTTAGTATCCAATTGGGTTTATTGTGGTAGTTGGTACATGGCTACGCAAATACCTAACAAGAAGGAATGGTTTACCAACTTTTGAAGACTACCAATCAGAAAAGAAGATTATGCACTATTCCTATTTGGTAGTGGAAACAAATATCAAATTGGAAATATACAAAGGAAGACCTGCTAATAAAATATTATGGACACTTTCAATGGAAGAGCATGAGGCAATCATAGATGCATTGCAGAAAAGAGAGGATGTTGATGGTACATTAGGTTGAATAAAATTTATACATGTCAGTTTTTGTTCAATTTGTCATATTTGTATATGTTTTCTACATGTCTTCTTTGAAGTGTCATAATTTATAATTTAGAGATATAGATATGAAATTTAAATTAAAATTGACTTTAAATGAACTTGTATAAATTCTAACATTTGAACATGTTTATTTTTATGATGCAAGATGTCTGGAAGAACATAGACATGAACTATTTATGTAGTACAATGCACTCTTGTATTCGTACAATTTTGGATTTTTAATTTAAGTTCACATGAACTCACTTTTATTCATCGAATTTTGCTTTAAATATTTAAGTTAAATTCATAACTTTGTATTCACCTAATTTTGTTCTAAATATTAAACTATGCACATTGGTCAGATTATGTTCACTTAATAGATTATGATAGATTTATTTGTGCATCCATAAATTCATTGTTCAAATTAATAGATCTCATTGTTAGATAGATGGTTTTTAATAGTTAATCAAACTCAATAAATTGCTTGTAACATCGAAGTCAATATTAATTAATAGTTTTTAATAGTTAATTATCAAATTCAATATTAAGTTTGTAACATCCATATTGTTCTTGTCAATTACATTTTTTAATAGATCTCATTGTTAGATAGATGGTTTTTTTAGAGTTAATCAAAGTGTTCATATTACTTGTAATGTATCTATATATTGTACTTAGATCAATTACACATAAATTAATAGATCTCATTGTTAGATAGATGGTTTTTTTAGGATATTGACAAATTTAATTACAATTGATATTAAAAATGATTTCTTTTCCATAAGCTCATATATATAAATAAAAACTCATGATTAAGATAAATAACATAACAAGTCATGAAATAATTTACATGTATCATAATGTCCGTCATATCAACTCATGATATATACATACAATCACAAAACAAAGTCCTACTCTAAAAACAAGTTCAAGTACAATATATGATAACAAGTGGACTAGTATGTAATGCAAGTCCTACTCTAACAACAAGTAAAAATAATATGAACAAGTCCAAATAATCATCATCATAGTCTAAATAATATGACAACAAGTCATCATACCACAAGTCCAAATAATCATCATCATAAAACAAGTCCAAATAGTCATCATAATCTAACTCTACTCATATAGATGATCTGTAGTCCTCTTCACTCCACCTGAAGAGGACTGTGATGCATCAACATGCTCTATTTGGTCCTGAGTAGCCTCATCCTTCTCTATCTGGTCTCGAGTACCCTCATCCTCAACTACATGAAAAGTGGATGCAGCCAAGTCCTATAAAAAAATTTAAAGTACAAATTTTTAATAACTAGGTGTAAAAGATCTAGATACACAATGGACATTGAAAAATTACTTTTAATCATCACCTCAAATGATAGTGTCGATGGCTGCATTTTTCTTAATCCTGTAGCCATGCCAAGACTCATGGTGGTGTCAACCTGAACAACATATATAAAGCATGAATCAAACTTATAGTACATATATACATAAATTATAAAGTATATATAAATTGACTATACATTTATGGAATAAAAACATATGTACATTACCTATGTGTGACACATAGCTAATGTCACTGATAAGTCAAGATGTAAATGTGATTTTGCAACATGAGACAATCCAAAATCCTATAATCACAAAAAAATAAGTGTGAATCAAAGTTGTACATAAATTAGTAAGATATAAACACTTAAAATTAATAAATGAAAAACATACTACAGGTATATGCGGCTGACTCTCGGTGACTGGTGGGGTAGAGAATGAAGGACTTCTAATCTCAGTGGTACATGAGAGACCCTACAAAATCACAAAAATATGTCAAACACATTATCAATTAAATTTTATTTTGTTTAAAGTTTAAATGTATCAAGATCAAAGTGCATACCATGAATGGAGCACTGATATGTCAAGGTTTCAATGTCATATGATGATAGCTAATGAATGATGGAGGTCAACCCTCCTCTATTCACCAAAAAATCCATATGTTATGGCTCATAATTGTATAAATAAGAAATTTAATATTGCACTATATAAATTATAATTAAATTTACCTCTACAGGATGATCATCGTCTGCATTGAGTAAATCAACATATGATGAGATATCATCTTCGGCATCACCATGTGTGCCATCATCATCATCAACATATCTACCATGTGTGCCACCATCATCATCACAATATCCACCATGGTCAGCATGGGCAGCATGGGCAGCATCAAGATTAGACTAGGTGGTGCAGGAGCACCTTACACATTGGGAGATTTTGGTCATAATTCTGATCAACAAGTTAATTGGGCCATACTTAAGCCTCTAATGGATTTTTCTTATATGTAATAGGAATCTAAATCTGGATTGTATAAGGACCAAAAGTGTCCAAGAATAAATAAATACTATACCGAGTCTAGAATAGGAACAGTTTAATGATTTCTATGGTTTTCAAATTAAAACATCTGAATGTAAACGGCTAAGGCGTTAGTGTTTAGTATTTTGTTAAGGCTAACCAAATTCCAAAATGATGGAATTGGTTGAAGTAGTTTCAGGTAGTTGCTTTCAATCTTTTATTAAGAGTACGGGTCTCGGTTACGGGACAGGGGAAGAAAATAGACTAGTGTATACAATTTTTATTTTTTTTAAAAAAGAAGAAGCATTATGTCTTTTCAATTTCGTTCATTGGGAATCATCTTTTGTTTACTCAAATGCAATAAGAAGGATTGTAAGGTTTCCTTAATATAGTTCATGCTATTTTTGTAAGAGTTTGTTTCGTATTGAAATTGTTATTGCACCAGTAGTTTATCCAATACCATTCCACATTTAAGCTTACTGTTATTGTAGTGGATTCATAGGAAATGAAAACCATTCCATGAGTGTAGCGGCCGAATATTCATCGAATGGTAGATCTAATTTGTATAATATATTGCTAACTGAGTTTATGCAGAGAGATGCAATGAGTAATGTGTGATCACCATTGATAAACAGTGGAAGAAATAGTTGGAAAGGAAGTCAACTTCATTGGTTGTGAAGAACAGAGCCTACATGCGATGGGTTTGTGAGAAGAAAGTTTCTTAATTTAATTGAAATTGGTTTACTATTCATCGTACTTGAATGATCTAAGTTTGTTTGTTGATTATCGGTTTTACAAAGGTTAATTTGGATCAGTGTTGATTCAAGAGTTGGGTTTCCTATGTATTGTTTTGAATTGTTAATTCACAGTATCAGCAATTGCAAAACGAAGACAGTGTTTGGTTTTAATGATGCTTGATAACAGTTCAAAGTTAGCGGTTCTTGAATGTTTATATGCTTATTTGATTGCCAATCGATTGTAATGGTATGATCACAAAATTGATGTGTGGATGGGAGTCGGGTTCAATTATTATAATAGAGAATTGTGTGGTTATTGGGTTTAGTGCTTGCTGGGAAAGGTTTTAAACCTTGGTTGTATTCGAATATGTATTATGTTCATTTGAATGAGTATTAGTGCTCATAATCTGATAAAAGGAGTAATATTTATTAATGCAGAGATTCTTGTTTCTTCATAAACAAGTTCGAAGATTTGTGTTGTGGAATAGTTGCGGTAATAGAATTGTGTTTTTATAATCATATAACATTGCCTTTATAACCATTGTCTATAGCAGTAACGAGAGTGTGAAGGTTGATGAAAGTGATTTCTGATTGTGGATCAATTTTTTTTCCTTTTGAAATTGGTCAGTTGATACTTTGAACAGAGGTTAGCGTTGGACTGATGAATTGGAACAGAATAGTCATTCAGCAGTGGAATGCACATTGACAAATCAATAAAAAGTATCAGTCAATGTTTTCAAATTATCAAGTATTTTGTGAAGAAACAAATTTGTAGTCTTTCACAGTTTGTTACAGAATTATTGGAAAGAGTTTAAGCCTCTGGTGTATGGGAGTTGTCTGAGAACTTGGAACCTTTTGAATTCAAACTTTTTAAACCAAATCCATTCTATAGAAGTATTGTGTAGGGCTTTGAACCTTTGAAGCATTTGAGTTGGTTGATAGGCTACAGTGCCTAAACCTCTCAAGTTTTAAACCTATTTGGGCATTTACAAACCATCATCCTTCCCTCTGCATCAAGTGGTATCAGAGCACACTAGTAGATCCTTAAAGGGATAGAGGAACACTTTGTTAAAGGAAGTTTGACTAAAATGCCTCCAAGGAATGCAGGTACTGCCAAGGAGCTCCAGGAGTTGAAGGAGAAGAACACAAGGTTGTAGTAATCTTATAATATACTTTTGGCCAAACTTGAAGCATTGGAATCTAATCAAAGAAGGGCAGCAGATGAAGGTGTTGATAGTGAAGAAGAGGAAGAAACCCAGAAGGAAGGGGAAGAAGAAGTAGAAGAGGAACAAGTAGATCCTGAAGAGCAGAGGACAATCAGGATATTGAAGGCTTTGAAGAATGAGCAGCATAAGGTGAGGGCAGATATTCCTATGTATGATGGAAGTCTAAAAGAAGAAGAGCATTTGGACTGGATAGCATCAATGGATGCCTACTTTGAAACTGAAGAGGTACCGGATGAACAAAGAGTCAGATTGGCAAAAACAAAACTTAAAGGGCATGCACTCCTATGGTGGGATCATGAGGAGGCTGATAGAAGAAGAAGAGGTAAGGCAAAGATTATCTCTTGGGACAGAATGATAGCAAAGATGAAAGGTAACTTTCTTCCAAAATATTTTGATGTACAAATGCATAAGGGTGAAAGCACAAACCTATGTCGCAGTAGAGGACAAATTAGGGGGTTTCGGCCGGAACGGTTTTGGCCGAACAAGGTTCGGCTGAAAGAGGTTCGGCCAAACCTATGTGGCAGCCATGAGGCACCAAGTGGCGCCTATGTGGCAAGTATGGTTCGGTCGAACCCCTAGAAAATTATAAATAGGCAAAAATTGCCCTCCGGAGCTCATTTGTTCACTAGCGACTTCCAGATTTTGAGGAGTGCTTAAGAGGGTTTCGGCCGAACCAGGTATGTTTTTTTTGTTTTTTTTAAGTTTTATGTTTTTAAATGTTTTTTAATAGTTTTATTATGTTTTATTGTTTTTTAATTTGTTTTTTTAATTTAAATAAAATAGTTAATTTTTTAAAATGTGTTAAAATAGTTAATTTGTTTTTCTAATTTAAATAAAATAGTTAATTTGTTTTTCTAATTTAAATAAAATAGCTAATTTGTTTTTTTTAATTTAAATAAAATAGTTAGTTTTTTTTTTAATTTAAATAAAATAGTTCGTTTGTTTTTTTAATTTAAATGAAATAGTTAATTTAGTTTAAATTTAATATTTTAAATTTAACATAGTTAAGCATAGTGAAACATAGTTAACATAGTTAAACATGTAGTTAACATAGTTAACCATAGTTAAACTTAATAACATAGTTAATCTTAAGAACATAGTTAACATAGTTAACCATAGTTAATCTTAAGAACATAGTTAACCATAGTTAAAATTAATAACATATTTAACCATAGTTAATCTTAAGAACATAGTTAACATAATGAACATAGTTAATCATAGTTAAACTTAAGAACATAGTTAACTATAATCCTAACTTTAATCCTAGAACCCTAACATATTATAGATAATCCTAACTTTAATCCTAGAACCCTAACATATTATAGATAATCCTAACACAAATTGTAACCCTAAACCTTGATCATACTTGTAATTCTAACCATTAACCTTTAACTCTAACCCTAACTATAATCCAAAGTCTAACCGCAATTCTAAGTGTAACCATAATTCTAACCCTAACCCTAAACAAATTTCTAACCCTAACCATAAACCTAACCCTAACATTAAACCTTAACACTTAATCCTAAATGTAACTATAACTATAACCAAAAGCCTAAACCCCAACCCTAACCATAGTCATATACTCATTAAATGCTAAACCCTAACCATAAATGCTAAAATATAATTAGAAATGGTAAACCATAATTATAAACCTAAACCAAATCCTAACTATAAAATTTTAATCTTAACATTGATCCTAAGCTTGATCCTAACACTAACCACAATCAAAATCCTAACCCTGACCATACTACTAACCACATGATGTATTTACCCTAAGCTTGATGATATCCTAATCCTACGCCCTAATCAGTGAACATGTAATTAGTGAACATAATTAGTGAACATAATTAGAGAACTAATTACTAATCTAACAAAATTTTACTAATCTAATTAGTGAACATTATTAGTGAACATAATTAGATAATTAGATTTAACTTAACCCAACTATAATTATGTATAATTATATTCAATATCAAGAACCTAACCTCAACCTTAAAAAACCATAAATTTGTAAACTAAAACCCAATGTAAATACTCGTGCAAATTAATCATAGTTATAACCCTAACCTTAATTAGTCAACATAATTAGTGAGTTCATAATTACTAATCTAACAATTTTACTAATCTAATTCTAAGTGAACATAATTAGTGAACATGTAATTAGATAGCATAATTAGATAACTAATTGCTAATCTAATTAGTGAACATAATTAGATAATTCTAGATAACTTAACTAGAATATAATTAGTGAACATAATTAGATAACTAGAATAATTAGTGAACATAACTAGATAATTAGATAACTTAACCCAACTATACATAATTATATTCAACATCAAGAACCTAACCTCAACCTTAAAAAACCATAAATTTGTAGACTAAAACCCAATGTAAATACTCGTGCAAATTAATCATAGTTATAACCCTAACCTTAATTAGTCAACATAATTAGTGAGTTCATAATTACTAATCTAACAATTTTACTAATCTAATTCTAAGTGAACATAATTAGTGAACATGTAATTAGATAGCATAATTAGATAACTAATTACTAATCTAACAATTACTAATCTAATTAGTGAACATAATTAGATAATTCTAGATAACTTAACTAGAATATAATTAGTGAACATAATTAGATAACTAGAATAATTAGTGAACATAACTAGATAATTAGATAACTTAACCCAACTATACATAATTATATTCAACATCAAGAACCTAACCTCAACCTTAAAAAACCATAAATTTGTAAACTAAAACCCAATATAAATACTCGCATGCAAATTAATCATAGTTATAACCCTAACCTTAATTAGTGAACATAATTACTAATCTAACAATATTAGTGAACATAATTAGATAACATGTAATTAGATAACTAATTTATATGCATGTTTAAATTTATAGTTCATGTATGCACGTTTAAATTTGTAGTTCATGTATGCACGTTTAAATTTGTAAAATGTATGTTTCTCAAATTTGTATGTACATGCATGCAGTGATCTCTATATATATATTCAGATTGTTTATCTATTACACATGGCATCTGGTAGAGCTTTCGTAGATTCTAGTGAGGCTAGTGTTCATGGGGGGGGTGGTAGTGCTCGTAGTCGCAGCTCTCACGCATCAGCTGATACAGCTAAGGCTAGACAGAAGTTATTTGCAGATACTATTAACAGATTGCGACAAGCACTACAGATTTTGGAGGAGACATTAGTTTCATCCACCACTATCCCTAATAGGGATAGGGTGAATGTTATTAGAGATGAGATGTTATGTATGATTGACACTGTTCAATCATACAACCCATATGATGAGATTAGTGCTCATGGATTCTATACTTCCTTGTCTCGCAGTGTCACTAGCACTGTGAAGTACAGCACCATTGATACACTTGTTACCACCCTTATGGTGAAGGGTATGTTTCCTCATTATTTAGATAAGAGGAAGGTGAGAGGATATATGGTGACAAGATGTGAGGATGATCTTGTGGGACCCTTCATATATCCTCGATGGTTGGCCTCGCAGCACAGGTGGCCCCAGAAGGATGAGCTGCCACTATATTTCTACAAACAATTGTATGCAAAATTTCATTTGCATCTGGATGTTGATTATATAGATATTCATGGTTATGTTGGGTAGGGTAAGGGTAGATTATATGATAGGTTTAGATCACCTAATGCCCTTGTGCCCGCTGATAAGCAGGCAAGGGTGGGTCCAAGCCTTTTGGTCATACCAAAAGGTTTGGAAGTAGCAGGAGGGGTTGTGGCAGATGAGAGGCTAAGGACTGATGTGTATTCTAGCATAGCTACTATCACCACACAGGTTTAGGAGATGTCATATGATCATGTGGGCAGATATGTGTTACATTCACGTTCAGCCATTCCTACACCTACACAGCCTAGTGCATCATGTAGTGGTGGTGACTTATATGATATAGTTGACATACCATCTCCTCTAGAGGTTGTAGCTATATCAGATATGGACCATTTGTGACACACGAGCACATGTTTATCTAGTGATTTACTTTCAGCATATCAGACCATACAGATGAAACTCAACATGATTTCAACAACAACAAGTTTCATGAACCTTATTTATGCGTACAAAGCAAGGGTGCAACCTCTCAAACATTCTCTGACATATTTTCACATCTGAAAATTCTTTCTTGAATTCTTCAAATAATTCACTTTGTGTTGTATCTATAAAATGTTTTGGATGTGCAATTTTCATACCAGTATCTTCATCTTTCATCTGTATTGTATCTCTTCTATTAGAAGAAACACGAGAGTGAGCGGTCCAATATTCAATGACTAGTTTTTTTACATCTTCAGAAATTTTGTCTTTTCGAGGAAGCCTACAAATACTTACCCAATTGTGTTCAATGTTTTCATCTAACATATTTCTCTTCCTGATATATCTTTGAATAGTTCTTCTAGATACATTCAGTAAATCAGAAATTGCATTCACTTGCTTTCTCTGTGTCAACCTCGTACTAGATAAAGTAGTCATAATTGCTCTACGTGCAGCACTTAAATCAACTCCTTGATTTGAGTTATTAATGATATTCAATGCATCTTGCAAATTTTGAACTATTGTTCGATTTACATTGTCTCCTGAGTTTTTCTTGTTGTCAACACCCAACAACTCCAAAACAGGAGTCATTTCTTTTTTCTTGAATAACTTAACAAATAATTGAGCTCTTCCAACCATACTTTTATTTTCAAAGTATTCATCCCAAAGTTTTTTGCAATGATTTTTAATTGTACTTTTAGATAACATTTCTGCTTATGAAAGTTGACTGAAAAGTGAATCCTCATTCATCTCATTCAAATTGCCCATGCCAAAAGATATATTTCCACCTCTGGAACTACCAATTTGTTCCCCTGTTTCAGTTGCATCTTCTTGAATATCAATAGGTTCTTGCTGATCTTCTTCAATATCAATAGGTTCTTGCTGATCTTCTTGAACTTCAACAGGTTGATCTTGATTATCTATTTTCTGATATTTTTTGTCATCCTTTGTTCGATCATATTTTCTGATTCTATTTCTTTTATTCCCCATTTGCAAAAACTGTTCAGATTCAAGTTTTCCAAAGCTTTCACAATTCTTCAATTCAATATCAGAGCTAAAATCTGTAAACCTGTATATCAAATACTAACCAAAATCCTGTTAACAAAAAAAATTGAATAAAATTAAAGTCATAAAAATCATTAATAAATATAAATCTACAATAAATTTCACATGCAATACCTAAATATCAAATAAAAATCATTAATAAATTTAAAAAAACTATTAAAAAACACTTAATTTAAAATAAAAACTATTTAAATCTTACAAATAAAATTAAAATAATTTATAAATCTCAAAAAACTTTTTTTTTAAAAATGATTTTATTAAAAAAAGCAGGTAAAATTGAAATTTAGGGGCTTAGCTCACATGTGACCGGGTTTGGTCATGAAACCGGCCATGGGTTCAGCCAAACCTCTTAAGTTCGGTTGAATCCTATTAGGCCGAACCGTGTTCAGCCGAACCAATCTATGTGGCATCCCACATGGCAGCCAAGTAAGCAAAAATTGGGATGACTCAGAAGTTCTCACTTCTGGGCTTCGATTCTCTATCAAAATTTACCTTTCTGTAAATCTAAAAATAGCATTTTCTAGAGCTCGGAGTCAGGATTATAATCATATAATTTTTATCATGTTTTGATTCCATATAATATATTATAAATTGAAATTACTTCAAGTAGGTATTTTAACATTTAAGAACACACTCGTTCGAAAAATATTAAAAATATCAAATCATGTCAGAAAAATTAAAACTTTATATTTAACACTAGAGGAGATAGTCCTCTTCAATAATATGTAATTTTTTTTTTAAATGGTATAGATTTGATAGGAAAAAGTTAACGCGGACTAAAAACTATTGATTTCGGGTAACACCGACTTTGGATAGTTATAACAGACAAAATATATACTGAAATGCAATCTTTCTTTTTTTATGCACTAGCTATACATGTCATCTAAAACATATTATGAAATCGGAGTAAAAAAATATTATTTGCATAAAATTTGATAATGCGGACTAGACCCTAGATTTTCAGCATATTTCAGCAATTAAAAAATGGACTTCAAAAATTAAAAAACTATGTCAAATTTTGTTCAAATTTTTTTTTAAAAATTATAAGTATAAACTTCATCAAATTTTACACATTTCATTAGTTTACATCATCTTCAAATTCTAAACACAAATGCCACTTTTATATCGTCAAAGTTTAAAAATTTGTATGTTGTTGTCCATTTCCTTTATAAAAGTGTGACATAGGTTTGTACTTTTACCCATTATAAGAAAATGCAAGGTTTAAGGCAAAAAGACTTAGATGTTAAAACATATACTGATGAATTTTATAAATTAAGTATAAGATCTGGATTGGAAGAAGATGAAGTGCTTAAGGTTTCTAGATATCTAGGTGGCTTAAGATTTAATATCCAAGATGAATTTGTGGCTTCTAACCCCAGAAGTGTGAAGGAATGTTACCAAATGGCACTTAGAATAGAGGAGAAATTGAAGAGGAAGAGTGAGAGACAAAATAGCAGCAATAGAGGAGGTTCTTCAATGAGGGGAAGAGGAGGAAGGACAAATCAGGTTTGGGAAGAAAAGGATAAAGGAACTACTTCTAAGGCAAGAGGAGGTCACACCCAAAGAGGTGGAAGAAATGGAGGAGGAAGAGGAAGTGGCATCTTCACAGGTAGATGCTTCCATTGCAACAAAGTTGGACATCAAGCTTTTAGGTGTCCTAAATGGATAGATCCTAATCAAGGCAAGGAAAGGAGGGTACATCTGATTGAAGAAGAGGAAACTCATGAACCTAAAGCAGCAGACCCTGTAGTAGGAGAATTTCTTCTCATGAGGAAAGGGGGACCATTACCACCATCAGCACAAGAAGGTATATTTAAATCTAGATGTTTAGTCCAAGGTAAGGTATGTACTCTAATTATTGATTTAGGGGCACATAGCAATTTGGTTTCAATTGATATGGTTTCTAAGTTGGGATTGGCATTGGTAGAACATCCTAATCCTTACAGTGCCACTTGGTTAAACCAAGATTTGAATGTGAAGGTTAGTCTGAAGGCTCTTGTCAATTTTTCAATTGGGCCATATCATGATCAAGTTTGGTGTGATGTAATTTCTATGAATTGTGGGCACATGATATTAGGAAGACCTTGGCAATGTATGAGGAGGACAATTCATGATGGCTACTCTAATACTTATGTTGTTCATAAAGGGAGAGAGAAATTTAAGTTGAATCCACTCCCTTGTAGGGATAAGAACAAGATAATAATGTGTTTTGGTGATAATATTCCTCTTCATAAGCAAGGAAATATTGAAGATGATACAAGTTGGCATGCGAAACAAGCAACCAACAATGGAATGAATAGAACAGTGTTGCACAGTACTAGAAAGGAAGACATTTGGGATTTGAACTATATCCTAATAGGTACAGTTAAATGTCCTATTGAGGGGCAGACTATAAACAAGCATATTCAGATGTGGAAGGACAGTGGGCAGGCTGCACAAGCACCAAGGTTACAATCTGATTCAAAATCAGAGACTACACAAAAGATTTTTGGTACTAATACTTTCAAGGTTTGTGCAGGGTACAAGAGAAGGGCAGTGACCTTAGGGGACTTCATTCCTTCCCCAAGGCACCATATTCAGCAAGTATAGGTCTAGACTCCGATATCCCATGCAAGGATTGATTCTTGGGGCAAGAATCATTTCACAGGTCGTGAACATGGTGCAGGAGCACCTTACACATTGGGAGATTTTGGTCATAATTCTGATCAACAAGTTAATTGGGCCATACTTAAGCCTCTAATGGATTTTTCTCATATGTAATAGGAATCTAAATCTGGATTGTATAAGGACCAAAAGTGTCCAAGAATAAATAAATACTATACCGAGTCTAGAATAGGAACAGTTTAATGATTTCTATGGTTTTCAAATTAAAACATTTGAATGTAAACGGCTAAGGCATTAGTGTTTAGTATTTTGTTAAGGCTAACCAAATTCCAAAATGATGGAATTGGTTGAAGTAGTTTCGAGTAGTTGCTTTCAGTCTTTTATTAAGAGTAAGGGTCTCGGTAACGAGACAGGGGAAGAAAATGGACTGGTGTATACAATTTTTATTTTTTTTTAAAAAGAAGAAGCATTCTGTCTTTTCAATTTCATTCATTGGGAATCATCTTTTGTTTACTCAAATGTAGTAAGAAGGATTGTAAGGTTTCCTTAATACAGTTCATGCTATTTTCGTAAGAGTTTGTTTCGTATTGAAATTGTTATTGCACCAGTAGTTTATCCAATACCATTCCACATTTAAGCTTACTGTTATTGTAGTGGATTCATAGGAAATGAAAACCATTCCATGAGTGTAGCGGCCGAATATTCATGGAATGGTAGATCTAATTTTTATAATATATTGCTAATTGAGTTTATGCAGAGAGATGTGACGAGTAATGTGTGATCGCCGTTGATAAACAGTGGAAGAAATAGTTGGAAAGGAAGTTGACTTCATTGATTGTGAAGAACAGAGCATACATGCAATGGGTTTGTGAGAAGAAAGTTTCTTAATTTAATTGAAATTGGTTTACTATTCATCATACTTGAATGATCTAAGTTTGTTTGTTGATTATCGGTTTTACAAAGGTTAATTTGGATCAGTGTTGATTCGAGAGTTGGGTTTCCTATGTATTGTTTTGAATTGTTAATTCACAGTATCAACAATTGCAAAACAAAGACAGTGTTTGGTTTTAATGATGCTTGATAACAGTTCAAAGTTAACGGTTCTTGAATGTTTATATGCTTATTTGATTGCCAATCAATTGTAATGGTATGATCACAAAATTGATGTGTGGATGGGAGTCAGGTTCAATTATTATAACAGATAATTGTGTGGTTATTGGGTTTAGTGCTTGCTGGGAACAGTTTTAAACCTTGGTTGTATTCGAATATGTATTATGTTCATTTGAGTGAGTATCAGTGCTCATAATCCGATAAAAGGAGTAACAGTTATTAACACAGAGATTCTTGTTTCTTCATAAACAAGTTCAAAGATTTGTGTTGTGGAATAGTTGCGGTAATAGAATTGTGTTTTTATAATCATATAACATTGCCTTTATAACCATTGTCTATAGCAGTAACGAGAGTGTGAAGGTTGCTAAAAGTGATTTCTGATTGTGGATCGATTTGTTTTCCTTTTGAAATTGGTCATTTGATACTTTGAACAGAGGTTAGCGTTGGACTGATGAATTGGAACAGAATAGTCATTCAACAATGGAATGCACATTGACAAATCGGTAAAAGGTATCAGTCAATGTTTTCAAGTTATCAAGTATTTTGTGAAGAAACAAAGTTATAGTCTTTCACAGTTTGTTACAGAATTATTGGAAAGAGTTTAAGTCTCTAGTGTATGGGAGTTGTCTGAGAACTTGGAACCTTTTGAATTCAAACTTTGTAAACCAAATCCATTCTATAGAAGTATTGTGTAGGGCTTTGAACCTTTGAAGCATTTGAGTTGGTTGATAGGCTACAGTGCCTAAACCTCTCAAGTTTAAAACCTATTTGGGCATTTACAAACCATCATCCTTCCCTTTGCATCACTAGGGACCCCTACATATACCCCCACAACTCATGCAAACATGTGCTATGTTGGGGGCAACCCTCACCTCGGTCAAGTGTTGTAACAAATTGCCCGTAAGGGCACTCAAAGAACCAAGAGATGACTACACTGCTCGATGATGGATAGGTGCAAGACCTACAGGAGAAGGAAGAGGAACAATATTCTCATTGCGCACATGATTTCTAGTTTTGTCACTCAATTTGGCCCATGGCCTATCCTGTGGCATGCCTCGACCAACCCCCTCAAATGCTCTCATGTCAAAATAATTAGGTTTCCTACCCAATTCAAATTCAGCCCATAATTTATTCAAAAAATAAAGTGGGCCCTCATGATTAGCATGTGGTGGATGGTCAAATACCATCCACCACCACTCCCAAAAATGCTTTGCTATACCGGGGTGTTTACACCATCTAATCGAAATACATGGCTTCTTGCCAAGTATCTTCTCACCCTTTGTAGGGTTCAAAAAATATCATGCCATATCAATTTTTGTAATTTTTAAATTATTAAACTGTTTATAAGAGAGGTCGTCAACATAATATGCACCCATACTCTCCCTCCATGACTCAAAACTATCAATCTCAGAGTCTAATCTGTGTACATAATCTACTATGCCTTGCATGCTATCTGCAAGGCATAGTAGCTGACTGATGGATAGAGATCATTTCTAATAATATTTATGTCTCTCATTATCGCCTGTACATTTCTCCTAATATTATCCCTTAACTCTCTAGGTGGAGGTGGTGCATGTTGACTTATAAGCACATCAATATGAAAATTATCCATATTACCAATCTGCATACATATAAACACATGATAATTTACAATTAACATACTATAAATTATATTTTACCTTACAAAGAATGACTTATATAATTAAAACTTAAAAGGGAGATAGGGAGAGACAGAGACAGACACAGAGACAGAGACACAGAGAGACACACACACACACACAAAGACAGAGACACAGACACAGACACAGAGAGACACAGAGACAGAGACAGAGAGACAGAGACAAAGACAGAGAGCCAAAGACAGATAGACAGACAGACAGATAGAGATAGAGACAGAGATAGAGACAAAGACAAAGACAGAGATAGAGACAGAGAGAGAGAGAGAGAGAGAGAGAGAGAGAGAGAGAGAGGGGGGGGGGGGTTATAGGGACTAAATTAAATGAATTAAAAATAAATTAATAAATAACATATAAAAATAAATAGGTAAAAGTATAAACTTGTGTCAAACTTTTATAAAGGAAAAGGACAACAACATGCAAATTTTTCAACTTTAACGACATAAAAGTGGCATTTCTGTTTAGAATTTGAAGATAATGTAAACTAATGAAATGTGTAAAATTTGATGAAGTTTATGCTTATAATTTTTTTTAAAAAAATTTAACAAAAATTGACATAGTTTTTTAATTTTTGAAGTCCATTTTTTTATTGCTGAAATATGTTGAAAATCTAGGGTCTAGTTCCCACCAAACAACTATATGCAAATATTTGTTTTCCTCTAATTTTAGAATATGTTTTAGATGACATGTATAGCTAGTGCATAAAAAAAAAGATTGGATTTTGGTATATATTTTATCTGTTATAACTATGCAAAGTCGGTGTTACCCGAAATCAACAATTTTTTGTTCCCACCAAATTTTCCCTATCAAATCTACACCATTAAAAAAAAAATTATATTTTCTTGAAGAGGACTCTCTCCTCTAGTGTTAAATATAAGTTTTAAATTTTTTCTAACATTATTTGTTTTTTTTGTTTTTTTTTGAACGAGCGTGTTCTTAAATGTTAAAATACCTACTTAAAGTATTTTCAACTTATAATATATTATATGAAATCAAAACATAATAAAAATTACATGACCATAATCTTGACTCCGAGCTCTACAAAATGATATTTTTAGATTTTAGAGAAAGTTAAATTTTGACAGAGAATTCAAATCCAGAAGTGAGAACTTCTGAGACTCACCTTTTTTTGCTTATTTGGCTTCCACATGGGATGCCACTTAGATAGGTTCGGCCAGAACAGGTTTAGCCAAACCTGTGGGTGACCAAACACTATCCTTTGGATGAGCCACAAAACCTATTTTTGGGGTTTATATAGTTTTTCATGGAATGGTTCTGGCCGGAACCGTTCCCGCCATAATTGTTTTAGATGAAACTCCCTCGCCACATCAACGCCACATGGAACCTTGTGTGCGCCATGTATGTCCAGCCGAAACAGGTCCGGTCAGACCTGTTCCAGTCGGAACCATGAAAAATGTCCTCTAGTGCGACACAGCTATGTACTTTTACCCAAATTAAATATAGTCGTAAATAAACTAAAAATTAACATATAAGTTATTTACATTGTACAGGTTACATGGTTTTTGATGTTTTTAAAACTCTATGTTTCGAAAGGTTTTTATTCAAGGAACATGTTCTAATATTTTTTAGAGAGAGAGAGTTTTTAGATTTATGTTTTGGTTTTCTAAGTTTAGGATTTTCTAATTTAATTTTCTATAGGTTTACATTTTTGTTTTACTACCTAGGGTTCTGGTTTCTACGTAGGGTTTTGTAATTTAATTTTGTATAGGGTTAAATTAAAAATTTAAACAGTTTTCTACTTTGGTAGGCTAATTTACAAAGTAAATTAAAATTAAAAATGAGTTATATTTATACAGTAATTCTGAAAACAACATTAAACGACATTTTTTAATTAAAAATAACTTGAAACTATAATTTTTAATGACAAAAATCATCAAAAAAAATAATAGTACGTACCTGGAACATGAAAAAAATGGTAGATGGGATCGGCAGGGGAAGCTAAATCGGGCACCCGAGCTCTGCTAAACATGATTTCATTTTTTGAAGGTGAAAATGACAAGAAATCGCTAAATATATAGAATGTAGAAATGGGCACCCAATTTTTTCAAAACGGGCGCCCATTTTGCTTTGGGTGCCCGATCCTAAATGGGCGCCTGATTTTTGAAAATGGATCGAGCTCCTGAACCTAAACGGGTTCCCGATTTGTAAAAATTGGGCACCCGTTTCTTATTGCAATTTTTTCTCAGTGCAGACTTCCGCAAAATTGGTACCCACCTCCAAACACTGACCCTAATGGTTGAATTTTGTAATTGAATCAATCAATGAAAATAAAGTTCTCTGCATTTCTATAGTTCTTTGTCTTGTGGAACAGTCCAGGCAACAGTGAATTGATTAGAATAAATCTAATGTGATCTTGGCCTAGTTTTTATATATGAACGGTGTCTTGTGTTTTTTTACAAGTTTATATAACTATTTCATTGTTTGGAATATTATTAAGATATTGGAATTGACTAATGTCGAGGACAGGACTTGCATTGTAGGCACAATCAGCATATAAGTTTTTAGACAACCTTATGTAGTGACCCTCCCACTCCTGTGGTGATTGTAACTTGGTGGGAGAGGTCTAAACATGTATATTTCCTTGTATATTAGTTTTTGAATGCAGGGAAAGTGGAAGAAGGGGAGAAGAGGTGGAGGCAGGCCTGGTAAACATACATCGAAAGGGTGCATTTGAAAGCACCAGTATTGGTTGTGGAATACCTAATGAAGGGAGAGGGAATATGATGATTGAAGATGTCTATAGGGATGTATTGGAAGGGTTTAGGACCTTTATAGGGCTTGAGAGTTGCACGTAAGGGTAGTTTCCCTAAAATCCTAGGCTATTGACCCTAGAAACAAGGTTGTATTGATTTGGGAGTTTGATGAATGGTGGGACTTTAAGAGTTTGAAAATATTGTATTTTGGAAGGTCTAGGAAGATTGTTTCAATTCTTTGAGTCCTGGAGATAAGCCAGGATAGGATTTTCTTCTTTGAGCAAGGGCTAATTAGGCCTAGATGGAGAGCTAGAGGGTGGAGTAAGTCTTCACCAATAAAATGATGAAGGAATGAGATTGAGATGAATTTAGTAACTCTGAAAAGGGTATTAGAAAATGTAAATACCTTGTCAGGTTATTTGGAGAGTTTGAGAGTAATTTTTTGATTTCAATGTTTGTAGGGCTACTAGACAGGCCTAGAAAGGCTATATAAGAGAAATGGTTGAAGTTGAGGTGATTGGAGTGAATGGTAAGTTGGGACATGGTAAATATACCATGATAAGATGATATATGGTGTTGGGATCAAGGTGAGAGTTCTAGTTGGAGTTTTGGTATGGTGGAGGCACTAGGTGCACTAGGTAGCCTAGGATGGTGTTGGTACCTGGAGAGATTGGTGTAAGGAAATGAGATAGTGAACTCATGAGCATGGTTGTGGTATTGATCAATAAGTCATAGAACTCTATTATATCATTGAGTGAGGTTAACTCCTTGAGTGGATTCCAAGTTGTTTGTAGGATCCTCGAGTTGAGTTAGTCTCCTTAGGGTGATAGTGGAGGGCTCGACATCAGTAAGCCTTTAAATGGATCTAAAAGGAGTCTACGCTGAGGCTTGGGGAGGATTTAAGGAATCCAAAAGGTTATCTAGATCAACCATTAGTTTCTTGATTTGTTTGGAGAATTCTGGAGAAAAAGGTTGATTTATGACTGGTGAAGGCTACAAGCCTAGAAGGGCTATTGGAGTGGATTGGTGGAAGATGAGTTGACCAGAACTGGTAGATTGGTGGAACATAGTAGATGGAGCATATTAAGATTTTATATGGTGTTACAATCAAGGTGGAAGACCTATTTCAATTTTTGACAAGATGGAAGCTCTAGGTGCACTGAGAGGCCTAGAATGGAGTTGGTGCCAAGAGAAGTTGGGATGCAAGGTTAGAGGAAGTGAACTTGTTCAAAATGTTGGATGTGTTGGTTCTCTAAAGTTATAGCACTCTATTTGACCCTTGAGTTGAGACTAACTCCTTGAGTAGATTCCAAGATGCTTGTAGAATCGTCAAGTTGAGTTGAGTTCCATGAGGGGATAGTATAGAGCTCTGCATCAGATTTGCTTGGTTGAGAGCATTAGATACACATGAATATAATGTAGCACATAAATTTTGAGTTCACTTAAATTATGAATTACACATGTGAACACATGTAACACATCAAGCGTACACATAAATTTTCTTAATTCATGAAGCATACATGTAGCACATAGATTATAAAGCATACCACATGAATTCACTTAAGTCATGCACGTAGCCCATACACATGAATTTAGGTTATGAAGAATGTACTTGAATATACATGAATATACTTAAGGCATAAATCATATACATGAGTACATACACACAAGCATATTTACATACTAACAATGAATAAATGAACACACAATTAACAAATTGGATCGAATATCAAGTTTCATATATATCAAAATGAATAATAATTGTGTACATATTTACATGTCAACATATCTAGATACAATGTGGCATAAGTCATCTCAAAATGTGTCATATGACATCTCAAAATAAGAATTTCAACTACAAATGTTTCTAGGACATCCTATTCTATTGGTGGATCATCAAAATGCAACCTCTTTGAAGTACTCTTTGGCTCTGATGGATCCTGCATTCAAACACAAAAGTGAAACCCCAAGTTAGATTAAAATTCAGAATTATAGTCAACAATAATAAATAAAATTTAAACTAAAATTGAACTCTCATATACCTCACCTCTCTATCTCCTCCCGCAGATAGGAGACCTAATATATGTCCTTGGTAGCACAGGAACAGTGCCACCAATGTCGACTCTGACCTATATATGTTTGCAAACATGAGATTGATCTACAAGTTATACTATTTAATGTTAAATACTTGGTAGAAAATATATGTTTACAAAATAACTGAATTAACATTAAAACTTACCTGTGTTGAAATTTCTTCAGGAAATGTCGGCTAAGTCATCAGCAATACAAACCCTTGGCATTCTACCTCCCTCAAACTAGGAGTGACCTACAATAGTCAAACAGATACTTCATACTATCATAACTTGATCATATTATAAATAATTGATAGTAAAATACACATAAATAACTTTTAAAATATATGTACTGTGGGGCTATCACTACGAATGGATATGTCTGTGACTCTATTGTGACGATAGGGTCTCATGATGTCATCATATGCCACTCTCTGTCAAATAAACCATGTAAATTAAAAATGAGTACACACAATTGACGAGTATACATGTATTCATAAACAAACTAAATTACTTAATTATCTTTCCCTTGTCAACACTTGACACCTGCACCCCCTCACATTGGCCCCCGGTGGCAATTGGTGACACCTGCATCAGTATGTAATAAGATGATCGTAAAAATTAGAAAAAAATATACATATACTATTATAGTAATTTAAAAGGAAACCAATTAGTACATTAAAACATATGTATCATGGAAGTGTTAAGACCAAATGATATGGCCAAAAGCGTGGACCCCTCCACCTGTGCCATTTCCTCCTCTGTCATCAACTGAACATAAATGTAACACATAAAAAAACATAAGTGGAAAATTATTATAAGAAAATTCTACTAAAAATACGAACAATAAAATTTAAATACAATGTAAAACGTGAATTGTTTACCCTTACCATAATAGTAGGAGTCCATGGCTCTATATGCCCCTGATGCACATCTTCATGAGGTGCTTCAGTGCCTATAGTGTGTTGTGTAAAATCGTCTACCTTGAAGACGTAATTATATGCATCACTATCATTCAAGGCACCTAAGCACATATTCTTGCATATAATGCAAGTGTGGGGCACACAAACATGTGAGCTCGTGGAGGATGTGGAAGGGCCAAAAGCATCAAGATGAGGAGGCAACAATGTCGTGCTCTGCGTAACCAGTAGATCACTCAAGGTGTGAATGGCTCAAATAGTCTGTGAGCCGGCCTCAACAATAATGTTAGGATGATGTACTGTGGGAGGTGGTGAGATCTCGGAAGGGGGGACATATGTGTGGGATGTCACCCGTTGTGCCCATGGCCTATTCTAAGGAGCGCCTAAACCTACACCCTGGTTCGGTCTCATACTCCAATAATTGACCTTGTGACCGAGCACAAATTCAACATACAATGTAAATTATATCTATATACAAAAGTATAAATTGAATTCTCACACTTTAATTGTGATTAAACATTATAAATAAATAAAAATGTATAAAGATATTTTATTTAATCTCTTTTAAAATTTATAATTATGAAAAAGTAAAAGAGAAACAAGTACTAATAAGAAAAGTCAAAAAATAATAAGTAGTACACTATGAATTATATTAACATAATTTATAGCGTGTACACTCAACTAGTTCTAAGATGGACATAATATTACTTTATAAATTTGTAAACTTTACTCAAACAAAAAAACAATTTAAAAAAGGCTAAATCATATAAAGTGGTTCAACTAATTGTTTGAAATCAGTTATACTTATAATGAACTTAATCATTTATGTTTAGTTTATTAGTACCTCAAATTTACTTTGCTTATATAATTCACATCAGTAATGATAGTCACTAATGAATTATGTGTATATTCAAATTGCTAGGTTGGGAATGCATATTCATTAGTTTATTCTTCCACAGAGTAAGTTGACCTTTTGAGTATTTTCTAAGCATTTCTGGTGCAGACATTTGTATCATTGAAGACAATGCTCAATTTGCCAAGTATTTAATGGCAACGACCATATTTGACAACATTATTTATCGTGGCATTCCAAAATAGATGCATTATTAAGCACTACCGTTTGTTTTTCAGACATTTTGATTCTCCAAAAAAAGGAAGGCTTATACAGAGATACCCACTAACTAGGTAATTTCTCTTTTTATGAAGAGATTATTCTCACCACCATGTATTTTTTTGTTTAATATATTTTCTGCTCACCAGTCATATCCCACTTGTGTTCAGTGCAATGACATTTACATCATATATAATGTCCACTCATCATCTAAACGAACAAAATAATGGCAGACATATATGGTTGAAATTCATAATAGTTTATTACTTCCATCAACAATATTTCTACATCATTCACCGCGCACTTACTATAGACAACGATGGTTCCGAAGCAAGCCAAATAAAACATACAAAAACACTCAAAGATGACTATTTATAATAGCGTGCAGTTTACACTAGTGATTAGTAAATAAACAAAACAATGAATCTCCATTACTGTAGTTGATGACCATGCCAAACATTAAAACAATGAAGTCCATCCATAAACGAGATTGAATTCTTAAAATCTGTACACAGTGTGGGATGAAATGAATATAGACTAACTATTGAGATTTCCATTGTTTGTCCACAATCAATTCCTTATCTCTGATTCTGGTGTGAGTCGTGTGACTTATTTCTAAACAGTATTATATGAAAATTACTGGGTGAAAACGAAACACAAAATAGCAATGCCTGGCATTCCCCTTTATACCAAAATAGAAGATAGAGCAATGCTCTTTTGGTTAGCAATTTTTTATTATATATATATAACTTGGCCAAAACGAAACAAAGAATAACAATGTTTGGCATTCCCTTTGTATACTAAAACCGAACCAAAATGTAACTAAGCCAAAATGAAAAAAAATAGCAATCCCTAGCATTCCCATTGTATACCAAAACAGAGGAAACGCTATTATCTAAATGTAACTAGACAAAAAAATTATTAAAAAAAAACAATATGTAGCATTTCATTTGTATACCAAAACAGAGAGGATGGAACAATGCTCTTTCTGATTATGATTAGTCACAATGGTCCAGGAACAACTTATTTCCAAACGCTATTATCTAAATGTAACTGGACAAAAACAAAAACAAACAAGTAACAATATCTACCATTTCATTACCATATCAAAACAGAAGATGGAACAATGTTCTTTCTCATTAGCCATCTTTGATCCGAATGTGACTACTTCCAAACAGTATTTTCTAAATGAAACAAAACAAAACAAAGAATAACAATGCCTGGCATTCCCTTTGTATACCAAAACAGAAGATGGAGCAATGCTCTTTCTAGTTAGGTTTGTAGTGAATACACATTCTCACATTCATGCCACCATATGATCCATCTGCGGAATCTTCTAGATTTCCCATTACAATCTTCAAGGAATACACAAATCAAGAATCGCTTCAAAAATTCTGTCCTCCATTTCTCCATCAAAACTTGAACAATTGTACTACAGCAGCCACAATACATCACACCACGTTCATCACCCAGCAAAAATAAATAATGAATCCAGTAGTAAAGAGCTATGATGATTTTTTCCTCTTGAAGTAATGTGCAACAATACAATATGCTTATATCCTGGCCACTTTACTGACCAATATGCAGCAACATACAGCATTTAATAAAAAGAATTTGCAGAGGAATTTATGAATAAGTTATGATGCCCACAAGCTAATAGCTGTTGGGCAATGACAGCGAAGTAATCATTTGAAAGAACATAGACAAAGAGATAAAGTATAAGAAATTCAGATTATAGTGTAACAAGGCTGAAACTCAGGAAACCCTAAAAGTGTGAAAATTCCTAAACAAATAAAACAAATTGTGGGCTAAGAGTCTAGGAAACATAACCAACACAAAAGCCAATATCCAGTTTGAAGCCATTATCATATTCTTGACCATTTTCTGTAATTAGGTTAGTTGACCCACACGCCGACAGGCTGTCTCTGTATCAGTATTTTTACTGCTGTCCCATGCACCTGTTTATCACTTATTTCATACGCCATTTTTTTCCCAAATTATAAATTTGCATGGGTCCCGATCAGATCTAACCAACGACACCAAGATCAACAAAATAGGATGATGTTATTCTTCCTAATATAATAATTAGGATGTCCTTGGACAAGATTGGTTTCTAGATTTTGTGTACACAATATCCATTCTTCCAGCTGTTTGAATGTGCAATGCGAATCGACGGAAAAGTCGGGAACGATAATTATGATAATTCATATTAAAAATATTGCAGCCTGCCGGCACACCAGTCCAAAGAGGGTCTACCACTGGCATGAACATTTGTGAAATCACTAGTATGAAGGTGAATGTTGCAACAGTTCACAATTCAAATCTTGGTGGCAATATGAACAATGCCACAACTTTTAAAATTATGTTCTTAGGTGAACACAAAATTTTGATTAACGGTTACTAGTTAGTTATTTTATTGATTCTTTTTCTGACATTGTTTTTTATATCATCTAATAAAATTATGGGTCAGCATAGTAATTGGTAGGTTAATAAGAACTCTTTTTTTTTTTTTTTAAATGATCACATTTCTTTATATTCTATATAGATAGAGTGATGTGCATGCACGTACACATGTACACTCGAATACATACATACATACATACATACATACATACACACATATACATGTATGTGTGTATTCACATATGTATACATACATATATAATATAATCATATGTAAGTTATAAATATATTAAGAATAGATAATTAAAGCAAAAAGAGGAGGAGATGGACCATTTTTAGAATGGGGAAAGATGAATAGCTTCCCACCAATCCTAAGAATCTTGGGCATAAATTCACACAAGCACCCTTGACTAAGAGGCAAAAGCATGATAGAGCTAATATCCAAACAACAACAAGGAGATGACCAACAAGATGACCCAAAACTCGTCTTCTTCTTTTTTTAAATCAAGGACTTCAACCACTCTATTAACAAGGGGACAAGAAGTATTTCCAACTATGATTATATGAATAGATATATTGTTTAAGAGTAAGATGTGATAGACCTTGGGAAAGGTTGTTTACATAAATCATGTTCGGCATGGAAGGTACACTGCCTTCTACTTGAGAAAATCTTGGATATTTAAAAATGATGGCCACTTTTTTTATTTTTCAATTTAGATTTGAATGAAAGTAGAGATGCTAACATCTATTGTCTCATCAAAATAAAAGGAAACATTGGCAACCTAAATTTTATTAAAAATAACATTAATTTCCATCCTTTAAAAGCTTAAGATTAGAAGAGAGGTAAATTAAAAAATTCCATAATATATCATTATAAGGTAATTAGGGTCCATATGCTAAAACAAAACAATTTTCAATGGAAGAGGCTTAGTATAAAAGAGTGAAAAGGAGCTATGAATCTATTTCTAAGTATTCTAGCTTGTTTGTAGGAGCTAAAAGATTATTAAACATATAAAAGTATCAGGTTCAAGAATAGAATTTATCTATTTAATTAGACAAAGCTAGATTTAGTAAAAGAATTGAAACCTTTATGATGATTGAGTTTGTAAAAATCTAATAGAAAATTGATAGGCATTTTATGGATAAAATCTAATGTATAATTTAAAAAACTAATGTAGGAGGTGGTTGAGTGTCTACATGTGAAGCATAAAATTAGGCAAAATCTTAGATATATGAAAAAAATATGACACATCTAAATTAATAAGATTAAATGTTCAAAGAAGCAATAGAAAAGCTATCTAATCGATAAAGAAGATAAATTATTTAATTATTTGTGAATTACTTTATAGAATATATGAAGAGATTTGATGCTTGACACATTTCCAAAAATGATAAGATAGATCAACTAGCAGTTGGGGACCACTAGAGACTATGGACATTTAAAGAAATATTCATTTTAGAACCATACCTATCCCTCTTGAGGAAATGATTAGTCACTTTGAATTCCTTCCAAAATACTATAGGAAATAAAAGAATCTTTAAATTTAATGGACACCATTATTATATGGAAATTATGAGGGCTAATTCCATATCAAGCATTTTTATGATAATTAAAACTAGATAAATGGTATTCTTGAAGAGATATTTGTAGGTTCTAAAAATTCAATTTATTAGTTCATCCAATTGTCACAAAATGTAATGCTTTAATTGTTTACATTGACAATGATCATAAAAAATTTATCCTTGGTTACGCATCATATATCATACCAACTTTATGGAACCCTTGGGTCCACTTTCAATTTTCCTGTAGGAAGCATATATGAAAGTTCAATGAGTTTGTTATAAGTTTCTTTTGAATGTACAATTTTGAGTAGTATACATGCTAAAATGTTATTGGAATTTAATTAGAATTTTCCTACTTAGTAGAGAGGTTTGACAATCCAAAATGAGGTTTTCATATTAATAAACTAAAGAACATATTATAAAAATTAGATGATGAGGTTTCAATCCCAATTTAAATAAACTCGGGCATTCATACTTAACAAATTCACTTCCAAAAAATTTACTTAATAAATCCTAATAATTAAAAAGGACTCCATCTATATATTTATATATTTTCATTGTTATATTGAATCAAATAATTTACATAAGATTTGAGGCATTTTATTGATTATTTCAAAAAGAGTTCATTCTTGGAAAGGGTGATAAAATAATTATCCACAAAGAAACCATTAGTAATCTCAATGCAATAATATAGTAAATTTCTTTAATGATAATATTGAAAAGTTTAGTTATAATAATGAATATAGATAAAAATATTTATAGCTAAAACATAAAAATAAGAACCTAGATAGTAGTTTTGTGAAAATATTTAAAACTATTAAACCCACTTCTATTAATGGAGAGTAAAGAAGACACATTGATGAAAAGTGTTCAAACATATATTAGAACAAAATATAAACTTGAATTTCCTAAGTAGTTAAATAAAATAACCATTCTATACTATCATTGTTTTAGAAGCCAAAAGTTTAAAGAAACTTCAAGAGAGGATTCCGAAAAGTAAAAATAATGTACAAAGTTATGTGTATCATATTGAATGTGAGCTTAAAATATATAATGTTTTCCTTACATATAAAGGTAAGTAGACGATGAAGGAAGGTAAGACTAAATGACCAACTACTCTTTCAAATATATAACACATGGAGACTCATATGACAAGTGTGAGATAATTTGTAATTGCACATAAGATATTTGTCTCAAGAGGTGAGTACATGTGTCTAACCACATGATGTGAAAAAATTTTAAGAAGTACCAAGTGGTGACTTAACAAGTGGGGAATTCTAGAAAGAATCATATGCTAACTAAATATTAAATCATCCTAGTTATAGTAAAAATGATAGGGTTTTTTCAAATTAAAGGGTAAAACATAACAATAGTAAAAATTAGTTGATTATTCCTACTATTTTGCATTTATCCATTTTTAAAATAAATCAATTAATGTATGTTTTAAGTAGTTCACAATGTATTTGTTGTTCCATTATTATTTCATCTCTAAATTATTATAATCTATTAATATTATTTATTATATCATGTCAAATATTGGAAAGATTGTTTAGAAAATAAAATCAATATGATAAAATATTATTAGGAGCTTCTTTAATGATTAAATTCAAGATTTTATTCTATTGCATACATGTTTATAAGTCTTATATAAATGCATTTGGGATGTGTGTAAATATATGTATATGTATATGTATATGTACACTTATGTATACATATATGTATGTGTATATGTATATGAACACACACACACACACATCAAGTTGAGATCTTCACCCTCATTTTTATTCCTACATCTTGTATCTCCCATTTAATTTGAAATAATTATAAATTATATTATAACCTAAGATAATTAAATATTCATATTATTTTCATTCTAAGTGTCTATTTGCATCATATATCATCATCCTCATCAATTGTGCTCAATTAATTAAACTTCAACCACTTGTTATTTTGATTGATGGTAGTTTTATTTGCATCACTTTTATGCTCTTTATGGTTCATTCTATTTGAATTGTGTTGCAAGATATATTTTCCATAATCCACTCTTGGTTTTATGTGATGTTCACAATTTAGTACACTTAGATATACAATTCCTTTTCTTTTCATTAAAATTCAAGATTAATATAGCCATTCATTTTTGCATTTTTTCCTTGAATCATTTATGTTTTTACTTCCTAACTTCAAATATTTTCTTTTACTATAATTAATTCAAATTAAAAGAAAATATCTTTGTCACAACCTAACTTTATTTTTAACTAGCTTTATTTTCAGGTCTTGTTGTCATGACCCAACTTTATTTTTAGGTCAAGTCTAGCCTCCCTAAGTTGCAGTTAAGGAGAAGTGTTGGTGTAATATTTGCACTTTAAACATATTTATCCTAAGTGTGATATTGCACATCACAAGTTAATTTGTGACTCATAATTATTTATCTCTCTTATCACTTGATATTTTCCTTTTTGATGGATTCTTTACTCAATTATAAGATATTGTCTCATTAACATATTTTCTAAAAAATCTTTTATTTTAGAGATTATTTTATTTTAGGAGATTTTCTCTAATGGATATTTCCATCTCTAAGGATAAGGTTGCTTAAAAGATGTAAGCGCTTGCATGGAGTTGGATACCTATCTTCTAGATAACAATTGCTATTCTAAGTAGATAATCTCTTTCTCCATATTTCTACATCTTTCTAAAATTAATTAATTAATCTACATTATTTTCATTCTAAGTGTCTATTCAATGCAATATTTCTTTCTTTTAGCTTGGTACTCACAATTGCAAGATGAGTACAATGACATAAGAGTGTCTAGATTTAGATAAATTAGAAAAAAAAAGTATTGATTTGATAAATATATTTAAACAAGTGTTTTAAGTAACTAGATGAACACATAGTAATCTAGGGTAGATATGGTGTGAGAGGCATTAGTTTAAATGATCCATTCCGATGTAGATTGTTTAGTGACGTTCAAACAAATACTTTAGAACTTATAAACTTGATGGCTATTATTGTAGATGGTATCTATAAAACATGATCAAAATGTACAAGTGGGAATCTAATATTTGTAAAATACTAATTTTTTGTGGTCTACTGATTCATGACTTTATAAATGATTATAAAAAGCAAAAATAAATGTAATAGATGTCTTAGATTATTTTGTAAATATGTCATACAATAACTGTAAATATGTCATACAATAATGAATATTGTGACTATGCTAATGAGTTCATGACCAAAAAAATAAACCAGGCCCTTTAATACTATATCAAGAATCTAAAATGAAATGTTTCAACTTCAAATCAGCATATAAACACTAATAGGAGGGTTAGGTTATTCCTAAATCTAAATTTGAAACCTAAAACCTCTCGAATTATTTTCACAACTATACATCTAATCTGTGCATATGAATTAATATCTTATATTTTGTGACCTCATATCACTAAACTAAAAAGTCTTGTATTACCAATACAAACAATGTTGATATTTTCTAGATATAGAACTTAAATACATTTCCACTTAATCATGGATCACAAATTTTATGAGATTCCTATCAAATTAAAACTAAAATCAGGCTATACATAATAAGAAATGTTTATACGAGTACTTCACGTATAATTTATAAAATTTGGTAGCTTATGAGAATAGGCACTATTATTCTTGCCGTAATTGATCATCATACTCTCGTCTTTTCCTTAGTGGACCGAACTATTGGCATGATTGTAAAAGATGACATAATTTCTGCTCTACTCAAATTGCAACAGTACAAAGCATTCTCATATCTTTTTCCTGTTAACGACTTACAAGTGTACGTTAACTGCATTTTATTATATCAATGCCCAATTATCAACTAAACGCGCAAAGCTTATGGCAGACATTACTAATTTTTAACTTTTTATCAATACTTATAAAGTCAAACGGTAATTCCAAAGCCATAAAAAATAATAAAATTACCACTAATCGATACTATTGCAGGTACAAATTAGTCAGTGCGTTGGTAAGTAGAAAAACAAGGGGAAGAAAAATCATTGAAGAACACAGAAATGGAAACCAGACCCCAGAAATTCATGAAACATTTTGAATATGTACATATGAATACTTTATAAACCAACCTGGATGAATACTTTATATCTTCACAAAGAAAATCGTGTGTCTCTGAATGTCAACAAGAAGTCATGTTCTGAAAACTGCGAGGAAGGAGAAAAAAGTGCCTGGCTTTCCCCTGTATACCAAAACCAAAAGATCGGGCAATGCCTTTCTTCTCAGAGTTCTGTTAAACCAAAACTCTCACATTTATGCCGGCATTTGATCCACCTGAAGCACCTGCACAGCCTTCCACTATGTGCTGAAAAATCCATGTAAATCAAGAGTTGCTTCAACATTTCAGCTGAACATAACCACCACATACTTCCTAGTAGAAATTGAAACAGAATCCTCCTGCTTCAAAACTTAGGGCTTATCAATCCTCCTATTACATAAATGGTAAAGAAATCTTGATCAGGAACTTCTTGCCCCAAAGGCTACAGCTTATCAATCCCACTCTTAAAAGCCTCTACAAGCACATACTTCGACAAGAAACAATACATAGTTTAAAGCAGAAGCTTGTGCATATCTAAACACATACTTCCTAATAAGAAAGCTGAATCAGAGACCTCCTGCTTCCAACTTAAAGCTTATGAATCACGTTTGCAACCTATAATGTATATAGATAGAATTAACATCCACAAAATGATATATGCAGTTTAGACTTGATGTTAATTTTTCTTGTTGGGTTAGGATCCTATCCCGCTTCACTGAATCAGAACAAAGTTGAATCAGAGACCTCTCACAGCTACAGTTTAGACTTGATGTTAATTTTGCTTGTTGGGTTCGGATCCTATTCCGCTTGACAGAATCAGAACAAAGTTGAATCAGAGACCTCCCCTCACAGCTACAGCTTATCAATCACCTTTTGATAATAAACACATACTTCGACCAAAAAAAACATACACAATCTAAATCAGAAGCTTGCACATATCTAAACATATAGGAAGTTGAATGAGATACCTCCTGACTCCAAAGCTACAATCTTCTTTTCACAACAATCGACCAAAAAATATAGAGTTTAAGCCAAGAGCTTGCACATATCTAAACACGTGATTCCAAAGCTACAGCTTATCAATCTCCTTTTGAGCTAATGCACATGGATGAAAACCCTAACAGTAGAAGCAGAGATCCTACTATACATAAACCCCATGGGAGAAGTAATATGATGAATTAACGGAATAAGAAGCTCAGAGTATTATTCCACAGACAATTATCCAAAAGGCTGTAGCATGGAGAAGTTGCAGACCAATATATGAAAGAGAGTGACCAGAAAAGGAAATGAATAGCTTCTGAGCATCTAGACACCATGAAATGATGATCATAGAGACAAGAAGAAGAAAACAAGAAAGCCCAAATGATAAACAAACAGATAGGTAGAAAGAGTTAAAAGCAAAGGAAATCTAGACCTGAGGAGTAAAGATTTTGACAGCGCAGGCGGCGAGGCAGCCCTAAAAGCGCTGAAACGAAATGATGGGTATTGTAGCTTTGTAAGCAATAGCTTATCCACTGCCATTTTAGCTTACGTATTCATAATATATTCTTCCTACCATTCCTGACTTGTTTGACTTCTCAATCTCCATTACTGAGGCTTCAAGTTCCAACCATACTTATTTGTACTGAAATCTGCCATACATACCGACAGCCTGCCGCCGTATAGCTGCCTTTTCTGCATTCTCTGAATTCTATATTATTAGCTTGGTAATAATTCATGACCCATTTGGATTTAGCTTGCCCAATTGAACCATCAAATTAGTCCTTGATAAGTATGAAATTTAACACCAACATAAGTATGGAATTTAACACCAACAGTTGAACTTTTGGGAGATTAACCTTGTGTTATGAAGATGATCATCCTCCACAAGTGGGCAATTGAATTTTATTTCTTTCAGCTTTCTTGTCTCTTCTACTTCTACCTCTTGTGAATTCCAAGATGAATGGTTGTAGGGTTTGGATGAATCAATGGAGGATTTTGCCAATCTCTTTGACTAGAGTGCAAAATGGGACAAAAGCCCATGATTTCTAACTTTGGAAAATGTGCATTTTCTTTGCAAAATCATGTCTACGTTTAATGAGATTGAGTGTTGGGGATTAGATATTTTAGTTTATATGACTTTCTTTTCACTTATGTGTGTAATGTATATTTATGCTCAAGCTATCATCTCATCACTATGTAAATCTGTGGGGACAGCCTTGTATACTACCTTTTGCTTGATGCAAACGAGGAATAATGTTGCTCGTATAGATAAGCTTTCCCTTTCATCACATAAGAATCCAATTTGTTCGTACGCTATTGAAAAAAGCAAGTTTTTTTTAAAGATGGCATTTTAATGCTTTCAATAAGAGTTGAAATCTAGTTAAATTAAATTAGACTTGTAGTTATGACAGATTATGTTATATAAGTTTGAATATGAAAATCAATATATTAAATAAGTAGTTGATTTTAGTAGTTGAGAGATAGTTGTTTATAATTATGATCATTAATATTTATTGTATCGATTTAGTATTATGACTTTTAAGATATGTTGAAAAGAAAGTAATGAAATTTAAAATTGGGTTTTCACATAATTTGGTTAGATTAGATTTCAATTATGTTGAAATAGATGTCTGAAACTAAACTCACATTTATGGGAATAAAGTAACTTCAAATTGGTTGTTGAAATTTTAATACAACTAAATCATGTACAAACCAAAAATATTTACAATAGCTTCAGGGAGTCTAATAAATCATTATGTTGTTCCTGGCTAGAGCCATACATTGATTGATTTCAAAAATGATGAACATAAATAATTGAAATCAAGTAAACATTTAATACACTTCGGATGGTATAATTCTGTAATAATTTTGTCAAAATTCTCCCATGAATGCTCCACAACAATCCATAAGGATGAATGAATGAATTTCTTAAAGTATGCCAATATAACATAAAAGCCAATACAAACATATTGTAGGCCAACTTATAATGGCTAATAAAGTAGTCAACAGTTTTTCTAAATTTAAAATTTAAAATTTAAAAATTTAAAGTCTTAAAATACTAAGTCAATTTATAATGGCGAGTAAAGTGGTCAAAAATTTGTTTAATTTTAAAATTTGAATTTTAAAATTTGAAGGTTTAAATCTACAAATGTAGAACTCACATAGATCAAGTCCACATTAGATTTAATCTAGATTGTTGAATTCAATAGGTCTAGGGATCAAGATCAAATATTAAGGGATCAAAATATGGTGATGTCATGAGAAATACTCACACAATCATATCCCACTTGTAATATAGTAATTACATTTATAACACTATAGTAAAATAGGAACCCAATCATAAGGAAAAATGACATTTTTATGCAGTCTTCAAAAACATTTTTGTCTCCACTTTTATGTACATGAAAAATAATAGGTGAATGCATGTTGAGGTAAAGTAAACATTTTGTAAATATCAAATATTTTTTATAAAACTTAAGAATATAAATCAGCAAATAATTATTGAATTATTCTCATATAAGCACTCTATTAGAATACCAAATCAAAATATATATACCATGCAATGAGTAGCATCCATCACACACTTTAAAATATGCATTAATTATACTTCACCTAGAAATGAATAATCCTCATAATTAATAAGAATGAAGAGTAGGAGAGTAAGAAATTCTACCAATAATAAAAATTAATAAACAGTATGAGTGTACAAAATATTTTGACAACTAAAGGGATTTATAGATGCTCCATTCTAGATAGAAATGAATGTCTGCTCAATTATTACAAAACATAACTTACAAGAAGAGACATAGTGACACATATTCAACCTACAATTAGTTACTTAAAAAAGTTCCAATGAATTAGAAGATTAAAAAAATATGAGTGTGAAGAAGAAAGATATTCCCTTATGTTTTCCTTAATAATCTTGCATACACACTAAATCTTTTTCTCAATAAAGAAAAAATTAATATGCAAATTAGATATTATATAGTAAGAATTGGGGATCAAGGGGGATCAATCCTATCTCTTATTGTACATTAGGAAGGAAGGATCACCCACTAGCCTTGGATAGGATCAAGCGCTTAATGAATATTTCTAATCATTTACTAATATGAAAGGTTGATTAGGGGGATATGATTGTATGATGCAAGATAAAAGGAAAAATAAGCTAAAATGACAAATTTTAGAATGCACGAGTTGGGAAAAAATGAAAATAAACTATAGGTACTTGAAATAGTAACCAAATAATAGTATTGACCTATGGTTTCAATTTGAAGTTGATTTACTTGTTATAGAACACTCTAGGCATTTTATTCTTAGGTACAGATCACTTGAGTAACTTTGTACCTTATACTTTTGTCTAAAAAATTCATGAATAGTCTTTCAGATCTTGTGCTTTTCAAATCTACAATAGTAGGTTTGCCACCTATTCCTCCACACATAAAAATGGTGAAAATGTTGGGTTAAAGTGGTTTTCCTTGGTCAAACCCCCATTGAGGAATCAACCATGAAGTGAAATGAAATATGTTTGAAAACAAAGCATGCTACTATGAAATAGAAGTTAGATCTAAATCATAAATTGCCTTATACCTTGATGGTGTAATGCTTCTTTGGATATAATTTCAGAAGTGTTAATGCAATAACTTGAACTCCACAAAAACCTAAAAGGAAATCATGAAAGTGTACAATAAGAAAATGGATGCAAAGGATAGATCTAATTTTATTATTGCACAATAGGAACAAAGATGACCAAATGGGCTCAAGAAAATCTTAAGCTCACTAAATGAGTTAATAATCCTTCACTGCTAATGATTGATTGAGATGATTTAGAGGAATGATGCAAGATAGAAGGCCGATTAAGTAAAATTTATAACTTTAAACAAGATGTAGAATAATAAAAAAATTTAAACAATAACATGTGTATACTTAAAACAAAAACCAGAGAGTATATCTGACCTGTGGTTAAAATTTAAAGATTATTTGGAGGGTATAGAATGCCTTGGGCATTATGTACTTAGGTATAAAATAGTTTTCTCACTGTATATCCTACAAATTTATCTGAAATATCCTTTGATTATTCATCTGATCTCGTACTATTCATATTTTATCTGGTAGGTTCACCACATGTTCCTTGGCAATGCAAATACTTCTTTGGATGTGATCAAGTATGTTGGTGCAATATTTCTTAATTAATAAAAAACACAAAGGAAATCATGAAAGATAAAACTTTATGTAATGAATATTGTGGTTTACCACAATGCTTCAATTGAGAAAAAGAGAGATGAATTGAAGATATCAAGACTTAAATTCTTAAATGAATGTGAATTTGTGAATGTGTGTAGATCTTCTTCCTTGAGGTAGACTCTTTTTTCATTGCCCTTGATGAGGGAAATAAGCTTGATCCAAGGAGAATATTTTCCTTGAAGATAATTTAAATACTTGATAAAGCTTGAATGCCAAATATCTTGTGAAAGCTTGATTTCCTTCTTGATTGCTTGATTATGATTGATAATCGATTACCAAAATAAGGAGAGATAGGACACTTATATAGCTCTCATAATATTTTGGGATTTAAAATTAACTTAGGCCAGCCACAAATCTTGAAATCCCACAAAATTATCAATGTCAGGGTCATTATTTAAATTTTAACCCAAAACACAAGGTATACAATACTCCAGACATTATACACCTCAGTATAAAATGCCAAAACCATTGTATAGCCACTAATCAAGCCTCAAACTTAAATCCTAGGTCTCATATAACTAGGAGATACCATATTATAAGGTATAGGTGATTTTGAGGCCAGGAAGAACTACAAAGGCCATAAATGGTGTATCGTCTTAAAATGCAAGCACTTCCATGTTAAGAGTGTTTAGCCCTCTGAGTGAGTGGTTTGGGGTCATGTTAAGTGCCTTGATCAGGTCTTTGCATGTATCTAGTTGTTTCCCCCCTGTTCTGCTTCTCTCCTCCTTATTTCCAGCCTTTCCTAGATAGTTTTCTCTAAGAATCTGGAATTTCTGATTGTCTAGGTCAAAGATGACTTGGTAGGGTAAAGGATGACCTAGACCCCGACCTAGGTTAGGGATGACCTCGACCCTAACCTAGGGTAGTTTCTACCTCGTCCCTAACCCCAGGTCCAATTTTTAGATTCTGGGAGTTCCGGGATATCAGGTTTTGAAAAGATTTCTTTTCCCGCTTCTGGGTCAGCCATTTCGGGTTTTGGAAAGGTAAATCCTTAAAATGCATTTAATTTGGGTCCATTTCTAGGGGTTAAGGTTAATTGGTATTTAATTCTCCAATGTCGGCCTTCTCTAGAGGTTTGTGCCCTAGATCACTATAAAAGGAAGCCTTCCTCTCTCATTTTCTCCATCAAGTTTTGCAATCAAGTTTTGCCATCAAGTTTTGCAATCAAGTTTCGCAATCAATTTTCACAATCAAGTTTCCATATCTCATCTTAAGCTCTCAAGTGCAAGCAAGCAAGAAGGAGAAGGTGATGTAGGGGCAGGGAGCAAGAGGGGCCAAACTATAGTGCACCCTAATGATCCAAGCCTGCTCAACACATGTGGAAGAAAACAAACACAATAGTGAGAGAGAGAATACAAAAACTTTCATATATTTTCATCAAATGGAACCATACATGTCAGGTTGTAAGGCCTTCCCAGTTAGGGCCAAATATTACAATGATTTACAGAAGTCCTCAAACATGCGAGGATCTTCCAAAATCTCTACTTCTATCTTCTATCAACTCCTATCCAAAAATTGCCTCCAAACTCTAAACCAACAACTCCATTTATACAAGAAGCTACCAAACTGAGTCAGCCTTCAAATCCATAATCAAGGGAAGGAACGGTCATATCTAGTACCACATGCTTCCCAATGATGGATTCCAACATTAAATCTTTGTTCCAATATAAATGTACAAGTCGGTCACAACAGAAACTAAAACTAAACCCGTTGGTGAGCAAGATAACCGAGCAGAAGACAGGCAACGTCGAATGCCAGTGAAATAACTGACCACCTAGGAGATGACTGACCACACTCGGTAACCAAAGGAAACCAACCAACTACTGACCAACTTGGTCAAAGCAGGAACTGAGAAACACAGACAAACTCTGAATTGTTTTTGGTGACACAAGATTGCCAAGGACCCAAGATGCTCATGCATCAGACACTTGGGGTTATTTTGAAATGATTCTCCAAATCATTTGGTAGGTCTGATCCAAGCTGCATCTAACTCAAACTATGAAATCCAAGAACTATCTTCCATCAGTCTATTCTTCCATTTTACAAGATATTCTATATACTGTTTTCCTCTTGTACTCTTGCCAACTCTTTCCTTCAAAATCTGTTCAATTTCTTCATTCTTCTTCTTAGGATATTCTGTCGGTACTGCCACTTCTTCACCAGGTTCATGATACTCATATAAATCACCAATGTTGAAAATAGATGATATGTCCATGTCATCGGGTAACTCAATTTCATATGCATTTCCACTGTCAAATTTCTTCAAAATCTTGCAAGATCTAAACTTCTTCATCTTCAGCTTCCCATATGTTCCAACAGGAAATTAGCCTTTCTTCAAATGAACCATCACTTCATCACCAACATCAAAAGTTTTATGTCTCCTTGATCTATCAGCTTTGTCTTTGTATTTTTGATTACTGTCTTCTAGCTTCAGCTTCACATCTTCATGCAATGTCTTCATGTACTCAACAAATTTTACTCCTTTAGCACTTTTCTTATTCTCATCAGCAATGTCTCTCAAATCAAATATTCCTCTCAGTTGTGTGCCATTCACAATCTCAAATGGCGTATTTCCAATACTCCTATTTATTGAATTATTGTATGCAAACTCTTCTTGTGCCAATACAGAATCCCAATTACTCGATGTGTCTCCAACTAAACATCTCAAAAGATTTCCCAAGCTTTTGTTCACAACTTCAGTCTATCCATCGATTTGTGGGTGAAATGTAGAACTATATTTCAACTCAGTGCCAAATTTTTTCCAAAGAGTTTTCCAAAAGTATCCAACAAATTTATTGTCTCTGTCAGAGATAATACTCCTCGGTAATCCATGCAATCTAACAATTTTCTTAAAGAAAAGATCGTCTACATGTACTACATCTGGTGTCTTTCTACATGGTATAAAATGTTCCATCTTAGAAAATCTATCCACAACAACAAATATTGAATCATTACCTCTTACTGTCTTTGGTAAGCCAAGAACAAAGTACGTACTAATGTCAATCCAAGGTTTCTCAGGAATAGAAATCGGTGTAAACAATCCAATGTTCTGACTTACTCTTTTTGCAACTTGACAAATTCCACAACTTTTCACAAATTTCTAAACATCTTTATACAACTACGGCCAAAATTACTTCTCCTTAAGCAAATTCCATGTTTTATCAATACCAAAATGTCCAACCAAACCACTACTATGCTTCTCCTTTATCAAATTAGTTCTCATTACTCCTCTCAGTATACACAATTGAATACCTTTAAACAACATACCTTCCTGAATAGGTGCTCTACACTTTCTCCATGGCTCAGAAAAATCAGGGTCAAACTCATAAGAATCTCTCATCTCATCAAAACTAAGAACTTCAATTTTCATCTCGATCATCAAAGATCTTCTTCTACTCAATGCATCAGCAACTCGGTTAGTGACTCCACTCTTATGATTTATCACAAATGTATAACTCTACAAATACTTGACCCATTTCATATGTCTCTTATTCAACTTGTTTTGACTACCCAAATATTGTAAAGCCTTATGATCAATATACAACACAAATTCACTCGGTATCAAATAATGTCTCCATTTATTCAGTGCTTGAACAATAGCATAGAATTCTTGATCATACACAGAATATTTCCTTCTAGCATCATTCAACTTTTCACTAAAGAAAGCAACAGGTTTATCTTCTTGACTCAACATAGCTCCAATTGCACTTCCACTTGCATCACATTCTACTTGAAATACTTTACTGACATTAGGTAATGCCAAAACAGGTAATTCAGCAGCCTTTTGCTTTAGAGTCTCAAAACTTTTGTCAACTCCATGTGTCCACTTGAATTCTCTTTTGTCTCCTCTCATAGTCTCAGTCATAGCATTACAAATTGAACTGAAATTCTTTATGAACTTTCGGTAAAAACTTGCCACCATGAAATGATCTTACCTCACTAGCATTCACAGGTGTAGGCCAATTCAAAATAGCTTCAACCTTTTCAGGATCCATCTTCAAACCATCAACTGAAATAATGAATCCCAAATACACAATCTCTTCTTTCATGAATGAACACTTTTTTAGATTTATCAGCAACTTTTCCTCTTTCAATCTCTGCAAAACTTGTCTAACATGAAACAAATTTTCTTCTCTGGTCTTACTGAATATTAGAATATCATCAAGATATACAATCACAAACTTACCCAAGAATTTCTTCAAAACTTCATTCATCAACCTCATAAAAGTACTCGGTGCATTACTTAAACCAAAAGGCATAACCAACCACTCATACAAACCTTCTTTTTTCTTGAAAGTAGTCTTCCATGTTCATCACCTTCTCTAATTCTGATTTGATGATACCCACTTTTCAAATCAATCTTTGTTAAATACTTTTCTCTAGTCAAACTATCCATTATATCATCCATTCTCAGTATAGGAAACCTATACTTTGTTGTTATCTTATTGATTGCTCTGGAATCAGTACACATTATCCATTCTCCATTCTTCTTCAGTGCCAATACAACAAGTACTGCACAAGGACTCAATCTTTCTTTGATAAAACCTTTCTCCAGCAACTCTTGAATCTATCAATCAATTCTTGATTCTCGGTATGTGTCAATCGATGAGGTGCCTTATTTGGTAAACTAGCTCTAGGAATAAGATCCATACAATGATCAATGCTTCTTTTCAGTGGCAAACCATTAGGTACATTATTAGAAATGATTTCATTGTATTCGGTGAGTAACTTATCAATCTCCTCAGGGACATTATCCTATATTTTCTTACTTGGTTTGTTAGGGATCATAGAAAAACATACATCATTCATCTTCAAAGAGTTAACAAACTTTATTCCTTCCATCAAACAAACTTTTACAGATGTGCAAACATTGCTAACAGGTTCTTCCATCAATGGTAACAAGATTTGTTTCTTTCCATCAGCCACAATAGTATACTTATGCAATCTCCCATCATATATAGCATGTCTATCATATTTCCAAGGTCTACCCAACAAAATATGACAACAATCCATAGGCATGATATCACATAACACCTTATCATAGTATTTTCCAATCTTCAAATTCACATAACATTGTTCATTTACTAGGAGTGTACGCTCATCTTTGATCCATGAAATCTGATAGGGCTTCGGATGTACCAACCTTTCCAACTGCAACTTTGTGACCATCTCTTTAGATGCCAGATTCTCCGAGCTACTACTGTCAATGATTACCTTCCAAACTTTTTCAGAAACTCTACATTTGGTCTTGAACAAACTTTTCCTTACCCGATCTTCCTTCTTTCTTTCATTCCACAATGCTCTCCTTACCATCAAGTTATTTTCTTTCTCAGGTTCATTCGGTGACTCTTCTTGTACCAAAGCATTTCTACTGCTACCAGCCTTCTTATTAGCATGTGTACATTCAAAAGATCTATGTCCTTCTTCTCCACAATTGTAACAAGTTCCTCAAAAACTTCCTCTACTATAACCACCTTGGTAGTTACTGCATCTACCTCTAGATAAACTTTCACCTTTCCACTTGGTCTTGCCTTTGTCCAGATTTTTCTTTTCTGGTTCAAATCTACCATTTTCACCATTGGGTCTACCTCTTCCTCTAGGGAATCTACCACCTCGACCTCTTTGTCTTTGCTCATGTCTCTTGTTCAATTTCTCCTCGGCCTTCAAAGAAAATCAATAAGCCTCTTCAATGTTCTCCAACTTGACCATACTAATTTCCTCTTGGATGGAAACTCTCAAACCATTCATGTATCTACCGATTCTTTCCACATCATCTTCATCATGTCCAGATCTGATATCTAATCTATATAATTCCTTAGTATATTCCTTTACTGAGCTATCTTTCTACCTCAAACTTTGCATTCGTCGAACTAGGTTAATCTGATAATCACAAGGTAAGAACTTTCCTTTCAATTTGTTCACCATTTTACTCCATACCTTGATTTTTTCTTTTCCTTTCCTCTTCCTATCCAATTGCAGATGTTCCCACCATAAGGATGCATGACTTTTCAACTTTGTGCTTGCAATCTTCACCTTCTTGTCTCTAGGAATGTTTTCATATTCAAAATACTTTTCCATCTCGGCGATCCATTCCACCAATTCATGAGAATCTAGCTTTCCACCATACTCAGGAGGATTGAAATGTGGTGTTGACTTCTGTCATGCCCCGCAAGGGAACCGGGGAAGAGAACAAAGATTCTCTTTGTTAAAGAAAACCTAAGTAATAATTTATGGAAAAATTTTGAACTTTAAAAAGAATTATGTAATCAAAACTTTAACTTAGATTCCTTCCAAGGTTCCCTTTTCATTTAAATGCATGATTCATTCAAATCCATTAAGTAAACTAACAACAAGATTTAATTCCCAAAGCAAACTGCATCATATCTTAAGAAATACAAAATATTTTCATTTCAACTTTCCATTTAGAAATCATCTATATTCCTAAGTATCCTTTATGAACCATGTAACTTATAAAATTTATCCAACTCATTTGATACATTAAAATATACTACATTTGGTCTTTCAATAGCTTCACTTAAACAACAATAATGAAAGCATGTTACATAATTTGGAATGTTACAAAATCCTTTTTCTTTCCAACATACATCTTAAACATAAAGTTCACATTTCCCTTTTCCCTTCTTCCTAAGTCTACCCATTCCAATTACATCATTTTGAAATACATCATTGATTACATTGCATTCAACTCCTCATAAAAAGTAACAAGATTATGCATCATGAAATATAATCACAAGGCCTTCGTTCTTCAAATCTGGTACATAAGCAAGCATGAATCTTCAAGCATGTATCTGCAAAAGGTACCTCGATAAAAATGTTTACCACCCAACCACGTGGGTACCTATAAGGCCCACTCCCCCGTGCTAGGAGATAAACACCAAGGTCCACAAAGAAGGAATAGCTAGGCCAAACCTAGGGTTGGGTAATCTTTCCCAAAATAACAAATGAAAAGAGAGTCAAAGTATAGATCTTTCCCAAAAGGTTCTAAGGCTTGGGTAGAAACTCTAAGCAACAACCTAAGTGAGTGTCATCGCATAGCCCTCACCCCTTGGGTTGTCCTGGTACTAGCCACTCTGGGCCCCGGCCCCCAAGTAGGCACATGCGGGATCGAATGCCTTTCGTACAGACAAGTGCCATTCGATCGTACCTACGCATAGGTACCTTCTCCCACTCCCATCCATAGCCTTTACTAGCACTAATGGCATGGGCGAGGCACATTTAATCTTTTTAATGTTTTAACCCATTCCCATCAGTTTAATTAAATTTCCACCTGTTAAATAACTCTTCAGTCGGTTATCCTGGTTCTAGCCACTTTAGGGCCCCGGCCCCGCACTGAGAGCCACTCACTAGGTGTCGTTAGGTTTTCTACCCTCAACCCATACATCACAATTACATCATACACATAGTAAAAACATATTGCAAACGCATTTGAGAACTACTACCAAGGATTGAAAATAATAGGATAGTTATGTATGTTTAGAGAAATTAGATATGTTAAGAATGTTTAGAATGTCTTGACTCTAAACCCTAAACTGCTCCTTACAAACATTCTATCTCAATAAAGACATCTAAATGTACTGAAAATAATCTCCACTAAACAAGGAATGAACAATCTTCAGGTTTAAACAAAATTTCTTTCTAAACCTAAAACCTGGCTGATCCTGAAAATTGACTAAGTCTGATTTAATTAAAAATCTGAAATTTAAAAGCTACAACTTAACTCCTAGGAACCTGAAACCTATTCCAATGGATTCAAAGGGTACCTAATCCCTTTATACAAGTATAACTTAAAGTATAAGAAATTAAGTATAACTTAAAGTATAAGAAATTAAAGTACGTAAACTTATAATTGTATAAAGTCTGAATCCTATTTTCCTCGGTTAGCACACTACCGACCTAGCTCGGTTAACACACTACCGACCTAGCTCGGTTGACACTTTACCGACCTCACTCGGTTCACACATTACCGACCTTGCTCGGTTATCACATTACCGACCTAACTCGGTTACCACTGAGCCGACCTAACTCGGTAAACACATTACCGACCTTACTCGGTTAACACACTGAGCCGACCTAACTCGGTTACCACTGAGCCGACCTAACTCGGTAAACACATTACCGACCTTACTCGGTTAACACACTGTGCCGACCTAACTCGGTTACCACTGAGCCGACCTAACTCGGTAAACACATTACCGACCTTACTCGGTTAACACACTGAGCCGACCGGAACTGCAGAGAACGACTGTCAACTTTGTCTTGCGGGTAAAATTGGGTGTTATGGGGACTAAGGTTGCCTAATATGAGCACGACCCATTTGAGATATCCCAGTTTCCCTTCAGAAACGGCCCATCAATCCTCCCTACCTATCTAACAAATATATTCTAGATCTGGGAAAAGAAAGGGTGGCACATATATGGACATGAAACAGTAAGGTTGTAACAAAAGTTCTAAACTCTGGAAGCGTTCATAATACATCCAGTGACAGTAAACTACACTACCCTACCAGGGAGGTTTCACCACAGTGAACATACAAACATTTGTAAAATAACTTTCCACAAACACATTTCAAATACACAGAAAATAAAGCATATATATATATTTTCAACCATAGCACAATATACAGAAATTTTTCCAGAATCTAGATTTTACATTCATTCTACAAGATAAATCTACTTCTCAGGATGGATTCCAACCTGGAGTCCTGCGAAGACCAGTTGGAGAAGAAGGAAGATCAAACCCTCTCCAATGTTTCCAACACTCCTTGAATCCTTTTGCTCGCAACCTTCCAGCCTCTACCCGTAACAATCCAAATGCCAAACTCACAGGATCAATATTTTTTTACCACAATAATAATAATAATAATAATAATCCTCTTCTCCCAACTCCCTTTTACACAGGAAATCTTTCCTGTAAATAGGATGGAGGAGGTGGTTGCACAGGTAATCCAACTGGTGCAACCATCTCAACTATCCATCCGTTAAAGAGATGGTTTTGAAAACTCATTCCCGTAAAGGAATAAATAAACTATAATCTAAGTCCTTAAATTTAAGGTTATTAAAATAAATATTATAATCTTAAAACAATTTATTAAATTATTTAACTATGGTAATAGGATAATCCTATTTACCATACCGCTAATTGATCTAATTATTTATTAATATAATAAATAATTACATGGTAATAATTATATATAAATATATGTATGCATATGCATATGTGTGCACCCATATGCCTATGTGTACATATATTATTATTATAAATATTATTACAAGCACAACATTATTATTATAAAACATATTATTATTTTTATTGCTACAGACTCTTTGTCATTATTAGTATTATAAAATAATACCATAAATAAGGTACATTATTATTAATGTTAAACATTAGAATAACATTATTATAAACTATATGGTTTATTCATACCTTAATCCCCATTCTAAAATATATATGCATATATTAAGTAGCCACTAACATAGGTTAGAATTTTACCACTATTATTATTTAAAACCTCTTATTATTAATATTTCCTTAGACATTAAAATACCATAAAATTAATCCTTATCATGGGTATTAAAACCACATGATTTAATTGCACTCAAAAATTGCTCCTAATGAGATACGCTACTAAATCATACCCTCCAATGAGCAATAATCTACATCCATGATCTACTAACAGAATTGAACATATCATGAAGGCAAGAACTAGCTACAAGATCCACAATTCCATCAATTACAAAACCACATAAGACATTCACACAAGGGACTGACTCGACACTTCCCACCTAAGGATAAAAGGATCAAATGTGAAGTTTCTTCCTGTGGACCTGGTGATACCTCCGTAACAACAACAACAACGATCGAGGATTTTGAGGGATCGCTCAGACCTGTGAAGCCAGGTGGAGACGACACCCGGTACCTACAATCCTGCATCACCAAGAAGAGATACATATATATACATATGGAGATACAAATCAGATATATGCAAGCAGATGACCAGGATCGATACATCGTGTGGACCTCAACTAAGTGAGTAACTACGACTTCGTCCTGGAGTCATGAAAAACACATCAGACACATCCATGAAACATAAAACATCATGATAGTGGTTAGATTCAAATAATTGGGTTAGATCCATATAAAAATAGATAATTTTCTAATCTCATAAACATGTAATTACTAACCATAAATGAGCATATTCATCATGTCATCATCCACAAAACATAAATGTAAATGTATAGTCTTGACCATAATAATAATAAAATGTCCAAATCAGAAAAGTCTAAGTATCACCATAGGAGAGGTATTACAACTTCAGACTTGTCAAGGCTTTCAAAAATCTTTCTTCACCTTGATCCATAACAGGTGCAAGTTCTGCATTCATCTGGTCTTCTTCAACTTCATCATCACTAACATCTTCAAGATGACTACCTCTTCTTTGGGTTGTTTCAACAGCTTCTAACCTAGAAACAATCTACCTTTACATATCTGCCAATCCTGGATCTGCATCTCGCCTCCCATGAACCATCTTGACAACCCTCTACAATTGCAGGTCAGATCGCAATCTGCTACCCCGCAACAATCAACTAGGGCTTCAAGAGGAACCTACAAACCTAGATCCACAGACCTAGATCAAGATCTCACCTCGCTCCGATACCACCTAACACAAGGGTAGGGAGCAAGAGCGGCCAAACTATGGTGCACCCTAATGATCCAAGCCTGCTCAACACATGCGGAAGGAAACAAACACAATAGTCAGAGAGAGAATACATAAACTTTCATATATTTTCATCAAATAGAACCATACATGCTGGGCTGTAAGGCCTTCCCTATTAGGGCCAAATATTATATGATTTACAGAAGTCCTCAAACATGCGAGGATCTTCCAAAATCTCTACTTCTATCTTCTATCAACTCCTATCCAAAAATTGCCTCCAAACTCTAAACCAACAACTACATTTATACAAGAAGCTACCGAATTGATTCGGCCTTCAGATCCATAATCAACGGAAGGAACGGTCAGATCTAGGACAACACACTTCCCAATGATGGATTCCAACATTAAATCTGTGATCCAATATAAATACACAAGTCAACCACAATAGAAACTAAAACTAAACCCATCAATGAACAAGATAACTGAGTAGCAAACAAGCAATGTCGAGCACCAATGAAATAACCGACCACCCAAGAGATGATTGACCACATTCGGTAACCAAAGGAAACTGACCAACTACCGACCAACTCGGTCAAAGCAGGAACCAAGCAACACAGACAAACTCCAAATTGTTTTTGGTGACACAAAATTGCCAAGGACCTGAGATACTCCTGCATCAGAAGGAAAGAAAGCAAGTATTCATTCATCTTCAAGCCTAGCATTCAAGCATTCATCAAGGACATCCATTGTTAGCTATTGAAGGATTCAATCTCTTTGGAGCCCCCTTGAATATTTCTCCTTTCACATTCATCCAAGCCTCTTCCTATGCAAAGATCCATTCAAGATTGGTGTTGACAATCTAATGTCATTGATTTGAGACATCCTACACACTTCTACATTCATTTGGAGCATCCCTACTTCTAGATTCAAGGATTCGAATCCTCCACAAGGACTTCAACATAAACGAGGTGAATAGTTCCATTTACTTTATTTATGCATATTACTATTTTAATTCAATTTCAAGTGTAATTCCTAAATTGGGGTTTGACTAAGGCAAACCCCCCATCCAAACAACAAAAAACCATTTTTCTTGTACGTAGAAGTACAAGACTACGAATCAGAGCTTGGATCTGGATACCCTTTTTGGTGAACTTCCGAGATCTGTGAACAGATTTTTTGTTGGAGCTATTTTGGGTCAAGGATGAACTTCATTAGGGGGTAGGATCCTACCCCAGGGTAAGACCTTGCCCCGCTATTTGGGTCAAGGACTACCTACTTCCCAAAAGACAAAATTTTTATGGGTTTTCTCCATCTCAGCATTTCCAGTCTGAAATAGGTTGCAGAATTGCCCGAAACTGTCCACAGACATCAGAAATCAGCATTTTCCAGATCTGCCCTATTTTGAGGTTAGTATTTTCCTTCTATTTATTTCAGATTTCAAGCACATACTTTCTATAGTAGAATATAGGATTTTCTCCTTTCTTCATATTCTCCATTGTTTGATTCTTTTGTGCATTGATCACTTCTTTGTGATTAATCCATTTGGATCTTTCCTTTTGGGAATTTGGATTGAGGATAGGTCATATATTCCACCCCTATATCATACATCTTACCCCTATTCAAATTCAAACCCTATTCATTTTGGTGAACTACTATTTCATACTATTCATTTTGGTGAACCCGACATACTTACTCTCCTTTCTTTTGTGGAATTAGATTCCCTATTGTGTTTTGTGGTGTTAGATTTCCTTTTATATTATCTTGTTGATGTTAGATTTTCCCTTTGTGTTAAATCTTGCATGGTAATTAGATTTTAAAAATACAAAAAAATTGTAAAATTTCTTTCAAAATACAAAAATATTCATGCTTTATGTGTTCTTAGTTTAGTTCATTTGCATTGCATTGGTTTATCATCTTTACTACTACTAGTCCTACTTATAATATTCCGGTTAGATGAAGTCATAGACTCATGGGTGCCTTTGATCCTGAATCTTCCTCTCCTTTCCTTAGGATCCCGGATGATAATTTGATTCTTCATGATTCCAATCCTATTATGGAGCAAAACTCTTCTCACTCATCTCATGATGAGGATGATGCTTTAAGATTTCCTCCTGAACAAGTCCAAAAACTTTCAACTGAACTTCATAAAATGGGTAATTGGCTTATTCAAGAAAACCATAATCAAGATTCTATTCAAGCTATAGAGGCTCTTAAGAAAGTTTCATGATAGTGATCAAGGTGTTAACTTCTTGCGTGGTATTACTCACCTCGTGTATTCAAATGTTAAAGCTTTAGCTCAAGAAGCTCAAGATTTAGGGTTGATTCCTCCTTTCACTAGTATAGAACCTTCTTCTAATCCTTTACCTAGTGTTCCTACCTATACTTCTTCTTTGGTGACTGTGACAATTCCCTCTGTTCCTATGAGTGTTCCTCCTATGTCCCTTCCCACATCACAACCTTCTTATCATAATGTTCCTTTTACTTATTCCAATCCGCTTCCAATTGTAGTTACAAGTGTTCCTCTAGTTGTATCTTCCATTCCTGCAGCTTCTTACACTTTCCCTAGTGTTTCTAATGTTTCTATTCCTCCTATTTCCTCTAATGATTCAACAATCATCAATTTGGCTCAAACTATGTCATCCTTACAACAACAACTTGCTTCCTTAACTCAAAACAAGTTTAGTGTTCCTACATGTGACATGGGAAGTCATTTTCCCCTTGATATCATTCATACTCCTGTTCCTCAGCAATTTGATATGCCTCATCTTGAGAATTACAATGGAAAAGGAGACCCCGTTCATCATGTTAAAACATTTCAAATACTTTGTAGTGATTATGCTCATGACTATAGGATTTTAGCCAAACTGTTTGCTAGAACTTTTCATGACAAGGCCTTACAATGGTATTGTTCCTTGCCTCCTTATTCTATTGATTTATTTCCACAACTTTCCAATGCTTTTATTCAACAATTTCAAAACAACATTGGCCCACAAGTGTCTTTGACTGATTTGATGCATTGTAAACAAAGTGCTAAGGAAAAATTGACTGAATTTATTGGTAGATTTAAGCATTTGCATGCTCAAATTTCCTATCATGTTCTTGATATTGATATTCAACATATGTTTATTTCAAATTTGCAAAAGGATATTAGAGATAAGATTTTGCTTACTGAATTTACCTCTTTTCAACAACTTTGTGCAGTGCTTCATCATTATCAATTACAAGTGAGTCAATTTGAGAGCACCACTCCAATGGCTCATGTTCCAGTTGATAAAAGTGATGTTGCTCCTCATCCAAACAAATTTCAAAAATTCAACAACTATGTCAAGATAAAAAAACAAGTGAATGCAGTTGTTGATCAAGTTATTGTTGCATCTCACAATGCCACTTTTGCATCCACTGCTTTTCGATTAAATCATACGTTTACTCCTCTTTCTGAATCTTTACATTATGTTATGAATAGCTTTTTAACTGCTAATATGATTACTTTACCTCCTATTTGACCTCTTTTACCTGCTATGAATGCATCTAAATCTTTTGATCCTAAAGCTTTTTATCAATATCATCGTCAGAATGGTCATGATACTAAGAAGTGTAATTATTTTTTAAAACGTAAGGTTCAAGACTTAATTGATTCTAATGCCTTATCTGTTGATAATCTTGATGGTAGTGGGAATAAATTTGTTTCTCCTCCTAATCAAAACCTTCAAATCTATATGAATCCTTTACCTACGCATGATACTAATACCATTGCTCAGCCATCTTCTATGGAAATTGTGTATGATTCAAAGATGGATGATCTCAATCACATTGTTAATCAAGTGGAGCATGTTGGTCAATCTATATCTCCACATCAACCTCAACCTCAGCTTCAACCTCAAGTTCAATCTCAACCTCAACCAAAACCTAAACCTAAATTAAAAACTCAACCTAAACCTCAACAACAACCTAAGAATAAAAGACATTGGGAACTTTTGATTACCTTTGATGATTCTGAGACTATTAAAGCTCCTAACAATCCCTTTTATATTTATGCTAGGATTTCTCAGAAACCTACTCGTGGTTGTCTTATTGATCCTACATCCTTAGTCAATGTTATTACTGAAGAAAATATTTTTATGAAAAACTTGCAATGTGATTCTTATGATACATTGGATGTGTGGATTCAAACTTGTAATGGTTTTCTTTATCCATCATTTGGTTCTATTAATTTACTAGTTGAACTTTGTGGAAAAATTGTGAACACTACCTTTTTTGTTGTTCCTACTTCTGATCAGTTTCAAGTTAAGCTCGGTTTGTCATGGTTAAATGGCATGCATGTTTTTGCTTCACCTATCCATAAATATATTAATTTTTTTCATGATGAAGAAGTGAAGACAGTTAATCATAGTTTATATCAACCTTCTAGGCCCATGGATTGTTCTACTGTTAACTTCCTTTGGCCTTTATTACCTAATTCATGTCCTTCTCGACCTGATAATCAGTTTCGCTCATATCGAACCTATAAGCATTGTAATATTCTCAAATTAAGTGCACCTCCGGTGGATCTTAATCATGGTCTTTTGCCTACACCTTCTATACCTCCTTTATCCATGGCTTCTAGATCTATTAATCAAGTTCCTACTATTGCTGATAATCCTATTAATCTTCCTAAAGAACCTGTGAAGGATCCTGTGATTGTTCCTCCTAGTTCTCAACATATTTCAAGTAAAGCAAAACGTAATCAATCTGCTAATGAACATCTTAAGAAGCGTCGTGCTCAAGCTAAGCTCGTAATTATACTCTTAAAAAATCTCTACCTTCTTTGGATAAACCTATGCATGATGTGTTAGAAGAATTTTTTGCTAATAATGATGTTAAGATGCATGATTATGATGATTCTATTCATATCTTAGATCCTATTTTGATTAATCTAGACGAAGAAGATACTCTAGATGATACCGATGATGCTAATGATGAATATGAGACTATTGACATTGACATTGATTTACCTAATATGCTTTCATCACAATTAACACTTACACAGGTAGTATCAAACATTGTGATTCTCAAGAGGATCCTTGTTTGGAACTGGCTATCATTCCTACTATGTTGGATGTAGTCCCTCTTGCGAGTTACCCACCTTCCCTAAATGATATAGAACAAGATGGGGAGAGTAGGTGGCATGCTTGATCGGCTTGTCCTTTATGGTAGCTTTGTGGTGTTTTTTCTTGTTGTACTGTGCTTCTCCCATAATGTGTTTGCTAAATCTTGTTAGATTCTTTTATACAACCCTTGTTACTCAGTTGGTGCAAGGTGATAAAGGAATCGAACCTGTTGTACCATTCCTTTATATGTATCTCTATTCTTCTATATGTTGTTTCATGTTATGTTGTAAATGTGCTATTGTTCATAAATGTTTCCTTGTGTAATCTTCTTGGATTCGAGACGTGGTAGCACTAATTCTTTTTGGTCTCCATGTCATGGTCTGAAAAGATTCTTCTTCATATATCTTATGTGATATTTCCTCCTTTGTGATTGTAGTTCTACTTTCTTTGGGGAATGATGTCAATTCATTTGCAATAATACCATATATATATTATCTTATGATTTTATGCACCCTAAAATGGTCGCCTAGACTTTGGGCCCCCATTCAGCAATTTATCAAATCCCTGAATCAATATTTTCAAAAATCAGCATTTTATCAATTATATCAATTTCCTTAATCAAATCATAATCAATTCAATATTTCCTAAGGTTTGAACCTTATTTAATTTAAAAAAGAAAAAAATAAAAATCTTATTTAATTAAGAGAACATGCTCTTTTTTAATTAATTAAAAATCTCTTTTAATTAAATAATAAAATCACTTTATCCTAAGCCTTTATTTAATTAAAAAGAATTTCCTCCCCTTTTATTTAAATAAAAAATCTTCACTTTTCTTCTTATCCTATGTTGCACAAATAAAGCATTATTTTTATTTTATAAAAAGAGAAAAAGTACTTTTTGTCTCATATGGACACTAAAGTCAACACCTATTTTCCTATTGGAAGATATTTGTGCACAAGGATCAAGCTTCCATTTTTCTCCACCGTTGATTAAGTCTTTTGCCTCTTAATCTCAATGGTCCATTTTCATCTCATTTCTTATAAAAGGAGAGCTCTCTTCCTCATTTTCATATCTTAGATTTTTATGCTAATGTTATGCTGCAGGTTTTCTAGGTCATTTGGAGCTCTTTGAAGACATTCTTGCATTCAAGCTTTGAAGACATTGTTGTTGCATTTCATTTAGCTTGTTTTCTTACATCGTAGTTGCATAATCATGACATTTTTAGTATAGATTTCTTTTATGCAATAAATTAATCTCACATAGCTTAATAGGAGGATTTGTAACACTTGTATTTTCCTTTCATAGCATAGCTTGCATCTTTCATTCTCATAGATTAGTTTGCATTGCATTGCATCCATATTGATTTCATTGGAGATATTGGCATTTTTGCCCTTGTCTTTGATTTGAAATCTCTCATTGTGTGGTTGACTAGCAAGGTCATGAGTTTATAGCTCTAGCTGAGAGCAATTTTACAAATCTTGCAACTCCATGCATAGAGAGCTATGGATCGATTTGTGAGGGCTCATTTTTTAATTTTCTTGCATGTAAGAATTCATAGAAGTGTGACAATATTTTAGCACACATTTTTGGCACCCACTGTGGGGCAACCCACTTTTACATGTTGGTTTTTTATTATTTTTAGAGCTAACCCTTGTGCAGATTTGTTTGGAGATGGAAAACCTTAGATTTGAAATATTTGATCATATCTCTTAAATGGATAATTATTTTGGTCTGAAAATATTTTTACAGGTTGGTGACATATTAGAGAAGCTCCAATAAAACATTTAGAATTTTTTGAGGTATTTTTGATTTTTTATAATTTTTTCTTGATTTTTCATAAAAAATTAATTTTTGGCACAAATTAGGATATGTTTTAGAAATTTTTATATTTTCAAAAATTTCTTCAAATTCTATAGGGGGTCCATTCTTTATGTTTTGAATTTGGGTGCAATATAGTGGCTCAAATAATTGATTTACAAAAACTGGTCTATTTTGGTCAAATAGGTCTCTAGGGCACAAATGAAGAGATTTTTCTAAAAATTTTACATTTTTGAAAATTTTTCTATTTTTTAGTAGGGGTCTCTTTTTTGTATTTCTATTTTTTTGGCTGAAATCATATCAAAAAAAGTAGATCTTGTTGACTAGGTCAAATGCAAAAAAAATAAAATTTTGTGATGGGTATGCACTTATTTTTCATTGTTCAATGCATGATATGAGTTATCATTTAGATTATTTGCTGGCTATTATTGCTCCTAAAAATTGATTTTTAGATCTAACCCTAGGGTTTACATAAGTTGGATATACATTGCATATCTTGTTTGCTTGCTTTCTTGTCTTGTTCATTTGAAGGAGCTCTTACTTTCATGAAAAATGCTTAAAACAAAGCGTTGGACTTGAGGTACTTTGTTCCATCTCTACAACATTTAGATTTTGGGATTAAAATTGAACCTCTCATGTGTTTGGCTTGAGTGTTTACATGCTTTCATAGGACACATTTCAATTGATGCTCTTAATGGGAAATGAAAGAACATAGATTTGTTTTTACAAGTTTATGTAAGTGAATGCTTGTGTTTAAACCTTAAGTAATTCTTGGTTCCAATATCAAATATCTCATTGAATGATTGAGGGCATGGATTCATTTATTGTTTACATAGGGAGTTAAATGCACCACTTTGTGGACTCACTCTATGTTTGCTTGGAAAGTTAAATATTCTATTAATTCAACCCTTTTTCATTTGTGAGTAGTATTGATAAGCAACTTTGGAGTACTTTTGATTGATCTTGTTAGCTAAATTGGGTTGTTAGACTCGCTTATTTCTAATCGCCCCTCATTTTTGCCCTTTGGATGCAAGGTCAACATTCATACATAGGGGAGGGGTCTACTTGAAAAGAGTGTTAGTGTTCCACAAAGTTTCCCCTTTTTTATGCTTTCTTGATCTCATTAGTTTTCTAAGGTGTGAACTCACTTTGAGTTTGTGTGAAGAATTAAATGTTCCACTTTTGGACTCACTTTGAGTTTGTGTGAGGAGTTAAATGTTCCACTTTTGGACTCACTTTGATTTTATGTGAGAAGTTAAATGTTCCACCTTGTGGACTCACTTCACATTCACTTGAAGAGTTAAATGTTCCACTTTTGGACTCGCTTCACATTCACTTGAAGAGTTAAATGTTCCACTTTTGGACTCACTTCACATTTACTTGAAGAGTTAAGTGTTCCACCTTTAGTGCTTTAAATACTTTTGATAGTGAATTACTTATTTTTATTTTTAGAAGGCCTGCTTAGGGACACACCACCTCAAGGGATGACCTTAACTCCCGTGTTCCGACGGAGTATAAATAGCAGGTGGTGAATTGAAAGACACCTCTCTTGGGAATTGAGTTTGATATCACTCTTGGCTAAGCCTCAAAGAACTTTATACCTTTGAGAAGTGAAGGAGGATATTTGGGTTACCATCTCCCCCTGGCTGTGTGATTTCAGATTCTTCTCATCTATGGATTTGGGCCTCACATACCTTGCATATATCGAGGACTCCTTTTAGAAAGCCACATATATCTTTGTAGACAACTTGTTAAGGTGTTGTTGTGTTCTATGTGCCTACTAAAATATTTTCAAGAACATACACAAGTAGAATCTTTAAGGAGTAGAATACTAGGTCACTATCTCTATCATTGCGCAAGGTTGCTTTGTCTCTTGCCCATTGCTTGAAGACTGTTTGCTTGAACTCCCTGGTTGTTGTTCTATGTTCTTGATCATCATTGCAAAATCTTTTGAAAGATCTAATTGGAATATTGAAATTGAGTTCCGTCCTACTGTAGTGAGTTCTCCTTAGAAGCTTGGTATTCCTTGTTCAGTCCAGATCTCAGATCCTAGGTGTTGTCATGTTGCTCAACATCTCAATGAAGGCTATGGTATCAACTACACAAGATGAATCTTAGTTTTCTTCTTTCTTCTCCATTTCTCATGTTCTTCTGAAGTCTTCTATTCCCATGGGAAATTTTTCTTCTTCTTCTTGATTCTTTTCCTCTTATTATCTAGTCTATTTTCTTCTATTTTATCTCTTCTGTTGCTCCTATGCTTGATTCTTCTTCTTCTAGAACCATGAATCTCAAATATTTGATTTTAGAACCTTTGTTAAGAATAGATGATCTTGAGCTCATTGACATATTTGAAAAGTGTTGTTCCTCCAAAATTCTCATGAGTGATGAATTTATGACAAAAAAAAAAAAAAAAATTGATTAAATCAGATGCCTTTGCTAGAATCATACTCATGATCTCATCCAAATATTTTTCATCTTCTAAATCTTCTCATCATTTCTCACAACCTAAATCTTATCACGATTCTTCTAAACACTATTTACATTCTTCATCTTCTAAATCTTATCACGATTCTTCTAAACACTATTCACATTCTTCATCTTAAAAATCTTATCATGACTCTTCTAAACATTATTCAAATTCTTCATTATCCAAGTCATCTCCCTACACTAAGTCTTCAATTTCCTCTTCTTCACGATCTCATTCTTCTTCTACTTCTTCAAAGAGTCTTCCTTCTCATGTCAAAACATATCATAATGAGAAACATGATGATACCTATGACACCTATGTTCCTAAGAGTTCTCCTCGTCGTGTACTTAGGCTTACTAAAGGGTCATCCTATTGGATAGATTGTGATGGGGATCCATATGATTTTGATTTTGAAAGAGAATATGATATTTGTTGTGAACAATATGATACATCTACTATTATTGAGGAAGAAAAAAAATTTCGCGCTGATTATAAACGTAGATACTATGAGCATCTCTCCTCTAAAAACTCTCATGCTGAAAATAAAGATCTCACTTTCAAGAAAAATCATGTTAATGTTGAACCTTTGTCTTGTGATGGTTCCCTTCCATCCTCTACTTCCTCCAATACCCTTACATCTCCTAAAGTCGCTAAGTCTTCCAAATCTTTCACAAATACTTCATCTGATTCAAATCTTAATGCTTTTCATGTGGTTCCCTATAGTTATTCTCAAGGGCCACCTCTTAAAGATACTCAAACTAACCTTCACTTGGCTGCAAATACTTTCAATAATGCTAAGCCTAAAGAGCCTAAGCCTTTATACGCTACTTCAGTTGGTCCTTCACTATCTCTTCCAAAGTCTTCCATACAATTCCAACATGCTTCCTTGTCCTTAGAAGTGGCTCCATGTCAAGAGGACTCTAAAAATGATAAAGAAAAGAACATAAAGAAATATCAAGATCAAGAACCCTCCATGTCATCCAATCCTGTTCATAATATCTCTCATTCGTTTCATGGTTCTTTCGATCCTTTATGCCCTTCCTCATTCATTCCACCATGTCTTAAATCTTCTCCTAAGTAAGATCGAGCTACTACTCACATCACTGAGCTTATTGATAAACAAAATAACCTTACTACACTTGCGCTTTCCAAAGATGATACTTCCATTAAGGTTATTAAAAATGGTGTCATTACTTCCAATGTTAAGCCTATTGAAAATCCAAAGCAAAATGATACGCTTATGCTATCCAAAGATCCTTGTCAAGATCAAAGTCTTCCATCTTCTTGTTCTACCATTCCATGTTCGCTTCCGCTTTCTACTCTTCCTGAGTCTTTGCAAGCTCTGAACAATCCTATCAAAGAAGTTGCTCCTATTCAAGATGTTCATGATCCTATTGAAAATCCTAATGCTCACTCTAAAGATGTTGATGTCCTTGGTTCTCATATAGATGTTGATGAAACTATTGATTATCCTTTTGTATCTTCCATGTCCATCCTTGGATCTCCTCCACTAATACTAAGGCCTTCATGTCTTCCTTCCATCTTGGGCCCTTATGTCCCTTCACTTTCCCCTCCTAGCTCTCCTAATTTTTCATCCATCTTGGGTCCTTACGTCCCTCCATCTCCTATCTTTCCTCAAGATCAACATAGATGCATACCCTTGAATCCTTTTCAACCATCCACCCCTCTAAACCAGTCATATCCTCCTTCTTTTTCCACAAGTCTCAAGTCTTTTGGAAGTAACTTGAATGTTCAATACAAGAAAAAGAAGCAATACAAGAATCCATCAAAAAAAGAAGATCACCATGTCTACTCTAATCAACATGGAGGTATAAAGTCAAAAGAGATATCTAAGAAGAAAACTACAAGACAAGTATGGGTTCCAAAATTCATCATTGAAGATATTCTCTCTAAATCATCAAAAAGAAATAAAAATCCTAAGGCTATATGGATTCCAAAGTCTCTCTTGAAAGAGTCTAATATTGAACAAAAAGTGAAGTTGACATTCAAGCTTCCAAAGGCTTCCACTTCATCTTCTTCCAAAAATGATCTTCAATTCCATGCGCCTGAACCGCAACCTTTGCTAAACATTCACCATATTCCTTCTCGTATTCCTTCATTCACCTTTCCTCCATCCTCTCGCCACCCTTCAAAGTGTGTGTTGACGTTGATCTTGTCTTCCTTTCCATCTACCCTTTCACAATCTTTTAATTCATTATCCTTCTACCTTCTATCCTTTTTCCTCATTTTCCTATTCCTCCTATCTTCCAACCTCACTCGCTTTACATAAAACCTTATCTTTCATTTTTCTCTTCTATCTTCCTTTCCCTATCAGCATCTTTGAGCATATCATTTTGAATCCTTGACATATCATGGTTTATCCTTTCAAGGAGCATTATCTAAAAAGCTTGCCTTCTTACAAAAAAATTTAAAAAATTTAAAAAAATTAAAAATGTGCCTTGGTGAAAACTTGGAAATAGGCGCCTTGGTAGCAAAAGTAAAGAGAAATAAATTCATCCTATGGTGAAAACCACTCCCTTGTGGCACCTTGGATAAGTACCATGATGAAAACCTGACAATCAGGCATTATGCGTAGTTCTTCTTCATATTTCATCTATTTCATCTTCACTCTTTGATCTTGGCAATGTTGACCTATGCATGAATATTTGGCTATCTTGTGAGCTATCTTATGATGATCTTGCTTTCATTCCTTTCATGTTTAGCTTTCATATTTATTTTCCTCCATTCATTCTAGCATGTCACTATCTTCTTCCCCTTTGGTCTTGATCTAATAAAAAAGAGTAAAACATGATGCTATGAAGCCTCTTGATATGTCTACTCTTTTGGACTGCATCCTTTCCTTCTTTTGCAGTGCGCTTTTGTGACTTATCCTATGCTAACCTTTCATTACTTATCCAAATGTGCTTTGCATGATAATTTTTCCCTAGCTTGGGTACTCTTGAGGAGTTTGACCTTGAGGATTTCTTCCCTCCATTTGCCTTCATTCTCTTATCTTTCATCTCTTCCACCAGCTTGCTAATCTCTCTTGTCCTCCACCTTGCTAGACGTTGGGACTACACGATGTGATCTTGCTTGGGAGTTTGATGCCCATTCTGTCTAGGGGCATCTTTTGTACATACGTATTGATCCTGAAAAAACTCAAAAAAATGGTATATTGTTAAAAATTCTAAAAATTGAAAAATGTCTTGAAAAAATGATCATCTTAGTGAAAATCTAGTAATAGACGCTTTGATGTATCTCTAAAAAAAAAAAAATTGCAAAAAAATACCAAAAAAAATTGATATATGATGCTGAAAAAATCCTAAAAAGCATATAAAGTCCTAAAAAAATACAAAAAAATCAAAAAATACAAAAAATTCAAAAAAATATAGAAAAAGTGTCCTGGTGAAAACCTAGAAATAGGTGCCTTAGTAGCAAAAATATAAAAAAATAAAAATAAAATAAAATCTCCAAGTGGTGAAAACCTAGAAACATGCGCTACTTGAGGTCTTTGCACTCCTATTTGTTAGCATGTGTCCTCGACACTTAGCCATTCTTCATCATGACTTGACCTTGTTGCCTCGGTCTGGAATCGGTCTTTATCTTTGTCTAGGGGGCATAACTGTTAGCATAGGTCCTTTGGGTGTGTTTGTCTCTTGGGGTATTCCACAACAAGTGTTTTTCAACACCACCCCAAACAGAGTTTTTCAACACTACCCTTGCATCGAGTGTTTCTTAACACTTATCAGATGTCTTACCCAAAAGTCTAGTATGATGCGATATTGCTCATTTGCAAATGTGATACTCAAAGTTTGACTCTATGACCAACACACACGCACTTAAACAATCAACTCGCTTGAGATATGTTGACTTTATTTTTCTCTGTGCTATCTATGAGGATTTCTTTGATGAGTGGTCTCTCCCTGAGAAGTTTTCAATGATGCATAGCTAGAAGACTGAGGGTATGAGAACATGTTTTCTTTCTTTATCTTTTTATAGGTATATTTTGTTGATCCTAACTGTCATGAGCATTTATGTTGATCTTACTTGACACTATGGATTGACAAGGTATTATCCTTGACTGTTTTGCGAGTGCATGCTTCTAGTTATCCTGACTTTCATGTGTCTTGATACAAGCATAATCTCGCCATATCAAACTTAGGTAATCTCACTACATTAGTCATTTTGACCTCCATGTCCTTGATGCCTAGGTGGGATTTCCACATTTCTATCTGATGAAGATCATATTCATATCCACGTAGTTATGCTAGTGTGCATTGTATGATCTTATGATGCTACCAATAACACTTGATGATGATAATTAGATTTCTATAGGCGTTGTGACCTTGCAAGTCAACCACTTTCATAGTAGCTTGCATTCTTAGGTTCATCATAGTTTAGTTTTTGCATCTTGCATATGGAGAGAGCTCTTCTTTTTATCATCTACGAACTAGTTGGTCAACTGTGCTCATTTTTTTATTCTTCTTGATCATATCTTTTATTTTTGGTCTTTCATATCACATCATTTTCTATCTATTTTTGGACTCGAAATTGAAATCTGAGTCGCGTTTCCAAGTTTTCTCATTCTTCTACGCAGTTGACTGACCTTTTGAGGCATAATTCTTCGATCTTTGATGGAATTTCTTCCTTTCCATATCTTCCAAACTTCTAGTCTATCATTCATTATCACTCACTTCATTTCTCTAAGGTTTGACTTAATTTTTATCTTATATCTTTCCCAATCAAACCTTGTCAACCTGGGACATGTCTTCACTATTTGATGGTTATCCTATCATGCTCCATCTTTCGATTATGATTTATTGTGACTTGATCAGGTTTATCAATTTGTTGTTCTCCTCTATCTGATTTCAATTTCGATTTCGAGGGAGCAGTACCTATCAGCTTTAATCTTTGATTCAGCTTTATCATTTAGCTCAACTTGAGATTCTTATTTTTAGACTTGATTATCACCTAGCAGCGAAGGTGGTGATTTTTTCTTTCAATTTTTATCTCCTATTTTTCAGACTTGATTATTGCCTAGCAGTAACGGCGATAGTTTTGTCTAAAGCTTGATTTTCACCTAGCAGCGACGGTATTGGTCTTGTCTTTCAGCTTATGCTTATGCTTATACTTATCCTAATGTGTTCCCATCCGTCGAACACACATCTGGGTTGTTTTGTGATCCCAAATCGATCTCACATTTCAATTCTTCTTTGACTGCATGTGTTCCTGAAATGATCACACATTAGTCAAAGAGGGGCAAATGTATGCACCCTAAAATGGTTGCCTAGACTTTGGGCCCCCATTCAGCAATTTATCAAATCTTTGAATCAATATTTTCAAAAATCAGCATTTTATCAATTATACCAATTTTCTTGATCAAATTATAATCAATTCAATATTTCCTAAGGTTTGAGCCTTATTTAATTTAAAAAATAAAAAAATAAAAATCTTATTTAATTAAGAGAACATGCTCCCTTTTAATTAATTAAAAATCTCTTTTAATTAAATAATAAAATCACTTTATCCTAAGCTTTTATTTAATTAAAAGAAATTTTCTCCTCTTTTATTTAAATAAAAAATCCCCACTTTTTTTCTTATCCTATGTTGCACAAATAAAGCATTATTCTTATTTTATAAAAAGAGAAAAAATACTTTTTATCTCATATGGACACTAAAGTCAACTCCTATTTTCCTATTGAAGGATATTTGTGCACAAAGATCAAGCTTCTATTTTTCTCCACCGTTGATTAAGTATTTTGCCTCTTAATCTCAATGGTCCATTTCCATCTCATTTCTTATAAAAGGAGAGCTCTCTTCCTCATTTTCATATCTTAAGTTTTTATGCTAATGTTATGCTACAGGTTTTCTAGGTCATTTGGAGCTCTTTGAAGACATTCTTCCATTCAAGCTTTGAAGACATTGTTGTTGCATTTCATTTAGCTTGTTTTCTTATATCATAGTTGCATAAGCATGGCATTTTTAGTATAGATTTATTTTATGCAATAGATTAATCTCACATAGCTTAATAGGAGGATTTGTAACACTTGTATTTTCCTTTCATAGCATAGCTTGCATCTTTCATTCTCATAGATTAGTTTGCATTTCATTGCATCCATATTGATTTCATTAGAAATATTGGCATTGTTGCCCTTGTCTTTGATTTGAAATCTTTTATTATGTGGTTGGCTAGCAAGGTCATGAGTATATAGCTCTAGCTGAGAGCAATTTTACAAATCTTGCAACTCCATGCATAGAGAGATATGGATCGATTTGTGAGGACTCATTCTTGAGTTTCTTTGCATGTAAGGATTCATAGAAGTGTGACAACATTTTAGCACACAATGATCATACTAACCCTATGGTAGGTAGATCCCTTCTGTGTTCTATGTATGTTTTTGTGGTATTTCCCTTGAGTTGTCTTCGTCTAGGGGCATCTTATAGTGGAAACGTAATCAGTGGAGTTGTTTATGTTTCCATTAAAGTTATTTCTCTTGTTAAAGTGTTAGCAATGACTTTAACATGGGTGCATACGCTTTGTTCACCTATTGCACACACACACTTTTTGATACACATATTATTTTTCAAGATACATTTTCTCCCTTTTTGGATTAGCAACTAATCCTTAAAGCATGGATTTATATTTTAGGATCTCTTGATCCCTCCAGTTTCAAATATTTTTTTTGATCCCTTAAGGTTGCAGGTGTCCTTAAGACTGGATCTCTTTTGTTTTTGGCTTTGTTCTTTGTGATTAATCCATTTGGATCTTTCCTTTTGGGAATTTGGATTAAGGATAGGTCTTATATTCCACCCCTATATCATACATCTTACCCCTATTCAAATTCAAACCCTATTCATTTTGGTGAACTACTATTTCATACTATTCAAATGGTAATATAGGGCCTCTCTAGGCTAATAGATGATTGGATGAGAAATATTAAAGGAGAATTCCTATAAATAAGGGATCACCTTGAGTTTTGATGAAATTGAAATAAAATAGGACCCATATATTTAAATTTAAGTGTTCATTATGTACCATACGAAGTCCTATTATGTATGTTATGATAAAAACATGCTAAGGTGAGTGCTAAACAATCATGAAATTATATACACCAATAGAATGCTTACAATTTATGATGGTACAAAAATATATGCCTTGAACCATGAATGTTTTAGTTTTCTACAATGCTTGATGAAGAAGAAGAAGAATAATGCTTTGAAGACTTGGATGCTTGAATTGATATGATCTCCTTGTGTGGTGATTGTTGATTGATTAATTGTGTCTTTAATGAATGGAAAGGGGGGCCTTTATATAGAGGTCTCAAAGTAAAATCACCTTAAGTCCAACTTAAAGAAATGATATTTACCTATGGGTCATACCTTTCAAGAGTGTGAACTACAAAATCCTACTGCCCAAATTTTGGGCAAAAAGAGAAAGTATATGACAACTTTTTTGGTATAGAATATATTTTCAAGTGTGGGATGGATTTTCGGTATAGAATGGTTTTTTGGGTTTTGGCCTCCTTGTCCTACCAAAAGTGGATGAAATTTTAATAAGAATGAGGTAATAGGTTCTAATTTTCAAAAAGATGTGCAACATGGAGATGTGAGATTGATAGACGTGGAAAATATGCCTTGAGCTTTAAAATGAGGTCAGACCTATCTTAAAGTGAAGAGATGAAATAATTTAAAGGGTACGCTTATATTAAATGGACCAAAATTTAATATTTTAATGAAAATCAATTAAAAGAAGACTCATAATACTAAAATAAATATTAAATTAAATTAATAAAGGTCCCATGAGTTCTAGGAGAGTGTAAAATCAATCTGGAAACCCATACATACTAAAATGAGGCTAAATTAAGCATCTAAGAATAGGTGCTTACAATTTTGGATGGCACATTCAACCCCCACTGTAGTGAGAGTATGAGTACATCTCATGCTCATGATAATGTAGGAGAGAGAGAGAGAGAGAGAGAGAGAGAGAGAGAGATCATGGGAAAATTGCAAAGAGATAAGATATCATGGGAAAATTGCAAAGAGATAAGATATCACTAAGTTTAAGGACACAAGCCCCTAAACCAAGGATCTTAACTTGTACAACCATGTGCAGAGACGCATAAAATAAAAAATAAAAACCTAAAACTTACTAAGGTTCTAAGTCAACTAGTTGAATAGACCTCTATGAATAAGATATCTCAACCACTATCATCAAGCTTAGAAATCTATTGCAAAAGTACAAGTGGTCACATGAAAAGAGAAAGAGCATACATCAAAGATAAGACAAGACTGCATCATCCAATATACTAAAAAGTATGTTATGTTATGGTTGATATAGGCCATCCATTTGTGTTTTACTAGGTGATCCATGAGAGAGAGGAAGAAAAGAGAGTTGATGGTCTATCAAGCTAGTCAACTAATAAAAGTATATGAAAATGAGAGATTGAATGGTCTAGCAATTTGTGTTATGCTAGTAAACCCATAAAAAATATAGGTCAAATGATGTAGCAAATACTAGTCAACCAATCTAGAAAATGTAGACGATATGCTAAGCTTTCGGAACACTTTAAAAATCAAATGCATAGGCTATTATAACAAATGTAATTTCAAGGCGATCTGACTACTACTATACATTCAGGAACATTTACAAATATATGAAAATCCTTCAAATGTGTGACATAAAGAGAAACATAAAATAACATCCACATAATAGAAAATCTTAATGCATAATCTACTTAGTAAAAATTAAAGATAAGCACACTAATGTCAGATTCAATGTTCAACTAGCACAGAAATCATACATGAGCAATGAATCTTCAAGAGATCAAAGGGTTGAAAAAATGATTGATTATATTGCTTTGATTCGAATATGCATTACAATTTAAGACTACAAAATAGTTTTTCTATATATCTATTAGAGTCCTCTATTTCTGCCCAAAAATTATCTTTTACAAAACAAAGTTCCACCTTATATAAGCTAGGGCACTACCTGATTCTCCTTAACAAGAAAGTAGTTGCAAAAATTGTCTAGCGTCCCACTCCATGAAGCCAAGAAGTTATAAGTTTCATCAATATCCCTAAGCAAATGACAGCTAGCCTTTGGTTTTATAAAAGGATCATATTCTTCATTACTTTTCTCAACTAACACCTTATTAGATCATATCTTCATTAATTTTCTTAGCTACCATCCAGGTTTGGATTCTCCATTAATTCGCTTAGTGGCTTCATGAGAAAATGTCTGAACTGAAAGAAAAAATAAGCTCGCGAACATAAGACATGTGAAAGCCTTTTACTTTATCCGGGAGATGACACATGGCAGACAGGTGTGAGATCTCCTTCAAAGCAGATGTTGAACTCTCCCAAAGGCCCGCGAGACAACTATGTGGCACACTATGGAGCGAAGATATAACTTTATGCAACGCATGGGCCCACCAACAAAAGGAAAAGCAGTTAGCGCTTTGATAAACATGTGGCACTCGAGCAGAGACTTCCATCAAAAAGAAAAGGAAGATTGACCCAAAAATGCATCATGTCGCCAAGTGGCAAGCGTACACAGATCGCGGAGCTTTTGACAAAGGGAAAAAGAGAACTCGTACCAAAAATCATATCATATTGACACATAGCAGACATGTGTAGCTTCATACAAAAAATATTGTGAAAAAAAAAGAATGAATAAGAATCAAAATTTCTAACTCCATGACATAGTGAATTTTTAATTCACAAACTTCATTACAGTATCAATATCAAACTTTTGACTGCGTAAAACCCCAAATTTTTCCACATTCGATATTTAATTCACATAGCTATATATTTAGATCACTACGTTATCAAAGTCTATGGTAGTATGTGATGTCGCATGCTTAAAAAACTTTAAAAGAAGCATAGTTTGGTATCAAAACCTGTACAATTTAACATATGACTATAATTTATTACAGCACGAAATGAACTAGTGTTATTGTCCAACAATCAAATTATACTTAATAAACAATGCGAGCATTTGTACATTTGATGACTCGTCAACAACATTGACTGTAAACGCAATCCAAAATCATTGTTCAAGGTAGTTTTACTACAAAATCTTTGTTCAAAGGCAGTTTGATAATAGTACGTGTTATCTTTTAATATTTAGGCAATTTTATTCAAGGATCAGGTTTACTACGACTTCCATTCTTGTGTTTGTATTACGGTAGTCAAGAAAAAGTAGTGTTATACAGTCTAAGCATTTGGGATTTTACCATATAATATTGCAATTTAAAAAATTCCCCTTATATCAATGTGTATATATTTATACACTTCATTCCCAAGTTCCAGAATTATGAGGAATCGGGAATTCCTCTATCATCGTAAAGAAGATAATAATTCTGATTTAGCACACACCATACAGATTGTTCAAAAACACAGAAGTATCTTTTCTTAAGTTCACTTATAATTTGAAAATAAATCTCAAACAAGAACTTGGTAATTTAAGCTATTTGTACATCCTTGTAGAAGCCCTCTGCAATTCCCTATTTTTTTCTTCTTTTGTCTTCCCTCTTCCGTATTATGTATGTTGGTTTCTGTACATTTTCCCAAATTTCAATGCTCTCCTTTTCTCTTTTTTTTCTATTCTATTTTTACCATTCTCCTCATTTTCCAAATCAAGATTTCATTTTTGCCAAAACCGTAAGAGTGAGTGATGCAAATAGTTTTCTACTTTCCCATTTATTGCCCCACTTGCAAATAACCAATTCTTTCGTTTTCAGCTGCAAGGTTGTTCTTTTCCTCTATAGATAAAATTAAATTTACAAAATGTAATATTATGATCACCTTTATACATTTCTAACTAATGAATAAAATATTCAATTTAGTCCACCTTCCCTTGAAGACACCTATAGTTTCAGAAAATATAATGACAAGAATATCTCTACAATTTAACAAAAATATTGAATTCCTAATTTCATATATTATTTTTTTGACTTATATGAGATGACATATTCATTTCATGTAAAAAAACATAGTCGTTTAAGCTCAAGTGCATAACTAAAATGTTATCTATCACAGTTCAGACATATATGCATATTCAAATGGTGGATTTTTTTTAATAAAATAACTTTATCAACACTTTATCAAAACTAATCTTCAAGTCTTTCCAGTAGATTTTTACCTTTCTAGTCAACATAATCAAGAGATAATCATACTAAACACACACATGGTCAAGTAGAAAGTAAACATTTTATGCTAACGTGAATGCATTGTTACATCTACGTGGTGTGGGTATACCAATCCATCCAAACTCATCAATGCCAAGGAGCTAGCCTCATCTACCTCAACCACACCCACGCCTTCATCTTGTAAAACCTCAAACACTCAACAACACATCAGTAGGTCAATGTTCATAAAAATCATAATCAAATGAAATGATGTCATATTCCATTGATATTTACATCATATTTCATCATATATGCATGTAACGAATAAAATAAACCATCAAAATACTACATCATACCATGTAATATCATCACTGAATGTAGCATCATTAGAAGTGTGACATCATAACATAACATCATCATAGCATGATGTCAATGTAATTGTTACCCAAAAATTCCCTGTCATTCATTTTTGGCCGCATCCTGTTTGTTCCAAGAAATGCTCGAGTGTTGAAAGTCCAGTGTTTTTTCTGCCTTTTGGCCTGAAAACCTAGTGTGTTTTCGACCTTCTCTCTGAAGGCTCAGGATGTTTCTACCTTTTGGTCCGAAAGCTCAATGTGTTTTCGACCTCCACTCTAAAAGCTTAGTGTGTTTTTGACCTTCGCTCGAAAACCCTCTGTGTTTTTGACCCCTTCTGTGTTTCGGACTTCTTCCTCTGGCGGCATTCATTTCATAAGCGCGCAACTCTGATCAGTGTGGTCCCGGCAAGACTTCCCAGCAGAGATCTACGGTGGTCGCATGATCTCATGGAATCTTCCAAGCCCATGAGATCATGCGACAACCATCCGATGAGTTCCCAATGGTCGCGGTAAAGTTCTAAATGACAAACGGTTCACGATTCGGGCAGTTAACATCATGCAGTTGGTTGCATGATCGCATAGGTCTTCCTAGACGCATGCGATCATGCGACAAGCGGTCAACGGTTAGCAGGGACTTCGGCAGCTGCTGGTGGGTCCTTGGGTGGTGACGTGCCCATGTTCCATTGGTCGGCTGGTGATGAATATTTGTCATGGGTTTGGATTTCAATGAGGTGGTGGTGGAAAAGAGATCTACGATGGTCGTAAGATCTCATGGGATCTTCCAACCCCATGAGATCTTGCACCCGCTGTTAGATTAGAATCTCAGTCAAGGTGGGCTCGGGGTTGGTAAAGCAGGTTCATGGTTGCATGGCTAAGGTTTTTGCGTGGTCGCTGGATGTGACCCGGGGTTAAGAAAAGGATCAAGAGCTTCAGTGACTAAGGAAAAAGTGAACCCAGGGTTATTTTTGCAGTCAAGCCATCAGCAGATAGCATCTTCCGGTTGGTCGCATGTTCGCATGCGGATTCCTAACCGCATGCGCCCATGCGACAAACCGTTAGCAGTCAAGTAAAGCAAATTTTGGTAGAATGACGTGGGCCCCGTAGATGCAAGATCTACGATGGTCGCATGTTCGCATGGGATCTTCTGATCCCATGCGATCATGTGACCACCATTGGATTCTCGGGCCTTTCTTGTGGTGCTGTCGTGGGGATGCTGAGGTGGCTTTCCTTGCGGGTCCAGGTGTCTTGCATGGCTGAGTGGAAGATCCTAAAGGGCTTGTCGCATGATCGCATGTAGCTTTCTAACCATATGCGATCATGCGACCATTGTTATTTCAAAGGCAGTGCAGCCTATTTTTCGTAGGATTTCTTCTAAGGATAATGTGTGAAGCGGCAGGGTAGCTTAGAATTGAATTTATGAGGACAGTTACAGATTGCAGAGTTGATGAAGGAGGTCTGGCTAGCCGTCAGGAGTCATTTCTTGTCTCTGTAGGGTACCAATCAGTGCATTCATGGTGAGGGTTGTTGGGTCCTGGTTGTTGATCTGCAGGCAGGATCAGTACAGGCATGGGCACGCAAGGAAAAATATCTAATTAGTTTTAATGTTGCAGGGATATCTTTTATGATCAGAAGTGATTGGTTTAGGGTTGGATTATTTTATGCATATTTTTGTAACCCTAGTTAGTTTTTTGACTCCTGCCTGCGTGCAGTTGAGGGGATGTATATATCATTTTTTGGAGCCTGTAGTGCTCAGAATTTGCCAATTGTAAAAAAGGAAAGTTTCTTTCCCAAAGGTTATTGAAGGCATTCTTTCTGCCCCTTAACTTTCTGCAATTGTTAAATTTTCATTAATTGTTCAGATATTGCAAAACATTCTGTGACATTTTTCCTATCCTCATGCCTTCTTATGTGAGTTATCTCTTATTGGATTGAAGTTTATGAATGTTTTTAGTGATACTTAGGGTTCCTGATCCCCTTTACTTTCAGCTTATATGTGCACTACTGTGTTTGATCTGATCTGAGTGAGTTTGTGGGTATTCTTCAGCCCCTGTCATTCTGTCTCATTCCTGTGTCCTTTTGCTGAAGAGAATGTCTGCTTGCAGGTCATAGGTTGTGTCTAATTTTTAGGCCCTCTTATGAAATACTTATGCAAGCCTATTCAGTAAGTTGTGATCTCCCAGACCTAAGCCTCTCACTGGTTTCATTCTTCTATAACAAGATCCAAACCCTAGTTTCCGTGCATCACCTAGTAGGATAGATTTGCTTCCTATCTTTTCCCTTTCATGCATGCCTTCTATCCCTTTCCCTCAAAAGTTTACTTTCCTGTCTAGAAGCAAATCAAGGTGATTATCCAAGAGGAACCAGCCTAGAATCTGGAGGTCTCATCTCGGTTAGCAAAGGTCCCACAACCTTGAGATGATTCCCATGTTATAGTGGATTATCAAGACTACGAGAGCTTGAGATCAGAGGCACAAATTCAGTGTATAACAGTAATATCATCAAAAAGTTGAAAGTATATAGAAAAATACCGACTCTGATTCTAACATCATGACTAAAAGTCTGATGACTAGGGTCTAAGTCAACACAATCTAGTTGTCACACACATAGGTCTTGAAAAATATGCATGACGAGGTCAAGGTCATGACATCCCTCCCTACTATGAAGAGACATTGACCTGATATCACATGAAAACACATCGTAAATGCTCACACCACACACATAAATATATACATAGCTTTGAAAGTATAAAAATGTCTATGAAAATAACCAAGGAAAAGATCTATGCATGTCCTATGCATCCTCCTAGGTGGCACTAAAAATAGAGAATTGGTCCTCTCTTTTGCATACATGAATAGTATGTTGGTTAACGAGGTGTGTAGGATCCACTAGAACTACCCCCAGATCCTCCACCTACAAAGCACGCCAATCCAAGATATGAGATGCATCTAGATGATAAGGCTTAAGCAAAATAACATGAAATACATTATGGATTCAAGCTAGAGCGGATGGTAGAGTAAGTCGATATGCAACTAGGTTGATAACCTCCAACACATCAAAGGGCCCAACATATCTCAATGCAATTTTTGAAGACTTTCCAAATGAAATTAAGCTTTTTTTAAGTATCACATGCAAGAACACCTTGTCCCCTATCTGAAATAGCCTGAAGGTGCGATTCTTATCTACATAGCTCTTTTTTCTCATCAGTTGCTTCCTTGTGTTGATGGTGGATCAAAGTCATTTTTTCCTCCATGTCTCTCAACATATAAGGACCAATCAAAATCCTATCCTCAATCTTGTCCCAGCTAATAGGTGTGCGGCACTTACACCCATAAAGTGCCTCAAATGGTGTCATAACCAATGAAGGATAGTAAGAGTTGTTATACGCAAACTCTACCAAGGGAAGGTATTATTCACATTCATACTATTGATTAATGCAATACATTTGGATCAATCCTCTAAGACCTAATTCACTCTTTCTACTTTCCCATCCATTTGAGGATGATAGGTTGTGTTGAAGTTCATATGTGTACCCAAGGAAGCATTCAAGATTTTCCAAAACCTTCATGTCATCTTTATATCCCTATCAAATATGATAGTCTCTAGCACTCCATGCAATCTGAATATCTCTTGCACAAATTTCTTGGCTAAAGCCAAGGATCCATCTTTCAAACTCTTTGGAGTAAAGTGAGCCACTTTGGTTAGTTTATCAACTACAACCAAAATGACATCATGCATGTCTCTGGTCATGGGTAAACCCTAGATGAAATCCATACTTATGACTTGTCATTTATATTCCAGAATGTCATGTAGGTATAATAGTCCAACTAGGTGGACATTCTCATCTTTGACTCATTGGCATTCTAAACACTAGGCTACATAAGTTGTCACATCACGCTTAATCCCTGACCAAAAGTACAGTGGCCTCAAATCAGCAATCATCTTGTTTACCCTAGGATGACTTGAAAATGGAGTGCAATGCATCTCCTTGAGTACTAACCTCCTCAACCCTTCTTGGATAGGAATATATATCATGTCCTAATATCTCATGGTGCCATCATCATCAAATATATATCTACCAAAATGGTAATCAAATGGATCAATGTGAAAAGATGATTTGACCATCTCATCTCACCTGGAAGGTTTTCTAACACTTGCTACCTCGGGCATGTCCTAGAAGTACAGATAGTGGAAATTTTTATTCTTCTACTAAGAGCATTCACCACTCTATTATCCTTCCCTTTAATATACTCAGTGCCAAAATCATACTCACTCAAAAACACTAACCATCATCTTTATCTAGCATTGAGGTTAGGATGTGTGAAAATGCATCTTAGCCCCATTTGATCAATTTTCATCTCAAATAGATTACCCAACAAGTAATGCCTCCACATCTATAAGGCATGAACAATCCCAACCAATTCTAAATCATGAGGTGCATAGTTTAGCTCATGTAGCCTCAATTTTTGAGTCATAAGCCACTACTCTACCATCCTGCATTAAAACACCTCCAAGACCTTCACCTAAAGTATCTATAATCATAGTGAACTGCCCATTTGGATCAGGTGTAATCAAGATAGGAGCTATTGTGAGTTTCTATTTCAAAAGCTGAAAATCCTTCTCACATTCATCTGTCCACTCATATATTTTCCCTTTTCTTTGAAGGAATGTAATAGATACTACAATTTTAGAGAATCCCTCCACAAATTTCTTTTAGTAACCAGAAAATCCCATGAAACTTCAGACTTCCATCACATTATGAGGATTTGATCATTCTATAATTGATTTTATCTTAGTGGGGTCAACTACAATTCCATTTGCATAGATTATGTGACCCAAGTAATGTATCTCTTTCTGATATAAATAACACTTTGATAGCTTACCATAAAGCTGCATGTCTCTCAGACGTTGAAAGACTATTTGCAAGTGTTTTTCATGATCCTTTGTATTCTTAGAATAAATTAGTATGTCATTAGTAAATATTTCCACAAATTCATCCAGTCAATCTCTAAAAGCACTATTCATAAGATTCATAAAATTTGTAGGAGCATTCGTTTACCCAAAGGATAGTCCAAAAAATTCATAATGCCCATATCATGTCCTGAATGTAGTTTTAGATATATCATCTTCCTTTATCTGAAGCTGGTGATATCCAAATCTCAAATATATCTTAGAGAACATAGTTTATCCCTTCATTTGATTGAATAGTTCATCTATCTGAGGGAGAGAGTATCTATTTTTTATGGTTACCTTATTAAGAATCATGTAATCAAGGCACAACTGTAAGGTACCATCCTTCTTCTTTACAAAGATCATAGGGTTCCCTGTGGTGATACACTAGGGTGTATGAACCCTTTATCCAATATTTCCTTAAGCTTCACCTTAAGCTCATGCATTTCTATGGTATTTATTTTGTACTGAGCCTTAGATTTTAGCTCAATTCTTGGCAACAAATCAATAGAGAAATCAAATTCTCTCTTTGAAGGTAATTCAAGTTATTCCTCCGGGAAGACATCCTACAACTCCTGTAATATAGGACAATCATCCAAATAGGGAGTATTTTTGTCTAGATCCTTAACATGTGCTACATACAACATACTCCCCTTCCTTTTATCCTTTTTCAACTGCATAGAATAAATATGTCTTGATTCAATGGGTATTTTCACACCCCTTGCTACTGCAGGTTTCCTTGTATCATCAAGCACTCAACATATTTGTCTCTGCAATTAACAATTTCCTTATGCTCAGTTAACCAATTGATGCCCAAAATGATATCATATGAACCCAATGGGGATACATGTAAGTTTACTTGTGTTAGGAAGCTTGGGAGTTCCAACTTGCTACAAGGTAAACACTATTTTACCCTACACTTTCTTTCCATATTCTATAATCCAAGGTTTAAACATATATCCTTCTCTAACATGAAATCTATATACAACTATAGGATGTACAAAGAATTCAGCAGCTCCAGTATTTATTAAAATAGAAACATTATGACCAAAAGGTTTAACATCCAACTGTATAGGGGTAGCCTAGAAATAAATCTACCTATCTTCAACGGATGCATGAATATGGTTTCAAAGTGTTTGTACTTGCAGACCTTTCCCATCCCTATGATCTAAACATTAGGGACATCTACTAGCATAGTGGTCACCCCACACAAAAAACAACCATCTCGGAGTCTCTATCTAGCCTAAGGTTTATTCCTCCTATTATCATTTTTGTTGCTATTGTTCCTATTATTTCTCCTATTTTGGTTCTAATTCTGAGTGTTCCTATTGGAATTCCTTCTAGAATTCCCTTGACATTTCCCTCTCATGTTGTGAATATGTTGATGTCCACCACTATTCTATTTGTCACCCTAAAATTTCCTTTTATTGAACCCCTGGGATGTGTTGGGTCTCTGGTTCCTACTCACTATGGGCATATGTTGTAGTTTATGCTCCTATTTAATGGTCTTTCTACAAGCAAGGTCTGTCATCTCAAGGTCATACATTTCAACATCTACACCCACTTCAGAATGCAGTCCCATAATGAACTTACAAACTTTAAATCGTTCATCATGTTGGTATTGGGAAACATACTTTAGTAAGTGGCAAAACTTCTCATGATACTTTATAATTGTTAGGACACTCTGAATCAAGTTCTAGAACTTAGCCATCTTCTCGTCAAAATACAACTAAGTTAGCCACCTCTTTAAAAAAAAGTTGTAGGAATGCCTCCCATGTGATCTCTCCAGGTGGTAACCATTTTTCTTCCATTTCATTGCTCCACCAAGTGGAAGCTTCCCCTGTAAGTTGGAAATCACCCTACATAGCCCTAGATTTACATAGAAGATTTTGTATCTAAAAATATTTCTCCATGAAAATAATCCATGTTTTTCATCATCACCAATGGTCGTGCCAATATAATTAGGAGTGACCTTTTTCAGGTCCTTACTGTGTGTGTGAATTTTGTACCTAGTTGTAGACACAACACTTTAGTAAAACATTAGAGGTTAGCTAAAATTGAAATCGTGCAGTGAAATGAAAACTAATCTAACCAGGGGATTTAATGCCTTCTAGTAGATGCGAGTATGTATTCTCAGATTGGACCGAGATCAGTGACCTTGATGACACCTAAACGAAGGATTTGAATGCAGAGTCTAGATATGAATTAGATGCAAATTAATCTATTTTTTTGGATTTTAGATGCAATAAGATGAAAAATGATATGAAATTTAATCTATATGAAAAACTGATATGCAATGCAATTAATCTAACAATGATATGATAAATGATATGAAACTAAAACAAGATTGATCTCACAAAAATGGTTGATTCGCAAAGAAGCCTCGATTCTTCAGATACCAATTCGCCAGCATAAGTTTGCAAAATTATGAGAGATGAGATTGAAGAGCTGAGCCTTGGTTTTATAGAAATCTAGGGCTTTGGAGGTGCATGGGAAAAGCCATAAATCACTTGGTTGATTTTTGAGTCAACAAGGAATTAAAGATAGTTAACTCACAAAAAATCATGCAAAAATAGCTTTTTGATTTAAATCATAAGTTGAGATCAGCTTTTAACTCAAAAGAGAGTTGAGTTTATTTTTAAAACAACTTGAATTGATTTTCTGATTTAGAGTTTTAACTGCTTTTTGGATGTGCATAATTAATCATGAATTAAATAAATAAATAAAGTGATTTATCCTCAACTTAACTAATTTTAAAATAAAACAATTGATTTATGGGTTGATCAATTATTAAATCAAACTTTTATTCCAAAATAATATCATTAAATATGACAACTTGCTTTAATTAATTAAATAAGAATTTAATCAATTAATGATAGGAATTTTGATTTACTGTCAAATTTAAATAATAATAATTAGGAATAAATATAATTAAATTCAATTAAATAATTAAGTGGTAGTATTAAATCTAATTAATTAAATATTTAGAATATTCAATTAATCAAACTTTAGGATAAATAAGATTTATCACCAAATAATCATTAAATTAAAGATAATTATTGATAAATAGGAATATTACTAGGAATATTCCCCAATGTAGAATTTGAGATAATCAATTAGGATTCGATGATGTGCAGATGTGCCTTAGTTTAGGACTTTGATGTGGATTTCATTCGATATGTCGATGTAGGAGGTTAATGAACCTATAGCCCATTTTTGGGGTATTACATTTTGCCCCTCTTTGAATTGTTATGCAAAGCACAGTGGTTCAAAGACAGTCTGTGTATGGTGTTGAAACTGATGTTTGAAATTGAAATTGATATGAGATAGAAATTGATTGAAATTGATATGAAGATAATAGGTCCTGAATGACCAAAGATAATGTTAACTATAACAGCAAATGAACTGATGATTGCAAAAAAGTGTCAAAACACCTGATTCTGAACCTTATGATTGTGAAGAAGTGAGTGACCGATTCCAGACCTGATTGTCGATAAGAATCACATTCGTATCACATCTGAACCCTTCAGTTACGAAGAACCAAGGAAATAACACTAATGAACCAATGGTTACAAAAGATTGATATAGTTTACAAGATTAAGAGAATACCAGATTGATATGGATCTTGATGAATCTAATATGCCCCAAGCGATGATTGATTTTCCCCAAGCGATGAGGACTTTTGATGAATCAGCAACTAGACGTGGTTGTTGTCTTGATTACTTAGGAAAGAATAGATTACAGACTTTAAATGATATGCAATACCATGCCCCTTCATGATTAAAATTAAAATCTGACAAGAAAAGTCAGCATTATGGTTTAGAAGCATGTTAATTGATTTGAGAAGTGGTTATACACGTTCGAGAATGCGTTCTACATCATTTAGAGGTCCTGGAGACCAAGTTTGACTAGGTGAAACCATGAGTTGACCATGGTTAACCAAGTTGAAATTTTGATAGTTTGATGTAAGATAATCAGTTAAGTTGAATTTTAGATTTCTTTGATGATTGAAGGTTGATTATGCAAGTAGTGAATAATATAAACGATCTCAAATTTTGATTTTGATCCCGAAAAAGGATTCTACTTACTATTTTGTTGGAGGAACCTTCATGTGAGATTCAGCTCTTATGATATGTTTTTAGCATTTTTGAAGAATCGTTTAAGCATTTAAGTTTAATTCAATAATTTGTGAGATCATGCAAACATGCAAAAATGTAGAGAGACATGCAGTATGAAATGCAACCTAAGACCTAGGACCTAGTCACTGATCATGTGTCAGTCATTCTCATCATTGAATTTTTAGGTAACCGGATAAATCAATACAATGCCCACTAGTTATGAAACCATAGACATGAATATCGACTTGTATGCATAGGAATCAATACAACACCCACTGGTTAGGCAACCATGGACATATGAATATTGATTTTATGTTCAGAATGTCAGATTAGATATAAGCACCAAGGCACAAATGCCAGGATGACCTGAATATCATGTCCATTTTGATATAGCAATTTGTATAAGCATCAAAACATAGATGCCATGATGACCAAAATACGCCTTGCATTTCAAACACATCAAACAGTCAAGAGATTATTCTAAATCCCATGTGAATTACCTGTAGTGACCCTTTATCATTCACATCCTTAAGTAAGATCGCATTTTATAATAGGAGAAAGAACTTACTCAAAAAGACAATAGTTAGATCAAACTTCCTTGAATTCTTCGGGTATCAATGGTCGAGGTACACATGGCCATCCAATTCAAGATAGAGGCTCTTACAGTCAGACACCATTTCAATCAAAAATTTCCAAAGTTGTTAGATTTTCACATACAAGCAGAAGACAAAGAAAAGATTATGCCCCCAGTCATCACTCTCTAAATCCTATAAAGGACATCATCGAAGAGCTTGAAACAACATAATATGCAAAAATCTCAATGTGAATCAATAAGCATACAAGGAGATAAAAGCATGTAAAAGCATAGATTATTTTCAGTTTGTGTTTGATGTTTGATTGCGTTGTTGTAGATGCAAAATCCTTTCTAGAGACAAGACTGACTGACTGACTTAGATGAAGCTTCAAAGGACCTTGACTGGATATGACACGTCTCAGATACATTGGAGACCATAGGATATGACATTGATTGCCCCCAAGTTTTAACATTGATAGGATACCAACGCTTGAGCTGATTGGTGTACAGATCGACTTATTGAAAATAGGAATGCAGAAACAAACCGACAGATATGTACAAACTAAAGCAAGACTAAAAGTTGGGAAAGACCAAGATTGCGCTAATAGATGGAGCATTTTGAAACAAGTGGCACCCGTTTGCCAAGTTTTCACCATCTTGGCAGAGATTCTATTTTTTCTACCAAGGTGCCTATTTCTAGGTTTTCACCAAGGCACTTTTTTTTTTTGCATTTTTCATTTTTTTTATTTTTTTGTACTTTTGATATTTTTGATTTTTTTTGTGAATCATCAAGGCATCTATTGCTAGGTTTTCACCAAGATGTTCATTTTTTCAGGACTTTTTCAGATTTTTAACATTTTTTCAAGACATTTCACCATACACTGAATGCCTTAGGCATAGAATTTCTCCAGCTGGAGAACGTTGATTGGTTCTCGGAGCTGTTCTCCTTTAGTCGTTGAGAGTTGATAGGCACCAGAGCCAAAATTAGTAGTGATAAAAAAGGGACCCAGCCAGTTGGGTTCAAACTTTCCCTTGCATTCTCGATGTGATTGATTTTTAGGATTCTCTCTCAAGACTAGATCGCCAACCTGAAATTCTCTGTGTCTAACTTTCTTGTTGTAACCTCTAGACATTCTCTTCTGATATACTCTGAGATGATCATATGTTGCTTGTCTATGCTCATTTAGTAGTTCAAGTTCTTGCAACCTAGACACTCTATAGTCATCATCAGTTACTAGACCATGCATTCTAATTCTTAGTGATGAGATTTCAACTTCAATAGGCAGTACCGCTTTAGACCCATAAACTAAAGCAAAAAGTGTAGCCCTAGTAGGTGTTCTAATACTTGTTCTATATGCCTAGAGAGCTAGATTGATCATGAGATGTCAGTCTCTTCCTATTTTATTAACTATATGGTGCAAGATTTTCAATAGATTCTTGTTAAAAGCCTCTACTTGTCCATTCCCTTGAGGATAGTAGATAGATGACCAATGTTGTGTAATCTTGAATTTGGCACATAAATCATCCAAGTCTTTATTCTTAAATTGTCCACCATTATCTGTGATTATGGAATGAGGGATCCCATATCTGCATATGATATAGTTCAATATGAACATAGATATTTGCTTTCCTATTGCTTGTGTCAAAGAGACTGCTTCTACCCATTTTGTAAAATAATTTGTAGCTGTGATTATATGGGTATGTCCATTAGAAGAATGAGGATGTATAGCTCCTATAAGATCAAAGGCCCATCGGTGAAAAGGCCATTGTGTAGTAAAGGGAATTAAATCTCTCCCTAGAGCATGAATTAAATTGCCATGCACTTGGAACTTTTGATAGTTCTTAGCAAACTTGATAGACTCTTTCTCCATTTCAGGCCAATAGTACCTAGCCCTAATAAGTTTTTGAGCTAGTGTTAAACCGTTCGAGTGAGACCCACAAATACCATCATGGACTTCCTCTAACACACGTTGAGACTCTTCCCATTCTAAACATCTAAGTAGTGTACCATCTAGACCTCATTTGTATAGATCATGACCAATGATGACATATCAGGAGGCATTACGAATAAGGTATCTGTTTTAATGGCATTTGAAGGTATTGGGAATGATTTGGTCTTGGAGATAGGAAAATAGGTTTTTGTATCTGGATGAATCATGACCAACAATAGTGTAGATCATGCGGGTTTTGGGGGAATCATATGTAGGATAAGATAGTGCTTCCACCAGGAACTCGTAGCATAGCTCATGTTCAGGCTACTATAATAGAGTAGATAATGTTGTCATTGCATCGGTAGCCTTATTCTCCGTTCTAGGTATTTTTTCAAATGTGATAGATATGAAATACTTCCTTAGATCATCTATCATTCTCTTGTATGGTATGATCTTTTCATCTTTAGTTTGGTACACATCATTGACTTGATGGATAACAAGTTGTGAGTCTCCATGAATGTGTAATTCTGTTACTCTCCATTCAATTGCTATTTTCATACCATTCAAAAGGGCCTCATATTCTGAAATATTGTTTGTGCAAGGGAACTTTAATCTGAATGCTTTTGGGATTGAGTATCCTTGAGGAGTTATGAAAAATATGCCCTCTCCCAATCCATTCTGTGTATAAGAGCCATCAAAGAATAATTGCCATTCTCTAGAAGAAAGAGTCATTATAGAGGAATCTAGAAATTCCATTTGCATTGGTGTATCATCAATCATAGGTGCATCTTCTAATTGATTAGCAATAATCTATCCTTTGATAGATTTTCTTTCTAATATTCAATGTCAAATTCACTTAAGAGCATGACCAATTTAGCTAATCTACTTGTGAGGGTACCTTTTCTTAGAAGGTACTTGAGTGGATCAATCTTAGCTACCAAATGTGTGGTATGAGATAACATGTAATGTCTCAGTTTATGTGATGCAAAGATCATAGCTAGACAAGATTTCTCAATCATTGAATAGTTCTTCTCATATGAAAACAATGCTCTACTGATATAGTATATAGCTCTTTCCTTTTTGTTCTCATCATGTTGTGCTAGAAATGCCCCCAGTGATGTATCTGTAGCGGAGACATATAAGATCAAAGGCTTCCCTAGAATGGGAGGCATCAAGATAGGAGGATTTGATAGATACTTCTTGATATGATTAAAGTTGTTCTCACATTCTTCATTCCAAGCAAACGTCACACCTTTATGTAATGTCTTTGTAAAAGGTTGTGATATGTCTGCTAACTGTGATATGAATCTTCTGATAGATTGAACTCTTCCTTGCAATGTCCTCATTGGACTGATATTCTTTGGAGGTTGCATTTCCATGATAGCCTTTACTTTAGCTGGATCAACTTCAATGCCCTTCTTTGAGACTATGTATCCTAAGAGCTTTCCAGAAGTGACACCAAAAGCACACTTCTTAGGATTTAGTCTAAGACTAAATTTTTCCATTCTGTCTAGTATCTTGCTCAAGTCATTTAGATGTTCAGCTCTAATCATAGATTTTGCTAAAGTATCATCAACATAATCCTCCATAGTCCTATGCATCATGTCATCAAAAATAGATGTCATGGCTCTTTGATATGTAGCACTAGCATTTTTAAGCCCAACTGGCATGACATTCCAACAGAAGGTGCCCCATGCACATGTGAAAGCAGTTTTCTCTTGATCCTCTGGAGCAGTTTTTATTTGATTATATCCAGAAAAACCATCCATTAAAGAATACATCTCAAAGCCCGTAGTCATGTCCACTATCATATCAATGTTAGGTAATGGAAAATCATCCTTAGGGCATGCTCTATTTACATCTCTAAATTTTGTGCATACTCTGATTGATTTATCATGTTTTGAAATAGGTACAATATTAGAGATCCACCCTGCATAGTCAATAACTCAGATGAATCCAGCTTTCAGGAGCTTCTCTAATTCATCTTTTACCAAGAGTGCAACATGAGGATGCATCTTTCTCAATTTTTGCTTGACAGGTTTGACATTTGGAGCTATAGATAAATGATACATTTTAAGATTAGGATCCAACCCTAGCATATCTGAATATTTCCATGCAAAGTTGATCTTCTTCTCTATTAGGAATGTTGTAAATTTTTGTTTCTCTTCTTCTGATAAAGATTGTGCTACATGAATCAACTGTGGTTCTTCTGTTGTTCCCAAGTTGATGGATTGAGTGGGCTCAATTAGAACTGGAGATCTATCCTTTAAATGACTCGGAAGGACATCAAATATCTCATCCTTAGGTGCCTCAAGGAGGTTTTCACCTTCAGATACATCTTTTATTTTTACTTTTGTAGGTTCTGAGACTGCCACAAAGTGGTTTTCACCCTCAGAACTCCTTTTCTTTTTATTCTTATTCTTATTTTTCTGACTAAGATACTTGATGTCCGACTCCATCATGCTAACGCTTGGTTCACTAATGGAAGTCCTCATAGGCTCAACTACATTGAAGTATCAATCAAGGGCATAGTCATTCGAGAAGGTATAAATACCATGGCTCAGATTTGTGGAAGTTTGATCAAGAAGTTCAGGATGTTGGATAGTCAAGGCAGGGAAAGATTGGGAGATAGTGTTCATAGATATGGATTTGTCATCATTGGTCCTAACCCAATGCTCAATTTCAAAGGTGATATTACAACTTAAGACATTCAATTCATGAATAGGCTCAATGTCATTTTGGGAGTCCAATTCAGCCATAGGTGGATCAAATTTGATAAGTTCATCATTTCATTTTAGACTTACGTTGGGTTTAGGTGCATATTGGTGAATAACATCAACATGTTTCTCTATAATAAGCTCATCTTCTTCTAGAATGGCACCCCATTCATAGTCATTAGATTCTTCATCTATGCCTCTAGTAAATCTAAGAACATGAGTAAAGTCAGGATGAATAGCCCAAGAAGGGTTACCCTCAGATTCGGATTTGAATTCATACTCATGGGAGTCTATCTCAGAATGACTACCACCTTCCTCTTTGTCTATTTGATTGTCTTTGAGATTAGCTGGTTCTTGTGTGGCAACTATCTCTTGATTGATAGTAGGTTCTTGTGTTTCTACTACATTAATTCTTTTGATTGGATCATCTTCAGCTTCAAGAAGGTCTTTGATTTCTTTAGGAAAACACTCATAAGGAACAAGTTCTGAGCTGTCTAAATCACTATCTGATGGTTCAGTTTCTTCCTTCTTAAGAAGGGGTTCGCCTGGTGTGATCTTCTCTATGACATGGGAACAATTACCTTTAAGGTGGAAGGGTTTCTTTTTAAAGCCTAAGCCAACAGTATCTTTGTTTCCCCTACCAGTATGTGAAATAGGTGTTATGAGACCTTCTCCTCTAACTCCTAGAGGTCCTTTACCTAAATTTCCCATCTTAGCTATCAGTTTATCTTCTGGACCATATGCCTTAGAAGGGATTTTGGATACTATAGAATCACTAGTTTGAACAACTTGAGATTCAGGTTCATCTTTGTATAGCCATGCAAGCACAATTTCATCCTCTTCAAACTCTTGCTTGGAGACTTGTTCTGCTACAAAATTCTTTTTATATGCCTCAAGAGGTTTTTTAGATTTTGGTTTGGACTGTTTTAAAGATTGTCCATAAGACTTAGGTGAGATAGGGAGAGATGTCAAAGACAAGACTGGCTCTATAGTGTATTATCCCATACCATTTTCTTTGATATTGACCTCTTTTGTAATGTCTTCCATTTTAGATGTGGATGCTTCTTTAGTTGGCTCAATGGCAGATTCTCTATTATTAGGCACAAGTTTATCTACACTTTCCTTCAATGTATTGCAAGTGGTGGATATGTCTGCTAGAATAGTGACCTCTACTCCTTCATAAGGAAATTTCAAGCATTGATGAAATGTAGAAGGAATAGCCTTCATCTCATGTATCCATGGTCTCCCTAGAAGAATGTTGTAAGCCAAAGGTAGATCAAGAACTTCACATATAGTATCTCTGATAACTCGACCTGCTCTAATAGGTAAGACAATGGTGCCTTTAGAAGATCTTTCTTGTTCATCATAGACTTTTATAGTTATTTTCTTTCTAGGATCAATAGCCAATTCTGAAAATCCCAATTGTGTGACCAAGCTGTAAGAACAAATATTTAGGCCAGCGCCCCCATCTATCAACACACGTTTGACTCTATGGTTCTAGATCAAGACTTCTATATGCAAGGGCTGGTTATGCGGGTGACTCAAGGAGTTATCATCTTCTTTTGAAAAGGATATATACTGTGGAGATGTAAGATGTCCAACCATAGTCTGGAACCTGTCTAAATCAAGGTCATCAGGAACATTGGATCCAAGAAAAGTTTTGTCTAGAATAGCTCTATGAGCGAGAGATATTTGAAGCAACTCAAACATGGAGATTTTTGCATTAGTGTGTTGGACTTGTTGAACAATGCTATAAGATGTGGGCCTCGTATCTTTAGGATTGGAAGATTTTGAAGTAGCCTTATGTTTGGAAGCGGAAAAAAGATTGAAGGGCATCTTAGGGACATTTGATGAATCTGGTATTTGTCCATTCAGATGTGCCTGAGCTTGCGATTGAGTTATTGCATTAGCTGAAGTATGATCTCTGTCTCTTCACACAATTGTGATGACATTGCAATGCTCAGAGAGACAAGGTTCAACCATATTGATAATAGCATTATTTCCAAGGTAAGCATAATTGACCTTTGCCCCCATATTAGGTTGAGAAGATGAAACTTCTTTACCATGTTTCAGAAATGGTTCAGTGAATGTTGTATGATCATTATTGCTCTTATGATTGTCAATCGTGATGTCTCCCTTATCAATCAGATCTTGAATAGTATGTTTCAAGCATAAGCAGTTATTGGTTTTGTGACCTTTACCTCGATGGAAATCACAGAATTCATTCTCTCTCCACCATTTTGGTTTAGGATCAGGATCAGATTGTCAGATCTCAGGCAAAGAGATGACATTATTAGCCAGCAAAGTTCTCATAGCTGATTCCAAAGATTCTCCAAGAGGAGTGATTTTTTGTTTATTATCAGCAGACCAAGATTTGTATTCTGGCTTCTTTTGAGATGATTCAGACACCTTTTTCTCTAAAGCTTTGATGGCTTGGGTGCCAATGGTTAGATTGAAAGCTGGTGCCTTTGATGGGGCATGGATAGTATCAATGACACCATCTGTGACAATGCCTTTATTCTTGTTCCAATTTTTGTTCTTGTCTTTAGAACTGGACCCTGATTCGTACTTGTCCTTTTGAAGTGTGATGTCTCCTTTTTTCACAAGTACCTTTTCAATTTTGATCGCATTGTCTACCATTTTATCAAAAGATGTATGATCTTGCATTTGTAAGGGGTAGTTGATCTCTAGGACAAGATTATTGATGAAGATTTCCAATTTCTCAGTTTCTAGAATAGGCCTAGCATATAGAGAGAATTTCTTCCTCCATCTCTTGAGAAATGTTAGGAATGGTTCACCTAGATATTGTTTGAGATTGCAGATATCGATCATGGTGACTGGATGTTGAATGTTGTAGGAGTATTGCTGATAGAATAGCTTGATCAACTCCTCAAAATTTTTGATAGAAGAAGGCAATCTAGAGAACCAATGAATGGTTGCTCCCCCCAGAGATCAAGGAAAGAGATGCATCAGATAAGTTGGTTCATGCATGAACTCCATAGATTGTGTACAGAATTCTCTGACATGATCTTGGGGATCAAAGTGTCCATCATACTTATCATACTTAGGCATCTCCACTCCTTTCGAGAATGGTGGCATGTAAAAGTCTTTGTCAAATGGAAAAGGACATAGGGCCTCCATGGAGAACTCCTTGGGTTCCTTTTCTTTCTCAAGGTTATTAAGTTTGACTTGCATGGCATGCATCTGTTTCATCATAGCTGTGAGTGGAGTTTCTTCCTCATGTGTAATGATATCTTCAACATTAAAGTTGGGAGGAAGTTTAGCTCCTTGATGAGCTAATTGTAAAAAGTATGCCTCTCTGTCTTCTTTCAAGAAATGCTTCATCATTCTTTTGAAATTATCATCATTTTGATATTGAGCAATTTCTTCAGGTGTGGGTTCCTAATCTGCACCATGTTGAGATTGAGCTCTTTGAGAGCCAAATTTTTTCCCAACTTGAGACATGGTAGGAGTTCTCCCTGGGATAGATTGATGAGGAGTTTGTTGATTACCTCTGTGAGTTGATGAAGGAGGAATGTAACCAGTATTCAATCGCAAATTGCCAAGACCGTCATCTTCGTAAAGACCAGAATTATAGAGTTGCTCAAGAGTTGGAGCCTGGAGAGTATTCAAAGGTAAGGTATGGGATATTTCTCTAGATTTCTTGTGAGAGGAAGCTCTAGTTTCCACCATTAACCTTGGGTGAAGAAAAAGAATATGATGAAGACAATTGAAGAAAAATTTGATTCAAGAAGATCAACTAATGCAACCTTGTCAAGGTTTGATTGATTGAAGCTTAGATTAGACGTAAATGGAGACTGTGCCCTGGATGTATGGGTAGATTCCCAAAAGATAGCAAACATGAGTTCACAACACTTAGCCATTTTGAAGATAGATTGAAGATTGATAGTTATGACAAGGTTTTGACACAAGATGATAAAGACTCAAATCGATTAAATAGAAGGATAAACCGGATTCAAAAGGCCACTTTAGGAAAATGATTAGATTCTCAGTAACTACTGCTCTATTCCTGACATAGTGATTTGTTTGACAAATTCTAGAAAATGGCTGGAAAAGTTGGGTCTCTGACAGTTCTGACAAGTTTCTGACAACTTTTCAAAATTTCTCAAATGACTTTCTACAGGCTCATACGACAGTGGATATAGCATGAAACGACAATTGAAAAACTCATACAACTATTGCAAAACTCGCACAACAGTTGATAGCAAGGTTTTTGACTCTTTGGAATTGACTGGCAACAAAACTCGTACGAAAATATACCTAATACCATACGATAATCTGGGGGTTCTGAAACGACAATAGCCAAAAGTTGTACAACTTTCTGACTTTACAAAATGACTGTTGACTCCAGAAAGGTGTTTGACATCAGATTTTGCAATTTTTTAGATTTTTAGTTTCAGATTGTTCACAAAATTGTCTGTCTGGATTTGAAGATTGTAGTGGATTAATTCATTCTTAGTAACCAGATAGATAAACAAGCACGCAAAACAGCAAGCAAGTGATTCCAAGCACGTCTAAAAATAATGAGAAGGGGACAAAGCAACCCTAAACACGAACAATCAAGTGACTAAATTGTGCTAATCCCTAGGAGTGCTAACAGTGTATGTTCCAAAAAACTTTGCAATAATGCATATATTCCTAGAAAAACGAAAATTTGGCCTCACTAGGGTTTTTAGTAATGGTCTGACTCTGCAACTTTTGTGATCTCAAGAGGGCGAACTCCAATCCAGGTGCACCGGGGTTTTGACACAGTCCAAGAATTTAATCAATCAGGAGCTGCTAGGGAGATCTGACAGCCCAACAAGAGACCACACCTGTAGAGATTTCTTCCACAAGGACATTTATATAGTGGTTGTCACTACCACGGCGAAAATGGCTATTACTGCTTGAGGTTCCATCAACGTGGTTGACCCAATTAAGGGAATGTCCACTATGGTTAACCCTCTCTAAAGGTGACTCACAAAATATACCACATGGAGACTGGTTCCAAATTCAAGGATTTGAGTTTTTGGTACTACCCAAAAAGGGAGTAGAGCATAATCCTCTAGCCTTTTCACTTTTAACCCAAACAAAGCAAACAGATTAATCTGACACGCTAAGACCAATTTTATCTCACAAAGATCTATGATGTCAACCACTCATGATCTATCAACCTCTCCGGAGAGAGAATGTATCAATCAGAAGCTGAAGACGCACAAATCTAGTAGAACGTGAGACTCTCTCAGTAACCTCCCTACCTACAAGGATTTCTTCATTGAGAAGAGTTTTGCTGGAAACCCACTCTCTCAAGAACCATGAATAGTGTTCATAGGGCCTATTTACTATGTGTAACAAAGATGCTGAAAAGCAAATCTATGTTCATTTTTAATAGCCCAAAATGAAATCCATGATATGAAAGCAATAAAGGTCACACAAGCTTGACACGCAAGAGTTTTTTTTAATCCAAATCGAAATGTTATCAGCTGAAAAGATTACCTAAATTCCTCGCAATGCGCTTAGTAGATTCTTACTTGTTTTTAGCAATTCTCACACTTTTTCCCAATCAAAACCAGCAGAAATCAATCAAAAATAGCAAATTTCAATCGTTAATGTTAGTTGTTAGTGTAAATCAGAAAAATAAATTTGGAAAACTGCCCAAAAAAGTGAAACGACAATTGAAACCTGGCACTAAAACTCGTACGATAGTGGGTCACCTCCCAGACAACAATCCAGAAACTCGTACGACACTAGGTACCAGATCATATGACAATCGAGATTCCAAATGATTATGTGTTTCTAATGGTACAATCCTTGATCAAATAAACTGTAGTACAATAGTGGGTATCCTCTAATACGAGTTTTTGACAAAACTCATTAAAAAATTGTAAGGACAAAAATTAAAAATCACAGCTTGGAATAGAAAATGGAAAGAAGATGATATAAATTGATAGAAATGGAATGGAAACCCGTTTCAGGGCCCCACAGTGGGTGCCAAAAATGTGTGTGTGAATTTTGTACCTAGCTATAGACACAACACTTCAGTAAAACATTAGAAGTTAGCTGAAATCGAAATCGTCCAGTGAAATGAAAACTAATCTAACCAGGTGATTTACTATCTTCTAGTAGATGCGAGTATGTATTCTCAGATTGGACCGAGATCAGTGTCCTTGACGACACCTAAATGAAGGATATGAATGCAAAGTCTAGATATGAATTAGATGCAAATTAATCTATTTTTTTGGATTTTAGATGCAATAAGATGAAAAATGATATGAAATTTAATCTATATGAAAAACTGATATGGAATGCAATTAATCTAACAATGATATGATAAATGATATGAAACTAAAACAAGATTGATCTCACAAAAATGGTTGATTCGCAAAGAAGCCTCGATTCTTCAGATACCAATTTGCCAACATAAGTTTGCAAAATTATGAGAGATGAGATTGAAGAGCTAAGCCTTGGTTTTATAGAAATCTAGGGCTTTGGAGGTGCATGGGAAAAGCCATAAATCACTCGGTTGATTTTTGAGTCAACAAGGAATTAAAGATAGTTAACTCACAAAAAATCATGCAAAAATAGCTTTTTGATTTAAATCATAAGTTGAGATCAGCTTTTAACTCAAAAGAGAGTTGAGTTTATTTTTAAAATAACTTGAATTGATTTTCTGATTTAGAGTTTTAACTGCTTTTTGGATGTGCATAATTAATCATGAATTATTTAAATAAATAAAGTGATTTATCCTCAACTTAACTAATTTTAAAATAAAACAATTGATTTATGGGTTGATCAATTATTAAATCAAACTTTTATTCCAAAATAATATCATTAAATATGATAGCTTTCTTTAATTAATTAAATAAGAATTTAATCAATTAATGATAGGAATTTTGATTTATTGTCAAATTTAAATAATAATAATTAGGAATAAATATATTTAAATTCAATTAAATAATTAAGTGGCAATATTAAATCTAATTAATTAAATATTTAGAATATTCAATTAATCAAACTTTAGGATAAATAAGATTTATCGCCAAATAATCATTAAATTAAAGATAATTATTGATAAATAGGAATATTACTAGGAATATTCCCCGATGCAGAATTTGAGATAATCAATTAGGATTTGATGATGTGTAGATGTGCCTTAGGTTAGGACTTTGATGTGGATTTCATTCGATATGTCGATGTAGGAGGTTAATGAACCTATAGCCCATTTTTGGGGTATTACACTTACTGAGTTCATTAGCTATTATGCCCCTTGTTATTAGTTGTATGTGTAGCCCTATGGTCAGCCTCACTCTTCTGTCATTCCTCAAGCCTCCTATCCTCCTCATGTTTCCTTTAAGCCTCTAACCACTGATCCTCTTCCCTCTTCCTTTGTTCCTCATTATGTGGTTTATCATTTTGCATACCCCTCAAATTATTCTAAAGATTATCCATATACCTTGCAACTGTAAGAGTGTTCCATGTTGAGTCAAGAGGGATAATATTTGATCTAGCCTCTTGTTTGGCTCATCATCTAGACCAAATGTACTAGATCCATCCTTGTAACTATTTCTGGTTTTCATGGTGTAAGTTTAGGTCCTGCTCCCAATAAAATGTGCAACTTTAGCAAACAAGTAGACCTAGCCCTAAAGTTAAACACAGCTCTGATACCACGTGTAAATATTTCACTTCTCATAATGCATGCAACATTAGCAAAAAAAGGATATAAACTCAAAAATTCGAACATATGAGTCAAGAGTCGAATCATCAAATTAACTAGTCAAATAAATCTTACATTTCATACATAAGTAAAATACATGAATGTGACTAACTTGTCGAATAGGAGAAGTGGTATACATGAATCCAAAAAAGGAAATGGTGATGACCATACTATCAATCACACTATTAATTTCATATAAACATAAATGATTAAGATCAAATACATCAAGAGGTGCAAACCCACTCAACGAGCATCAAGTATATCATGATAATGCATCAATACATGAATCAGTTACATCAAGAACTGATAAGCAATGTTGACCTACTCATCAAACATCAAGTAAAACATACATCAATGAGTACATCAATATACAAGAGCATGAAGGTCAATCAAATACATGATACAAATGTGCCATCGAACAATAGTCCTTCTACAATCTTTGTCTCATAAGCCATCAAACATCTGTACATTTGCTATCTTGAGATGGGAGTGTGGCTCAAGTGCATTTTATGCCCAACCACGGAGTGGTTAGCTCCCCTGAGGCTCAACCTGACATGAAGAGTGTGCAGACCCTGCCCAAGAATCCTAGAGCAACTCAAAATTGGTAGATCAAATGGATCTGGTGCAGCTATGAAAATAACTACAATGCACATATACCTATGTATAACTAATCACAAATATGATAGGAGGATAGGAAATAACTAGCATATTAATGAATATATATGTGTATAAAATTTATCCAAAGCATTTAAATACCAGAATTCTACTACCAGGTTGAAAGCAAAAGAAATTTATTTTCTACCCTCCCCTAATTGTCCACATTCAGTGTTGTCACTAAGGATTGCACCCAATTTGCTAAGTGTTGTACCTAGCAATCCTATGAAACATGGGACTATTCTGAGCCTATGGGTAACCTATCCAAGAATAGACATCTGGATTAAGGGTCGACTTCCCTATGGATCACTTGAAACTTATCTAAACTTTTAGGAGGAAAGGGAGAGAGTACATAAACCAACAACTATATTTGAATGAAACAAAGGTGATCCACCGAACTTTAAAGAAGATCCACAACTAAAAGATAAGTTTACTCCAACAGCAAAAAAAAATCTAACTCACAACTCAATCCCACTTTCTCAACTCTTAGTGAAACAAGGTACTTAGAATGCAGAAAATGAAGAAAACTTCACAAATATGATATTCTTGATTGCACACAAATAACACTACCGAATTAAGATAAATCCCTGAACACCAACTTGAATTCAATATGCAGATTAAAGATATACAAACATCACAATAATCCAGCATATGACTTCAAAAGCAAACCCAGAATTATAGGAGAACAAGAAGGATCAATTTTATTGCTGAAAAGAAACAAGTACAATTGTGTCTCTCAGAGCTACAACACTCATATCAGAGAGAAAGAATGAAGAGCTAAACTCAATCACCAAAAGTGAGAGGTATATGAACTGAAAACTAGGAATCTGCATTCAAACTCCACTACCTCCTAAGAATAGAAAATCCATAATGGATCCATGAGGCTGCATCACAATTTGAATGCCAGATTCTTGGATTCCTAGGGGCGAGGAAAGTGGGACCTAAAAATGGATAGTCAAACAAAGACCACTCTATCCACCAAGTCATGTCTATAACTTATAATATGACAATGGTTTATAAAAACACCACTTTTTGATATCTTACAATAAGGAATGAACCATGACTTAACAATAAAAACCTATCCCACTATGACAAAAAGTGGATCTAATATAGTTTTAAATGATTTCAACCCAAAAAATGGGGAAAAGCATTTTAAAAACAATTACATTTCTAAAGAATCCACCTATGCCTAAGAAATGGATTAAAAACCCTAAGTCAAACAAAAGGCTCTCAACCCAATTAAGGGGAAAGCACATTTGATGACCCATGCTAATAAAAATAAACTCATCCATACATAGCATAACCATAGGATAAAAATCCCACTCAATAATCATCAAAAACCACCATGCTTAAGAAACATAGCAAAAAGATGATAATGAATCTCGACCCTAAAAGGGGAGAAGGAAGGAAACTTAATGATCATTTTATCAAAACCCCAATGCCGCTGACACTGTGGATCTTTCCCCTCGACAACTGGCAGCCTTCCATCTTCACTGGTAGTCCCTGAGCTCGAATTGGAAACACTGACCTTTGGATTCGTGGCACCATGATGTTAGGTTAGCACTACTCTAAACATTCATCCTTTCATTTCATGCTTGATTTGAGGGCACTGTGAATGAACTCTGCATTTGAAGGCCGAAGGCCATGCCCTGTGATGAAAGCTAGGGCATCATGTTTTATTTCTCTATTATTTCCTTGAAGGCATTTGTGATCTTGCTCATAATCATGCCTCCTTGTATTTACTGTTGCATTGAAGGCATAGTTTCTGATATGCTAGGGCATAGTTTTTATGCAACTGGCATCATTCTTGTGAATAGATTGTATTTTGGGAAGCATTGTAACCCTAGGGCATGACTTGTGTGCTCTCTGCATTTCTTTATATTTTGTTTTCTTTCACATTTGATTTGGAACAGTGGTGGCATTTCATTTATTGTCCCTTTGCATCCTCAAGGGCATGCTAATGGCACTGTTCACGAACTCTCTGCATTTGAAGTATTTGTTGTGGCATACTAATTCATCTTGTTTGTTCTTTTACATCTGAAGACCCATGGATAAACTAGGGCATTATGGTCTCTGCTTCATTGTTTCATTTGTATACACAACCTATTTGTAGCTAGGGCATTCTTGTATGATCTCCCTTAATGCCGACTAGGGCATGATATCAATGGCATTGTATAGTGAACTTCTCTGCATTTGATCCTCGGGGACTTGCTAGGTATGAGACTTAGGGCACTGCTGTGATTGGTAATACTCTTCCACAATTTGTGCTCATGGAAATCTTGATGGCATCTTCCTTTTGTCAGTGCATTGTATTTGTGAGCCTCTATTGTTTTCTGCTGGTTATCTGTACTTGGGGCCCATGAGTGCTTATCGTTGAAGTTATTTGATGAACACTTTGCTTGCTGTTATTATTGGCATTGTATCCTTTGCCTATTTTTTATGCTACTGTATATGGTCACTACCTCAAAACTTAATGGCCCATGAGCACATGATGCCTATGCATTTTCAAACCACTATGGGCTAGCAATGTATATCGAATGCCTTGTTTTGTCAATGGCACCATGAACTTAGGCCTCGATTGTATCCCTGCATACCAAGCCCCATTGTTTCACTGTAGCATTCCATTCTTTGAGATAATGCATGGTTTGAACATGAACGTTGCTATAGATGTCATTGATCACTATCATTAGCATTGTTGGAGTTCATGCATTATGCTATGCTTGTTAATGCTCATATGCCAGTTTGGTGGCATTGTTCATTTGAGAAACTGTGAACCATTACATTGTTGTTGACCTGCCAAGTGTCCCTTTGGAAAACCCATGGAATTGGATGCTTAGCTGCTATCTTCACTGTGACTTGTCTCGTGAGCTTGATTTGTAGCCGGTTCATTACATATGGATGAGGGCACTGTTGTATTTGACATCACTGCATGCTTGTGTTCTATTAAGGTATTCAGTGTTCTCTAAAATTTTGACTTCATGGCGATGCTTTGTTTTGAAGCCACCTAGCATTCTTGATCCACTGTATCCTTGCATCATGTATGAAATAAAAAAAAGGACACCATATTTTGAAAAGCATGTGTGCATCTTTGTTGTTTTTGGGACAAACCAGTGACCTATGGCATTGTACTATTATTTTGAATATGTTTTTTGTCATAGTATCATTGACATGTATTGATGCTCATGACCAGTTATATTTGTTATGTTCATCTTACAGCATATACCCTAGATGCTCACTGTTTTGAACCCTTGCTACCACCATTTTGATGTATGCTTTGTATGATGTTGATTATTGTCTTGAAAACATGTACCACTGATATCCAGGATAATGATGACTCATGATCCTATATACCTCATATCGAGATCCTCCTTCACTAATTTGCACAGAAAATGTACCCTTTAGAAAATATATCAGAGAAACCATTAATTCATTAGTCACTTGCCCATTTTCTGTTGCATGAATACCTGTGGTGGTGCCATCTCTATTGTATGCTTGCATATTTGAATGTATTTCATGCCATAGCAATGATGATACTATGCAGATTGTATATCTTCTGTATAAAAAAAAAAGGCCCTTTGTATTTGATATGATGTGTTATCATGTATCAAGTGTCTATCATTTGGGATACTATGACATGTTGGGTCCTTTTATTGAAGTGCCACTATGTTTCCATTGTTCCACATGATGACATGCTACCTCTTATTCTCTATTTTTTGCACCTCATGCTTTCTTTGCTTCCATGATCTGTTCTCATGACCCTTAAGTGTCCTTACTGATGCTGCATCATCTAGATGTACTTTTCTTTTGTACGATGTGTGCTCTTGGCCCTTGATGCGATCACTTGATAGGAAACTTGGATTTTCCCTATCATGATCTACATCAAGGGCCCAGGTCATTCATTGAACTTATTGTTGGATCAGCTCTTCCTGTTCTGCACATGAAACAAACACGTTAGTGAAAACATGGTGCCTCTTTTATTCTTTTGAGCCTTATGCACATGCCCTAAGCACAACCTTTGTTAGAGGTGCACGGTTGAGTGTACATATGCATTCTGTAGATATTGTGATACCAGCCATTGCATAGATCCATTGGATCTTACCCATCTCTTCTTCTCTTTTTGCAGGTTCTGGATCTTAGGAGCTCTCTGGACAGGACTGGATCTGGACTTCAATACCAAGCAATGTCTGGTACCCCAGTATTTAATAATTTCCTTTATGTAGATGTATACTCATTTGTTCAATTCTGGTAATGGCTATGCTCACGACCTGTGTGAGCTCAGATAGATGCTTCTCCTTTTAGTTCTTTCCCTTTTGTACAGTATACATGCATGCATGTGTAGCTTTTAGATGCAGTTCATTTCCTTTAACTTTCATGTACTTTGCAATGAAATGAACACAAACTTTAAAGAAGATCACCTAATAATACAAACTAGGGTATTGTAGCATCATCTAGTAATTAGGTCCCCAATAATGAGTAAAATATGACAATATTCTAGCAACCTATTTGGAGTGCTTGCCTGCTAAGCATCCTAATCAGCTGCCTTAAAAATCCATTGGGTATAGAGTCATATAAGCTTCAAACTGAACCTAGCTCTTCTGAACAATCAACCCTTCTTTAACAAAACTACTAACTGCTAGAGATAACTTCTCTTGCTTATTACTACTCACACCAAACTAAAAAATAGACTGAAAGCAACTGAAAACCAGACTGAAAGCAACTAAAAACTGAAAACAACTTGTGCCAGGCACTTAGGGAACATAGAAAATTGGAAACTTCTAACTTACTAGTTTACAGGGTAGAAATAAACCTCAGAAACAAGCGTTGAGGTGGATTCCATTCACTGGAATGGGAAGCTCCTCTCCATCCATACTAGCCATCTGAAAATCATTATGAGCTTTGCATCCAATCACCGTGAAAGGCCCACTCCATATGGCATCAAATTTAGTATGCCTCCCTAGTTTGTATTTTGCTTCATCCCACTTGAGGACGAGATCTCCCTCTTTGAAAATCCTAGGTGTGGCTTTCTTATCAAAGCTTTTCTTCATCTGAGCATGATGATCCTTTAGGTTGTCCAGTGCTAGCTTTCTTGTTTCTTTGAGCTCAACTAGCTCAGCAAGCCTGACTTGCATAGCATCTTCCTCCATAAGATTGATTTCCTTGATTAAACTCAAAGTAGGTAACTCAGCAGACAAAGGAATCCTAGCTTCTTTCCCATATACAAGATTATAAGGTGAGTTACTGTAGACCTCCTAGGCATTATTCTGTCTACCCATAAGGCCAATTTCAACTTGATGTGCCAATCCCTCTGGTTTCCTTCTATAGTAATTTTGATGATTCTCAACAAGTTCTTATTTGTTGATTCTGCCTGACCATTACCCTGAGGGTAATAGTTAGAAGAGGTACTCAGAAAGATATTGTACTTGAGTGCCCATTCTGAAATTTTAGTCCCCAAGAATGCCATGGCCTTATCTGAAATGATGGAATCAGGAGTACCAAATCTAGACACAATGTCTTGATAAAAGTTTAGGACAGAGGTCTCATTTGCTTCCTTCAGTGCTACAGCCTCTGTCCACTTGGTAAAATAGTTTGTAGCAACCAGTATCCACTTGTGCCCTGCACTGGATGGGGGGTTGATAGGTCCAATAAAATCCAATCCCCATTTTGAGAAAGGTTGCTCTACCTTGATGGGATGAAGAGGGAGGGCTGCTAACTTTTGTTTTCCAGCAAACAAAGCACAGTTCTTGCATTTCCTTACCCAATCAAATGCATCTTTGTATAAGCTAGGCCAATAGTACCCAACTCTCATCACTTTTAGAGTAGTGGTTCTAGCTGCAAAGTGTCCTCCAGAACCTCCATCATGAAACTCCTCCAATATTTTATCCACTTGGTTAGTTTCAACACATCTCAACAGGACACCACTATGGTCTTTTCTATACAAAACGTCATCAAAAATGACAAATGGAATAGCTTGGTATCTAAAGTACCTTCTTTTACTTCTCTCAAGGCCCTAAGGACATTGACCAACTGAGAGATAATGTCTCATCTCTGATGTCCAGCTTGTGCTCTACTCTGCATTCTAGTTCATCAGGACAACCTCCTCCTTGTGCTGGTTAAGGTCTTCTATTCCTTCATTAAGCTATTCACACAGCCCTTTTCCTCTGATCAGCTTGGTCACCTTAATCTGAATGTCATAATCCATGACTTTAGTGACCCAACTAGCTCGCTTATGGCTCAAGTCTTTTTTTAGCAAGAAATCCCTTATACAAGGGTGGGAAACCATCAGGTGTACTGTGTTATTTGATAACAAGTGCCTAAAATTTTTCAAACTCCTCACAATTGCTAGGACATGCTTTTCTACATGAGTATAATTAAGTTCATAACCATCTAGACCCTGACTGTAAAAAGCTACTGGTTGTTCTTGCTTCTCATCATTTTGTTGAACTAACATAGCGGAGATACTATCAGTGTCCCTAAAAGCATATAGGATAAAATCTTTAGAAAATTTAGGGTTTACCAGAGTAGGAGCAGAGGCAATTGCTTCCTTAATTTCTTCAAAACACCTTTTCCCTTCATTTGTCCAATGAAAGGTTGATTTCTTCTTCAGCATCTGAGTCATAGGCTTAAGTAGTGTTGCAACATTTGGAATGTACCTTCTCAAGAAGTTGATTCTTCCAAGGAAACTCTGTAGTCCCTTCTTGTGAGCTGGCAAGGGTAGTGTCATGATGGCCTTTATCCTCTCAGGATCAATAGTTTTCCCTTGTTTAGAAACAATGTGCCCCAGTAATCTACCTTCATGGATATAAAAAATGCATTTCTTAGGATTCAATGAAACTCCAAACTCTCTGCACCTTTCAAAGATCTATCTTAGATGAACCAGGTGATCATTTGTGTCTTTTGAAAAGATAGTTATATCATCCAAGTAGACTAGAACAAACTTGTTCATTAAGAGAGCAAATGCCATCTCCATGGCTTTCTGAAATGTAGCACCAATGTTAAATAGCCCAAAAGGCATCTTTCTGTATGCCATGGTGCCCCATTTGGTGGTGAATGTTGTTTTATATTGATCTTCCTCTTTAACTAGGACCTAGTTATAACCAGAAAAGCCATCTAACAGAGAAAATCTGTCAAACCTTGAGACATACTATAGAATTTGTTCCATGGATGGCAATGGGTGATGATCTTTGAGTGAGGCTCTATTAAGATCTCTGAAATCCACACATAACCAGATTTCACCATTATTCTTCCTAACTGGTACTAGATTGGAAACCCAAGAGGTGTGTTAAATGGAGAAAATAATATTGGCCTCAATCATTTTCCTCAATTTTGTTTTCATCAGGACCTCTAACTTAGGATTGATAGGTCTCTATTTTTGTCTCACTGGTTTGGCATGGGGTTCTAGCTCAATGGTGTGTTGGGCTAAGTGAGGATCAAATCCTTTCAAATCATAGTATTCCCATGCAAAAATATCACTAAACTCTTGAGACAATGAAACAAAGGCTTGTTTTTCTAGTTGTGTGCATACCTTTCCAAGCTTAAGGGATTTTTCCTTGAGAACTTCCATAGACTGGTAGTGCTCTTCTTTTACTGTCATACTAGCCTTGTCTCCTCTGAACTGATCATCAGAGTTGAATATGGACTCAAGTGTGACCAGTCCCATAGGCAACTTATTACTTTTTAACTATAGCATCTAGTCACTATACTAGTGAGCATGTTTGTTTTGGTTAACTCTAGAGAATTCAGCCTCTTCTATCAAAAAGTTAAAAATTTGTTCATCATTTTCAAAGACTTTCCAATTCACCTGATTGTCTGGTATGGATGGTCTTACCAGAACCTTTACATGTTGCGAGTTGAGACTTGTGATCTCTTTTGGAATATCATACTCTTCTCCCATGGCAACCAGCTTGTCTACTTGCTTGTTCTGATTTCTTGGGACAGCAACCAGATTAAAGGCATAAAAATATTCTATTAAGTCCCAAACTCTATGCTTATACATCTTAAGCATATCATTCTTTATGAGATTAGTGCCATGAATTTTATTGACCACTAATTCACTATCACCTATAACTTCTAGGCATTTGATTCTTCTTTGTCTAGCCCATTCTAAACCATGAATCAAAGCATCATACTCTATTGTATTATTAGTATAGCTGAAAGAAAAATGAACTATAGAGTAATACCTTTTCCCTTCTGGATAAATTAGGATAGCTCCTCCCAAACCAACTTTTCTTCTGGCACCATCAAAAAAAAATTGCCACAACTCATCACTCTAAATTCTAGAATGTTTGTCTTCCTTCTTCATCAAATCTAGAATCATAGCACCTTCTTCATGAATGATATACATTCCAATACCAAAAATCTCCATGTTTCTTAAAGGGTTATAATCCTCCAAATCTCTCTCAGCCCACTCATCTAAGACAATATCAGGAATCTTTCCAACAGTGGTTTCAGGTTCAGAATCACTTGGGTCTTGTTCATGAAACATTAGATTGGCGTTTATAGGGCTTGGGGTATAAGGTTCGACATGATTTTTTGAAAAAGCTTCAAACTTGATTCTAACTCTAGTCCCGTATCTGGTTCTGAAATATAGATGAGACCAGTCAACTGAAAGATATCCCCCCAACCTAGCAATGAACTCTCTGCTTAGACAAATAGCAAAATGAGGAGGTAGATCTATGACATAGACATCTTGTGGAATGGAAAAATTGGGGCATTCATGCAAAGTGAGGCTCAGGTCTTTTATGACTCCCAAGGTGCTAACTAATGACCCATCCAACTAAACAACAGGCCTGTCTATTGGCTCATAAGACAATCCTAGGAGGTCTGCTAACTACTTAGAAATTACAAAACTACTAGCTCCTGAGGCTATCATACAATTATGAACCAAGAAGTCTCCAACAATAAGAGTTACATAGAAAGGAGGAGGTTTAACCTATGGGGCAACAGTGGGCTGCAAGCTGGTCTCCTCCTTTTGCTGCTCCTTTTGAGGTGTTTCAGCCACTAGGACCCTAGGTTGCTCTGAAACACCTTCTTGATTTGATGAAATCTTAACCAACTCGCTAAGTATTAGCTCCTTTTGACTAGGGATCGCCAGGGTGTCCATTAAAGGCACATTGATAAAGGTCTTCTTCATTTGCTCCACAATATTAAAAGACCCCAAACTCACTTTAGGTTGCCCCTTTTGTGCAGCAGCCTTGGTTTGTGCAGATACCAACTGTGTTGCTTCCTTGACCGGTTCTTTGGCTTCTTTTGACTGGTTTAGGACTAGAACTTGAACTGCTTTGGGTTGTGAATTCACAATAGGAGCTTGCTGACTGGTAGAAGCCACTTGTTCAATCTCCAAAGCCTTCTTCTTAGACCTTGTGTTGGCCGAAACTGGGATGAAATTTGGGTTATCATTCGGTAAAAAATTCACCCCACAAAATTCTTCCTTTTGAAAATTCACCAGTGCCACCTCATGTGTATGTAACTCATTTGGGGTAACAACTGGACCTTGCTGAATCTTTGGCTCTTGAACCATCTCCTGCGGCATCATCACATTGTTCTGCACCATGAGGGCCTGGGCATAGCCATTAGGACACATTCCTTGGATGTGTTGCTGATTGCATGGGCAGCCCCATTGGTATTCTTGTGCCATATTATTCTAAGCTACAGGAACCAGCTCTCTAGAAGCACTAGGAGTATTAGGATTATAAGGCTGGCTGGCTTTTTTATTATAATTTCTTGCTTGGCCTTGCTGGCCTTGTTGGTATTGGGGCCTGTTCTGCTAGTAATGATTTTGATAGGGCTATTGATAAGGCTGTTGATAGGGTTGCTGGTAAGGTTGGGACTGTTGTTTCTTTAGACTAACCAGCTCATTAGTAACTATTTGCAAAGCCTTTTTGATCTCATTCAGCTCTTGGGACTAATTCACAACTGGGCTAGCAACCTATTGAGGAGGGGCTGGGAGAGGTGGAATAGATGCCAAGATTGGAATTGCTTCAAGAATAGGATGAAGCTCGGGGAAAATAGGCATTGGAGGCCTTGGGGCTATCTTTCCAGCTTGGATTAAGCTATTTTCATCTCTTATGGCAAGATCATATGCTACTGGTAAATTAGTCCCTCCCATGGATTGGATCATAATAGAGTTATCACTGTTAAGGGCTCTTAGATAGTATAGAAAAGCATGTTGGCTTGAAGGTCTAACCATGGCTGGTATTCTATTCCATGTCCTTTGAAATCTGAAGTTAAAATCCATCATGTATTCTTGAGGTGCTCTTTTAATAGTAGTCAAATGCTCAACTAATGAGAGGTGATCTCATTTATCCTCGAATTGGTTGGTCAAGGCTTGACCCAACTCATCCCAATCAGCTATGGAACCAACTGCTAAGCCTCTAAACCATTGCAATGCTTTGCCTTTGAGGGAAGCTACCAACAACCTCATAGCTACATTATCCTAGGTTATATTATGCAGGGCACAAAGGGATGCTACATCTCTTATATGCTTAATAGTTGAAGTCTGATCCTCTCCTGTAAAAGTAGGCAAACTTTTAAGGGCTAATATAGGTATGTCATTATGCTGCTACAAATTCAAGGAGCTTCCTTGATCAAAGGCTACAAAATGAAGTTGTCTGGCCATTGGAGGATTAAGGGGAGCTTGATTTGTTGGTGCTACTTGCACTGGTTGGATTTGGGGATTGGTTGCAGGAAAGCAAACAGGACTAGGAGTCGAACTAAGAGTAGGATTTGAAAATTTTGATGCAATATTTTGGGCTACTTTAGACCTCTTTTTGACAAATGGTAGCTCCATATACACAAAAGGATTCTTACTTTGCCTGGTTGGGATTCCACTCACAAGCTTATATACTCATCTGCATAAAACACCATTAGAGTCACCAAGTATGATTTCAAAACATTGTTACTGCTCATACCACACAATAACTTGCATAAAACTTCTAGAAATCTGACTCACTGAGACTTCTGTCCCACCAGGCGTGCCAAAAACTATTGTCACTAAGGATTGCACCCAATTTTCTAAGTATTGTACCCAGCAATCCTGTGAAACATGGGACTATTCTCAGGCTATGGGTAACCTATCCAAGAATAGACATCTGGATTAAGGTCCGGCTTCCCTATGGATCACTTGAAACTTATCTAAACTTTTAGGAGGAAAGGGAGGGAGTACATAAACCAACAAGTGTATTTGAATAAAACAAAGGTGATCCACCGAACTTTAAAGAAGATCCACAACTGAAAGATAAGTTTACTCCAACAGCAAAACAAATCTAACTCACAACTCAATCCCACATTCTCAACTCTTAGTGAAACAAAGTACTTAGAATGCAGAAAATGAAGAAAACTTCACAAATCTGATATTCTTGATTGCACACAAATCACACTACTGAATTAAGATAAATCCCTGAACACCAACTTGAATTCAATATGCAGATTAAGGATATAGAAACATCATAATAATCCAGCATATGACTTCAAAAGCAAACCCAAAATTATAGGAGAATAAGAAGGATCAATTTTATTGCTGAAAACAACCAAGTACAATTGTGTCTCTCGGAACTACAACACTCATATCAAAGAGAAAGAATGAAGAGCTAACCTCAATCACCAAAAGTGAGAGGTATATGAATTGAAAAATAAGAATCTGCATTCAAACTCCACTACCTCCTAAGAATAGAAAATCCATAATGGACCTATGAGGCTGCATCATAATTTGAATGCCAGATTCCCGGATTCCTAGGGGCGAGGAAAGTGGGACCTAAAAATGGATAGTCAAACAAAGACCGCTCTATCCACCAAGTCATGTCTATAACTGATAATCTGACAATGGTTTATAAAAACACCACTTGTCGATATCTTACAATAAGGAATGAACCATGACTTAACACTAAAAACCTATCCCACTATGACAAAAAGTGGATCTAATATAGTTTTAAATGATTTCAACCCAAAAAATGGGGAAAAGCATTTAAAAAACAATTACATTTCTAAAGAATCCACCTATGCCTAAGAAATGGATTAAAAACCCTAAGTCAAACAAAAGGCTCTCAACCCAATTAAGGGGAAAGCACATTTGATGACTAATGCTAATTAAAATAAACTCATCAATACATAGCATAACCATAGGATAAAAATCCCACTCAATAATCATCAAAAACCACCATGCTTAAGAAACATAGCAAAAAGATGATAATGAATCTCGACCCTAAAAGGGGAGAAGGAAAGAAACTTAATGATCATTTTATCAAAACCCCAATGTCGATGACACTGTGGATCTTTCCCCTCAACAACTGGCAGCCTTCCATCTTCACTGGCAGTCCCTGAGCTCGAATTGGAAATAGCAACCTTTGCATTTGTGGCACCATGTTGTTAGGTAGGCACTACTCTGAACATTCATCCTTTCATTTTATGCTTGATTTGAGGGCATTGTGAATGAACTTTGCATTTGAAGGCCGAAGGCCATGCCCTGTGATGAAAGCTAGGGCATCATGTTTTATTTCTCTATTATTTCCTTGAAGGCATTTGTGATCTTTCTCATAACCATGCCTCCTTGTATATACTGTTGCATTGAAGGCATAGTTTTTGATATGCTAGGGCATGGTTTTTATGCAACTGGCATCATTCTTGTGAATAGATTGTATTTTGGGAAGCATTGTAACCCTAGGGCACAACCTTTGTGCTCTCTACATTTCTTTATATTCTGTTTCCTTGCACATTTGATTTGGAACAGTGGTGGCATTTCATTTATTATCCCTTTGCATCCTCGAGGGCATGCTAATGGCAGTGTTCGCAAACTCTCTGCATTTTAAGTATTTGTTGTGGCATACTAATTCATCTTGTTTGTTCTTTTACATCTGAAGACCCGTGGATAAACTAGGGCATTATGGTCTCTGCTTCATTGTTTCATTTGTATACACAACCCGTTTGTAGCTAGGGCATTCTTGTATGATCTCCCTTAATGCAGACTAGGGCATAGTATCAATGGCATTGTATAGTGAACTTCTCTGCATTTGATCCTCGAGGACTTTCTAGGTATGAAACTTAGGGCACTGTTGTGATTGGTAATACTCCTCTACATTTTGTGCTCATGGAAATCTTGATGGCATCTGCCTTTTGTCAATGCATTGTATTTGTGAGCCTCTATTGTTTTCTGCTGGTTATCTATACTTGGGGCCCGTGAGTGCATGTCGTTGATGTTATTTGATGAACACTTTGCTTGATGTTATTACCGGCATGGTATCCTTTGCCTATTGTTTATGCTACTGTATAAGGTCGCTACCTCGAAACTTAATGGCCCATGAGCACATGATGCCTCTGCATTTTCAAACCACTATGGGCTAGCAATGTATATCAAATGCCTTGTTTTGTCAATGGCACCGTGAACTTAGGCCTCAATTGTATCCTTGCATACCAAGCCCCATTGTTTCACTGTAGCATTTTGTTCTTTAAGATAACCCATGGTTTGAACATGAACGTTGCTATAGATGTCATTGATCACTGCCATTAGAATTGTTGGAGTTCATGCATTATGCTATGCTTGTTAATGCTCATATGCCAGTTTGATGGCATTGTTCATTTGAGAAACCATGAACCATTACATTGTCGATTGACTTGCCAAGTGTCCCTTTGGAAAACCCATGGAATTGGATGCTTGGCTGCTATCTTCACTGTGACTTGTCCCGTGAGCTTGATTTGTAGCCGGTTCATTACATATGGATGAGGGCACTATTGTATTTGACATCACCGCATGCTTGTGTTCTATTAAGGTATTCGGTGTTCTCTACAATTTTGACTTCATGGCGATGCTTTATTTTGAAGCCACCTAGCATTCTTGATCCACTGTATCCTTGCATCATGTATGAAATAAAAAAAAGGACACCATATTTTGAAAGGCACGTGTGCATCTCTGTTACTGTTGGGACAAACCAATGAGCTATGGCATTGTACTATTATTTTGAATATGTTTTCTATCATAGTATCATTGACATGTATTGATGCTCATGACCAGTTATATTTGTTATGTTCATCTTACAGCGTATACCCTGGATGCTCACTATTTTGAACCCTTGCTACCACCATTTTGATGTATGCTTTGTATGATGTTGATTATTGTCTTGAAAACATGTACCACTGATATCCAGGATAATGACGACTCATGATCCTGTATACCTCATATCGAGATGCCCCTTCACTAATTTGCATAGAAAATGTACCCTTTAGAAAATATATCAGAGAAACCATTAATTCATTAGTCGCTTGCCCATTTTCTGTTGCATGAATACCTGTGGTGGTGCCATCTCTATTGTATGTTTGCATATTTGAATGTATTTCATGCCATAGCAATGATGATACTATGGAGATTGTAGATCTTCTATATAATAAAAAAAAAAAAGGCCCTCTGTATTTGATATGATGTACTATCATGTATCAAGTGTCTATCATTTGGGATACTATGACATGTTGGGTCCTTTTATTGAAGTGCCACTATGTTTCCATTGTTCCACATGATGACATGCTACCTCTTATCCTCTATTTTTTGCACCTCATGCTTTCTTTGCTTCCATGATCTGTTCTCATGACCCTTAAGTGTCCTTACTAATGCTGCATCATCTGGATGTACTTTCCTTTTGTACGATGTGTGCTCTTGGCCCTTGATGCGATCACTTGATAGGAAACTTGGATTTTCCCTGTCATGATCTGCATCAAGGGCTCAGGTCATTCATTGAACTTATTGTTGGATCGGCTCTTCCTGTATCTGCACATGAAATAAACATGTCAGTGAAAATATGGTGCCTCTTTTGTTCTTTGGAGCCTTATGCACCTGCCCTGAGAACAGCCTTTGTTAGAGGTGCACGGCTGAGTGTACATATGCATTATGTAAATATTGTGATACCAACCATTGCATAAATCCATTGGATCTAACCCATCTCTTCTTCTCTTTTTGCAGGTTCTGGATCTCAGGAGCTCTCTGGACAGGACCGGATCCGGACTTCAATACCAGACAATGTCTAGTACCCCAATATTTAATAATTTCCTTTATGTATATGTATACTCATTCATTCAATTCTGGTAACGGCTATGCTCACGACCTGGGTGAGCTCAGATAGATGCTTCTCCTTTCAGTTCTTTCCCTTTTGTACAGTATACATACATGCATGTGTAGTTTTTAGATGCAGTTCATTTCTTTTAACTTTCATGTACTTTGCAATGAAATGAACACAAACTTTAAAAAAGATCACCTAATAATACAAACTAGGGTACTATAGCATCATCTAATAATTAGGTCCCCAATAATGAGTAAAATATGACAATATTTAGCACTCTTCCATAGATGAGAATTATCCATAATGCAAAAGAAACGCAAGAAAATAAGTACCCCCACTATTCTAACGGAGATTTTACATTGGATAACCGTATGTCATAATTTTTGAATGTTAAGTTTCCCATCATCCATTTGGAATATTTTCCATAACATTCAATTGTTCTATAATCATAAAAAACAAATTGTAGATACATCCATATAATTTTAACATTTGCCTAATACCAAGTCAAGTGTAATTTCAAAATCTTCGGACTCAAAATACTCAGAATATACGAGCTCCATTCAAGTCACTGGTAAACTAGATAACATTGTTCAACTACCAGTTAACAGAAAATTAAGGTTTTGGAATTAAGATCTTGCTCTCTATCTTTTCATACAAACATTCGAGACCAGTAGACGTAAATATATATAATAAAATACTCCAATTTTAGAAGTTAAAGAATGTCAATTCAATTGCGACTAACTGACAGATCAAGTCAAATACTCACAGCAATATCAAAGGCACCAATTATCCCACAACTCTGAATTCATAGAAGGTACTTCTCTCTGATAATTCAGATTAAGTTGTTTTTCCAAGTGAACTTCGTTACAATACCGATATCATAATTTTGAGTGCCTAAAACCCCACATTTTTCCTCATTCAGATATTTAATTCACATATCTATATATTTAGATCACTACATTATCAAAGTCTATGGTAGTATGTGATATCGTATGCTTTAAAAAAACTTTAAAAGACGCATAGTTTGATATCGAAACCTGTACAATTCAACATATGACTACAATTTATTATAGCATGAAATGAACTGGCGTTATTGTCCAGCAATCGAATTATACTAAGAATAAACAGTGCAAGCATTTGTACATTTGATGACTCATCAACAACATTGTCTGTAAATGCAGTCCAAAATCGTTGTTCAAGGTAGTTTTACTACAAAATATTTGTTCAATCTTTGTTCAAAGGCAGTTTGATAACAGTATGCACTATCTTTAAATATTCATGTAATTTTATGCAAAGTCTAAGTGCATGGGATACACAAAGTGAGATTAATCGGATTCCAAATCCTAATAACCCTACTCAGTGATACAATTGGTGTGAGTCTTGAAAGTTTATTTAACTGGAAAACTTTGGCAAGACATATTATTCCAATTGCTTAAAGAAATCTATGACCAAGCTACAGGAACTACGCAATTAATTTAAGAAGCTCACGCAACCCATACAACATGAGTAAATTCACAAAGAAGATAATAATTCTGATTTAGCATGCACCATACAGATTGTTGAAAAATATAGAAGCATCTTTTCTTAAGTTCACCTATAATTTGTAATAAACCTCAGACAAGAACCTAGTAATTGAAGCTATTCTCACGCAACCCATACAACATGAGTAAATTCACAAAGAAGATAATAATTCTGATTTAGCATGCACCATACAGATTGTTGAAAAATATAGAAGCATCTTTTCTTAAGTTCACCTATAATTTGTAATAAAGCTCAGACAAGAACCTAGTAATTGAAGCTATTCTCACGCAACCCATACAACATGAGTAAATTCACAAAGAAGATAATAATTCTGATTTAGCATGCACCATACAGATTGTTGAAAAATATAGAAGTATTTTTCTTAAGTTCACCTATAATTTGTAATAAAGCTCAGACAAGAACCTGGTATGACGAGAAACTGGATGGGCTTGGGAGTAAGGACTCCTCAAATGCAGAGGAAGATGAAGCTGAGTTTAAGGAGGACGAGGATGCAGATGAAGATGAAGAGGATGGGCTGCTGTGGAAGCTCTGGGTGATTCGGAAGAGGATGATGCTGATCAAGAGAACTCAGTTTTTGGACATGGCTTCCATTGTTGATACAGGCTTTCTTTCTGCCTGCTTTTTCTGAACATTGTTTATTTTAACTTTTAATTAATATATTCATTCGGCTTTGGCCCCTTATCGATCAAAAAAATAAAGCTAAAAAATAAAGCTATTCTCAAATCCTTATAGAAACCCTCTACAGTTCCCTTTTTTTTCTTCTGACTTCCCACTTACGTATTATGTATGTCAGTTCTTGTACATTTTCCTCATTTTCTATGCTCTCCTTTTCTCTTTTTTTTCTATTCTTCTTTTACCATTCTCCTCAATTTCCAAATCAAGATTTCATTTTTTCCATAACCATAAGAGAGAGATCTAAATAGCTTTATTTTTTCCCATTTATTGCCCCACTTTCCAATAACCGTTTTTTCATTTTCCAGTGCAAAGTTGTTCTCTTTTTCTATAGATAAAATTAAATTTACAAAATGTAATATTATGATCACGTTTATACATTTCTAACCAATGAATAAAATATTCAGTTTTGTCCACCTTCCCTTGAAGACACCTATGGTTTCAAAAAATATAATGATAAGAATATTTCTACAGTTCAACAAAAATATTGAATTCTTAATCCCATATATATTTTTTATTTATATGAGATGACATATTCATTTCATGTAAAAAACATAGTAGTTTAACCTCAAGTGCATCATTGACACATTAGTAATCACACTTCACACATATATGCATATTCAAATGGTGGATTTTTAAAATAAAATAACTTTATCAACACTTTATCAAAATTAATCTTCAAATCTCTTTAGTAGAGTTTTACCTTTCTAGTCAACATAATCAAGAGATAACCATGCTAAACACACACATGGTCAAGCATAAAGTAAACATTTTATGATATCATGAATGCATTGTTACATCTATGTGGTGTGTGTATACCAGTCAATCCAAACTCACCATTGTCAAGGAGCTAGCCTCCTCTACCTCAACCACACCCTCGCCTTCATCCTGCAAAATCTCAAACACTTGACAACACATCAACAGTTCAATGTCCATCAAAATCATAATCGAATAAAATGACATCATATTCCATTGAAATTTACATCATATTTCATCATATATGCATGCAACAGATAAAATAAACCATCAAAATACTGCATCATGCCATGTAATATCATCACTAAATATAGCATCATCAAAAATGTAACATCATAACATAGCATCATCATAATATGATATCAACATAATATCATCATAAAGTCAAAATTATCTAGCAAAATATCGACTGCAATGTCTAACACCACGACTAAAAGCTTGGCAACTAGGGTCTAAATCAACACAATCTAGATGTCACACGCATAGGTCTTGAAAAGTAGGCATGACAAGGTCGAGGTTGTGACAAACTATTAGTAATTCCCTAACCATGTGGATTTGGTCGATCCATTCAAATCATTTGTATATATACATCTTTCATTTGAATGGGATGTGAAGAGAAGTGTGTGAAAATGAAGCCCTAAATATAAAATTATAATCTTTGTAAAATAATTGAGTGGGAGAGTAAAGTGTTGTAAAGAACACAGTCATATCTATGTTCTTTGAAGTGGGTATAACGAAGGAGATTTATAAGAAACATTAAAGAGATTCTTAAATGTTGTGAACAAGGTGTGGATAGGAGTTGTGAAGGAAAAATAAATTAGGGTTGTAAGTTTTTGGTTTTGAAAGTTTTGATCGATTTGATAGTGATATTCATTTGACATTCATTTAGGGTCAGTGCCCTTAAACATCGTAATTAAAGTTTAACAATGAGGTTGTATTATGATAGTAGATCCTATCAGTGTTTCTCATCGTGGTTTTTTCCATCATGGATTTTCACTTGTACATTGTCTACATTGTGTGGTTGCATCTCCCACTTGTTTGAGTTCCTTTCAGTTCCTTTCAAATTTTCATATTGAAGTTTCATAAAGCATATTAAAAGTATATTTTGTTTAAAGGTTAAAATTTTATATCTATTATTGATTCAATCGCACACTCCTGTCCCCCACCCCCGCCCCACCCCTTAGTACTAGAATTATGTTCTACAAATACAAATGAAGTCTAATATATATGCATAAAATTAAATAGTGAACAATAATACCATAGAAAAGACCTTATGAGACTCCATTGTTACTTGATACTTTCTTGATAACTTGATATAGATTTTCTCTCATATTTTATAGCGTAACTTTGATGCCATTTTGATAATATGAATACTCGATGCTTGATTAATGCACATTGATTAATGAGGTGAAAGGATAAGAGGAGATGTATATGTATAGAGGAAACAAATAAAATATAATTTTTTATCTATTTGAGGTGGAAGAATTAAATAAAGTATTTAAATCTACTTAAGTTTGAGATGGAAGAAATAGATAATTAAATAATTTTAAAATTTATTTAATTATTATTGCAAATACATAGAGAAAATAAATTAAATACAACTTTCACTTATTTAAGGTAGAAAATTTAAATAAATATTTAAATTTATTTTATTTGAGAGACAAGTGTTGGCTAATTAAATAATTTTGAAGATAAAGCAATGAATTAATTAAATAATAGATAAAGTAAATTAATAGTGGAGAGAAAATAATAAATTAATTAAATAATTTAAAAATATTTAATTGATAATAGAATGAAAAAAAAAACAAATTAATTAAATAATAGAAAATGGCTCTGATGTTGAACGGCTTCTGCCCGTTTGTTGGTTTGAATGGCTTCTGCCCAAATCTTGGCCTTCCTACCTCTATGTTCATTGATGGTCCTATGCATGGGTCTATGAAGAGTGTTTCAGATGTTGGGGTTGTTGCCTCTAGTTTTTCTGCTAGGTGTTCAGACGCTTCCCTTCCTACATCAGGTAAGAGTGATGTTGTCCTAGTTGGCTCTACAACTAGGGCTTCTATTGGCATGGGGTTTAGCGGAGGCTTAGGGTGAGCAGGTGCCCAAGCATCGTCTTCCTGCTAGGGGATACATTCTGGTTTCTTGTGCTATTACTTTCAAGTTGAATGAGGGTACAAAGGAGGAAATAAACCATAATGTGTCTCTTTTTTCTTTGCATGGTGTCATTTGTCAGTTCAGAGGTTTTTGGCCTAGCCTCATGTTATGCCCTGCATAGCCATCCCTACATTTTGTGTGGAAAAACGTCGAGTCCCCCTTGTTCTTTTTATTATTTTTGTCTTCATTCTTTTTTTGTCATTTTTTTACCTCCTTTGCCTTCTATCTCTCCAAGACCCTATGTGCAGAAGTTTTTGTTTGTCGGTTGCCAAGAGTTTCAAACTCTGGGGTTCCAGCGTTGTTATTTATGTTCTCATTAAAGGAGTAAACATCGGATGTCTTTGGGCCTAGGATTTTGGACTTACCTACCTCGAGATTCCAATCAAAAATTAATGTGCTCACTTAGGCATTATAAAAGGCCTTTTACCCCTCATTTTTACAATTACCCAAATCATAATTACCTTCTAAAGTGATAAATTTTTGACGTGCAGACTGTTTCCTTGAGCCTAAGTTTTCTAAGCTAATTCATGCAAGTGGTGAGATTTGTACTTCTGCATTTACAAAAGTAATTTGAGCCTCCTAGCAACAAAATGGGTAAACATTCTCATCTTCTCCAGTGTTTTCTCTTTTCAAGTATGTCCTCTTTGATTTTCATTTTTGTTTTGTTTGCTTTTTGTTTTGCTTTTGGTTTCATTTTATTCTATTATATTTCCTTTTTGTTTGTGTTGCACCAAAGCTCCACCCTATAAATAGGGTTTATGTGGAGTTCTTGTGGGTTCAGACATTTCGATCTATTTTTCTTTGCTTATCTCATTTGGCTTGCCTGGCCTCTATAAATAGGTGTTAGATAGTGTAGATAGGTGTAAAATAGCATAAGTAGTCATCATCCTTTTGTAAATGGTTGGGTAGTCTGTGTAAATGTTTTTTAATAGCATATGGTTCATGTCCTATGTGCATAGATGTCTAAGTAGGTTCTAGTTGTGTGAGAGCCTGTTTGGTAGACAGGGTGTCAAATGTAAAGCTCACCCATGGCATAAGTGTAGTGTATCATGGGTTGTAAATTTTGTGTGGGTTCCTTTGTAGGGGCTGGTGCGACCCCCTGCCTCTTCCTAGTGTGATTGTGTGTGATTTTTATTATTTTAGGTCATGCAGTACGAGAGTTATAAATACTAGGTGTGAATGGTCGCACATTTTAAATCCTTACGAGGCATGTCAAGCCATGTTCAAGCAATAACCAATTCCTAAAGATTAGCACCAGTCATTGTAAGTGGTGTGTCGCCACCAGGATGGGCCACATTGAGTTGTAGGAGCTCACCTTGGTCATAAATTCATGTCCTAATGGTAGGGTGAATAGATCTCTACAATGGAAATTTGTCCCTCATCGTATTTGTTCATACTTTTATCAAAACATTTCATGTCATTCTAATGGTTGTCCGGTCTTACAAGAAATAGGTTGAAAAGATGGCAGTAGAAGGATACCCTCCTAGAAATCTGGAGCTCCCAAGCTCATCTGTTAGCCCAACAAAGAAGTCCAAAGAAGAAAGGGCTTTGGAAAAGCTCCCGTTAGTAATAAAATACAAGAAAGAAGGGGCAGATCATGGGTCCCGGATTGAAACTATGCTTCGAGAAATCTCAGACACAGATTTTGGCACCAGGGCTGAATTGAAAGGATTACAGTAGGCAGTATATTAATTAAAAAGGGCCAATGACCCATTTTCAATCAATCGATCCACCTCCAGGATCGAGCAAGTTGTGTGCTTCCCGCATTCTATGCAGGCTCTAGAATTCATATTGCTCATGGTCAAGAGCTATAATGTGGCCATTCAAGTTTCCATGCTATCTAGGGGGGTTCCCATTTCCTCCTTGGATCATGATACCATTATCGTGGTCTAGAGGACCCCTCACTCCAAGGATGCCATCATCTTAACTAGGGCTTCTTGTCTAGCACAGTTCATAAAGGCACAAGATGTGGCCCGATGCCACCTGAACACAGAATGGTTGCAAAATCCCCATCGGGACTATAGAAAAATGAAGATGGATATTCCTCGTGTTGATGTCAAGGATCCCATCCAGGCTAGAATCATATATTTATACAGGATTTTTTGGGAACCTTACACCCAGGAATTCTCACTGTGGATGTACTACTTCATGTACTGGATGACTAATAACAAGCAGCACTTTAATTGGGCTCTTATTATCTCTAACCACCTAGATGCACAAATGAGGAGGGTGGAAGGAGATAAAAAAAAATTACATGACTTCCTTTGTCTTATGGTCACTGGCCTGACAGTTTGGAGGAGTCTGTGGATTGAGCATGGTTGGTGTCCTTGGGACACAAGTGGTACAATTTACCCCATGGGATCATTTTCCCCAGATCTAGTGGGATAAGTGTTTCCAAAAACATTTCAAGGTTAATGATGCCTTTATATATAATGGAATTAAGGCATTAACCAGAGACGTAGGCTTTAAGTTGTCACAGGAGGCAATGGCTATGATCACCCCATGGGGGTGTTATTTTATTCAATTCTCAAAATTCACTTACATTCGGATCACCAGGCTCTTGGGAAACCCATTTTTTCTACAGAAGCACTGTGGAGACAAAATTGCTTTGTTAGAGTTTTGCCAAAAAATCCTACAAGTACACACCCTAATAGCGATGAAGAAGATTGACTCATTCTCCTTCCCCATCCCCTGTAAAAGATATGCATGCTCCATCATCACCACCAAGGAGGTAGAGAATCAGTTAAAAAGCTTGAACTTCAGAAAATTTTCACTCAGGCACCACAACTACGATCCACATGGCCACCTCGAAAAAGAAATGCCCCGGGGATCCCAACCCCATGAGCCACACATGGAAGAATTTTGGGAAGACTGTCAGGATGATTTTGATGTCCAAAGTAGGAAATATGTAAGGATGTCTACTGATATGATGGAGTGTTTGGGTCTCTAGTCATTCCTTATGAAATATTTAGATAAAGGTCCATTTGAAGACCGTGAGTTTAAAGAAGTTGGAATTGACAAGTCGGGTCTCCCTCTGGTAGATTAGGACACTCTGGAGATTTTGAATATTGGGGTCATAACCAAAATAATAATTGAGCGGAGTCACACTCATTTTGATAAGGTTTGCCTAAGAAGTGTCAGCCTAGGTACATCTTTGAAGACAGCACCTATTCCCAAACCCCAAACAAGGGGGCATACGCAGGCTCATGGAAAGAAAAATGTTGATGAGCCTTCCTAGCCTTCTAACCCAATACCTGAGGTTTTGATGAGGCAATTGGATGAGCAAGTAGAGAAGTCTCATAAATTGCAAGAAGAGGAAAAGTTTGGCATGACTTTTGGCCTTGGATCAGTACTCGTAGGTTCCCAAACCTTGGGTATTCCTACGTCCTCTATGGTTTCCCAATTTGGTATGTCAATTATAGAAGGAGAGGAGGAGGTAGCAATAGCCATTGTTGGGGCACCCCTAAAAAGGAGGAAGAAACAAAAAGCCCAAAGGCCTTCCCGAGATCTGAGCCTAGATCCTGAAAAAGAGGTTGAAGTCCATGAAATCCCCTCCACCCCTAAAATAGAAAATTCTTTGGAAGATCCATCAGAGATCTCTCAAACTAATGTCGATGATTTCTTCCACATTGATGAATAGGGAAGTTAGCACCATGTGGTAGAACAAGAAAGAATGGTCGAAGAAGTCCTGGAAATAGATGTAGACATTCTCCGGGAGGCTGAGGAGATTGAAAAATCATGAAAGAGTTCTCAAGAATAGGTTGATGAACTCTAGAAATAGGAAGAGGAAGAAGAAAAGATGGTTGAGGATGCTTGCCTTCTAGCTGATGAAACTGCTGAAAGACAAAGGTGGGAAGAAGTTGCAAAAATGCTGGAAGAAGAAAGGATAATAGAGGAAGAGCAAAAAGAAAATTAAGAAAATACAAGGCTGGGGAAAAATCCCTAGCCTGTAAGGAAACCAAACCTCTAGGAATAACCATACCCTCAACAGTCGCCCCACCACCTCATATTGATATTCAAGGAAAATTACCTATTAGTACAATTGAAGTAGAGGTTCCCTCATAATTCTAGGATAAGGATGTTCCCATTGAACATTTTCATCTAGCGACTCCACCTATATAATATTTCCCCAAAGATTATACCGGGGAAGATCAAGATACAAAAAATAATTTTGGCGGTGATGCCGAGGATGTGCCCACAGAGCAACCAGAGTGAATGCTCATGGAAAATCCTACCAGCCCTAAAATAATATCAAGTGATGCCCAAGGCCCACCACTCATCTCTCACTGGCAAATATGTTGGTAGAGCAACAGGCACCCAGGAGGTCAAAGAAGGCTTGCACCCTCTATACCACTCAGAGGGGTCCAGATGGAAATATGGTGGCATCTATGGCAGTCCCACAAGAAGACAGGGAAGAATCAAAAGTGTCTACTGAAGATTATACTATGACAGAGATTCCCCTAGGTCGGTGAGACCAAAAAGGAGAATTGGACCTCCTCGATGATGCAAGTTAGATTATTCATGAGAGATATGAAAAGGAGTACTAGAAAAAGAAAAAAAGAAAAAAAAAGAGCTTCAAGCATCCAAGTCAAACCTTCGAAAGCTCTTGATGGAGTTAGCATCCCCACTCTCTTCTGCAAACTTAGAGGCATCCACCTCTGGAATGTCGCTCCCATAGGAAAACATGGAATCTCTTCAGGTCATGAAGAAGAAAGCCCTAGCAGTGGACGAATGGATAGAATAATAATTGAAGGTAGTCAAAAACTTTTTGACTGAGTCTCTCTCAAAATTATATGAGGCACATGGCATCAATGATAGAATTGACAAAGTTGTTTCAACATAGAAGACCCAGGGAGAAAGATATAAGGAATAGAAAGAGTGCCTCAGAAAATTTTTGAACCTGGGAGAAGATAATTTGGTCAGAACATACATTTTGGGGAATAAATCATGTCAATTCCTAAAGATCTAGTACATCGGACTTGCATTTAAAATAAAAATAGGTAAGCAACTAGTTAAGGTCTTGGAAGATCACAGAGTCGGAGTCTTCGATCTGATGGATCATTTCCTTTCATTCATTTTGCATGTAACATTAATAAATCTGATCAAACCGGGTGTCGAAACCCCTATGGATGTTCTATTAAGAAAGTACGATGAGCTGGATGGCACACAATCTTGTCCCTTGGGAGATTTTGATAGCTCAGTTCTAGGAGAGCTTTCCCACTTGATTCTTAGGGACCACAATGCTACTAGAGAAGCTTCTGAACTAAAAAGTAAATTTGAAGATGCCAAGGATTATTTTGAGGAAGCCACACGTCGCATGGATTTCCTAAAAGAATTAGATGAGAAAGGCGTGATGAAAATGGTGGAGGCCTTCCATAAATTCATGGAACATTGAATTCTCCAGGTTTCAGGACTCCCCCCGCAAACCTACATTATTTTCTTCATTATTCTTTGAGTGTAAGCTCTCAAAGTTAGAAATTATGGACTTTTGTAGTTTTTTATTCTTCACGGTGGTCTAGGTTGATAATTTCTCTGGAGTCGACCGACCATCGTCCCAAGTTCTTTTTCAGAAACATTGTTAGAAGTTAAGTGGGTACAGTATGGCTGAAAGTGATAAGTGGATTGTGGATAATTGTGCACACCGCCTCAGCTCCCAAGGCATCGCTCCTGCATATATAAATGAACGAACAAAAAGGAGACATAGAGACATGAATTTTTCACTACACTTATGGAGTGCACTATCCAAGACACCTGGATGAGATAAGCTACATCCATACACTTGGTGATGTCTCTTGAAGATCATTTTCATGATTCTTTTATTCTTCTTTCTATTACAAGTAGTGGTTGTCGTTGCACCAAAAGATTGACATGTTAATGCCCGATACAACCACTAGACTTATAGAAGACATGGGAGGCTATTAAACCATGTCATGAATCCCGAGGGGAGCGCTGGCCATTTTTCCAACAATCTCCCCCTCAGCGTTACCCGAGGGGATTTGACCCTGTGACCAAGCTCTGATACCAATTGTTAGAAAGTAAAGACCACCAAGATAACTGAGAGAGGGGGGGGTGAATCAGTTATCTGATAATTAAACCATTTATCAACTTCAATATCAACTTCAACAGCTTTAAACCATATAATCAATGTAGTAACCAACCATAGAAAGATAATCATACACAATGACACAATAACACAAGATATGTTAACTAGGGAACCTCTTGATCAAAGAGTAAACCCCGGTGGGAATGATGCACTAATATGAAAGTTCCTTTTGAAAGGATGGACCTTGTTAGGAGTCTTATGAAATACATTCAGTACATATGAATCTCTATTAGGATATTTTGAATCCCTGTTAAAAGATTCTAACCCTGTTAGGAGTTATGGAAGACAGAAGGACCCACTGCCCAAACAGCTTCAAGGCAAGATCTCTGAACTCACTGTCCAACAAATCTTAGGATTATTCAATAGAATAATATGAAATATGTTACCTTCTTCACACTATGCAAAAACTACACTCTCTGCTACACAAGATCACAAATCCAGATCTTTGTACTTCACAAGTCTTCCTTCATCACTGAATTAGCTCTTTTCTTCACTTCATGCATACATTCGCATCACAACTTTCACAATTTCATATCACAACTATTAAAATATCATCATAACAAGGAAAAAATTCCTTCCTTTATATCACACTCAAATAATTACAAATGAGTCAGCATGCAAATACAAAATAATAATTTCAACACGCTACATCAAAATTACATAAAATTGTTGGCTTCCAGATACAATGACTTTCCAATCGTGTGACCTCAAAGTTTGCACTGTGAACCACATCACCACCAATGAGTCTCAAACTTCCCTTTAACTATGCAGAATCATATTCCATCCCGGTTAGGAGATATCCTCTGATTACCAAAAACCGCTACTCAAGAACACTGCCAGAATACTGCTTCCACCAAAATGCTTATAACTTTCATGAATAAATGAATTTCCTTTTGTGCTCTTAACCATAGGCTAATAACACACCAAAGAACATACCATCAACTGCACATAACTCAATTTTCAATATAACATGTACGCAAAACAAAATTATGTTTGCTTCTCTGCTAAACTCCAGAATATCACTGTGTTGACATCAATGAACATAATAGTCATGAATGCAACAACCACTACTATAGGATGACTACCAAAGGCTTCAGCATTCATTCCTAACAATCTCCCCCATTGGCATTGATGGAAACATAGATGAAAAATATCCAATGTTCCAAAAATCCAATCACTGCTGCTCAACTGCTCTGCTGCTCTTCATCAATCAAATCTTGCTTCGTTATCCTATTCAATCTCTTCAAAAAATGTAGTTCCTCAATGTTTTTCATGATTCTCTCCCCCATTGACATCAATGACAAAAATTCTATCACTATGTCAAACAATAGCTCAATGTTAAAGACACTGTTCAAAAAAAAAAAATATTCACTAGAGTCCTCAATGACTCGGCTCAAATGCACATACTCCCCCATAGAGGAAGTACCAACATCCAATCCAGAAAATAGATAGGGCCACATTCCATTGGATGGATCCAACCAACTACATCATTACTCAAAAGTAGGCTGGGGCATAACCCCAAGCATACCTCTCAGATACTCAAATGTATCCTTAGGCAAAGGCTTAGTAAATATATCTGCTATCTGCTCCTTTGTGCTTATGTACTCTAGTCTGACTTCTTTATCTGCAACTTTCTCTCTTACAACATGATACTTGATCTCTATATGCTTTGTTTTAGAATGTAATACAAGATTCTTAGACATACTAATTGTACTTGTATTGTCACAATGTATGACAATAGGCTCATCAAACTTGATTCCAATGTCCATCAACATCTGCTTCATCCAAATTATCCAGTTACAATTGTTTGCTGCTGCTACATATTCTGCTTCTACTGTACTCTGTGAGTTACAATTCTACTTTTTGCTCAACCAAGCAACTAATCTTCCTCCAAGAAAAAAGGCTCCACCACTGGTGCTTTTCTTATCATCAACGCCACCTCCCCAATCAGCATCAGTATATGCACATAGGGTAAAATCATCAGAAGTTTCATACCACAATCCATAGTCCATTGTGCCTTTAAGATATCTCAATATCCTCTTTACTGCACTGCATAGTGTGACTCTCTAGGTTTAGCTTGAAATCTTGCTACCATTCCAACTGAATGTTGTATATCTGGTCTAGTGTGTGTCAAGTACTGCAATCCACCAATCATAGATTTGTATTTCTTTTTCTCAACTGCTAGTGTCTCATCTTTACTAGATAGTTTATGTCCTGTAATCATAGGTGTTCCAACTGGTTTACAATTCCCCATACCAAATCTTTTCAACAAATCATTCAAGTACTTTGTCTGACTTACAAAGATACCATCTTTGTTTTGTGTTATTTGTAATCCCAAAAAGTATTTCATTTCTCCAATCATACTCATTTCAAATTCTATCTTCATTTCATCAGAAAATTTGTCACTAGCTTCATCTTCTCCTCCAAAAATAATGTCATCAACAAAAATAACCAAAACTAACAATCCATTCTCAATTTCTTTTGTGTATAAGTTACTATCAACTGTTCCTTTTGTAAATCCCAACTTTAACAAATACTTATCTAATCTAGCATACCAAGCTCTAGGTGCTTGCTTTAGTCCATACAATGCTTTATTTAGTTTACATATCATGTCTCCTTCTTGAGTCAAAGGAAAACCTTCAGGTTGCTCAATGTAGACTTCTTCTAATTCACCATTCAGAAATGCTAACTTCACATCCATCTGATACACTTTCAATTTCTTAAATGCTGCATAAGCCAAAAATATTCTTACTGCTTCAAGTCTTGCCACAGGGGCAAAAGTCTCTTCATAGTCAATTCCTTCTTGCTGTGAGTATCCCTTACATACCAATCTTGCTTTGTTTCTAATTACTTCTCCTTGTTCATTCATCTTGTTCCTGAATACCCATTTAGTTTCAATCATATTTTTGTCTTTAGGTCTAGGGACCAATTCCCATGTCTTGTTCTTTTCAATCTGATCCAATTCTTCTTTCATAGCTTTAATCCAATGTTCATCTTCACAAGCTTCATTAGTAGACTTAGGTTCAATTTGAGAAATCAAACATAAATGTACCTTCTTTCTAGTCATAACTCCTTTGTCCAAACTTCCAATCACTTGTTCAATAGGATGATGTCTTGATATATACCTGTTAGGTGTCATAGTCACTGATCTTTCTTCAACTGTAGATTCTTCTCTAGATTCTTCTTTGTTTTCTTCAGCATGACTTTCATTCAACAATTCACTGTCAGTCTCAAAAAATTGTTCAATAGTTTCAATGTTAGGTTGAGGGTTAGTTCCTTCATCAGATTCATAATCAAGCATTCTTTCCTGAATTTTAAACTTCTCATCAACTTTTACATTTGCACTTTTAACAATAGTCTTAGTTCTCTTATTGTAACATCTATATGCTTTGCTTTTCAAAGAATATCCAAGAAAAATTCCTTCATCACTTCTAGGATCAAACTTTCCTATATTATCATCTCTCTTAATATAACATTTTCTTCCAAAAATTCTAAAATACTTAACTGAGGGTGCATGTCCAAACCATAATTCATAAGGTGTCTTGTTTGTGTCTGCTCTGATTTGTACTCTGTTCATTGTATATACTATTGTATTCACTGCTTCTCTCCAAAAAAAATTTGCCAAATCACCTTCAAACAAAATAGCTCTAGTTGCTTCAGTCACTAATCTGTTCCTTCTTTCTGCAATACCATTTTGTTCAGGTTTTCTAGGGGCTGATAATTGTCTCTTAATACCATTTACTTCACAAAAGGTGTTAAACTCTTTAGATGTAAATTCTCCACCTCTATCAGATCTCAAACATTTAATCCTCATTCCTGATTCATTCTCAACTTTATTCTTCATGACCTTAAACTTATCAAATGCTTTAGATTTTTCTTTCAAAAATGCAATCAACATCATTCTTGTAAAATCATCAACAAGAATCATAAAATACCTTTCTCCATAGAATCCTCTAGTCCTAGTAGGACCGCTCAAGTCTGTATGAACAATCTCCAACTTTTCTGTAGATGTGAACTTCTTGCTAGGAAATGAACTCCTTTTCTGCTTAGCCATCACACATTCCTTGCAAATCATGTTAGTAGGCTTCATAATCTTAGGTAAATCTCTTACTGGAAGTGTAGAACTTACTTTCATAATATTATCAAAGTTTATATGACAAAACCTTCTATGCCATAACCAACTGTCATCAATCTTAGTCATCAAACATGTCATCTCAGTAGGGTTCAACTGAAATACATTACCTCTGGTTCTAGATCCAGTTCCAATTAGATTTCCATCTTTATCCTTTATCACACAAGTTTTCTCAGTAAACCAAACTTGATATCCCTTATCCACTAACTGTCCAACACTCAAAATATTATGTTTCAATCCATCAACAAAGTAAACATCATCAGTATTAGTCTTTCCATCAAGAGTAATAGATCTTATACTTTTAATCAAACAAGGTGCATTGTTACCAACTCTAACAACTCCATCATAATTTTTAAACTTTATGAACTTTCCTTTATCACCAGTCATATGATGTGAACAACCACTGTCTATAATCCAATCAATTTTCTTTTCAACTTGGGAAACTAAGGCTTTCTCTTCCTTAACATTAGATTTAGAATTTCCTTCCTTGATTGCTACAAATCCTATGTCATCAAAGTTATCATTATCACTGTCACTCAAATGTCTTTCAATTCCTACTTCAATTTCTTCATCATTTGCATAATAACATTCTTTAGATCTTCTAGGCTTAAAATTGTTCCTATACTTCTTAACTCTCTTAGGACACTTAGATGCAAAATGACCATATTCTTGACATGTCCAACATTTAAATATTTTCTTACCATCTGATTCTCTTTTCACAAGCAAGGCAATATCTTCTTCAATCTTCTTATCTTCATCAAATTTGGATCTGCTACTGCTGGCATAATCTCCATTCACACTTGTACTTCTAGACAAAGTAGGTCTAATGCTAAGAGCACTGAATGTTGTCTCCACTCTAGATAGTTCTCCTGATAATCTCAAATTCATCTATGTTGCTTCCAATCTTCCAAGAAGAGTCTCTCTTGAAAATTTTGGTGTACAAGGTATCACTTGTTCAATCATTTGTATAGTCTACCTCAATATCGGTGTCAATGTTCTCAAAATCTTCCATATTACTTCATTCTCTATCTTTTCACCTCCATAAGACTTTATTCCTGCAACAATTTATGACATCCTACCAATATACCTTCTAACAGATTCATCTTCCATCATTCTTATGTCTTCAAATGCACAAATCCAATTATGTAACCTAGCTTTCTTTGCATGTTCATCACCTTCAAAAGTAGAATGTAAAGCTTTCCAAATGTCATGAGATCTAGTTAAACTTTTACTTGACTGTATTCATTCTCCAGAAGTGCTGATAAAAGTGCTTCTCTTGCAAGTATGTTACACATGAATAGATCTACCTCATCTTTAGAACTTGTTTCAAGATTGTCTTCTTCAATTATAGTCCTTTCATTCTTTGAAATCAACCAATAACCTGGTCCTAAACACAAGAGATGTGTCTTCATCTTTTCTTTCTAACTGTCAAAATTTACTCCATCAAACTTAGGGCTTTCTTTCCTGAAATTTGTCATGGATCTCCTTAAGTTGTTAAACTTCTCTTTCAAGGACCTGCCACTCTGATACCAATTGTTACAAGTAGTGGTTGTCGTTGCACCAAAAGATCAACCTGTTAATGCCTGATACAACCACTAGACTTATAGAAGACACAGGAGGCTATTAAACCATGTCATGAATCCTGAGGGGAGCGTTGGCCATTTTGCCAACACTTTCCCCCCTCTTTCCCCTTATTTCCCCTTCAGATATTGTACCATGATGAGATATTTCTGATAGCGCAGGTAGTACCAATTGTAAATATACTATTTTATAGGGATAAATGGGCTACATATCCTAATGTAGATCATAGGATGTCTTGTTACAAGTAGTAGTTGTCGTTGCACCAAAATATCAATCTATTAATGCCCGATACAACAACTAGACTTATAGAAGACACAGGAGGCAGTTAAGCCATGTCACAAATCTTGAGGGGATCACTAACCATTTTGCCAACAATCTCCCCCTACCCCTTGTTACAAGTAGTGGTTGTCATTGCACCAAAAGATCGATCTATTAATGCCTGATACAAACACTAGACTTATAGAAGATACAGGAGGCGGTTAAGCCATGTCACGAATCCCAAGGGGAGCACTGACCATTTTGCCAACATGTCTATAAATAAGAAGTCTGACGCCTGATCAAAGGTCAGAAAAATTGATGATTTTTTTGTCCATGTGATAGTTTCTTTCAATAAAATTGTTACTTGATTCTAGTGTAGTAGGTGCTCTCGGTAGATTAATCTTCCCCAAGATCCATGAATGTACAAACCAATTATGTTGGCTTTCTCAAGATGATGAAGAAATAAAGATTACCGGTGGTACCATACTTTGCAGTGTTCTTCATTTTAGACTCGATGAATTTATTTCATGTTGTATGCTTCTCTATGTCCTTTTCTCGAAGCTCTTTGGTAATTAATTGAAACACTTTTTCTTTCGTTACTAATGAATGTATCGATTGATGACCGAACATATGCCTAGTATAGTTGTTGGTTCTTTGTTTGAGCATTGTTTATGTTGAGATGTTTATGATATGACTATAAGTATATTTTTTTACTAACCTTGGCCTATATTTTTGCATTTTATTTTTTCAATCCAATAACTACTTGCAAGAAACCTCACCCTTCCCCAATTAGTGAGACTCGTGAGCATAAACGAGTAGGCTGCTCAATATAAAATAGTAATTTTCCCAACTGAACCTTTCTTGTACCATCGTGACCCGACTATCAGGTTCTTGGAGGCTAGGAGAGTTTTCTCTCTTGTCAACCTCTTGAAGTGAAGTTAGATGGTACTCTGATACCCACTAAAAACTATCTCCTTGTTGGCGAGGCAATGAAAAAGTCTCGTCAATAGAATATCATGCTAGAAGGAGGGCATGAGCTCACCCTTCTCAGAGGACTTTGTGACCACACCTCCAGAGGGTTCCCCAAGTAGTAGTTTTAGGAGCCAAGATTTTCAACATTTAGGGTCCTTTTCACCTTCACGATTCAAAAGAGTCCTTCACTCGGCCCAAGACCCCAGAAATTGTTATGAACTTGGACCTCTTGTCTAACAAAAAAGAGCCCATCTAAAACAAAAAGTCTCGGCCCCCATGCCTGGATTTCCAACTTTTCAAAGTATCCTAGTCTCCCAAAAAAATATTGGGACAAGCATTGTCCCCCTCAATCCAATGGTACCAATGGCGGTGTATTTCAACAACATTGGTTCCCCAATGGGACAAGTCCCCAATGCGATAAACTATCTTCCTCCTCACCTAGAGAAAATGTGTCTGAAATATGAGCACTAAGGTCCTCGGACCGTGCAAGAGAATTTGTAGGCCTATAAGGATGTCATGAATAGACATGGGATCCAACATGAAGATGTGGTCTGTTATATTCCCGCTATCCCTTGGGGAGAATGAACTAAACTGGTACTTAAATTTTCCTGCCAATTCCATCAATGGTTGGCAGAACAAAGAGGATGCTTTCCTAATGGCATTATGGATACATGTGGACCCATCTTGGACCCATGGCTAGTTTATCTCCATAAAGAAGGAACCAAATGAACCATTGCCTACCTTCAACCATTGGTTCCAAAGGGAATTAAAATGATGCACCATTCTTTTTGTCCCTTCTACAGAGGTGAAAATTTAGACCTACCTCAATTCCCTGGACCCATTTGTTGCAACCTTCCTGTGGAGAACCACTAATGTAAATGAAAGGGACACCTTATCCAAAGTCTATACCCTCGTGCTTGAATTGTCCTAAAATATCAACTAGGCCCTAGTGGAATTGGGTAAAGCATGCCCTATAACACATAGTCCAAAGGAAGTGCCTACCTACATGGTTACAATCCTTACATGGTGATGGGTGCCCCAAAGATGAATCTAGTACCTCATTGTGTTTACCCCACCCTCATTCACACTCCTACTCCTGAGTATATGCCCTGGGAAAAGCCACAACAACTGGTATCCCAAACAACTAGGGCTCCCTTCTTTCAAATAGCCTCTATAGTCAGACCATCAATGGGAGAGACCTCTTTCTTCCAAATGACCACACCTAGTGGACAATCTCCCATAGCTCCAGTCATGACAAAAAATCTACCACCCCAGTCATCACAATGTGACTCAACCACTCAATTGTCTGTCAAGGTTGAGTCCCTCCGACAACTCATGTCCTCACTCACCACCGACATGGGACAACTGAAGATGGGACCCCTAACGTCCCAAAACCCTAGCTCCTCTCAGCAAGGAAATATCTTCTTAGGATAGCAGAGTTCCAAAAACTCCAGGCCCTTAAATTACAATATTAACATAAACAATAATAATTTTTGGCCCAATAATTGACAATGGAAATATACACCGAACAATGGAGGCATAGCCCTGAACCAATTTCGTGCCTAAAGGGGGTGTGGGTCCTAGTCATTTTGCACACCTCACTGAATTTCACCCCTTAACCACTTGGTGTCAGATGCATGATACTGGCTCACATTCTAAGGTGAATTGTACCACCCTGGAGAAGATCATTCATATTTCAAAGTTAGATCATTGATTACATACTGATCTGACTCCTCTAGAGCGTCCGAAAGAATCCCATAGTTCTTCCTTTGTGTGTGAAACTATCTTTTTTAGAACTAAAGGAGAAGATGAATAATAAATTGATCTATAAGGATTCTTTGATGATTCCATCTTGACCTTTAAGGCTAATGCTTTCACCAATTCATGGGCTCCTTATAACACCAGGAGACAATCTAGCAAAGGCCCTTTTACAATGTCAATTCCCTTGAAAAATACCAATATCCATCCAAATCCCCACACAAATGTCAACCCACCTCCTCCAAAAGGACCCACTTTCCACATTTCTCGTGAATCAGGAATAAAAAAAACTCGGGAACCCCGAAGGGAAGGTTTGACATCACTAAGGTTACGGAGAATACTACCACCACCATGACCCTAATGGAGGTATTGCTTAGCTTCCCTAAGCAGAAAAAGGTCCTCTTATAGCATATATAAAAAATATGAAACCCCACCACAACCCACCAAAAACCATCACTTTTGACAATGCTAATGCATTCGTATTCCATGAAAACACACAGGATCCCCCCTTCTTTCTCAGCCTTAAGATCTATGGTAAAACACTACACAATTTTCTCATGGACTCTAAAGCTTCAGGTAATGTCATGCCCGTATCTATCTGCAAGAAGCTCAGATTGGTCCCCAAGCCATTTAAAGGTGCAGTAATACAACTGGATAAAACCATTCTCAAGATGGTGGGAAAGCTAAAAAATTCCAAATCTAGCTTGTCCAAGAACCTCGGGTGTCTAGTGTTATTGGCATCCAAGTGGTGGACATCCCTGAAACCTATAGGATGTTCTTAAGTTAGAACTAGTTCAAGGCCCTCAACAGGTACATGTCAACCTGATTCTCCCACTTATGGCTCTCATGGAGAGGAGAGGTCAATCAAAAAAAAGTGGACAGTGAACCCTAGATGAAATAGGCTCTAACTGACTATGGTCAGGTGAGTGAGGTAACATACACACAATTAGAACCTGGCATGTACCAGGATAAATAGATATTGACCCTAGACTTCATCCCAAGACAAACATTTTCTAGTGAGGACCATATCATCACTCAAAGGGTTCGTGATCTCATTGTAATGCTTAAACATGACGTCAACCTCCAGGGTAACGTCTCCTCCTTGACCACTCTCTTGTTTGACACTTAGTGTAGGGTCCACTACCAAGATCATTCTGAGTTGGAATGAAAAAAATGTGTCGATGTTTCCATAGTCCACCTCTTGGGTCTTGTAGGGAGAAAAGGCGATGGAGAAATTTTCACGTAATGCGGTCTACTCTCGGGTATAACTGAAGGACTGCTTCTCGAAGAAGATCTAGTATTTTCGCCCTTGGTAGTCACCTTGAACCCCAAAATTTATATCTCAAAGAGAACACTGGCTCCACTTCCCATTCCAGAATCAGTACCAAAAATTACCCAGTCACCCGAACCCCACTATACAAACAATGATTTATGGATCCTAAAATTTGACAAATCCCTATCCAAACAAGATTGTGGGGCTAGGGTAGAACTATCAACCCCCAGGTAAATTATTTTTTCACATCTAACCACTGTAGTTTGACTACATGAATAATGTTACCGAGTATGAGGACTTGGTTTTGGGCCTCCTACTTGCTCTTAAAAAGGGAGTCACCCATCTTCAGACTATGGGTGATTCAGAGCTAATAGTTAAACAAGTCTGAAGTCAGTACACATGCCATGATAGAAGATTGGTGGCATATCACAACAAAGCATGGAGCTTAATAAAAGACTTTGATTCCTTTGGTATTGAGCTAATTCCCCAGAAAAGGAACTATGTTTGGGATGCTCTTTCTATGTCAACTAGTACCCTTGAACTAGTGGTGGGTTCCTAACTCCGAAGATTTTCTATAGAAATGGTACCCACCCCTTCTATTTCTGATAACATAATATGGGATAGGAAGGGAATGAGGATGGTATCATTGATTTACCCACCAAAACCATTCCAAAGGGGATGCTTGTGCTAGAGTGTATCTTTGACTCAAATCCCTTGGTCAAGGATAAAATTCCCCAGTCTCTGGAAGGGGAAAATATGAAAAAATCAACATCATGACAAACAATGAAGAAAATTATGTGTACATAGGTACCTCGTGTTCCCTAGAAGAAAAAGAAAAAATTATCTCAGTTCTTCAAGAATACATTGATGTGATTGCATAAGGGTATGAAGACCTAAAAACTTATGACACTTTTATCATGACACATACTATCCCTTTAAAGCCTGATGCCAAGAATTTTAGGCTGAAGCAATGACCAATTAACCCCCTAATTGAACCCCTGATCTACCAAGATGTTCAGAAGTTGTTATCCACATAAATAATCTTCATGATCTGGCATACCACTTGCTTAGAGAACCTGGTCCCGATCTGGAATAAAAATGGAGAGATCAAACTTTGCATCAACTTTCAGAATCTGAATAAGGCTTTGAAGAAGGATAACCATCCCTTTCCCTCACTTGATGAGGTGTTGCAAATTGTCAACAACTCACAAATGATGTCCTTCTTCGATGGGTAATCGGGTTATAACCAAGTCATGGTGACATTCGAGGACCAAATCAAGACCATTTTCACCATGAAGTGGGAAACATTTTCATATAGAAGAATTCCCTTTGGTTTGATCAACTTCAGGCCCACATTTCAAAAGGAAATGGACATCACCTTCGAAGGACTAGTCAAAAAATGCATAATCATCTACATGGATGATTTAACAATTTTCTCCTAGAATAGGCGTGATCACCCCGCCCACCTCACCAAGATTTGCAAGAGGTGTCGTCGGTTTGATATTTCCTTCAACCCCAAGAAATATATATTCGGGTTCACAGAAGGAAATATTTTGGGACATGTATTCTCTGAGAAAGGTATTTCCATCGACCCTAAGAGATTAGAGGTGTTGTTGTAGCTACAAATGCCCGGCAGTAAGAAAGAAATGAGGCCTTTCTTTGGGAAGATCAAATTTGTTGGACCCTACATCACAGGATTTGTCAAGGTTTTTAAACCTCTAAATGATATAATGAAGAAGGACACAAAAATTGAGTGGATCCTAGAAGCAAAGGAAGCATTTGCCCAAATTAAAGATGCTATCACGGAGACCCCAGTCTTGGCCAGCCCAGATTACACCCTCTCATTCTATATCTATTCATTCACCTCCACCCACTTTATTGTTGTCGTACTTCCTCAAAAGGTCAAAGGGGAAGAATGACCCATCACTTTCATGAGTTCCCTCTTAAAGAATGCCAAAGTGCGATATTCATCCCTCAAAAAATAGGCATTCGCATTCATTCGGGCAGTTAAGAAGTTTTGGCATTAAATTATCCAAAGAAAGGTACATACTATTGTGTCTTATCAGGTCATCAAATCTTTGTTGATGCAAAGAAAACTAGGAGAACACTGAGGGAAATGGATGGCTATCCACCAAGAATTTGACTTGGAAATGCAACCCATGAGGTTAGTCCACGGACGAGGATTGTGTCAAGCCATGGCTAAAACTAGTTTGCAAATTGAATACGAGACTTACACCATGGAATCCATCACTCGAGACCCCTGGTATACCGACCTAGTATACTTATATTGAATGATTGATACCCTAAGGGACTCCCTTCCAACAAACATCGAGCACTCCGGTTGAAGAGTGCACACTTCATGATTAAGAACAAAACCCTATTCTGCAAAAATTACGAAGGCATATACCTTTTCTTTCTCAGTCGAACACAAGCTGCTAAAATGATTGATGAATTCCATGGATAGTTCAAAATCAAGCATAGCTCAGCAGATGTCACCGCCCACCAAATCCTCAAGGCTGGTTATTACTAACCCCATATCTTCAAAGACGTCCATGCGCATGTGATGAATTTCCACACCTACTGGACTATTTTCTTTCAGGAATGAAATATGGTCATGCCTCTCCAGCCTATGTTTGAAGTCAGACCCTTTGCCCAATGGGAATTTTATTTTATCAAGGAGATCAACCCCAAATCATCTGCCAGACACTGATACATTCTAACTGCAACTAACTATTGTACCCGTTGGTCCAAAGCTATATCTTGTAAAAACAACATAGCAAATGTAGTCATCAGCTTCATCAAGGAAAACATTACCACCATATTTGGGATGCCTTTTTCCCTTGTGCACAATAATGGCCAAACATTTTCCTCTGCCCAGCTACTAGAATGGGATTACAATCAGAATATTACCCTCAAAATTTTAAGAAATTAATATCTATAGGGTAATGGTGTAGTAGATTCCACTAGCAAGAACCTCTTGGAGGTGATTAAACACCTGCTTAAAATAAATCCTCAAGATTGGCATCAGAAGCTCAAATTTTCCCTTTGTGCAGATCATATCTAAATTAAGGCCGCCTTGGGCACTTCTCCCTTTTATCTGTTCTATGGCTAGAATCTGGTATTCCTGGTAAATCTATAGATTCTAGTCCTGAAATTAATGTAGGAGTTTGATACGAGGGATAATATTGTGGAGGTATGCCTGCTTAATCTAGCTCACTTGGAAGAACAAAGAGATAATTCCCTGGAACATTTTGTGAAACATCAAGTAGTGGTCAAGCACTAGTTTGACAAGAGATCTCGGTACAAGGCCTTTTGGATCTCAGACCTAGTCCTCTTGTGGGATAAGGCCCATGAAAAGAAGGGAAAACATACCAAATTTTAGAGGCTCTAACTTGGGCCCTATCAAATATCCAAAATATGTGGAGCCAACACTTACCGCATCAATTCATTAAGTGGAGAAGTTCTCACGTTGTCTGTCAATGGTTCAAATGAGGAAAAGGGTTTTCTTTTGGACCCTTTTTGGTTGTATCATATGTACAAAGCTTGTAAATATCCCATTCTTCCCTTTATTGGTGTACCTTCCTTGCAAATTCTGGTCTTGGATGTTTTTGTTTTTGTTGTCCTTTGTTTCCTTCATTTTTATTTGTTTTTCTTGTCCCAGACCTCTGTGTTCTTCCTTTCCATCTTCATAGGTGAGGATACCTCACATAATGTACTGCATCTTTTTGGGAGACCTTCCTCATGCATTTTATTAGTGTTGAGTTCACCACGTCAGTAGCATTTGGTCTAATTTTCATTTAATGATATTTTTGAAGTGTAATGTAGGGTAATGCTGATCTTCGTTAGGTTCGAATACATTCATGATTGTAAAAAGCTAAAATAAAGTACCTAACTAAGTTAGCCAAATTAAAGGTAAAAGACCACAAAGAAACCTGAGGATCAGTAGATGCTACCGCCCACCAAATCTTCAAGGTTGGTTATTACTTACCCCATATCTTCAAAGATATTCATGCGCATGTAAGGAATTTCCACACCTACCAAACTGTTACCTGTCGGGAATTAAATCTGGTAATGTCTCTCCAACCTGTGTTCCAGGTCAGACCCTTTGCCCAATGGGAATTTGATTTTATCAAGGAGATCAACCCCAACTCATCTTCCAAACATCGATACATTCTAACTGCAACTAACTATTGTACCCGCCAATCCAAAGCTATATCTTGTAAAAACAACATAACAGATGTAGTCATCAGCTTCATCAAGGAAAACATTAGCACCAAATTTGGGATGCCTTTTTCCCTTGTGTGCAATAATGGCCAAACATTTTCCTCCACCCAGCTACTAGAGTGGGATTACAATCAGATTATTGCCCTCAAATTTTTAAGAAATTACTATCTACATGATAATGGTGTAGCAGATTCCACTAGCAAGAACCTCTTAGAGGTGATTAAACACCTTCTTAAATAAATCCTCAAGATTGGCATCAAAAGCTCAAATGTTCCCTTTGGGCGGATCATATCCGAATTACGGCTGCCCTGGGAACTTCTCCCTTCTATCTGGTCTATGGCCAAAATCTGGTATTCCCGATAAATCTATAGATTCTAGTCTTGTAATTACTCTAGGAGTTTGATATGAGGGATAATATTATGGAGGTCTACCTCCTTAATATAATTCTCTTGGAAGAACAAAGAGACAATTCCCTCGAACATTTTGTGAAACATCAAGCAGTGGTCAAGTGCTAGTTTGACAAGAGATCTCAGTACAAGGCCTTTCGGATCTCGGACCTAGTGTTCTTGTGGGATAAGGCCCGTGAAAAGAATGGAAAACATACCAAATTTTAGAGGCTCTAACTTGGGCCCTATCAAATATCCAAAATCTATGGAGCCAACACTTACTGCCTCAATTCATTAACTGGAGAAGTTCTCACGTTGCCTGTCAATGGATAGTTCCTCAAACAGTACTTCGAATGAGGAAAAGGGTTTTCTTTTGGACCCTTTTTGGTTGTATCATATGTACAAAGCTTGTAAATATCCCATTCTTCCCTTTGTTGGCGTGCCTTCCTTGTAAATTCTAGTCTCGAGTATTTTTGTTTTTGTTGTCCTTTGTTTCCTTCATTTTTATTTGTTTTTCTTGTCCCGAACCTTGATGTTCTTCCTTTCCATCTTCGTAGGTGGGCATGCCTCGCATAATGTACCGCATCTTTTTGGGAGACCTTTCTCATGCATTTTATTAGTGTTGAGTTCACCGTGTAAGTAGCATTTGGTCTAATTTTCATTAAATGTTATTTTTGAAGTGTAATGTAGGGTAATGGTGATCTTCATCAGGTTTGAATACATTCATGATTATAAAAAGATAAAATAAAGTAGCTAACTAAGTTATCCAAATTGAAGGGAAAAGGCCACAAAGAAACCTAAGGATAGATCAATTGTGCTCTTGACAGATTGTGCACAAAAGCTAAAAGCATTATCTCAGGTTGTGGATTTCCTCCTAAGAAAATGAATCAATCGAAAGGTGAAAGAAGTACCTCTGTAGTAACAATTTAAACTTGAAGACTCCAGTGAAATAAGTATCACCTTCATCATCTCAAAACAAAAAAGGAAAGAGAATCTTAAAGTCGGGATGGAACCCCAAAAATTGGATTGCATGATAACTTACACAAAAGCATTAAGCCTATCTCATTTGAGTGTGGTTTCTCTATTTCTTCCAGAAACCATAAGGTGCATCTCTTCCAAAGAAAACACCTCACAACTTGACAAGAATGGATGTCTGGGAGCACAATGACTTAGATTTCCTAGAATCTGAAATCACGCGATGAGTTCTTTAAATGAGGATAAGACCTTGGTCTACTCCATAGGTGGATTCGAGGGTTCTCAAATGCACGAAGCATTTATCTCATCGAGTCACCATTTTTTATGCCCTACTTACCCGTCCCTACATTTTTGTCCAAAAACATCAGGTCCCCCTTGTTCTTTTTCTTTTTTTTGTCTTTGTTCTTTGTTTGTCGTTGTTTTCGACTCCTTAATTTCTCTTTTGTCTCTCTAGGACCCTACATCCTGGAGTTTTTGTTTGTCAATTGCCAAGAGTTCTGAACTCCAGGGTTCTAGCATTGTTATTTTTGTTCTCATTAAAGGATTAAACACCAGATGTCTTTGGGTCCATAATTTTGGACTTAGCTACCTCAAGATTCTAATCGATAATTAATGTGCTCACTTAGGCATTATAAACGGCCTTTAACCCTTCATTTTTTCAATTATTCAAAGCATAATTACCTTCTGAAGCAATAAATTTTTGAAGTGCAAATTGTTTCCTTGAACCCAAGTTTTCTAAGCTAATTCATGCAAGTGGTGAGATTTGTACTTCTACATTTGGGAAAGTAATTTGTGCCTCTTAGCAAGAAAACAGGTAAACATTCTCATCTTCTTGAGCATTTTCTCTTTTCAGGTATGTCCTCTTCGATTTTCATTTTTATTTTGTTTTCTTTTTATTTTGTTTTTTGTTTCATTTTATTATGTTATGTTTCCTTTTCATTTGTGTTGCACTAGAGCTCCACCTTGTAAATAGGGTTGGTGTAGATTTCTAGTGGGTTCAGAAGTTTCAGTATGTTTTTGTTTGCTTGTCTCCTCTGGATTTTCTGACCTCTATAAATAGGTGTTAGATAGTGTAGATAGGTGTAAGATAGCATAAGTGGTCTTCATCCTTATGTAAATGATTGGGTCATCTATTTAAATGTTTGTTAATAGTGACTGGTTCATTTCCTTTGTGCATAGTTGTGTAAGTGGGTTTTAGCTATGTGAGAGCATGTCTGGTAGACAGGGTGTCAAATGTAAATCTCACCCATGGCGTAAGTGTAGTGTATCGTGGGTTGTAAATTATGTGTGGGTTCCTTTGTAGGGATTGGTACGACCCCCTACCTTTGTCTAGTATTATTATGTGCAAGTTGTATTCTTTAAGGTCATGCAATGTGAGAGTTGTAACTACTAGGTGTGAATGGTCGTGCATTTGAATTCTTTATGAGGCCTATCAGTCCACGTTCGAGCAATAATCAATTCCTAAAGCTTAGGAATAGTCATTTTAAGTGGCATGACACCTCCATGGGGGCCACGTCGAGTCGTAGGATCTCACCTTGGTCATCAATTCAAGTCTTAATGTTACGGTGACTAGCTCTCTACAGTGGCAACTTGTCCCTCATCACATTTTTCATAATGGCGGTGTTGCTTTCCCAAGAGTTTACATTCAAAAATGTCCTAACTGGATAATTAATGCCACTATTTTCATGCCAACTATCAATTAAAACATCATAACCCTACATGCATAGGCGTACATGGATCCAACTTGGAAATGACTTGTCATTAAAGAAAAAGGTCGCATAAAATAGATGTTGTAATTTTTGTCATTTTAGGATCAAAGTATCTAGATTTCTAAAACCTAAACTTTTTATCAAAACATTTCATGTCATTCTAATGGTTCTCTGGTCTTGCAGGAAATAGGTTGAAAAGATGACAGCAACAGGATCCCCTCCTGGAAGTTCGGAGCTCCCAATCTCATCCGGCGGCCTGGCAAAGAAGTCCAAAGTAGAAAGGGCTTTGGAAAAGATCTCGTTAGTAATGAAATACAAGAAAGAAGGGTCAGTTCATGGGTTTTAGATCAAAACTATTCTTCGAGAGATGTCAGACATTGATTTCAAAACCTCGACAGAATTGAAAGGATTACAGCAAGCAATATATCAATTGAAAAGGACCAATGACCCATTGTCAGTCAATATAGTCACCTTCGGGATCATGCAAGCCAAATGCTTCCCCTATTCTATGTAGGCTCCAGAATTAATACTGTTCATGGCCAAGAGCTACAATGTGGCCATTCAAATTTACATGCTATCTAGTGGGGTTCACATTTCCTTCTTCGATCATGATACTAATGTTGTGGTCTAGAGGATCCCTCACTTAAAGGATGTCATTTTCTTGACTAGGTCTTCTTCTCTGGCACAATTCATAAAGGCACAAGATGTGGCCCGACGTCACCTAAACATGAAATGGATGCAAACTCTCCTTTGGGACCATAGGAAAATGAAGATGGATATTCCCCCCGTTGATTTCAAGGAGCCCATCTAGGCCAGAATCATATATTTATGCAAGATTTTTGAGGAACCTCACACCTGGGAGTTCTCTTTGTGGATGTACTACTTCTTACACTGGATGACTAATAATAAGCAACATTTTGATTTGGTTGATATTATCTCCAACCACCTAGATGCACAAATGAGGAGGGTGGAAGGAGATAACAAATTTTACATGACATCCTTCATCTTATGGTCATTGTATTAATAGTTTGGAGGAGTTTAGGAATTGAGAACGGTTGTTGTCCTTGGGACACAAGTGGGACACTCTACCCCATGGGATCATTTTCCCTAGATTTGGTGGGATGAGTGTTTCTAGAATTTTTGTAGGATTAACTACGCCTTTGTATATAACTTAATTAAGGTGCTAACTGGGGATATCAGCTTCAAGTTGTCCTAGCAATCAATGGCTATAATCGCCCCATGGGGGATTCATTTCATTTAGTTCTCACAATTCACCAACATCCGGGTCACCAGGTTCTCAAGAAACCCATTTTTGTTTATGAAGCACTATGGACACAAAATTGTTTAGTTAGAGTTTTTCCAGAAAATCCTACAGGTTAACGCCCTATTGGCAATGAAGAATATTTCCTTGGTATCCTTCCCCATCACCTACAAAAGATACACCTGCTCGATCACCACTGCCAAGGAGGTGGAGAATGAATTAAACAGCCTAAACTTAGGCAAATTTTCACTCAAGCACCACAACTATGATTCACATGGTCGCCTCGAAAAAAAAATTCCCAAGGGATCCCAACCCCATGAGCCACACATGGAAGATTTTTTTGAACACTGCAAGGATGATTTTGATGTCCAAAGTAGGAAATATGTAAGGATGTCTAAGTGTATGATGGATCATTTGGGTCTCTGGTCATTCCCTCTAAAATATTTAGATAAAGGGATATTTAAAGACCCTAAGTTTAAAGAAGCTAGAATCAACAAGTCAGGTCTCCATCTAGTAGATTGGGACACTCCGAAGATTTTGAATATTGAGGCCATAACCAAAACAATAATTGAGTGGAGTACCCTCATTTTGATAAGGTTTGCCTGAGAAGTGTCCACCTAGGTATATCTTTGAAGACGACACCTATTCCTGGACCCCAAACAAGGGGGCATACTCAAGCTCATGGAAAGAAAAAGGTCAGCGAGCCTTCCTAGTCGTCTGACCTAGTACCTAAGGTTTTGATGAGGCAATTGGATGAGAAAGTAGAGAAGTCTTGTAAATTGTGAGAAACGGCAAAGATTAGCATGACTTTTATTCTTGGAGCAGTTCTCATAGGCTCCCAAACCCTAGGTATTTCTACATCCTTTATGGCTTCACCATTTGGTATGCTAATAATGGAAGGAGATGAGGAGGTAGCAATAGTCGATGTCGGGGCACCCCTCGAAATGAGGAAGAAATAGAAAGCCTGAAGGCCTTCCCTAAATCCAAGCCTAGATCCTGAAAAAGAGACTTAGGTCCATGAAATTCCCCCCACCCTTGAAATAGAAAATACTCCAAAAGATCCACTAGAGATCTCTCAAACCAATGTAGATGATTTCTTCCATATTGACGAATAGGGAAGTATGCACCATGTGGTAGAACAAGAAATAGTGGTCAAAGAATTCCCAAAACCAGATGTAGATATTCATTGGGAGGCCGAGGAAATTGAAGAAGCATGAAAGAGAGCTTAGGAATAGGCCGATGAACTTTAGAGATAGGAAGAGAAAGAAGAAAATATCACTGAGGATGCTCACTTTCTGGCTGAAGAAAACTGTCAAAAGACAAAAGCAGGAAGAAGCCACAAAAATGGTGAAATAAGAAAGGAGAATAGAGGAAGAACAAAAATAAAAGGAAGAAAACACAAGGATGGGGGAACAATCCCTGGCCTCTGAGGAAACTGAACCTCTAGGAACAACCGTACCCTTAGTGGCCACCCCTCCATCTTAGACCACTATTCAAGGCACATTGCATGTTAGTACAGGTGAAGTAGAGGTTCCCTCAGAATTCCAGGATGAGGACATTCCCATTGAAGAGTGTTCTTTGGCCAATCCACCTATAGAAGATGCCCCTGAAGATAATACCGAGGAAGATGAAGATACATAAAATAATCCTGGTGGTGATGCCAAGGATGTGCCCACAGAGGAGCCATAACCAATTCTCGTGAAAAATCCCAGCGGCCCCAAAATAATATCAGGTGACTCCCAGGGCCCACCTCAATGGCTAGTTGAATCCAGGAGGAAAAAAAGAACTATAGAAACATCCATTCCTCTCTCACTAGCGGATATGATAGCAGAGCAATAGGCCCCCAGGAGGTCAAAAAAGGCTTGCACCCTCTATACCACTCAGAGGGGTCTACATGGAAACTCGGTGGCATCTGTAGTGGCTCCACCAAAAGACAGAGAGGAATCAGAAGTGTTTGTTGAATATTATACTATGACAGAGATTATTCTAGATCGACGAGACTGAAAAGGAGAGATGGACCTCCTTGATGATGCAATCTGGATTATTCATGAGAGATACGAAAAGGAGTACCAGAAAAAGAAAGAGCTTCAAGTGTCCAAGTCAAACCTTTGGAAGCTCTTGATGGAATTAGCATCCCCACTCTCTTCTGCAACGTTGGAGGCCTCCACCTCTGGAACACCACTCTGATAGGGAAACATGGAAGCACTTCAGCTCATGAAGAAGAAAGCATTAGCAGTGGATGGATGGATAGAAGAACAATTGGAGGCAGACAGAAACTTTCTGACTGAGTCACCCCCAGAATTATATGAGGCACATGGAATCAATGATATAATTGACAAAGTTATTTCAACATGGAAAACCTAGGGAGAAAGATACGAGGAATGCAAAGAGCGCCTCATAGAAGTTTTGAACCTAGGAGAAGATAGGTTGGTTAGAATAGGCATTTGGGGGAATTAATCATGTCAATTCTTGAAGATCCAATACACCAAAGTTGCATTTAAAATCAAAATAGGAAAGCAAATGGTTAAGGTCTTGGAATATCACAGAGCTAGGGTCTGAGATCTAATGGATCAGTTCCTTTCATTCATTTTTCATGTAACATCAATAAATCCGGTCAGACCGGGTGTCGATACCCCAATGGATGTTGTATTAAGAAATTTTGATGAGTAGGTTGACGCACAATTTCAGCCCTTGGGAGATTTGGATAGCTCAGTTCTAGGAGAGCTTTTCAAGCTAATGCTTAGGGCCCACCATGCTACAAGGGAGGCTTCTGAACTAAAAATTAAAGTTGAAGATGCCAAGGATTATTTTGAGGAAGCCACAGGGCGCATGGATTGCCTGAAAGAAGCAGATGAGAAAGAAGTGATGGAAGTGTTGGAGGCCTTCCATAAATTCATGGAACATGAAATTATCTGGGTTTTGGGACTCCTCCCATGAACCTACGTTCTTTTTATCATTATTCTTTGATCATAAACTCTCAGAGTCCGAAATTCTAGACTTTCACAGTTTTGTATTCTTCACAGTGGTCTGGGTTGATGATTTATGTGGAGTCGACTACCCACCATTCCAAGTTATTTGTCAGAAACATTGTTAGAAGTTAAGAGGGTACAGTATGGATGAAAGTGATAGGTGGATTTTGGAGAACTGTGCTTGCCACCTCATCTCCCAAGGCGTCGCTCCTGCATTTATAACTAGATGAACAGAGAGGAGACGTGGAGGCATGAAGCCACCACTAATTTTATGGAATGCACTATCCAAGACGCCTGGAAAAAATAAGTTACATCCACACACTTGGTGATGTCTCCTGATGATCATTTTCTCAATTCGTTTATTCTTGTTTCCCCCCTTTTTATTCTTATTTCCCCTTCGGATATTGTACCATGATGAGATATTTCTGATAGCACAGATAGTTTCAGTTGTAAATATTGTATTTTATAGGAATAAATGGGTTGTATATCCCAATGTAGATCATAGGATGTCTATAAATAAGAAGTTCAACGCCTAATCAAGGGTCGACAAAATTGATGATTTTTTTGTCCATGCAATAGTTGTTTTTAATACAATTGTTACTTGCTTCTAGTGTAGTAGGTGCTCTCAGTAGATTAATGCTCCCCAGGAGCCATGAAGAAGTAATGATTACTCGTGGTACCATACTTTGCAGTGTTCTTCATTTTAGACTCAGTAAATTTCTTTCATGTTGTATGCTTCTCTATGTCCTTTGCTCGAAGCTCTTTAGTAATTAATTGAAAGGCTTTTTCTTTCGTTACTAATGTATGCCTTGGTTGATGACCAAACATATAACTAGTATAGTTGTTGGTTCTTTGTTTGAGCACTGTTGATGTTGAGATGTTTATGATATGACTATAAGTAGATTTGTTTACTAACCTTGGCCTATCTTTTCGCATTTTCTTTTTTCAAGCCAATAACTACTTGCAGGAAACCTCACCCTTCCTGAATTACTGAGACTCGTGGGCATACACCAGTAGGCCCCTCAATATAAAACAATCATTTTCCCAACTATGAACCTTTCTTGCACTGTCATGACCCGACTATCAGGTGCTTAGAGGCTAGGAGATTTCCCTCTCTAGTAAACCTCCTCAGGGGAAGTTGGTTGATACTTTGACACTCGGTGACAACTATCTCCCTATTGGCGAGGCAACCACAAAGTCCCGTCAACACCTCCTTGAGATGCATGCTTGAATTTTGGATTTCTGGGAGCCTATCATCTCTGGTACTATTCATATTTACCCTATGGCTAAATGATTTTTCATTATAAAATTTGATATTGTAGAGGATAGAAAGAAAAATTTGTGTGATAATTTTTTTAAAATAAAGAATAGATATTCGTTATTGGTTAAACCTTGGCAGCCTAATTTCAATCCTTCTTAAAAGTTTGATAATATTATGGTTTGGGTTTCTCTCCCTTATCTCCCCCTTCATCTTTGGGTTGATTCTCTTTTTGAGGAAGTTGACAATTCTCTTGGGGATTTTTTGTTGGTGGATGAGGAATCATCTGACATTCTTCATTCCACCCATGCCTATATTTTGGTCGAGTTGGATTTTTCAAAAGGGTTGCTTACTGAGATCCTAATCCAATCTTCTAAGGGTAGTTGGGTTCAATCCTTGCATTTACTTTCAGAGGTCATAGATGTTTCAATACTGGTCATGTTGGAAAGGGTTAATCCTTAATGTGTGGTATGTTTTCATTGATGGAAAATACTATCATTTCTCTTGGCCATGATGTTGACAAGCCAATTTACTGGAGGAATTGTTACCTATATTTGTCAAGCATTTCATTTTGATAGAGTTGAAGAAATACTATCTTTTATTTGATGAAGATGAAAGAAGTAAATTAGAACAAGGTTTTATTACTCGCTTAAAAAAATTTAGTAGAACACTTGTTGAGATAAAGATCAAACACCTAATCAGTTATATGTTAAACTAGAAGAAAAGAGACTAATAGCACAAGAAGAAGAAAAGAGACTGATAGCACTAGAAGAAGATAAGAGGATAAAAGAGGCATGTATCACTAAGATGTGTCCAGTAATTAGTTGTGATGAGATGAACGATCTACTTGAGGAAGCTAAAAGAAGACTAGTTGCAAAGAAAAGAATTAACATGATAATGGATGGAAGAGTAGATGAGATCGTTACTAAGACAAATGATGTTATCAGCAAGATGCTAAAGGAAGTTAGACCTATTGTGCCTAAAATAAAAAAAAACCTAGAACTGAGAGAAGAGAAGACAAGGTCTTCATTGATGAACAATTTGTCTCTAATGTTAGAGAACCAAATTTCTATATTGGTGGTGTACCAATTACACTCAATGAACCTAATAAAGATGAGCAACAAGAAGGAAAATATCCCTACAGAGACCCTAAAAATATCATAACCAGGGAAGAGATAGATGAAATCACAGCAGAAAAAGGATTCTCTAAAGATAAACCAATTGAAATAGAGGCATAACCGGAAGTGAAGATTGATAAGCATATGGAAGTAGAGGTTGAGGCTACCAAAGGACAAAAAGTTGAAACGGATAATTTACCTGATATCCTGGAGGCATAGAGAGCAGGAGAGAAACTAGATGAAGAAATAAATGATCAATAGAAACCGGTCCTGAGATATTGTTGGAAAAAATGACCTTACCAATTCAATCTTTTGAATCAATCGTAAAAGGACCAATTAATTTGGATAACTATGATGAAGATCAATTGATGAGATAATCAATATTAGTAGAAGAGAAGGCTAAGAAAAGATCCTTGAGGAAAAGAGAGAAAGGAACAAGGTTAATGACCAGGATAGTAAGTATTCTTGAGAAGTTGATGTCCAACTATCAGATAAAACTTGAAGATTCTATAGTTGATCAATTAGAAGGAATGCTTGTTGTTTTTTATACTCATTTCCAGACAGTGGAGAAAGAAGCAATGAGAAAGGTATAAAAGGAGTTCAATAATAAGAGATTTAAATATCTTTGTTCATTAATTTTGCAAGATAGAACTTATTTGGATGTTGGTGTGAAGTATATCAAGGATTCTATTGAAGAAGGAAGCAGGATGTACAGGATGAGCATAGATTCATTTTCTCATGTATACGATATAGATAAGATCCTAAAGAAAACCAAGGATAAATTATCGGTTAAGGCAAAGAATTTTGATTCATCAAAAGGATTTGCATCAGCATTTATGACAAAGGTGATGAAGATGAACAATCAGATAAAAACTTTGGAAGAGGAGAGAAGAAGACTGATTAGCAGGCATAATTTATTGAGGGACCTTATTGTTCCCAAGTTAGATATTCTTCAGAGAGCACTTAAGAAGGTAGAGAAAGCATACGACCTATTAAATCCTATCAGCCCTCCCTAAGCAGAGAATGAAGCCTATGCCACATGTGGGTAGATTCAAATTTTGGACAGCTTGAAGAAGTCTTGGGATATTGACTTGGCAACTCTGAGAACAAGTTTCACAGATGTTTTCAAATATTTGTAAGTATGGAAGTCGTATATGAGGCATGTATAGGATTTGGTAGAAGACTTTATGGTTTTTGTGCCCCCCTTTTCCATTGATGTCAAATGAGGAGAGACTCAATGAAAAATGTATAAGTGTGATGTATACTAAAAGGGAGAGTATTGTTTTTAATATAGTTTTGGAAATGGGGATATTGTTGGCAAGAGTTAATCCTTAATGTATGGTATGTTGTCATTGATGGAAAGTACTATCATTACTCTTGGCCATGATGTTTCCAAGCCAGTTTACTAGAGGATTTGTTACCTATATTTGTCTAAGTATCGAAAGCAGGACAGTGACCAGTCGGAGAGATCAGTGTAGTTAGGACAGAATTATGAGTGTTAGTGCATGAGATTTTAAGATATAAATATAGACATACTATTATGTCTAATCCGGTAATCGCAAATCTTAAAGTCATCAAATGCATGAGATATTCACTGTGGAATATCGGGTTGACAGTTTTGGAAGAATAGGACAGTTTGGAGAGATTGCATCGTTAAATCTGGTAAATCATTTTTGTTTATCGGTATAATGATTGTTGGTGATAGAGTCGATTAGAGTCTACTTGATTCAGTTAGCAAGGATTGATTCTATGTTTTTATCTTGTTTTGGCACGCATACATCTACATGTTTCATTACTCTTATTTGAGTTGACAAAGCTTATGTTTTTAGGTTATCATCTTATATTTAAGATCGAGTTTTGATTGTGAAGGTTAGAGAAGTAGTTGATGATCATAAGGATGATGATATTGTGATAAAGCAATAAGAAGAGACTATGTTGATGTGCAAATCTATGTTCGGAGTTTCATTGGAACTGTATAGGCATTATTGATGCTAAAAGTCAATTCAATATAGGATTGTAAGTCCATCTTTTGTTTATGTAATTAGTTGTAATCCTTGATGTATTTCTGTTGTAACTGTTGAGTAGTGAGCTCTAGGATGTAAGCCCGAATGCAAGTGAATTCCCCTCTTTTATACGTATGTCTTTAACCAAGCACTTATTACTATAGCAGTGAGATATTTGTGGGTATCGTCCCCACTAAGGTTTTTCCCTTAACCAAGTTTTCCTCAAAAATAAATGATGGTGTTGTGATGTTGATGTTATGTGTTCTATTTTCTTTACTTGCATTTACTTTCAATATTAAGTTGTGGTTTCAGTTTAAAAGGTTAAAGAATATTGTTGCTCCAATTCACCCCCCCCCCCCCCCCCACTCCTTGTGCTCCATAATCCTTGTTAGGCCATGCAACTAAGCATTGTGGGTTTGAGAAGAAGAGTTCTTCGGCTTCTCAATGGAATGACACTTCAAATTTGCATTATGCGATTGCAAAGAAATCTGGTAGCTTTTCTCAAGTGGTGGGGCAGGGTCTTGCGGTTTCTTCTAATCTGATTTCTTTTCAGGATGACATGGTTTCTTCTGGTGTGACGGAGATTACTAGTCCTCATCCTTTTTCCCCTCTTGTCGCACCTCGAGCTTTTAATGGGTTGGTTGGTGTTGTTGGTTCTGCTCCTATTGTGTCTAAGACTTTTGTTGCCTTTGATAGGGCTCTTGTTGGAGGTGGTGCTTTAACTATTGAGAGTGATGTTGGTGTTGTCTCTTTGGTACTTGTTGGCTATGTCTCTCAGGATGTTGTCGGCCCTATCTACGGTTTTTTGTGGATATTGTTGGTCTTTCCTCTCTAGGTGTTTGGAATCTAGCACTGGATTCGCTGGCTTGCCAGGATGCGGTTGCTAAGGTGGAAGAGGGTTGGATTACAGTGAAAGGAAAAAATTCCAAGATGTAATCGCCCTCTTTTGGCATGACCCTTTGTTCCCACAAGGGCACAGCTAAAGGTAATTCTTAATGTTTTCTAGTTGTGGGTGTTGGGGTTGGAGTTTTCTCTGGTCCTCTCTTTAGTTTTACGTTGCATACTAGTTTGTTCATGCAATGTATGTCTCAGGTTGTGGGAGCCTGTTGGTAAAACCCTCATCTTGGTCTTTCTTTGTTTCTTGTTGTGGGCTTTCATGGAATATCTATTGGTACCATTTTGTATAGGGTTTCAATTCCCTTCAAAACCTGTTTTATCATTAATCAAAAAAATTAATTAATTAAATAATAAAATCGCTTCATTAATAGAGGAAAAATATGATGAATTAATTAAATAATGAAAATATTTAATTAATAGGGAAAATGTTGGCCTAATTAAATAATTAAAATTTATTTAATTAATAAAACTAAAATTAATGCTAGGGCTAACATGATGAAAATGCATAATCCTTTTCAAATGTCTATATCTCTTAAATAAGGTAGGTTTGGTTCTTAATGTATTTTAATATTATTATTGTGAAAACAAATTACACTTTTCACAAATTAAATAGTGCTATTGTTTGAAGATTTTTTTTCTTATAAGAGTTCCCAAGATAAATTATATTTATTTACTGTTTTTGCTATATAGTTTTGGATTACGTATTTTGCAATAATTCTACTTAATACTTTTTCCCTAACACAAATCCTATGTAATTTACCATTTTTTTGCATGTAGTTGTTGGTATTCTCGAACAACAGAGAGGCGAGGTGAATCAATGGTCTATAAAACCCTCATTAGGTATATGTATGTGTCGCTGGCAAAAGATCTCACTGATCACATAAACAAGGTCTCACGAACCAAATCCTCACTAGGTACAATTTGGAATCACCAACCCCTACACTTTCTTTCAATCAAGAATAATTAGACTACATAGGGTTACTCTATTTCACTACATAGCATCAAGTTCTCTGCCCTTTTTTATTGTGACAATCTAAAACTTCATACCAAAAAGAATCAAGCACATAACTCTAGAAAACTTGTTTTTTCAACCCACTTTCTAACATTATCTTACATTTTGTACCATTGCGACTTTTATAAACTTCATGCCTCTGTAACAGCAAATACAAGGTATCTAATCTAGACACATTAATCACTCAACCCGTTGAAACAATCAACCTCTTTTCAGAACACTCATTCTATTATTTCTTTAAAAGCCCTCAAAACTTTTACAAAATATTCAATATGCTCTTCATTTTTTGTCCACTATCCAACCGTTTGCACTCAAGATGTCATCCCTTTTCATTCACGCTCCAATTCGAATAAACAGTTATATCAACAATAAAAGCAATAAGCAATTGTTCAACTTCTATCAAAGCAGTTAACCGTTGGAATTTGAAAATAATTTTTAAACTTAAAATATCTTACTCACTGCATAATAGAAAGTAAATACCAACCTTCGGCATTCCTCGATGAATAATATCAAGAATATTTGACACTATGCATTATTAAGTCGAACAAGTAAAGCTCCTGCAATTTTGTTCCCCTGAATATGCAGTTACAGGTTCACATTGGTGCCATGAACTACTACAGGTTCATTTCACGTGGTGACACGAAATAGAAACTTTTGTTGCATGAACTTAATTCAAAATCTCAACTAATTTGTCTACATTGAGACTTCAAGAGAGTATAATATGTAGTATATAATGCATCTTGATGAATATCCATTAACTATAACTCAATCCTCAACCTCTCAATCTTAATAAGGATGTTTCATAACCACTCCAAACATATCTTTCAAGACCTGATTTCTGTTCTTCACAATGAAGAAACCTTTAATATCCAATTGTTTAAGTAACTTGTAAAGATCTACTACCCAAACTCCAACTCCTCAACATATGTCAAATACTATAAATACCTTTAACAAGCCAACTCACATGTTCATCACCTTTGTTAACCGTTGTTACCTGTAACATCTATGTTCTCACTTGTACTAGCACACACACACCTTGTCACATACTAACATTGTCATGACTTTCTCTGCTAACTATCATCTAACTCCCCTTCTGACAATGCATTGAACTAGTTGACATCAATCCCAACAACAGTTCTTCTTAACCTGTCAATCATGTCAATAGTAGTTTTGTAGTAATTTTTATATTTAGATTAAGTGGTATTGAGTTAATTATTCCCTTCAATGTGGCACTACAAGCACATCATCTATTTAAACTCGTAGCATGCTAAGTTATGGTTAACAAACCCATTTAATATAGTACAACATATTACTAATTTTTGGGGGTCATGTCCCAAGAAGGACATCACAAAATATATAAAGAGGTTCACACATACATATCCTACAAGATGTAATGTAGTGTCACGGGAAAATCTTTGATAATTACAACAATTCTAACTTTTGTGGTCATGTTCCAAGAGAGGCAATATAAAATATGTAGCATCAATTGGAAAATCTTCAATTTAACTAGAATCTGATCCAATTGAGTTATTTCACTAATTATTGGTCCATAGATGATTCAGAAAGCCTCCACTAATTTGGGAATTAACGCATTGCTTGCTCTAGAATCCCTTAAATTATAGGCCAACTTGTCATTAGCAATCAACATGTGATAGAAGGATCGAGGCTTACTTTTCATGTCTTCACTAGTTTTGACGTGAAGGATGCAAGATAACTCTTCCTTGGTGTCTTTTGTTGGAGATGATCACTTTTCATTTTTTCCACTTAGTGGCCTCCATCAATAGATGTACTTATCCAACAAAGGGTACTTCCACTAAAAATGCACTTGATGATTACTGAGAAAGTCCATCTACTAAAAACCTTGTTGCATTTTTGAGGCTGCATCTCTTTTGTCAATGGACATGCTTCACTGGAAATCAAAGTTACCAAAGACTAAGATGAGCATTGTCTTTGTGCACATGCTAAGCAAGAACACCAAAGGCTGTTATCAAGAATGTCGAGCAAATTGTTATTTTGGTGGTGTTACAAGTAGTGGTTGTCGTTGCACCAAAAGATCGACATGTTAATGTATAATACAACCACTAAACTTATAGAAGACACAGGAGGCGATGAAACCATGTCACGAATGTCGAGAAGAGCGCTGACCATTATGCCAACAATCTCCCCCTCAGCATTACCCGAGGGGATTTGTACATGTGACCAAGCTCTGATGCCAATTGTTACAAGTAGTGGTTGTCGTTGCACCAAAAGATCTAATGCTCAGTACAACCAATAGACTTATAGAAGACACAGGAAGCGATTAAGCCATGTCGTGAATCCCGACGGGAGTGCTAACCATTATGCCAACAGGTGGACCATTGATTTCGAAATCATTAGATATGCACCTTGTAACTTCGAAATTTCAATGCTATATTAAAGCAAAATCGATATGCTTGATATTTGTGGATTGTTTACGATAGGGGATGTAAACCATTTTAAATGCTATGAAATTCAAGGTTAATAAGGTAGGCACATTTTCCTATTTTAGTGTATTTTCAAATTAGGTTTACCTCAAGTCTAGCTGGAGTTAGATAAGATGACTACAAAGGCAAAATCCACCTAATCAAATTTTAGTATCATTTCTGTGAACATTCTAACTACAAGAGCATTGCAAATCTTTTAGGTGTTTTTATAAATCTACTACTTGAATATGAACATGATCAAAATATTTGACTATTCCAAGTGGTAAGTAATTCAACATATACACGTATCATAACCCCTCCCTAACTCCTTTCAATGGCAATGACTCTGTGCTCCCTCTCGCACCGCTTGGTTTCAAACTCTATGCCTATTGGTTCCTCTAGCCACTATTCCTACCACATGCTTGTAGTTTCCATTGCTTGGCAAGTTTAGCTATTCATGCCATGTTGAATGAGCAAGATATGTGCAAGATAGGGAGCTTGCTTCCTCATTACCCTTGCTTGCGCCATGGGTTCCTTCTCATTGAGAGAAGATGAAAAGTTTCTCGTTGATCACACCTTCAACTTTTGATCCATCTCAAGCACACCCTTCTCGGGTGTCTCATTCGAGTGGGAGGAATTATAGTTCCCCAGGGCAATGGACCCTATTGTTCTAAGGGGTGACATAACATGCCCTTCATATGCATGGCCCCTAAAACTTTATTACTCTCTTAATATGCAGGGGAAAACTTGCTTGTAAAATCCGAGTGAGAGATGCGATGCTTTAAGGATATTCAATATTCTATGGTAGGAAAGGGAGGGTGACCTGAAACTATACTATTCCCTTCTCACCCAATTTTTGAATCAATCTTTGCATCGACGTCGTCTTTGCTTGTAAAGCAATTCAGTAGGGTCGCTCTCTGTCTAGAGAAGATGACCATTAATGAAGGAAGGATGGAACAACTATATGAAGAAAAAGGGGGGGGCCATTGCATGCAAGGAACCAACTATTCTGTGTGTGGACAATGATCATGACCCAAATGAAGAGGAACCGCTTATAACAGTAGCAAGGAACCGCCCAACTTAGAATAGTAGGGTTGATGATACGATGTCTTTCCATCCTTCCTTCACATGAAGGATTGCCCTTCCATGCACAAGTGGGTGATTAACCTTTTTGGTCTTGGTATTTGTCTTTCCTTCCATCCATTTGTCCTTACTTCCTAGCTTGGAGGAGGGAATTCTAGTTCACCCTCCCCCACTCAACAAACATGCCAATTCCGACATTTTTCACCCTATAGCATAATGGTAGTGGGAAGGGACTATAGTTAGTTGCAAGGAAGATATAGTTGCTAGCCTCCCACCCACCACCATAGAATTGTAGGGTGAGATGCCTTCTAGATTAAGCTAGAATAAGCTAAAAAGGAGGGAGGAGGGGATGGCCTATGCACTACCCAAAGGTAGTTGTTCTTTGATTTGTTTAGTTGTTGGGTGGGCCCTATGGTTATCGGGGTAGGTGGGAACTATATAGGGTCCCCCTTGCGCAATTCCAAGTTGGTTGGAAGTGATAGAGCCTCTCAACCACCCCTTTGAACTACCACTAGATCGGCATCCTATCTCCTCCCACCCAGCCAGGTAAGTTTGGGTTTGCTTGCCCCATGTCATATCTTCAGCAAAGAGGAGATCGCTTAGGAGGAACCTACTACACCGCAACATCTATTTGAAGGGCCCTACTATTCGCCCCTTATAATAGTAGGGCCCTAGCAATATAATAGCACCCATCTTCACCGCAATATAGTTGAACCCTCCATGTGCATGCATGCACGAGGGGGTCAAGCATTCATGCACAAGGAGGGTTCAACTATATCATTATCAAGAGGTAGATTATTGTAGGGCCCACCCCTATACATGCATGCACAAGGATGGCCCTACTATTCCCCCTTTATAATAGTAGGGTCCACCCTGTAGGGGTGGGAGTGAGGATTAAAATTGGGATGGTTCATTAAGCCCCTACCATCCTATAGGGGCACAAGGAGGTTGGGCATGCTTCTTTTGCTTCTTCTAAAGACAGAAACCTAGTGTTGAATAAGGTGTGGGCTCGGGGGCTACGCTCTCTCCCCAAACCTTTGACAACTTCCTTTAACTATCTTACCAAAAATGTGTCTAGTGTGGGTTAAGCTTCCTAATCTTTCCCTTTAATTTTGGGAGGTTTCTTGATTCAAGACATTGGCAACTCTCTCAACTACTTCCTAAAGGTTGATGATTGAATCACTTCATGAGGCATTCTACTTTTTCTCGTATTTTGGCAAATACTAACATCTTCGAGCCTCTTCATGAAGACATGGTTCTAATGGTTGAGGATAGGTTATGGACTCAATCATTGGTTTATGAGGGCCTCCCTTTTCAATGTCATCATTGCTTCTCAACTAGTTACTTGATCACAAACTATTCTCTCTTGCATCATGAGGTCATTGCTACTTGGTGGAAGGATGCTAATGGCTATCACTTGACTACCTAGGCTTCTAGATCTTTTGATCACTCCTCCAAGGATGATGCAAGCCTCTTACTATTAGTGTGACCTCTGCATGCTCTGTGGACCCTATTGAGGACCCTCATGCCTTATACTTGCAAACTACTTTGTTTGTTACTCCTATTCAGCTCCAACCTTCGGTGGAGGATGTTTGCATTTTGCCTCATCAGCCTACTGCCTCTTCATGTGCTAACATGCCCTCTATTGGGGTTTCCCGTCATACTTCCCTTGTAATGGTGGCGTTGATGATATATTGCTTGGACTGCTGTTAGTCAACGGAGGTAAGGTCTTTCTTTCTCCTCTTCTCAAACTCATCCTCAAGTTGTGGATGGAAGTCAACCCACCCTTGGTGTGGGGATTGTTTGTAAGGTTGTTTATGTTGTAAGTGGTCTGTTAATGGCCTATGTAACACTATAAATGGTTTGTTATTGGCCTGTGTAATGCTGTCCTTGGGGCTTTTGGTTGTAATAGGTTCTGCAACCTAGTTTGCAGCTTCTTTATTCAAGAATCAAAACATATATGTGCATCATTAATTCAATTAAGTTGAATATAAAGGAACAAACACTTGTGAAACTTAAAAAAAATAGATGCCAGTTATTAATGAGTTAATCTATTGAATTACCAGAAAATTTATGAATCAATCTAAATAACACACCAAATCAAGCTTGACGCTCTTTTCATCTTCAACAGACATTTAGGCCAGCAGTTTGTAAATTACAAATATTGATATTTGGCTCAACCTCAGTAGAGCAGATAGTAAATCTGATAATGATGTTATAGTTGTACAAGCAGAACTCATTTTTCAGGTCATTTAAAGCATTCCCTTGGTCGAAACAGTTTCCACTAAAATTGAGATCCACCATATATTCTGGGCCTCAGAAATGGAAAAGAAGCAAATGAGGCTGGCTTGCACACACCATGTTTGAAGACAGATTTTGAGATATTGCCCCTTGAAAAATATATGATGCCAAATATTAATCCACACAAACTATGATCCAGCACGATAAGCAGCCTCATCCATCCAAGTCAGAGACCCTGCCAAAAGAAGCCTACTAGGAAGCTCCCCAGGACAAGGAGCAACGTAAGTAATCTTCATCCTGCAAAAGCATTAATATTTCTGTCGTGAAGACCAGTTTGAAATATGGAATACAAAATAGAAATCATAGTTCTAAAAATTGGCTGAATCTGATACTAAATGAAGAGATGTTTTCAGCTCACCTCTGTACATCAACATCTGTAATATGGATAAATCCAGCAACATTGCTGCAAATCCATTCAAGGAAGAATAATTAGCTACACAACTAAGAAATGACCAAAACCATTAAGGTGTGCCCTACAAAAAAGAAATGCAGTAAGTAGCATAAAATGTATCTCTACACAACTCATACCTAGTGAGTAGCTGATCAGGCTCCTTGGCATAAGAAACAGCAAGTACAACATGCAGGAGATCACTGTTTATTGTGATCTGAACAACACGGTTAGGATCTGCTGATGGTTCTGCACCAATTGGAAGGGCAGAACGTGGTGCTTGAGGACCTCCACCAATTCGATATATATGCAAATCACTGAAACTTACAACACTGGAATGAGGGGATAAATCATTACTGGGGCCATAGAAGTATTCCTACAAGATGCACAGATTGATATTTCAAACTTCCGGAATATCTTGGTTTCTTTAACTGTTAATTTCAACAATACAAAGTTGAAACAAGACTAAGCCACTCACTATCTTAGAAAAAAAGTTCAATAGTATCTGCACAGACTACAAAGGCACTTAGAAAGCAGTTAACCTTCCTTATTGACTTCACCATAGACTCACTTAGTTCCTGTCACTAAAACAGTTGTCTCTAACGGCCTACTCTCCATGGCAATACAATCATTACCATCGGTGGAATTCCTTTATATCACAGGTTGAGGTATTTAATCATGTCAGCCACGGGTTCAAATTTTATTGGTTCTTCCATTACTCTTGAAATCTAAAAGAAGAATTTTGTCTGTCGGGAAGGATATTAAATTATTAATTGAAATTGATTATTCGGTGCTTCCAATCACTTCAAGTTTGAATACATTGTAGGAGATTCTTTTCACTGTTCACCTGAAATCCTGGGTTGTTCCTCCAATAGTATGGACATCTCACACTTTTGATGCTATTACCTTTCCTGCTTGTGTGTATTTGGATGCCAGTGGTAAACATTATGCAATTCAAATCAAGATGTTTCTGGATTAAAATTGTGTGCTGGAAGTTTATATCCAGAAACAGCTTTCGATTTATATTATGGATTGTGGAAATCTCTTATCCTTGATTATGCAAAAAAAATTTCTGTTCACCTATGAAGGTATGCTTTCCTTCACAGAATTTTTATTTTATAAAGCCTGGTCAGAGTGTTCACTCTTAATAAAACTCTCTTGCGACTGCAGCCAACTCTCTTGTGACTGTAGTCTCACAGGACATAGCAGAAATCACCTTCATTATTACAAGTAACAAGATACTTTACAAATGCACTTTCTCAGCATGCATTACAAATACACTTCCCAATTACTCATTTCAGCATGCATTTGTATCCAAAGGCTTGGGCGAAGTCATATTTGATTTTTTTGTCTCCAGTTTTTGACAAGGTATCATATCATTTAATTCTAAGTCTTTGTTTTGCTAGCCTCATCGTTAAAAATACAATGTTATCTAAGGGACTGACTTCATTGTTTTGGTGAATATCATACCCTGCTGTGATGAAAATCTGAAAACAGTTTAGCAATTCTCCATCCTGGTATGAGAATTTTTGAGAGAAAAAATTCTTTGGCATACTAATTTGGCTGCGTTTACAAGCATTTTAGACTCTTTTAACTCGGGAACTTTTCCCTTGATATGTATTTAAATCTACGATATTGCATGGAAGAGTGATTAAAATGCTACTGTTTTGTATCTGTTACTATGTGCTGCAAGAATTATATCACGACTCCTTAATTCAATTTTTAACTGCTTTTTGCTTCTATGTCTGACAGTTTTGAATGATCTGTTTATCCATGTTATTGTTGACATCCTCCTTGATATTATCTTTGCATTATATTTATTCTTATACACAGAGCTTAGCTTTTATCAATGCATTGGTGACTGTTTTAGTCTTATCCAATATTACTTTCCTGGGTAAATCCAACTGTTGCTCTATTAATCTTTAAGATTGCAATCCAATCTTGATGGAATTTGACCTGCTGAAACATAGAAACTTGAATAATACTATTTATGTAAAAGCTTGCTCTGTTTTTTTTATATTGACAAGTCATGTGATCCCTAAAATGCTTGACGACATCATCTTTGAGCCCTATCCATGATTTTGTCTTTCAATTTGTATTCAGGAGTAAGGTAGACTCTATCCCTTATAGAAGATGAACTCATTGGTCGCCATGTATCTATTAATTTGCCCTTACCTTCAATGATATCAATAGAAAAAGTATTCTTCGCATACTCAGTAAGGATTTATGCCTTCCATTCTACAATAAATTTAAACATCAAGCACAAATATTGTTTTCTAAATAGTGCATCTGCCACTAGAAATTTTAACCCTTCCTGTACTCTGTCAAAGTGAAAGGCTTGAATTTTACTTACCCATTTCTGATGTCTCTCATTGAGCTCTTTTTGGTTAACAAGTATGTCAAGCTATTATGGTGTGTCATCACCACAGACCAACCACCTACTAAATATTATCTGAACTTGTGCAAGGCATGCATGATGACCAACAATTCCTAACCATCTAAGTTGCCGGTTTGGATGTGGGTTTGAAATTTGTTCAAACAATTTTTGGGGTGGGTTCAAATTCATTTTGGGTTCGTCTGTACTGTTAAATTTGAACCCGAAATATAAGCAGATGACAAAAGACAGAAATAAAAAACAACATTCAAAACACAAGAAACACAGGAGTTTTATCCTGAGAAAACCCTGTCTGAGGGTGAAAAACCCAGCCCACATAAATGATAGTGCCTTTTATTATATGATCAAAACAAAGCTGAGAATGGTGAATATTCACCATAGCTACTCCTAGAAGAACTCATTAACAAGGGATTGCCCCTCGAACTTCTCTCGCAGAGAAGAACTCGTTAACAAGGGATTGCACCTCGAACTTCTATCGCAGAGAAGAACTCATTAACAAGTCTTCATGATGATGTGGCTCTCTTTGAGACAGATATCAACCATTTGACCTCCTCGTCAAAGTCAGACTCCTTCTGAATCTGATATCAACCTTCTGACCTCCTCGTCCAAGGTTGTCTTTGATGGATAGTCAGACTCCCTCTCAACAGGAGCAGCATTCTCAGTGCTTTGAATGTCATAACAAAATAGAGCTGATTCCAATGAATGACCAAACAAGGAGCTTTAGCAGTCACACTGCTACACAAGTTTATTGATCCTCTGCAAAGGATTTGGCACTTTCCATATGCCACCCAAGCTCCCTTTGAATCTTCAAGCACTTGCATCAACCTCCTGACCCTGTGATCAAAGATTGTCTGCAATGCTTGCCTTAGAGGAATTGTATTCAACACACACCTCTGAAACTTTTGACATGCTGAAGTCCAGGACTATCCTCCTTGACCTCATCCTAGATCACTCTACACTGAAAGTTTGCTGAGCTACCAAATGACAAATCCAAATTGACTTTGCAATTCTATTCTTAACAGTTGAAGAGATTTACCATGGAATTTAGCACCTGGCCTTGCAATACTGCAACCCTCTTAGCTGACTTAGAGACTTCTTCACAAATCTCTCTTTTGATCCCTGTTGTCTGAGAGATTGTAAAGAAGCTCCCTCTGAGTGTCATCTCCTCCTCTTAGAAGAAATTGTTCACAAGACAGTCTGAGTCTTCATTCTTCAGCCTGCATAACTTCCTCATGTGTTGCATCAGGTTCTACCTCCCTTGAATGCAATCTCTCATAATCCTTTAGCACCTTAGATCTCAGATTGATAACTAAATAAGCTTAGTGCACCCTTGCTTCAGGCTCAAGAATGAAGAATAACCTTTTAGAAACAATGACTTGTGTCCTCTGATGATAGAAAGCAAACCTCCAACCATGATGGCTAAGAAGACACTTCTGAAAAATTAACTTTGAAATCACTGAAATCAGATAATTTAGTCTCTGCAACTAATATCAGTCACTTAAAATCTGAAACATCATTAATATGTTTGTCGCCGCAACTCGCAAAGATTCTAATCTTCTCATCACCATCCCATGATAAGATTGATCCTTCACAAAAGTACACAGAATGGATCTTTTATCAATTCAGTCCCATGGCTAAGAGTGGGTCTCCATGATTATTTCTCGATCCGTCCTGAAAACATTTTAGAGAGATCAGTAATAATTCATAGAATCAAACTTACCCGGAAGAGAAATATACAGACCAATCACTACTCCCAATATTATTGCATGAATTTTACATGATCATTATTTGAGGTATAAACATAAAATACTTATCTTTATTTGTTGTTGATCAATTTAGCAATGCCTTTTCAGAATTTGATCTTCATATATGCCCATAATAGAAACAACAAACAACTTGAGATTTCATATCGGCACCCTCTTAGAGAAATCAGGATGGCTCCAGTGCTGTGACTGTCCTCCACATTCTAACAGCAACATAACCAACAGTAATTTCCATCCAAAAGACTCCTCTGTCATTTGGGCTTGCGCCATAGATAAGATAGATAAGATAAATTGTTAATGTCCAACAAGAGACCACCAAGGGTCTAAGGGACTGAAAGTACACAAAGAGAACTGCCAATAGCGGGTGCACCAAACGGTGTCTGGGGAAAGAACAGAGGAGCCGGGAAGAGCGCCTAGAGGCTCTTTCCAGGCGAGAAGTAATCAAGCACCGAAGGATACAGTCTGAGATGAGAAGGAGGAGGAGCCCCGAATCGTCTTTCAGTAGCTCTAGAGGTGGAGTGCTACTGCCGAGTGTGATCTCTACGATCTCTACAAGGTCTCACAGACCTGGTGTGACCAGAGGAAGGAGGGTCAAGAGGGCGCTTCCTGCCACGAGCTGGAGACGCCGGAGTGAAAAAGGATGTGATAAGTTGATCAGAACTCTGACTGGACGGGAACAGAAGCTGGAGGGTGGAGGGTGGAGTCTTGAAGCGGTGTGGTCTCCAAAAGATAAAGCGCAAGACACCGATGATCGATGTATCTGAAGAAGGACGAAAGGGAACAACACTCTCTGAACAAGCAGTGAAATCTCCCTCGGATCTCGTAGTAAATGGGGCATCAGAAGATGAAGTGTGTCTCGGACTCCGTCTCCATCAAGGTGCAGAGGTGACATATCTAGTCAGCCCTATCAATGTGGTGGTCTGTCTGGATACGGAGCCGGTGAGATCCGACACGGAAAGACCCTAAAGCAATACGGAGGGCGTAACTCCATCGGTGGGCCAAGTACGGGGGACGCACAATGATCCCGTCCAGGACCTCCATATAGTGCTTAGCATAAAAGGCCATCCTGGGACGAAGTCCTCCAGGAGGGTTGCACCAAGTCGTAGTGATATACCGTCTATAAATGTCGAGTCTGACGTGACCATTAAGCTCCTGCTGAGAGGGGAGGAGGTGGGCGGGAGCATCCAAGGAGAACTGAAAGGGGGTAGATGATCAATCGAGATCCCCACGGAATCCAGCAAGGCAGCAGCCTGGGCGTACCAACAGCGGGCTCTACCAGAGGGGTCAACACTCGCCAAGGCCAAAGAAGAGCAGTAAGCAAGGTAGGGATATCTCTGCCGACCATCAACCAAATTAGCAAAACCCCGGAGACAATGAAGGAACCAGACGAAATCAAAAATGGCCGCAAGTCTAAAAGGATGTGCACCAAACTCGGCAAGGATAACGTTGTGAGGAGTAGAGCGGTGACATCTGATGAGGCGTACAAGGAGGAGGATCTGAACCCGCTCAACAGAAGTCCAATCTGAGTTCAGTAGAGAGGGCCCCCACACAACAGAGTCGTATAGCACAGTCGGCCTGACTAAGGAGTCAAGGAGGGACAACTTGGACCTGATGTCCTGAAAATGATGTCTGAAACACTGTCTCTCGAGCAGAGCCAAGGAGCCCAACCCCTTGTTGACACGGGGCTGCATAGCAGGTCTCAAACTGAAGCGAGGACCAAAGAACATAACCCCAAGGTAAGTGTAGGAGGATGAAATCTCTATCTCTGATCCCTGAAAGTAAAAGTGAAGGTGAGAGGTCTTCAAACAGTTGAAGACCATCACCCGGGTCTTGCCCAGGTTCACAACCAGCTGTCGAAGATCACAAAAGGAAGCCAAGCCATCAAGGAGTCTCTGTAATCCCTCGGGGGAGAAGGCCAGGAGGACCACATCATCAGCAAACAAAAGAATAGAGATCAAGACCTGATGCAGATAACACCCATCGTCGGGGAGCGAGAAATCCCAGAGAAAAGTCTCAAGCTCATCAATGTAAATGCCAAAAAGCGTAGGGGAGAGAGGGCAACCCTGCTTCACCCCGATGGTGCTCTGAATCGGCTCAGAGAGACCCTGAAGAGTCCTAAATCTGCCCACCACACACAAAAAACTAGAGCATCCTAACACCATCAATCTTCAAATATGCATCCCAATTGTTGCATTTCCTGATCACAATGTTGGAATGGAATTACAGAGCCATTCATTTACATGTGATGATGAAATACTAATATCCCACGAACATATCCAGTTAATGTCAATTATCCATCAGGACATTATTTCATGTGCAAAGGCTGAGATAAGAGCAGGGATTTCGCCAAGTCTCAACGGTACTTGATAATGACACTCACAAATTACAATGCATGCCTTGGAATAATACAAACTGTCCTTTGTCTTCTAGTATCCCCTGTTTGCGATGGATCCAACTAGAGGCAACATCACCACATACACTCTACATGCTTTCGTTCTGTCCAGACTTATTCCCAAGTGCGTACAGATAGTGCTAGAGTTTTTTTTCACAGACATGATAGGTGCGTACAGATTACTTCAGCTCAATCATGCTGCATGTCACGTATAAATTCCACCAAGAAGTGTTTCAGACAATTCCTAACCTTAGAAAAGACTCCCATTTCATTAAATAAGATCTATGCAATCGAACTCATGTTCACACCTGTATGTCATGTGATGGCATCCACATGTCAATTTAATCATGTCCTTGCATTTCTCACAGCATTGACATTTGCAATCCTGGGCAAGCTTGAAAAGCTATAAATCTTCTTCACTTCTTTCTTTTCAGACTCAAGAATCTGAGCCTTCACGGTCACAGCCGACCACTGATCAAAGATTTCTAATGGCAGAAAAAAAAAATAACGGCATGCTTGAGGTTTCAGGGCTTCTCCACAAGAGTCCTGGGGGCTGTAAATATTTCTACCTCCTTTGATGAAGCCAAATGTATATACCGGGTCATGCAGGAATGGCAAAAGTGATGCAAACAGTGCATACCCTCAAACGTCTCTGGGAAAGAATCCTCAAAGCAAATCCCACACAACTCCGTTGGCACTGATCCCTACCTACTTTGCTCTTCCTTGACAAAAACTGACATACTAGTTCAATTCGATAACTATTCACAATAAAGGATGCATTCTGGTTCTTGATCTTGCCTAAACCTGGCTGTGATACCATGTTAAATTTGAACCAGAAATATAAGTAGATGACAAAAGACAGAAAAAAAAAAATCAAAACACAAGAAACACAGGAGTATTATCCTAGGAAAACCCTCTGCTTGAGGGTGAAAAACCCAACCCACAAAAATGATAGTGCCTTTTATTATATGATCAAAACAATGCTTCGCAAGCTAAGTTAGATGAATGACTTCTTCACTTAGTCTGTGAGCACACAACAGACATTTACAGAAAAGAACTACTTCTACAATATAATGATGACACTTATGTGAATCATTCAGATCACATACCAAATCTACTATACGATGATTACAAAGAAGGTATGAGAATCTCTGAATCAATTCACCAAGACTAACATCGTATTCTCTGTACATTGTATTCTATGCAGAGATCACCCAAAACTCCCAGTATCAAGAACATAATAGACTATCTCCTAAAACACCTCCGCCACTGCCTACCTTGACTGAAACGTCACTGTTCATAAGAAGCTCATGTGGAAAGGCTAGGGTGGACAGTTATCACACCACCCAACACCCACGATAGCATACACCGAACCATCACATGAACAGTTACCAATCTTTGTTAAAATAACTCCCGCAAATATCAAGGACGACAGAAGAGAGCACACGAACACGTAATGAAAGAGGTGACTTGAACCAACGAAGCAACATATCAAGCCAACATGTAAATGCCAAGTCACGGTGAGGAATAGCCAAGTCATCACACGTTCCACTGCTGACCAAATGAATAGGATATGAATAATCTTCAATAAAGACAAAAGACGACACCCATGCCGTTTATAGGAATGTGTCCCACTCGCACCTCATCTGCTACTCCAAATACCATAAAACAAGAAATGGAACATAATGATCGTTTACTCCCATGGAGAATAAAACAGGCAAGCAGCTCCCGATACAAACACAGGCAGATAGCTCCCCATATGAATCTGCGAACCGATAATCCACACACTTCAACCATGACGAGGGAAGATAGGAGAAATGTTGCTACTTGAGCTAGAGAGATAATAAAAGACACTGCAAACTGCGAACTTCTGAACCAAGTATAAAGAGGAGCCTTTACTCGGAGAGTATTGGTTACAGGATAAGAATGTCTCTGCAACTCAATAGAAAACAGAGGAAATAGAAACAACACCATACAGATTTCTGATAAGCTCGATCAGACAAATTCTAATATTAAGATTTATCTTGCAATTATTAACTTCAACATGTGTGTGTGTGTGTGTAAGTAGCCAATTCGCAGGTATATGGGCTGGAGGCAAAAGCGGATTCGTTTGGACGCTAATGCAGAGGCAGAGGCAGAGGCCCTGTGGATGCACACAGGAAGCACATCCAAGGCCCATGGATGCTCTCTGGATGCTTTGTTGATGTGCATCCACAGCGCATCCGGGAGTCTCTCTTAGCATCCACGTGCCCAGACATCAGTTTTGACATTTTTTGCAAAAAAAAACAACTTAAAGCACTTTATGACATGTGCTTTACATCATTTTTTATCATTTTTTTTGCTCCTAAACCCTAAGAGAGGCCATTCATTCTTTTTCATCTCATTTTGTGTGCAGCTAGGCTCTCTTCTCATTTGGTCTCCATTTTGGCATTTTGAAAGCAAGGTGATTATTTTCAAAGAGGATCGTTTGTGGGATGCCAGATAGCTTCCACAAAGGAGATAAGCTTCTAAGGTAAACATTTCATTCCATTCTTGAAACCTTTAATGAGTTTTTTGAGATTTTGATGAATTTAATCAAGTTTGGGAAGAAATTTTTAAGTTTTTTTCTTTTTTTTTTCTTTAAGATATAAAAAAACAAGTTTAGCTATCTATTTTAATATTTTGTATCTTTTTTTTGCACTTGTATGCTTGATGTTCATAGTTTTTTATTAATTTAAATTTATTTAATTTCTTATAATAGCAAGAAATTAGATTGTATTGTGCAAGAATGGCCGTCAACGGTAGTCAAAGTTCAGTGGCAGGACAAGGAGCCGATAGATTCAAAATTGATGTAGGATCTCCTTTATGGAGACATACCACAAGAATATCACAAGTTTCAAGAGGTGGGTCATATCTTTGGAAGTGTAATGTATGTGAATCTAGTAAACTATTCAATAGCTCATATTCTCAAGTCAAACTTCATTTTATGGGCCCTCCTAGTAAACGAATGGGAATGTGCAAAGGAAGCAAAGATGGGAAGGGGATGTCTAAAGCACAAATAGCAAGATATATAAAAGAACAAGAAGAGGTTGATAAATTGGTTAGAAGATCAAAACTAAGTTCTTATCTACCTCCATCCAGAAAGAGAAAAATGCAATTGCCCATTGAACCAATTGTATCCTCCAGACATCCATTCTTGCAAGTACCTGTACCAGGAGAGGAAGAGAAAGTAGAAATTATTGCCCACAAAAGAGGTCCATTGGACATGGCATTTAAAATGGAGGCAAGAAAGCTTGTTGATCAAGCCATTGCACGTTGCCTCTATGCCAATGGTTTTCCTTTCAACTTGGTGAGATCACCTTATTGGAAGGAGATGGTGATAGTCATCAATAAAGCACCGGCTGATTACACAAGTCCCAAGTATGAAAATGTGTGTACCACCCTATTACAAAAAGAGAGGACTTCTATAGAAAGATCTCTTCAACCAATTAGAAATTCTTGGAAAACTTTGGGTGATTATATTGTTTCCGATGGATGGAAAGATACAAGAAAACGTCCATTGATTAATATGATTGCATTGTCCCCCAAAGGGCCAATGTTTTTTAAAAGTGGTTGATTGTGAAGGGGAAGTGAAAGATGCACAATTCATTTCCAAAATTCTCATTGAGGCCATAGACATGATGGTTAGTGTGAATGTGATGCAGGTAATTACGGACAATGCAAAAAATTGTAGGGGTGCAAGTCTTTGGTTGAGGGAACATATAACCACATTTTTTGGACACCATACACTCCTTGAACTTGGTGATGCACAAAGTTGACACCCAAATAGATTGGGTTCGTCAAATATACTAAAACGGGGAGATCTAGATGTTTGTGATGAACCACCAAATGTCACAATCAAAATTCAAATCTTTCTCCAAATTGGAGATGTTGAAGATAAAGTGTGTAATTACAAAATTTAATTTTAATAAATTTTGTCATGTTGAATTATCAATTTTTATATAAATTTGCTTAATATTCATTGACATATTGTTATTAACTTACTTAGGTTGCTAAGACCCAATTTACGTCTCATACTATTGTTATGAGACGACTTGTCAAGGTTCAAGAGGCATTGAGCCAAATGGTTATTTCCACCCAGTGGAGTATATGGAAGGTTGCAAATTTAGAGAGGGCTCAAAAGGTCAAGGCATTGATCTTGGATGACAGTTGGTGGGCTCATGTGCAATATGTATTAGATTTCACCAAGCTTATCAAGGCCATGCTCCGATTTGCGGACACAAATAAACCTTCTTTAGGGGATGTCTATGATGGCATGGACACAATGGTGGAGAAGGTGAAAATTGCAATACAATATGAGAATGACCAAATAGAATGCGAAACCTTATGCAATAAGGTGGAAATAATCATTCATCATCGTTGGGAAAAGATGACCACCCCATTGCACCTCCTTGCATATGCCTTATCTCCGAGGTACTATAGCATGGAAGTACTTGGTATGCCAAATAAAGTAGCACTATATGCAAATGAATAAGTTGCTAATGGGTGCAAGAAAGCTTTTGAAAAACTCTTCCAAGATAAAGAAGCACACAAAAAAGTTAGGACAGAATTTGGCTTGTTTGTCTTGGGAAGAGATTTTACTCCAACAGCAATATTGGACCAATACGACATGGAAGCTATCACATGGTGGTACCTCTATGGTCAACCATTTAAGCATCTACAACCTCTTGCAATCAAGGTCATCTCACAAGTAAGGTTGTTTTGTTTTTTGTTTACCACTTGTATTCTACAATTTAGTACTTAACATTCTTTAATTTGCTTTACATTTTTATATTTATTTTTGTGAACATTGTCCAGGTTGCAAATTCTTCTGCTACTGAATGGAATTGGAGTACATACTCCTTTATCCACTCAGTGAAGCGCAACCAGTTTGGCTCAAAAAAAGATGAAGAATGGTTTACATTCATAAGAACTAGCATCTTATGCAATGTAAGGAGGAACACTACAAGGATGGGGCAGCCAAGCTTTGGGATGTGGCCCCTGAGAGTGCCAACTTCGATGCAACCGTTGAGGATCTTACTAGACTCAGTACATATTATGATGATATTGATGACAATAACATCGCAACACATGATGCATCTAGTACTAGTGGAACCGCTTTGGGTTCAAATGATCTTGAACTTGCAGTAGTTGGAGGAGATGAGAATTTCTTTTAGAATCCTTGTGATTTTGATTAGTGAACACTAGATCTTGATTGATGAACATTGAAACAATAACTACATTTTGATTTTGTAATTGTAATGATTTTTTTATTTGCATTGGAATCGTGAACATAGACGTATATGATATGGCTTATTAAGTTATTAGTTATTTGAATATTTGTGAACTATCAATTGGCATTTAATATTTATCTTGATCAATGATGAAGTATCATACTATCAAATGATTTAATTTTGTATATTTCTTGCATTTCTTTGCATATATATATATATATATATATATATATATATATATATATATATATAAACCAGTGTTCCAAGCCTCGGACTCGCCTCAGACTCGGCAAGCTCAAAATGGACTCGGACTCGAACTCGGCGCCCGAACTCGACAAGGACTCGGCAAATCAAAAAACCCATGAAATGCAAAGATTTTTTAAGATTTTAAGTTTTTTTCCTACAACATTTAGTCAATTAACATCTAATACACAATAATTGAGATAAATAGAAACTCCTTTGCACACATACACAACTTTGCATAGATCACATGAGTAAAAATACGGATTTCTGAAGAAAATTAGTTAAAGTTAAACCAAATAACATATAGAAATCTGAAATATAGTGTCACTGTCAAATCAAAATGTCTACAATATTCATGGAATATGAAATCCATGGAATCAAAAGTTCAAAACATATATCAAAGATTCAAAATAAAGGCTCATAGCCTCATAGTAGCCTATGTCCTCCTACGAGTACGCCTAAAATGACGCATGGAAGACTCTAGACTCTGAATGAGAGCCAACCGGTTTTCTTCCTAAAACCCCAATCCTCTTCTCTCAAGCCTTTTTTCTCTCTTCTTTCCTTATGCAAGTGATAGAATGACCTTTTTAGGTCAAAGACATAATATAAATGCCAAGTCAAACATTAAAAATGACTTAAAATAATTAAAAAATATTTTTTTAAAGCGCCTTTTAACGCTGCCAGCCGACCGAGTCTTGCCCTCGAGACTCGCCGAGTCAGCCGAGTCCATGGACTCGGCAAGTCCAGGCGAGTCCTTCCCTGACTCGGCGAGTCCTGAGTCCAGAGTTCGAAAAACTCGCCTGGGTGGACTCGGCCTCGAACTCGGACTCGCCGAGTCAAGGAAGGACTCGCCAAGTCCCGTAACTCTGATATAAACGCATCCAAAACCCCCAATAAAAATTCTCGCACATCCACGCACCCGATTCCCTCACCCGCACCCAAATCAATAACTTGTATATGTTTATGAATATGTATATGTATACAGCAGCAAATAAGTTCATACACCACTATGCTAATAGTAAAGCAGCATAAAACAATACACCACCATATATTAATGTTTTAGTCCAAAATACATATGTTTTACCTTTTTGGCATTTTTAGTGGTCATGTTAGGGTCAAAGGGTTTGATTGACTAAAAAAGACCAAAAAAACTTTTAAAAAGTCAAAAAAATCCATTTTGTACCAAATTCAGCCTAGGTCTTGCTGCAGATTTGCAAATTCGCCATAAAAATGGCAAAATTTGTGTCGGGGCCATCTGACACAATTTGGGCAGACTTTGAAGGTCTGTGGCAGACTTTTGCAAGAATATGATAAGGACCAGACTTTTGCAAGAACAGGACCAGACTTTGGGGTTGCCAAGGAAGAATTTGGTAACATAGCTTACCATATATTGAGAATCATTTTTCTCTATCTCTAAGTTTACAACTCCCAAAGGTCATTGGGTGCTTCTTTTGCATTAGCACTACTTCAATCCCCTCTCCTATGCACCACACTCAAGCACAAAAACTCATTATGTCCTTTAAGAAAATCAAACAAATGTTGAGATGCATCATTTCCTGCACAATCTCACTTTTTCATCAAGTTAGTCAAAGGAGCGATCAATTGTGAGAACCCTTCCACAATCTCCAATAGTAGCTACAAAGTGTTTGTGTAAACAAGGATATTACCTAGCCGGTTTACCTCCTAGGTACTATTCACACTAGTTTAGTTAAGTTTAATTAGAGTACATATAGGATTACTTATCACTTTATGACTCATGTCATAAGAGTAAAACAGTCGTAATAATTCTATGCTATTCCATGTCCACCTTGGCTTGTATATCCAAAGTCTCTCATACAATATGTAATCTACATGATGATTCTATTTGCATTCTTTGATAGGAATGCAGATTATTATTGTCATATTGATCTTCTCATTCCATATTGCTTTTCATTAGGCCTCTAGATCTCAAGTGGTTATCTTCATAGCCAAATCTTACATGTTATCAAGGCATGTTGAGTGCTTATGATAGTCTTTGGAGAGATCTAGGTGTTTGGATCTTTGTGGAACTTGAAAAATTAAGTACGCTCTTCTCTTACATCAAATGATGACTTGAATCAAAACAAATTTATAGAAATACCAGACTCTAGGGGGGTATCTATTGTGGCTCTATATTGCAGGTTCATGTTGGAGTATGCTAGTGTAATAAGCTTACCATTGAGTTCAGATTAGGCTTTTGATTTGTCCAAAAGACATGTCCAATAATCGGACTGCAGCTCATGCACTACCTTTACAACCATCAAATGGGGGTAGAGTATGCTCGCTCAACCTATGTTGCAAGTCCTAATGACGTTGATATGTAGGTTGTCTTCTCTCAATTCTTGGCCCGTTCTTCATCCTTAGATTACACTTATTTTGCAAATTAGATATGGTTTATGACACCTTTACCTAAACAATCAAATGTGGGTAGAATCTATTTGCTCAACCTATATTGCAAGTCCTAATGAGTCTGATATGAAGGTTGTCTTCTCTCAATTCTTAACCTGTTCTTCATCCTTAGATTACATTTATTTGAAATTGAGATATGTTTTATGATGTAAGGATCAAGTCCTTGGTACTCATCCATGCAAGCATTAATGTCATACACTGTTGGATTCTATTCTTCTTCCTCTAGGTGTGTCTCTACTATGCGTAGGAAGGTAGGCTGCCATGGACTAGCTGCTGATCCAAATAAGATTCTAGTGTTCACATTATTGTTGTGTGACTTTTGTCCATTATTGTAAGACATGCTCCCCTCACCATTGGGAGACTGAATTGGTTTTTTTAATGTGTTCATATTCTGCATTTGTTGCATTAGTTGGACTAACAATTGATTTGTCTACTCCTAATTCCTGTTGGATTGCTCCTTCCTTTTAAGGAAGGTATCAAATTTATTGCAACTGTCTATCATTGATTTCCTACCCTTATCACAGATTCCACAATCCACACTTGATTCCTAATGTAAAGCTGCTAAAGTTTTCCTCACCAAGAAGTGCTCCCCTCACCATTGGGACACTGAATTGGTTTTTTTAATGTTTTCATATTCTGCATTTGTTGCATTAGTTGGACTAACAATTGATTTGTCTACTCCTAATTCCTGTTGGATTGCTCCTTCCTTTTAAGGAAGGTATCAAATTTATTGCCGCTGTCTATCATTGATTTCCTACCCTTATCACAGATTCCACAATCCACACTTGATTCCTAATGTAAAGCTGCTAAAGTTTTCCTTTCCCTTTCTCAGGCTCTTAAATCCCTCTAACATAAATGATTGCATGTAGCTTAACGCACGAGCTAGCAAGGCCTATGCTTTGAAACCTCTGTAATGCCTCTGCTGGATTAAAATGTATTTTTGTGCAAAAACTAGTGTTTCCAAATAAAGACCAGTTTAGGGTTTTCTCTGTTCTTATGCTTCCACATACCAAATTATTAGGATTTTCAAATCTAAAACAATGACTGAAAACTTAATAATAGACAGGAATAACTTACAGCAATCTATATTATTTCCTCTGACATTGTACAGCTAGGTGCAAAAAGGTACAACCTAACATGAAAATTATCAATGCTGAAATATTGCTTGTGTAATGGTAATTCATTATGCATAAACAAGTAATTACAAATGGAGACGTAGTCTCCTTATATAGATTTACAAAGACAGTTTCTAAATGAAACAATTGGTAACTAAGACCAAAAATAGAAACTAACTAATAGACTAAAGACTAAGATGACTATTAAAGAAGCGTTACAATATTCAAATACCCTCCCTTAATGGTCATTGTCTAACTACCATGCAAAAGACTGTACACGTCTTGTGGTCATAAATTCTTCTGAACATTTTGATGTTGCTGATAACCCTCCCTGGATTTGCAGAATGTTAATGACCAAAAGAAGCCAAAATCCATCCAAAAAAACAAAGGCTGTCCCCTTCTTCAGAATGCTCTGCAACAAGAGACAAGAGCCTGCCACTGACTCTGCCACTAAGAAGAGTCTACCACTAACCCTCCATAGAATCTGCAAAACTTCTAACTAGAAATCATCACAAACGTCCAACCTGATGTTGGATATCAAAGTTGTCCCTCCCTGTAGCCAGAGACACACACAGAGAACAGCAGCCATGATTTTGAGAAAAAATCGACAAACCCTCCAATCTTTTGCACATGAAAGTCACAATTTGTTTTTTGAGGAAAAAAACGAAAAACCAAACAAATAGCTGACACAAAATCCGAGACACGGATCAGCATACAAAACATCATTTTTTAAGGAAAAAATGGTAAAACCTTTCCAGAAACCAAAGAGCCCTCTTGAATTGCGGAAACCCTCACCAGGGCATACAGGAGCAAACCCTTAACTTTTGAAGAAAAAATCATAAACCCTCCCAAAACTTTTAAGGAAAAATATTATGAAAACCCTATAACATTTTTCAAGAATAAAAAATTATTAAAAACCCACAAAATAATTTTTAATGGGAAAAAATGATAAACCCATTAGAAATTTTTTAAGGGAAAAAATTTATAAACTCATCAAATAATTTTTCTATGGGAAAAAAATTTAAAAACCTTTATGCAGCTCCAAAAAACCAGTAGTGACTTGTGGAACAACGCAAGATGAAACCACCAAACAATTTTTTTATGGGAAAAAACTTATAAAACCCCCCATAGAAACCTTCATGTGGCAAAACACCAAACTTCGTGTGGTAAAACAGCACATGCAACTCACAAAATGCACATGCAAGCAACATGCAACTCACAAAATTTGCAGAGTTTTGCTGAAATTTCAGACTATAGCTTCTATTTATAAAATGGTATCAGAGCGGGTTGGGTGAAATGGGTAGAGGCATGTTGCGTCTGTGGCAGTGACTCTTATTCAAGCAGATTCCAAGTCTGTTGATCTTTGGTTCTTGTTTGGCTCATATTTGACTGCAGGGAACTCTTTGCTGACTGTTATTTCTCTCCAAATTAACACCACAGGATGTGATGGCACTAGGGAGCAAAGCATGGATTACTAAACATGCGTACCTGTAGACTGCACCATTCAGCATTGCTACTGTGCAGAATCTATACAGAGTTTAGGCATATGAAATCTGAAGATTTTATTTACAGTTTATTCAATATATTATTTAAGTCTGCAGTTTATCAAATTGTGGCACTAATACTTCATATGGTGTGAGTGAGCAAAGCCTCTTGGGCGAGTGTGACACAAAGCATCATTGACCTCTTTGATTTCATTTTGATCCTGCTCTATCAAATCTCAGGTGCTTACACGGTGACATCGTGGGGTTTAGGGTGATCTGCGCAAGCTTGATTTAGCAGTCTCAAGGAGCACAGATTGCTAAGTTTTGTGGGTTGTGGAGAAGGCATTATTGCATCTATAGAGTCGATTCATTTGTTGAATTGATCTCCCTGCAAGACATAAGAGACAGAGACAATTGAGAAGCCATATTGAAGTGTGGATATTGACAAGTCTGCTGCAAAGGAGGATGGCCGACTTATGGGTCGATCTGTGCAAATTGTGATTGCCGATTTTGACCTCTCAACCAAGTTAATGTTGATCAGTACTCGCAGTTCTTTTGAAGTGGATCGTCTTGTGATTGGTGAATTTCATTGCTGCTGCAGTCCCTTGTTATTGTAGCCAACATCTTCAGCCAGTGTGCATTTAATTCTTTACAATCTCAAGAAGAGGGCACAAGATCTACTAGATGATAAACTAGATCATCGTGCTTCCTTCACTGAAGAAACAGATTGGAAGGAATATGCCAGTAGTGAAGAGTTGTCATGTCCTAGTGATGAGGAATATGTGCTTTAAATAATTCAAGAATGGAGGATGGAGGCATCAGAGGTTGGAAGTCAATCAGCAACCTCTCGTCAGTCATCAACAACGGGGATTTCCTGACAATATATCAGGGACAAGGGCAGGAAATGAGATCTCGTGATATATTGTCAGATCTCATTTCCTGCCCTTGTCCCTGATTTATTTATTTTTTTCGAAATTGTGCATTATTAGGAATTTAGGACCAAAAACCTGGCAATCACAATTTTTGTTCTTGAAACTGCTATTTTACTGAAATTTGGACCTTTTTTTCAATTTTTAAAATATTCCATTTTTTTTTTAAGTTTTTCTCTGTTTAATTTGCAATTTTGACTGGTTTTTTACTGCACGCCTTGTGATTTCTGACTGGTTTAGGTTTTTTGTTTGCAATTTTCTACATCTTCAAAAACTTCCATGAATTGTCCTATACCAAGCATGTGAAACTTTTGAACAGCAATCGAATTTTCTACAGCATTTCTGATTGTGATTTCTGGTCAGGGTTTCTTTCCCTGTTACCTCAACATCTGCTCCAGGTGCCTCCATCGTTAACAAGCACATGAAAGTTGTAAATGGCAATCAAATTTTCCAAAGTATTTCTGGTTGGGGCTTTTTTCCTTGTTCCCGTGATACCTGCTCCAAGTGTGTCCATTGTTTTGAAATTTATTTTTCGATTTGTTTCTGAGTAATTTAATCCTAATTTTTTATTTTTTATTTACAGTTATAATATAAAATATATATTAATTTTACAAATGAGTTTTTTCATTATAAATTTCTAGTTCATAAATTTATAACATACTTATTTTATTTAGGTTTTCCAATTCATTTTTAAATTGTAGTATTTTTTTACAATAACATATAAAAATGTAAAAAAGTAATTTTAAATGTATTAGCTAATATATCTATTTTATATTTTAATATTAAATATATGTTAGTTTTTTTTATTGTTATATGTTATTTGTTTTTAAATAAATTAAACGCTTTTATTTTTTTTGATCTGTTTTCTAGTGGACTGGTTAATTTTTAAATTGTAAGAAATTATTTATTATTTTCTAAATTTTATTTTTTGTTTTATTTACAGTTTCATACTTTAAAAAATAAATTTTAAAGCTTTTGAACAATGTATTTATTTTAGCTTTTAATATTAAACAATAATTATTTCTCTCCTTTTCATTTTATCTGCAGTTTTTTGGATTCCCAATATTTTCACAATATTATACCAAAAATTTGAAAAAAAATCTCTTTTGATTTGCCAAGATAATCCTAAGAAAGATATTTGCTTCTACGGTGAAGACCACGAACAGTCCTTAGGGATAGCATGCAAGGAAAAAAACCCTGTATCAAGGTTCATTTAAATGCAAAGTATCTCCATATTTTTTATAGAACACATCCCAACATATCAGCAACATGATACCTGCAAACTTTTGTGTAAGGATGTGGCAATTAAAATAGTTGTAATAAAAGGAAAACAGTGAGTTGATATTATCATGTAAATAAACAGCTATATTACTGATCAATTTCTTTCACAGAAAATTCTAGTAATGCAATAAAAAATAAAATAAAATAGTCATAAAATTAAGTTTTAGAAGTTCTTATTTTATATATACTCAAATTCTCTTACCCGTGTCCTGAACTCCCGCATTCGACTGCGATACTTAGGACTCCTTGAAACTACTCCTCCTGATTTGTGGAGCTTTACAATGTCTATATTGGGTCTTCCATTCAGCATATCTTTCAGCATGCTATAAAGTTTTTCCTGTGGCAATAATTTCATAAAAAAATACAGAAGATAAATAAGCGAATACTTTTAACATTGAATGAGAAGAAAACACAGTATTTGCAATTGAAGCCAAGAAAAGTAACAGAGAAAAAAAAAAAGCTTCTGAGAAGTTTATTCAGTCATTTGTAGCAGAAATAAACTGTTGCCTTTATTGGTAATTTCAGACACAAATAAAGCATAATACACCAACCAAAATATGGAGCAGATTTATCAAATACAGGTAAATAGATGACCTCCATACAGAATTTCAAAGCCAACAAAGTTATTAATTACAATTGATAATTTCAATCACAAGTATAGCAAAGGCAAATGGATAAGAATTTCAGTATATAAGAAAATGATTACAGTTGAGCATAGTTATTTACATGTGAAGCAATTCACTGGAAAACAATTATGCAGAATAAGAATGTTCATCTCTCTATTATGAGAAAATATGAACATTTATATTTTTAGGTATTGCTTTTTTATTTTCAGGTATCACACTGCAAAACTATGCAGCTCTCTTTTTAAGGCATTCTAAGGTATTTTTTAGGATTTTACCAGCTGCACTGATATTTTATCTATGTAACACATCCAGCTAGTCACGGTCTTCATTTATTTTTCAATCATTGAAATCAGAGTTGTGGATAAAAAGTTACAGCCTCTGAAAGGTGCTCCACTTCAAAACCCTCGATAAAGAAAAAAACAAATTTAACTTATCATTTTGTGATGGCTCCTAACAGGGATACACAGCAAAAAGAGAATTTTGAAGTGTCACTGAATATGAAAGCTCAGAACTCCAACACATTTTGCAAAGTCAAGTAGAGACCCAAAATTATGTCACATAAGATTTGGTTGCAGTTTTACAGCTGGTGCCCCAACATGCTCCAGTCTATCCACATGATGCTCAAGACCCTCATTTCCAACTCAAAACCAATTCCAAAATATAATGGCCCCTTTGATGGCAGGAAGTTTGACTCTAAGATGCACAGCCTTGAGGCATGTTTCAAGACTCAACATGATTTGTCCAACCACCGAAAATTCAGGTGGCTGAGGTCCATATATCAAACTTAGTCATGGACTGGTGGCAAAATCAATAGACTAGGCTTACAGCGATGGACCAGGAGATCAATCAGTGTGAAACACTTGAGGCATATCTGAAGAAAAGATTTTACCCCCTGGCTACCTGCAGAGCATGTTAGCTCGACGACTGCAGCTCCAGGAAGCTTAAGCTCAATCAATTCAATAATATATGGATACTTTCAGCAAGCTCCAAGCTGTGTTCAATGTTTCAGATGCAAAAGTGGTATTTATTGTTTAGTTTATCTTGTCTTCACCCCATTCTTAATAAAGAGTTGGCTATGTTTGGAGATGAGTCTTTAGATAGGACTTTTAGACTTGAGATGGCTACAAAAACTAAGTTAGGCCTTGAAGGTGGGATTCAACAAGGAAACTTTAAGACTTGTATAAACCCTAGTGGCCAGTCACAATTTTCAAATGAGTCTTCCTCCCTTGCTACTACTAGTAAAAGACAATTTTCTAGCTATCACAAGCATTGCAGTCAGCCTACTGAGGACTGCAAGGTGCACCAGAGTAAGAGAGGTGAAAACTTCAAAATTCCCTGCAAAAAAATCATTGCAGCCCCCAAACCAACCTCAAAATTATAATAATGCGCACATAGAGATTACAACCAATACCAAACCATAGTAAAGCTTCTAAGGATTTATGTAATGAAACATCAATTTGAAACACTTAATTACTTTATTAATAAAATCAGCCAACAAATTATAGCCACTATTTTATTCTTCAAATCAAATATAGTTTTCAAGATTTTTGCATTTATTGCATGCCCCCAAATATGGCGGCTCAACCCACTGAGCAAATTATCAGCAAACCCTAACCTTGAAAAAAGATGGATCTAATTTCCAAAGTAGCTGCAATTTGGCCCAGAAATTGCAACAATCTGATGTTTTTTCTCCATCCAGGGCTGCAAGCTTCTCATAAAAAGGACTACAACCTCTCCCAACAAAAAACAGTCATTATTTCCCCCTAAGTAAAGGGGCAGATTTGCAAACCCTAGTCGCCCAATTCTCCCACAATTTCCTCGCAGCTGGAGTGGCTGGACACAAATACATGCGGCACTGAATATCTCCACCAAATTGACTCTAATCCTGTCCCCAAATTGCATGAACTATGTGACACCTTTCATTAATAATTAAACCTAGCTGGGTGCTAGAGTGTGCGTGAAAATTAATACAAACCTGATCTCAATCTTGATGTTCCAAAACCATTAAGCTTGATGTTGATCTCTATATGTAATCAATCTAAAGAATTAGAGGGGTTTTATCCTCCAACTCTAAAACCTAGAGGGCTTTCGTCCTTGGTTGCTCTAGGTTGTACAAGCTACTCATCTGAAAATTGGAGGCAAAGGATAACTTGAATCATTCCCAAATGAAAAATAAGTGCCCTTGATATGCCCTTTTCGAATTGAGCCCTTGTGTCCAAAATTTCCCTCCAATTATTCAAAATTACTTTTTAAATTTTTATTTTATTTTATTTCTAGTTAAAAACACTAATATTTTGGTTCCAATATTTAAAAACACCTTATTATTTTAATTAATCTTAATATTATTTAGCTGCCCTTAAATTAGGAATTATCATGACCAACTTAAATAATATTACTAACTTATTTTAATCCCACAAAGAGGACATGATAAAAACTCTCTTTGAAGAGCAACAGGAGAAACCAGAAGATGTGGATGATTCACCTCTAGAAAAAGTTGATAACCTATAGAGCTTGAACATATCATTGTACTCATAAGAATTACCCTACGGCATCTCAAGCATCTACCTTACCTAGAACTACCAAATCAAGAATGAGATAGATCTCTTGATCATTGACAATAACAGCAAAAAGAATCTAGTTAGTGAAAGTTTGGTCATTGATGAAGGGTACTCCCCTTAAATATTCAAAAAATAACATGGTACAGCCACATGGTCATTTTCATTACAATAATATGCAAGCCAAAGCCACAATATGCACCATCAAAACTACCTTGGTAACCCCTATTTGTCTTCTTTATATTGGGAAGTTTAATCACCCTAGAAAGTTCTCGATAATTGTAACCCCTCATTTTGAGGCTGACCATTCTTATATTATTTTTCCCTACATTGGAATACGTCAAGAATATGCCCCCAAACGGGTTTCGGAACTCATAGGAGTGTTTAAAGGGAATTTATTTTCCTCCCAAAGTAGCGCAACTTTCGGAGGCCATATCTTGTGAACCGTGGACCCAATTGGCTATTATAACCACTTTTTAGAAACCTCTCGAAGCACTCTACAATCCTTTGGTGGCGAAGTGCTGATCAAAGTTTGAGCCCCTTTCGAAGCCTCTAAGACCTTCAAAACTAAGTTCAAAGTTTTTGTACCACCCCACCAAAACAGAAAATTCAATATCTTCAAAACCAGACTTGACCTTGCCACGAAACTTTATCGGCACGCTTATATATCCAAAATAAACCTCCAAGGAAGTAATTGGAACAATCTGTGCTCAAATGAACAACCTCATAAAAATAGTAAACTTTCCAGAAATAGTAACTCTACCCAAAGATAGCCCTTATCGAAAAACTAGAAAATATTTTTTTGGGTGATGCAAGATTGTTCTTACACCAAGGATGCTCCTACATCAGACACCCAAGGTAATTTGAGAAATGACTTTGTCACATGTCAGGTGTACAGAGGAATACCAAGGCGGTCAACCTCTTGCTTTGATAGCCACAATGAATTTTCAACAGGTCTTCCTTTCCATTTGACCAAGTACTCTTCATATTTCCTGTTTCTTGTGCTTTTGCCAACACGACTATCCAAGATGTCTTCTATCTCCTTTGTAGTCGAAGTAGGTGTTGGAATATTCTATTGTGCTTCTATTATCTCATCTTCAATACTTCCTTCATGATACTCTATCAAATCTAAAATATTAAACACTGGTGAAATATTGAGTTCACTGGGCAACTATACTTCATAAGCATATCCTGAATCATGCTTCTTCGGGATTTTGAATGGCTGAAACTTCTTCATCTTCAACTTATTGTATGATCCCACTGGAAATCTCTCCTTTCTCAAATGAACCATGACTTCATCTCCAATTTGAAACTCCTTATGTTTACTTTTCTGATCTGCCTTAGCCTTGTACTAAATATTCATTTTATTAATATGCTTTCTCACCTCTTCATGCAAATTCTTCAAATGTTTTGCAAAGTCTTCAGCTTCGACACTATTCTTTTCTCTTTTGTCCAACTTCCTTAACTCGGAAGCATTTCGAGGGCTACTTTCATATACAATCTGGAATGGGGATTTACCAGTGCTCCTATTGACAAAATTATTGTATGCAAATTTTGTCTGTGGTAAAATCAAATCTCACCCCTTCAGTTTATCTCCTACTAATCATCTCAACAAATTTCCCAGACTCCTATTGACCACTTATGTCTGTCGATCAGCCTATGGATGTGATGCTGAGCTGAACTTCAAATTTGTCTTGAGCTATACCACAATGTCCTCCAAAAGTACCCAACAAACTTAGTGTTTCAATCTAAAACTGTGCTTTTGGGCAGACCATGTAGTCTCACAATTCCCAAAAAAATAATTCTACCACTTGAACATCATTAGTCTTTCTACAAGGAATGAAATGTGTCATCTTCAAAAACTTGTCTACCACCACAAAAATGGAATCATGCCCTCTTTGAGTCCTTGGTAAACCAAGAAAAAAGACCATACTAATATCCTCCCAAGGCTTCTTTGGTACAAGAAATGGCTGATATAAGCCTGTATTCTTCTTGGTTCCTTTTTCCATCTAACATATTCTACAAGTTTGTACAAACTTCTTAACATCTTGTTGCGATTGTGGCCAATAATAATGCTCACTAACCAAAGCAATGGTTTTATCTTGACCAAAATGTTTGTAGCGACCAAAATGTCAAGCCAACCCTCCACTATACTTCTCTTTGATTAAATTCTCCCTCATGGAACTCTTTGAAATTCATAATTGGCTACCTCTGAATAACATACCATCTTGGATTATAAAATCCAACCATCAAGTTTTTGTCTAGAGTAACAAGCTTTGTGCAAGCTATACAGGCCTCCTCAAAATCAGGATCCTCAAGATACAAACTTGTGAGTTCCTTGAACCCAACAACTTCGATCTGCATCTCTTTCAAAAAATTCTGCCACCTAATCAGGGCATCTCAAAACCTATTAGACTTTCCACTCCTATGCTTCAAAACAAAAGTGTAACTCCACAGAAACTCAACTCATTTGATCATACAATCTAGATACATTGTTTAGCATATGAGCCTCTTTATTCAAGAAAGAGTTGGAAATTTGGTGTTTCATTTGGAATACTATGTATTTGATTATGTATGTTGTAGTGGCATAAAACTCAAATCAACAAGACCCAAATTGCGCACAAAGGCAAACCAAAATATCCAGCATACCAAAAAACATAGCAGAGTCTTCTATACATACCCACTTGGGGCAATTCATTAAATTACAGTGCAAGGCAAGTAAACAATCTGATTTGGCCCCTTTCTAGAAGTTGGTACAAGACACAGAACAGAACCAAACAAAACAAAATATGATTTTCTTCAAAAAGCTTCAAAAAGTCGGTTGTCACTACAAAACAAAAATCTGATCCTTCTACTAAAGGACAAGACTACATAGTTGGCAGCCAACATTGGCGTCCAGGCCAGGTGGCCCCATTTCACAAGTTCATCACAGTCCCCTTGTCTCCTAATTGCTTGACCTCAAGCAATTTCAAGTTGGGGTGTTCAAAGATTTCAATTCCTTACCAGGTCGCATCTTCTGGTGGTAGTCGCTTCTACTTGATCATGTATTCTAGAATAGCTTTGATACATAATCTCTTCTACCTTACATCCAAAACAAATTCAAGTTCAATGATGAATTTTTCTTCATCATCCAGTGGAGGGAGCTCCATGGAAGGGTTGATCTACTATCCAAGGGATTTCTTTAAGCTTGAAACATGTAAAGTATTGTGAATCCTGTTGTCAAGAGGTAATTCTAACTCATAAGCATCCTATCCCACCTTTTAATCATTTGATAAGGACCATAAAAGCATAGTTTTAACTTCTCTTTTCCACTTCCAGTTATAGACAATTGTCTACAAAGCTATAACCTCAAAAAAACCAAATCACCCTCTTCAAATGTCCTTTTTGTTCGATGTCTATCTGCAGACAACTATTGACTTTGGGCTTGTCGCAAGTTCTCTTTGAGGGCCTCTAGAATATCCTTGATTTGTTGAATCAAATCCTTAGCACCAAGTACTCTACTATGAGTGAGAATCAGATCTACAAAGGAAGTTGCATCATAGTCGTACAATACTTTAAAGAGGGAAATCCCAATTAACATATGGTAAGTTGTATTGTAGTAGTATTCCCCAAGATGTAGCCATTTGACCCAAGATGTTTGTTGACCCTTACGTAGTTCTAGAGATAACCTTCAATCCACTTGTTCACTATCTTTGTTTGTCCATCCATTGCGAATGATAACTGGTACTGGGTGTCAATCCTATACTTGTCAACCAAAACAACTCTTGCCAAAACCGACCGAGAAATCTATTGTCAATGTCACAATTATTTTCAGTGACCCATGTAGCCTAAAAACCTCCTTGAAGAAAAGATCGGCCACTTGAGATGCCTTAAAGTCTGATGATATAACATAAAAGTATGTATACTTCTTAAGTCGATCAACCACCACATACAAACAATCCTTTCGTTGGGCCTTTGGAAAACTAGTAATAAAATTCATAGATATGTTTTCCCATTTTTGGTTGGGGATAGGTGAGGCTGCAGTAACCCCGCTGAAAAACATGCTAGGCTTTGTTCTGTTGACATTCCTTACATTCCCTTACATACTACATCACATCCTTCTTTAATACTTTCCATGAGAAATGCTCCTGTACCTATTTATATGTTTTGTAGAACCCTGGGTGGCCAGCTAAGGGAGTGTCATGGAATGCCTTCAAGATTTTTTTCTTCATTTTAGATTCAGGCATAAGATATACTCCCCCCTTATAGAGAATCAGCTCATTCACTGTCTTGAGCATGTCATCCTATACCTTGCCCTCCAAGATATCACTAGCAAATGAATTTTTATAAATTCAGTGGTAATCAATGCTCTCCAATTAGTGTTTATATCAAAAATAGAATGCAAATGAGGTTTCTGAGATAAAGCATCTACACTTATATTGTTCTTTTCCTTTTATATACTCAATATCGAAATCGTAAGCCTAGATTTTGTTGATCCACCTTCGTTGTCTATCATTCACTTCTCGTTGTTTAAGAAATTACTTTAAGCTATTATGATCTATTTTTATCACAAACTTGTTGCAAAATAAATATTGTCTGAATTTGGTCATTGCATGCATTATGGGTAGCATTTTATCATAAATAGAGAATTTACCTTCATCCTCCTTAAGCTTCCTACTCTAAAATTCTATAGGGTGTTTATTTTGCATCAAAACAGCCCATATTCCCTCTCCAAATGCATCACATTCTAAACCCAAACGGAGTGAAAAATCCAGAATTGCTAAGACAGAGCATACACTCATTACCTCCTTAAGCTTATCAAAAGTTTGTTGGGCTTATGTTGTCCATATAAATGCACCTTTCTTGGTTAGATTTGTTAAGGGGGCAGCTGACTGTGAAAATTCACTAACAAACCTTCAATAGTAGTTGCATAGTGCAACAAATCCCCTCAATAACGTAAGGTTGTTGGGTCTAGGCCATTCTTGAATGGCATTGATCTTATACTCATCAACACTTACTCCATGTTTGCTGATCTTGAAGCCTAAATATAAGATTTCTTGCAACTCAAACTCACACTTGGATGCTTTGGCATAAAAGGACTGCTGCTCTAAGATTCCCGGCACCTTATTCAAAGTGTTTTAGATGATCCTCCTAAGATTCGCTATGGACTAGGATGTCATCAAAAAAGACGAACAAATTTTCTTAACAGCTGAATAAATACCTGGTGCATACATGATTGAAAAGTTGTTGGAGCATTTACTAAACCAAAGGACATTACCAAGAAGTCATAGTGCCTATAGTGACCCCAGAATGTTGTCTTGTGTACATCTTCATCCCGAACCTTGATCTGATGCTATCCTGAACGCAAATTAATTTTGGCGAAGAAGTTGGATCCATGTAATTCATCAATGTGTGCTATTGGGTAACAATTCTTTATAGTCTTCTAATTGAGAATTCGGTAGTCAATGCACATTCTCATGGTTCCATCTTTCTTCTTGACCAACACTACAGAAGATGCAAAAGGGTTGGAACTAGGCCTTATATGCTCTGTGTTGAGTAACTCATTGATTGCCTTTTCAATTTCTTCCTTGTAAACCTTCAGATGGCGATATGGATGATCATCACTAGTTTTGCCCCCTTTTCAAGTTCAATGATGTGCTAGAAACCTCTACTGGGTGGTACCCCGGGGAGTATGTCTTTAAAGACTTTATTATGTTTATCCAAAATAATTTAAATCTACCTGTTGTTAGCACCTTCTTTCTTTGCATCATTTGCACTAGTAATAAGGCATTTTGCTACCCATCCTACCTATCTCTTATGGAACAACCAGTCCATCCTTTTCTCTAATATTTCCATTGTTTTGTTCGAGATTCCCTACAGAACTATCTTTTTCCCGTTATATAAGAAAGTCATCTCCAACTTCCGATGGCTAATCTCATATTTATCAATTGCATGCAGCCATTGACAACCCGAAACAACTTCCATATCCATGTCAATTACATAAAATCATCTCTTAATTTATACTTGTTGTCCCTTCAAGACTCCTTTTACGCGGAATGCACTATGATGTGGTTCTTCATTAAGAGTTGCACCTATACCACCTTCACACCCCTTAGTTGTGTTTGTTTCACCCTCGACATCAGCTCTTTCACTTTTTGTTTCATCATCAAAGATTACCTCAGTATAACATATTTTCCCTTTACCTAAGCATTGATCCCCTAGTTGCCAAGGTTCTTTGCATGTAAAGCACTTCTTCCATCTCAGCTCATTTCTACTGACTTTCGTTTGGTTGGGCCTTCTAAAAGGCATCCAAGGAGGTATTAGATTTTTCTGAAAAGTTTTCTAGAGCTGTATGGGTGGGGTTGTCTTCTTACTGGTGAAATTATCCTTGACTACTGAATCCTCTAGGTTGAGGGCTTTAAGTAACCCTTTTAGTGGCTCAACTAATCCTTTTGCAAAGTGTACTATCAACCTCCTATCTGGCACATCAGGCACCATTACTTCAAGCTTCTGAAATTCTAATACATAATCTTCTACTCTACCTTCTTTCTTCAATAGAGCTAAGTTACGGAAATGAACTTCGAGGTCAATTCTATCAAATCTTTCAACCAGACTCTAACTGAAATCTTCTATGGAGGAGACTGAGTCATGTCCTTGAGTTACAAGTCCATGGTACCACCACTCATGAGCTACTCCTTCAAAGTGTAAGGTGGCGAACTTGATGGCTTCCTCTTCCGTCATTGGATTTAATGAGTAATAAGTATCTAACTTTTGTAACCATGATCTTGTTGTGGTGCTACCTATTCTATCAAAATTAGATAAAGTAATCTTACCCAAGCAAAGCTGAATGTCTTTTCTTTCATTGTACTCCTACCTACTCTGTACACTTTTGGATTTCAATCCACAGTACTCAAGGTAAGACATCTTATTCTTAACTACCTCGCTTAACATATTATATTCCACTAAAAGGCGGTCCATTTCATTCTAGCTTCTTTGTTTGTTATAAATTTTGCCCTAAACATTTTGGCTGAATTTTTCTCACCATCATGGATAGGTCTTACTTCATTGGCATTGCTTCCTTCACCCTTATTGTCAGACTTTCCTCTTATTAGCAACGCTTACTTCGCTGCTCTCATTAACAACGTTTCCGCCATCTTGGTTCTGCTTAAGCCATCTCAGCAATTGGGCGACTTCTTTTAATGTCTCTACTAAACCAAGTTGCATGGCTTCAAAAAGTTAAAAGAAGTCCTCTGCTTCTTCATCATCGTCACCCATGATGGAACTCTTCTTTTTGCCTCTTTGAAGGTACCATTGTTCCCTCTCACTCATAAAATGAACCCACAATTGGCAGGGCTAAAATTTTGATACCACTATAAAGGCCTTAAGGTCTGTATGATCTAAACTTTGTTTTTCGAAACTATTTAAACCCCTCCCCCCTCCCCCAAAAAAAATAGATTACACACTATTGATTTAGGAAAAAAAATATTCAATAATGCTTAAGCAGATTCAGAGTATCAAATAACACGTTTTACCCAGTATCTGCAAATTCAAGAATATATTTGTTATTGAAACTGATATACAATTTCTTCACAACAGCAATTTAAGCTTTCAAATTATACAAAACTCAATATAGAGTTCAAACAGTAACACATAGTAGAGAATAAATCTTGAGGGTTTTGTCCCAAGACCATATAAAGCTCGAACATCAACACACCATAGAGAATAACTCTTGAGGGCTTCGTTCCAAAACTATATAGAGCTCAAACAGCAACACAATAGAGAATAACTCTTGTCCCAAGACCATATAGAGCTCGAACAGCAACACACAGCAGCAGAGGTGATCTCTTGGGGGTTCCATCCCAAGACCTAAATTATGCACAAAGGCAAACCAAAATCTTCAGCATACCAAAAAACATAGCAGAGTCTTCTATATATACCCACTTGGGGCGGTTCATTAACTTGCAGTGCAAGGCAAGTAAACAATTTGATTTGGCCCCTTTCTAGAAGTTGATAGAAGACACAAAACAAAACAAAAATCTGATTTTCTTCAAGAAGTCAGTTGTCACTTTAAAACAAAATTTGATCGGTTGTCACTACAAAACAAAATCTAATTAATCTGCTGAAGGACAAGAGTCGATATTCAGCAGCCAGCACTGTCGTCTAGGCCAGGTGGCCCCGATTAACAGGTTCATCACACTATCCATATCCACCATATCATATTCCTTATCCTATCCATATCCTCCCTATCATATATTCCCTATCTCATCCATTCTCTCCATCCACCAACCATCATCCTATCTAAGTCCATCCTCCTTTTCCATATTTGATCTTGACATCCTATCCATATCCACCATCTCAAATCCCTCATCCTATCCAAATCCATCCACCTTTCCTAATTTTTGATCTTGATAAAAGCTATAGGCACTAAAATAGCCATGCATGCTTTGGACAACACAAGCCTTCATTCCCTCCATATATATCCATTATACACTATCTGCCCCTCTTATACATCTTTTGCCCACCATGTCTCCATCCTTCATTTTCCCACTTCTAGTATGGGGGCATTCACTCCTCTGCAACATAGTCCTCGGATCCTCATCCACTTCTTCCCCATCCTTTAGTCCTACAAATCATATCACTTCTCCTTCACTCACGTCCCTTATACACCATCTTTCCATTCCATACATTGTTATCAACCATCTCTCCATCCTTTATTATCCTACCTCTAGTGTGGGACATCTCACTCCTTTGCTACCTGGTTCTTGGATATTCCTCCTCCTATCCTACATCTTTTAATCCCCCACATCCTATCACTATCTATCCAATCACTTCCTCTATCCCGTATCCACACAATCTCTCCATCTTTCCATCATTTCCCATGCTTTGGTTCTCCCTTGTCATTGGTCTCGATCCATTTATCCTTTTTCCATCTTCCAACCCAATCCCATCCAATCCATTTGCCCTTTACAAATCTTATCCAATCCATTTATCCTCCTTTCATCCTATTCAAACCATCTTATCCTCCACCTCCTATCCAATCTATTTAACCTCCTTCAATCCTATTCAATCCATCTTATCCTCCAATGATATCATATCCAATCCATTTATCCTCTTTTCATCCTATACAATCCATCTTATCCTCCAATCATATCATACCCAGTGCATTTATCCTTCTCCCATCATATTTAAACCATCTTATCCATCCCATCCTATCATATTGAATCCATTTATCCTCCTCCATCCCTAATATCCATTCATCCTTATAATCCAAAAATCCCATATCAGTCCAATCATGTGCAATTAATCCTAATCCATGCAATCCAATCTTGCAATCTAGCACATAATCAATTCATCCTCTTGATCCAAATCAACTAATAATCCATTGATCAACTTCTAATCAAATCATTATCATGGGAAGTATCCTTCCCAATCCTTTGGTTGTCATTAACTTTGCCATCCTCATCAATGAATCAATCAGTTTTCAGCTTGACTAGAGGCAACATTTTGGTTTGTTTTTTGTTTGTTGTGCATGTTTGCTTGTTGCTTGTATGTGTTAGCATTGTTTGCATTTATCATGGTCTTTGCATCCTATTGCCACAAAAGCATCATTGTCTTCCATATCATAGTGTCATAAGGCATATAGTTGTATTTGACCTTTTTGATCACGTAATTGTCACATTGCCATCTTGGTTCCTCATACCTTGGTGCATAACGTCAAGTACAATAAGGTTGTTTGCACCACAACATGACTTTTCCTTTATTCTTCCTTAATTATCCCTATCGTTTTTCTTTCATCTTCCATTCCATAATCCTATCCATTTCGAGAGCACACTCGTGTTATTGGAACCCGTCTATCCTCTCGCATACCACTACCTCCTCATCATCCTTCCTCAACTTACCAATGACTACGGCATCATGGTACTAGTCTTATCCCTTCTTATCCACTATATTTTATTCTTCTCTAATATGACATCGATTCATGATGCTACATCAAATAGGGCAAAACATAGACACCTAAATGTGTCCACACATGAACACAATTGACCTCATCCTATCCTAGCCAATTAAATAAATATGTATTATTTATTTAATAGTCCTTTACTTTTATCCTACCCTTAATTAAATAAATTTATATTTATTTAATCTTAGCTTATTCCTCATAGAGTTTAATCAATTCTAATTAATTAAGCCTAACCTACACCCTAATAACCTCATTTTCTCCTAAATCTTACCCACTAATTAATCCTAAATTAATTAGCCTAATTCCATCATTCCTAACTTCATTAGCCTTTTTCCACAATTTAAAATTATCTCACATAGGCGTGATGAAAATTGTCATTGATGTCAAAACCCTATTGCATGATGTATTCACTATATTCATTATATTCCTACCTATCATATTCAGATATATGATTATATGTATTTAGATTATAGAAGATAATGTATTATATTCAGACATTTTGATATGAAAGACCAGAACAAAAGAACAGAGTGTTAGACAATATATGAATAGTGTATACGTACATAGCAACAAGCAAAGTATATAGAACAGTGTACTGTAGACATATGTACAAAGTGCAGAATAGATACAGAGACGGCAGAGAACAATATAATTACATCACATTTTTGAAGAATATATATAATACAGCGACTATATACTGCCAGCGGTTCCAAAGGAGAACAGAGACATTATTAAACAGTTATATTCAACACATTGTATACACATACAGCATATGGAAATATAAATAAACAAGACAACGCATATAACACAACATATAAACAGAACAGCGCACATATATATATAAAAAAAGGAAGAAAGTATACATAGAAGACCATATGTTAATAACAGTGAAGCATACTTTACCGTGATCGAAGACAATTATCGAAGGCTATAGTATACAATGATATAAAAGACATCGCAATGAAGACATATACAGCGGCCTGTAGGTTGCAAGTAATACACAGCCCGCAGAAGTTCATTCTTTCGATGCCAAGCGTCACCGTGTGAAGAGAAAACTATGAGGGAGGTCTCAAAATAATATACTTCAGCATGACGTTACAGACGCACATCATACCGAACATTATATGCCACAGACAGATATTAGTGGTTCGATAGTGTTGAATACTGCAGCGGTCTTCGAAGAATAATATATGCGTTAATACATATAAACCGCAACATATATAGTATGATATCCCAGCGGTCTTTGGATAAAAAATTTTCATTAATCGAAGGTTGATTATATATATACACAGCAGCGACTGAATATGTTATCAAGCATATATATGTATTATTGCGATAAAGTCACAGCAATCGAACTGCATATACAACAGAAAGAACAAACATATCTGAATTGATTAATAACAGAGATATAGCAACGGTATATGAACAGGCGACTCATATTGTGAAGACAACGATGGAACACAGCAGATTGATATTATACAAAGGGGATTTTTTGGTAGATACAAAGTAATCATCGAAGATAATATTATTGATATGCGATAAAAAAAAAGGGGAGATTAAAGTTAATATTATTTAGAAAAAGATATTATCATTAAGTTAATAATTTTAATAAAAAAGGGAGACACCTTTTCATTTAAAAAGTCATGTCTTTTAAAAAGACACATTGTTTCATCTTTAAAGATTATATATAAATATTCAATCATTTTTTTGTGAATGAAGAAAAATAAGTCAGCATGGAATAATTAGAAAAGAAGAGCAGAGAAAGATATAAGCATTCAAGACTTATATATTCAGAATATTCAGTGATAAAGATATATTTTTTAAAAAAAAGGGATAGAGTAAAGGAGAGAAAAATTACAGAATTATTCAGATATTGGCTGACTTAAAAGAGCAGATTGCATCCATCATCAAGTTGAATAAGCAACTATATAAAGGTGGAATTCAGAATTATATTCAGAAGTGAAGTAGGTGCTTTGCTTCAAGGTTGGTGCCTTCAGATAGTGGGTTGGTGCTCACAGAACAGCGTTTGGAGGTTGGTGCTTCCAGTGGGTTGGTGCTCACAGAACAGCGTTCGGAGGTTGGTGCTTCCAGTGGGTTGGTGCTCACAGAACAGCGTTTGGGGGTTGGTGCTTCCAGTGGGTTGGTGCTCACATAAATTGTAAAAGAACATTATTATATAAATAAAATAAAACTATTTGGAGAATTATTTTTTTATGTGCACAATTGTTAAAGTTACGTTTGAATAAAGTTTTTTTTAAAAAGTTAAAAATTGTTAATATACTGATTCACCCCCCCTCTCAGTATATTCGTGTGCTCTTCAATTGGTATCAGAGCGGGTTCCTTCTATATAGCCTAACCGCTTGAAGGTAGATCTAAAAGAGCACAAATGGCTGAAAGTTTCCAAAACAAGGCACCAAATTTTGATGGGACAAATTATGCATTTTGGAGTATAAAGATGGAAGCATATTTAAATGCTATTGGATTCGATGTTTGGCAATCAGTACTAGATGGTTATACACCACCAGCAACCCCACCAACAGATGTAGCCGGAAAAAGGAGAAGTGAAAATAATGCCAAAGCAAAACATGCTATTCTATGTAATCTAGCCGACTCGGAATTCACAAAAGTTATGCATTGTAAATCTGCAAAGGAGATATGGGACAAGTTGAAAAATATATATGAAGGGACCGACAATGTAAAGAAGGCCAAACTTCAAACTCACCGAAGCACATTCGAAAGTTTGAAAATGAAGGAAGATGAAAACATAGCCTCATTTCTTTCTCGTGTTGATGAAGTGGTCAATTCAATAAAAGCCCTTGGTGAAGAAGTAGAAGAACAGCTTGTGGTTGAAAAAATCTTGAGATCTCTACCCATTAGATTTGATTCTAAAGTATCAGCAATAGAAGAAAGGAAAGATCTAGATAAACTTACTAAAGATGAGTTACATGGAATCCTTACCGCTTATGAAATGAGAATTGGAGACAAGGAACCTAAGAAGGAAATAGCCTTTAAAATTTCTAAAAATAATAAGAGCAAGAAACAAATTTCAAGTGATAGTTCAAGCAGTGAAACTGATGAAGCTGAAGCTCATTTCTTAAGAAAATTGAAAAAGGGAAGTGGAAAATATAAAGGGAAGTTTCCTTTCAAATGTTTCAATTGTGGAAAGATAGGACACTATGCCTCAAAATGCCCTCAAAATAATGATGACTCAAGTGAAGATGAAAAACAAGCATACACAAAGAAGAAATGGAAAAGTAACAACAAGAAGAAAAGATATCAAAGCAAAAATAAAAAGAGTTTTTATTCAAAAAAGGACAGCTCTTCAGATGAAAGCAGCGAAGAATGCCCAAGTGATGATGAGGATGAGATTCTATTCATGGCTGAAGCAGTCTCCAATGATAGTTATGAAGAAGAGGAAAACGAATCAGGTAATGATGAAGAGGATGTTGATCTCCAAGAAGAACTTCATTATGCATATAAACAAAATGAAAGACTAAAAAGAAAACTTGTAAAACTCAAAGAGGAAGCTACGAAAGCAGTAGAAGAATCAGAACAAACAATTGAAGATTTGAAGAATCAATTAGAAGAAGCTAAACAAGCTGAAACTAATTTAAAACTAAAAATTGAAAAATTAGAAAGAGAGTTGAAGGAATGCACCATTAATAATCTCAAGTTTGAAAAAAGTTCAGAAAAACTAAATGATATCATTGATAGTCAAAGACCTTCTTTCAACAAAACAGGTGTTGGTTTTGAAGGAAATTCAAACACTAATAATACATTCAAAGGCTTCATAAAAGAAGGAAGCAAATCAGTCATAAATGAATCACTAAAAGAAAACAAGCCTAAAGAGAATAAAGAAGTTGATAAAATTAGTCATAATTTTCATGGTTATTGCTATTCTTGCAGTTGTTTTGGTCATAAAGCACGAGAATGTAGAATACCTAGACAAAATATGAATGAATGGAAAAAGCCATATTATAGACAGCTTTTTTCTTATAAATTTAGTGGTTATTGCTACTCCTGTAACAAATTTGGTCATAAAGCTCTAAACTGCAGAAGCAAAGTGAAGAATGTTCAAAATTTCGGCATACATAATCCCTTTGCTCCATTGGTAAAATATGATATTTTATGTTCTAAGTGTAACAACTTTGGACATGCTGCCCACAATTGTAGAACTATCTTTCCTACAAATCAAGAAAAGAAAGAAGATCCTCTCAAAAAGAAAGTATGGAAAAAGAAAGAGAAATCACTATTTGTTCAAGTAGCTCTACATGCTCAAAATAAAAGGGATTGGTGGTACGTTGATAGTGGATGCTCTAGACACATGACAGGAGATAAAAGCAAATTCATTTCTTTTGAACCAGCAGATGGAGGATCAGTGAGATTTGGTGACAACTCAAAACGTTATATAAAAGGAAAGGGAACTCTTAGTCTAGACCATGGCAAAACAAAAACAGCTGATGTTTGGTATGTAAAAGGTTTAAAAGAAAACTTACTAAGTGTAAGTCAGCTTTGTGATCAAGGGCATAATGTGACTTTCTATTCTAAAGGTTGTGAAATTAAAAAGGATGGAAAATTAATAGCTAATGCTTGTAGGACAGCAAACAATTTATATGTTTTGCAAGAAATGAATGATGAAAATTGTTTCTTTGCACAAGAAGATGAAAATTGGCTATGGCACAAAAGATTAGGACACTTGAACTTTGATAATATTGTCAAAATCAGTCATAAAGGAGCTGTAAGAGATATACCTAAGATTTCAAAACCTACAAATATCATTTGCAAACAATGCCAACTAGGGAAGCAAACAAGAAACACCTTTAAAAATAAGGAATATTCTACATCAAAACCACTTGAGCTTATTCATTCAGATCTTTGTGGTCCAACTAGGACAAAAAGCCTACAAGGAGAAAAATATTTCATATTATTTATTGATGACTATTCTAGAATGACTTGGGTAGCTTTCCTAAAAGAAAAATCAGAAGCTCTTGACAAATTTAAAGCTTTCAAAGAACTAGTTGAAAATGAAATGGATGCTAAAATAAAATGTCTTAGAACGGATAGAGGTGGAGAGTTTACTTCTCATGAATTTGATGAATATTGTGAAAAGAATGGCATAAGAAGACAACTTTCAGCACCTAGAACTCCCCAACAGAATGGAGTTGTAGAGAGAAAGAATAGAACCGTGCAAGAAATGGCAAGGGCAATGCTAAATGAATCCAAGATAGCTGATTCCTTTTGGAAGGAGGCTGTACATACAGCAGTTCACATCTTGAACCGAGCACAAGTAAGAATAAATCATGATAAGACACCTTACGAGCTGTGGAAAGGAAGACCAGCATCAGTCAGGTATTTCAGAATTTTTGGAAGTATATGCTATATAAGACGAGATGAAGATGATTTGGGAAAATTTGAAGCTAGAGCAGATGAAGGAATTTTTCTTGGATATTCTTCCAAGAGTAAAGCATATAGATGCTACAACAAGAGACTTCACAAAATTGTTGAAAGTGCAAACGTAAAGATAGATGAAGGAAAATCATTTGAGAAGATAAATAATGAAGTGCCAAGCACTTGTGAAGAAATAGAAGACCCTAAAGATGAAGAGGAAGAAGAATTAGAGCAAGAAGTTTCCAAGACCCCTTCAAGAGCAAAAACACCAGCAAAGACTCCATCAAAATTTGTTCAAAGAAACCATCCTGAAGACTTGATCCTTGGAGATCCAGATAGAGAAGTTCAAACAAGAAGGAGATTTGTCAATACTAATGAAAGTGCACATATATGTCTCTTATCCAAAATAGAACCAAAAGACTTCAAAGAAGCAAGTAAAGACAAGTGTTGGGTGAAAGCAATGGAAGAAGAATTAAATCAGATTGAGAAGAATAATACTTGGGAAATAGTTCCTAGACCAAAAGACAAAAACGTCATAGGAACCAAATGGGTGTTCCGAAATAAAATGAATGAAAATGGAGAAGTCACAAGAAACAAAGCTAGGCTAGTTTGTAAAGGCTATGCTCAAGTAGAAGGAGTAGATTTTGAAGAAACATTTGCCCCAGTTGCAAGATTAGAAGCAATCCGGATGTTTTTAGCGTTTGCAAGCCATAAAGCATCCAAGGTCTACCAAATGGATGTCAAATCAGCCTTCTTAAATGGAGACTTAGAAGAAGAAGTGTATGTTGAATTACCAGAAGGGTTTGCATATTCAGAAAAAGAAAATCATGTATGTAGACTTAGAAAAGCTCTTTATGGGCTAAAACAAGCTCCAAGAGCTTGGTACTCAAGGTTGGACAGGTATCTTCTAGATCAAGGTTTCAAAAGAGGTATGGCTGATAGTAATCTATATATCAAATCTGAAAATAACAAACTTTTGGTAGTAGTAGTATATGTAGATGACATAATATTTGGAGGAGCAAATGACAAAATGTGTAAAGAATTTTCAATGAATATGCAACAAGAATTTGAGATGTCCATGCTTGGTGAATTATCCTTCTTTCTTGGATTACAAATTGAGCAAACAAGTAAAGGAATATTCATTTCTCAAAGCAAGTATATCAAAGAAATATTAAAAGAGTTTGGGATGGAAGATTGTAATCCAGTCAGCACTCCCATGATTACAGGATGCAAGCTTAGCAAAAATGATGAATCCCCCGATGTAAATCAAACTCAATATAGATCTATGATTGGAAAGTTGTTGTACTTAACAGCCACAAGACCTGACATTCTGCAAGCAGTTGTTGTTGTAGCTAGATTTCAAGCAATGCCAAAAGAATCTCATGTTCTAGCAATTAAGAGAATATTGAAGTACCTGAAGGGCACTATGGATCTTGGTTTATGGTATCCAAGAGATAAAGATTTTTCACTTACAGCCTATACAGATGCTGATTTAGGAGGGAATATTGATGATAGAAGAAGTACGAGTGGAGGAGCATTCTTTCTTGGTAACAGTCTAGTCTCTTGGTTAAGCAAGAAACAAGGTTCAGTAACACTATCTACCGCAGAAGCTGAGTATGTTGCAGCAGTTGCTAGTTGTACACAAGTGCTTTGGATGAAGCAAACACTAGGAGATATCAAGATTGAATTTGAAAATCCCATTCCCATTTTTTGTGATAATACAAGTGCAATCAGCATTTCAAAGAATCCAGTCATGCATTCCAAAACGAAGCATATTTCAATCAAATACCACTTCTTGAGGGAACAGGTACTTGAGAAGCAAGTCAAGTTGGAATATATTAATACAAAGGAGCAGTTAGCGGATATCTTCACGAAACCACTTCCTAAGGAAACCTTTGAGTACCTAAGGGAGAAATTGGGAGTACTATCGCTCTCATCCATTCATTGAAGATATTATAAGTAGCATGTGTTCAGGGGGAGTTAGTCTCTAGCCCTGGAAACCCTTTGCCATTGATGACAAAGGGGGAGAGATAGAAGATGAAGGAAACAGTGAACTAAGGGGGAGCTATGCACAAACAAGATCACATATTTGAGAAGTTGCCATCAATGACAAAGGGGGAGATTGATGAAAATTGTCATTGATGTCAAAACCCTATTGCATGATGTATTCACTATATTCATTATATTCCTACCTATCATATTCAGATATATGATTATATGTATTTAGATTATAGAAGATAATGTATTATATTCAGACATTTTGATATGAAAGACCAGAACAAAAGAACAGAGTGTTAGACAATATATGAATAGTGTATACGTACATAGCAACAAGCAAAGTATATAGAACAGTGTACTGTAGACATATGTACAAAGTGCAGAATAGATACAGAGACGGCAGAGAACAATATAATTACATCACATTTTTGAAGAATATATATAATACAGCGACTATATACTGCCAGCGGTTCCAAAGGAGAACAGAGACATTATTAAACAGTTATATTCAACACATTGTATACACATACAGCATATGGAAATATAAATAAACAAGACAACGCATATAACACAACATATAAACAGAACAGCGCACATATATATATAAAAAAAGGGAAGAAAGTATACATAGAAGACCATATGTTAATAACAGTGAAGCATACTTTACCGTGATCGAAGACAATTATCGAAGGCTATAGTATACAATGATATAAAAGACATCGCAATGAAGACATATACAGCGGCCTGTAGGTTGCAAGTAATACACAGCCCGCAGAAGTTCATTCTTTCGATGCCAAGCGTCACCGTGTGAAGAGAAAACTATGAGGGAGGTCTCAAAATAATATACTTCAGCATGACGTTACAGACGCACATCATACCGAACATTATATGCCGCAGACAGATATTAGTGGTTCGATAGTGTTGAATACTGCAGCGGTCTTCGAAGAATAATATATGCGTTAATACATATAAACCGCAACATATATAGTATGATATCGCAGCGGTCTTTGGATAAAAAATTTTCATTAATCGAAGGTTGATTATATATATACACAGCAGCGACTGAATATGTTATCAAGCATATATATGTATTATTGCGATAAAGTCACAGCAATCGAACTGCATATACAACAGAAAGAACAAACATATCTGAATTGATTAATAACAGAGATATAGCAACGGTATATGAACAGGCGACTCATATTGTGAAGACAACGATGGAACACAGCAGATTGATATTATACAAAGGGGATTTTTTGGTAGATACAAAGTAATCATCGAAGATAATATTATTGATATGCGATAAAAAAAAAGGGGAGATTAAAGTTAATATTATTTAGAAAAAGATATTATCATTAAGTTAATAATTTTAATAAAAAAGGGAGACACCTTTTCATTTAAAAAGTCATGTCTTTTAAAAAGACACATTGTTTCATCTTTAAAGATTATATATAAATATTCAATCATTTTTTTGTGAATGAAGAAAAATAAGTCAGCATGGAATAATTAGAAAAGAAGAGCAGAGAAAGATATAAGCATTCAAGACTTATATATTCAGAATATTCAGTGATAAAGATATATTTTTTAAAAAAAAGGGATAGAGTAAAGGAGAGAAAAATTACAGAATTATTCAGATATTGGCTGACTTAAAAGAGCAGATTGCATCCATCATCAAGTTGAATAAGCAACTATATAAAGGTGGAATTCAGAATTATATTCAGAAGTGAAGTAGGTGCTTTGCTTCAAGGTTGGTGCCTTCAGATAGTGGGTTGGTGCTCACAGAACAGCGTTTGGAGGTTGGTGCTTCCAGTGGGTTGGTGCTCACAGAACAGCGTTCGGAGGTTGGTGCTTCCAGTGGGTTGGTGCTCACAGAACAGCGTTTGGGGGTTGGTGCTTCCAGTGGGTTGGTGCTCACATAAATTGTAAAAGAACATTATTATATAAATAAAATAAAACTATTTGGAGAATTATTTTTTTATGTGCACAATTGTTAAAGTTACGTTTGAATAAAGTTTTTTTTAAAAAGTTAAAAATTGTTAATATACTGATTCACCCCCCCTCTCAGTATATTCGTGTGCTCTTCAAGGCGAGCATTTTCCCAAATTCTAATCTGACCCCAACTTTCTCACACGTGTAGCCACCCTACTCTTTTATTTGTCCCACCTATCCTCCTAGCCACCCTACTCACACATGTGTCACCCTACACTTCTATTTGTCCCCACTTGTCATTTCATCCCCTTTCTGAAAGTTACTCACACGTGTGAGAGCACACTTAGCCCTTATGTGCCTTCAATCCATGCCTTCTCCTTGAATCAATCCTCATCATCCATTCATCATTCAATTTTGGCCCTTGATTTCTCTCATGAAAAAACTATAAATTGAGGTCTTTGGTCTCATACCACATGCTATTGTTATGCTACTCGACTAATGAGCAACCACATTTCTTTATCAACAACATCATCAACACTTTGAGGTTTGCATATTCTTGTTGAGTAGGTAATGTTTTCATCACATTTGCACGCATATTAACGTATCGTTTTGAGGTTTGCATGTTCATATTTGAATAGGTTTAGTTTATGGCTAATTCTCTTTTATGACATTTTCATGCAATACACAAACAAACAAGCAAACTCTTTATAATATTCATGACCCTGCATTATATGTCCAGAAAAGTAGTAAATTTAATATACAGATAATGCAAAATCTCAGAATAAAAAACCCCTTTCATAAAAGTGGAATTTGCAGCACATAAATCATTAAGTCATTCCTCTTTCACCACCATAATGAAAAAGCACTAGACATCTAAACATGAGATGGATATTAATACTGTTAGTTTTGAAATCTATCGACATCTAAAATTTATTGAACAGCTGAGTTAACTTCTACTTCCCAAAAACATTCATTGATGAACATGTGGTTTGAAAATGCATAAAAGCCTGATATTTTCAAAAGGAAACATTTACTACTATATCAACAAACAATATTTCTGATCTTATTGTCTGGCATTCATATTACCTGTCCAAGAACCAGTACCACATCTGCTCTGAGCGTATCGATAGCATGCAGAATCAACTATCAAACATCAATACAAAAGGTACAGCCCACATGTTAGTAGCCTTCATATATTCTGATAACTAAAGATAGCAGACTCAACATCAAGGATTTCAAAATCCAACAAGTGCCGTTTCTGATGCGCACCTCATAACCAAGGCCTTCCACCCAGCCCATTGTATTGATCACCATACCTGCTGCTCTAGCATCTGCATTGGTAGCAAGCCGCAAATCCAAAGTTCTAGCAAGTTCCTTCACCAGTACTTTGTATAATCCTGGGTTCAAACTGCAGGTGCCATATCTTAGCACATCTTTGTATTTCATTCAACCAATTCCAGTAGAAATTAGAACATCAACTTAACATTTGGAAATGATAACTGTTAGACCTTGCACAACAGCTAACTTGGGCAAACTATATTTTCGACATATGACTGCACGATACATAAGAACTGTGAATTGGCATTCATTAGAACAGTAAATTAAAATATGTCATACCCTGGTTGATTGTGCCCATAAAAGTAGACAATAGGCATCTCGAGAGGTATTCCTTCAACTGGATCAATTGGCATTTCAATGGGAGTTGCAGAAATGGTTCCGGGAATGGATATTGATCCTTGCCCAATATCAAGATCAACAAATGTAGGTTTCCAGCTCAACCTTGCCGCCCAGCTAAGTAACATCTTTGACAAAGAGCTTTTTCCAGAATCAGTGGGCCCAACCACAATAACTCTTGGTCCCTGTATTATTATCTAAGTTGATTAACAGAAATGAATTTTCCAAGTATTACCTCAAGGCTATAATTAAGACAAATTGTGAAAATTTATAGTTATCTGAGGAATTATCTAATAAATGGCATAAATTATACAATTCACACTGTTGTTTACAATTGAGCCCATCGATCTGCAACCATCCGATTTTTGCTACTGAAAGAAACAAATATAATAAAAATCTGCAATAATGACCAGAATATGTGCATGGAACCTGAAATGGGAAAATTTAAGTTGAGCAAGGAGAAAATACATGATTGTCAAAATCGTAAGATATTTCAGTTGTCCAACATGGATTATTTCCCATAACAGTATCAACAGAGGAAAAAAGTTTGAAATAAAGACAATTTACTAAACAACAATATGAAGATATTTTGGCAAAAAAAATAATGTTTCCTGTAGGCATTACTAAAAGAAATTTGTCTATGTTAGCTATGTGACTGTTTCTTGTCACATGGTTCAAAGAAAGTTTCGTTGTTTCTAAATTTTAAGTTATTGGGAAAGGAAAAATATAAAAATATCTGCAACAAAAAATCAGAATATGTACAACATGCCCTAAATAGACAATAAACTATAAAGTCAAACAAAAGAGAGAATAAGACATTTTCCCTTCAGGTGTGGCTTGAAGGAATTTGCCTATGTCTGTCTTCTCTCTATTTCTTGCGATATCGATATTCAAAGAAGGTTTTGTTGTTTCTTAATTATTGACAATGCAAATTTTCAGGCAGATGACAATTGACGTATTTAATTTTCAACATTTTAGGCATAATGACAGCATTTACATACTAATAAGCTTGTTGCATATCAAATGTTTTCCAAGTTCAGTAACTCATTCTTACAAACTGTGTGTCTGAAGAACCAGACATCGATTTTTCTTTAGCCCGAGCTCTACGACGGTCCAGCACAGCATGCACATTAACATAGCTCACCATAGGTGTCTGCATAATATTTATTTAATAAAATTACATCAAAATAATAAATAAACAAATTAAAATAGCACAAGTGTTGCACTTTAACTAAATTAAAAAATAAACAAAAGCCCCATCCTCTAATTAACTACACATACAAGAAAACAATTGAGCATTACAGTACCTCATCTGCAACATATGCGACTTCTGCAGTACCATCTATTTCCACAGTGGCACCATTCCATGTAAAAATCTGGAATTTAAAAACAAGTGTTACATATCTATGACTGTGTTTATTAAATCTCTAATATCCATTTTCAGTAACATATTTTTAAATCTGGCCTATGCATTTTCGTAGTAGCACTGTATTTTCAAATCTAGTCGATGCATTGCCACTGCTGCATCTAGAGCTTCAATTTTCAGTGGAAACCATAAAACACCTCAAAACCATTGTAACCAAAACATAGATAATATATGTTTGTTATTTTGTAGCTAACTGGACCATACAGCTTTCCCAAGGATGATAATGGAAAGACGATCAAACAACAATCATATATTTACAATAAATATTACAATAGTATTTCCAAGTTGACAAGATCTCATAAGTTTGACATTTAAGGTTTAACATTTTCGTTGATGAAAATGAGAAAAGGCAATTATTTGCCAGCTCAAAACTAAGTAATAAGATTATCATTGAAAAACAAGCATCACCTCGTAAAACTTCCAGTGTTATCCCGAGTATCCGGGAAGCAGACGGCAAGGGACGAGGGGATGGGTTTCTCGGACGGCAATTTTTTTTTGCTAAGTTTGGGGACGTCAAGAGGACAGCAAAGGCGGCGGCTATATAAAATATAGAGAAATTTGCAAAATACATTACATTCATATGAAAAGATGGATAAAGCATGCCATTGACACATCATAGAACCTTAACATTCAAGTTCACAACATTTCATTGTTTCAATACTCAATATGCATCATAATTCGGAATTCATTGTCAATATCATCTATGCATGTGATAACAAACAAAATAAGTTTAACATACAAACTGCACAAAGGCTAAAGTGTTGCCATGTAGTTTCATGTTCAATACAAAAATCAAAATACAAAATAACAAAGCACATTGTTGCTCCTATTCTGCTTCTGCCAACAATGCACCAAAATTAGAGTCATCTGAGTCATTGCCACTGTCATGCTCCACTGCAAGTGCATCCTCATCTAACGGAACCCCAACCAATCCCAGTGGTATCTCCTCATCAAATTGGGCCACATTTTCAAGATCAACATCCCACAGTAAATTTGGAGTCTACCTATACTCTAGAGCCTGACGATCCTGAAGTAGAAGAGCACTATGCACAACCACTAGCTTCTTCGCTCATCTAGAGATAAGTCTATTCCTCTTGACGAAGTGGATAAAGGCACATATAGACCAATTCCTCTCTGCAGCAAAGGAACTAGCAACCTGTGCAAGGAGGCGAGAGGTAAGCACCTTCAACAGTGGCGTATCCTTCCCATGCCATGTCCACCACCAAATAGGATCTTTTGGGACCAATGTGACTCTATCCAACCTCACATGTGGTTTATTTAGTGTTGGGCCACGAAAATTTGTGAACTCAAGGAACTCTATGCGAAGTATGGAAGCCTCCTGCTCTAAAAACATCTTATCAATGGCCTGTGAGAACCCATCTAATACCTTTGGATCATCGCATGGAGGGCACCCTTCCACCTGTCATGAGCCATAACTGATATATTATATATAATGTGGTTCACTCAAAAAAAATATATATCTCATTTTGGATTTAATATATAGTTCATTATTTAATTTCATATAGACAATAGATCAATATAATCTAATGTTTCAAACAAATATATAAATAACATAAATAACTTATTATAATAATAAACATATAAATAAAGTTAGTAATAATCAAAGATCACTAGTAAATAATAATATTAATTAATGGATATTCATTAATTATATTAGTAACAAATGAAAGATAATATGGTGGAAGAATATGTGTCTGACTTAAGGGAATAAGTGGACTACGGACAAACATTAAGTACTAAACCTAAGTTAGCAACTAATTAACAAATAGAGATTAATTATGAAGCAGCGATAATAAAGAAAAACAATAAATTACCAGTGTTAAGGGATACAATTATTAGTCATATAGATGTGACTTTTGGGAGATGGAAATATAAAATGATTCCCAACACTTTGGGAAAAGGGATACAAGAGGAAATATAGGAGAAAATGAAGGAGGAAATGTAGGAGAATATTAAAAGAAAAATAATTAAGAAATACACTTGAGAATAAAATGAAGAAAACATGGGATAAGAAAAGATAGTCCATGTGGAAATCAGCAAGTGTAAAAATCTTTAAAGGTATGCATACTTTTCTTGCATATATAATGGACAACTATATATATGAAATGAGCTTGGTCATATATGACATGATGAATTGTGAAATACATTATTATGAAATAAATTTATATTATATAGTTAAACAAAAATAACTTTAATATATTGGTAAATATATTTAATAAGAGATATGGACATATATGATTCATATATAATTGATAAATAATTAATAAGTAATCATAACAAGAGAAATTAATTAATAAGCAATTATAATAATGAGAAATGTCCTAAGTAATCAAGGTGTATGTATTTTGTAAAGCAAAGGAATTAGAATGTTTAAAGTCTATCCCCTTATTCTCTCATTATAGTCCTGGGAGTTGATAGATGGTGTTGTGTAGGGAAAGGCGGAGTAAACCTAGAGGATGTACTGGTGTCAAGCACCTTATGACAAGTAAAGCCACGCGCTCCCTAGGGTTGAGTTTAGGAGAGAAGTAAGGAATCGAGACTTAAACATGTTAATTGCTAAATGTATTAGGAACTTGGATGCTTATACAAAAGCATTACATCTAACATATATTTGTGATCTAACATATATTTATGATATAAAGATGATAATATATACTAAGTTAATTCTTTAATCACTCATTAACACAACCTAGAGAATAGGGAGTTTGTGAAGGGAAAGGAGTAATTTGGTCACCTTGACGCAAAGATTCCCAAAACAGACTATGTTCATGAGGGAGCCTCAAGTAGACTGTTTCCATACTCGAGAACAGTAATTCTACCATCCGCCTTAGGGTTAGTGATTAGGAGAGGATTAAGGAATTGAAGCTTAAGTATGTATTGTTTCTAAATATGATGACATATGATAACTATTGAAAATTGACATCTCTTAACTTGAAACATTACAAATTACCTTTCCTAAGTATGATTCAAACCCTAAATTAAGAATTTAAGAACAAATTAAGACCCTATTAGGGGACATTACACCACCTTTCTCCATACCATTTGGGATTTGGGGCGTAGGCTGCCATATGAAACAAGGTATTCATTATGTTCCACCTCCCGTCACAATGGGTCTAATATGCTGTTCATATAACCCCAAAGTAGGATCCTTGGTTGCAATTGTTTTCTTTATCTTCCCCAACATAATGTCAAATGTCTCATATATCTCTCCAAGACTAGGAGAGTCTGCATCGGCATATCTAATGACATCTACAATGGTTCAGATGATAGAGCAAAGATGTCTGCAAAATGCAAACAAACAATTCAAAAGAATTATAAATTTATAATCAAAATTAAAAAATTTAATTTAATACAAAAATCAGAAATCTAAAGACTAACATTGCATTTTAATTTTTAATAAAATCAGCAATTTACATCATTGTGGTCCACCAACTGTCATCAAGGATCTTTAGCTTGACCGATCTTCCCTCAGGAGAGTTAAAATTAGACCATTGGGTCCACTATGGATTCACCACCATCAATTGTAGAGGTTCATGCACCTCAAGCATCATCTCCATCAAGATATAGTAAGTGGCATACCTATAATACATAATTTTAAATAATTGGAAAATCAACACACATGTAACAATAACTTAAATAATTTTAAAATGAAGTAATTCAAATTGGCATGTCATGTCTCAACTAGTTCGAGGAACTCATTTAAGAAGGACCTAAAAAGAGCAAGTGAGTGGAGGTTGTAAATGAACATTTGAACTTCTCTAGCTTTTGATGGCACTTGTTTCACCCTATCTATCTTACCAATGCCTTTTAATGCATTGTTCAATGCATGAACATAACAAGGGTCCAAAAGATGTCCTCGAAAGCACCCTCCACCATCAAACCAGCTGATTTGCACACACGTGCTAAATCTGTGATTACCTGTACAACATTAGTGAGCCCAATCTCCTCTATGGCATCTCTCAAAATGGTGAACTAGAACTCGGCATCCTTCCACTTCCCTGAACAATTTATGGCTTTCAAAAAATAAGAACTAGTAGGGAAAGTGAATGATATTGATGAGTGGTCAATGTCTAACATCAGTCCACCCATCCATCACAATAGAGCAGCTTGTCCTAACCCAAGTCCGTCTCATATCCTCCAACAACACATTAACCTTGGAGTACTCTTTGTCTAGGAGGGTAGTTTGTAGCTTATGATCACCAACGGATGTAAATGAAGGACCCATAGTGGCTATATCTTTCACCATTTGTTTGAAATAAGAGAAATGGGCCACATGAAATGGGATAGCATTAGCAAAAATAGAATTAAGCAATGGATGACTCAATAAGTTTCCATGCTTGTGCATTAAACATACTTTCAACTGTTCCTTGTCACCACCACTCACCTTCCTCTTTCCTCTTGTCTCAATAGGACTAGTACCAATAGTAGATTGCATTGGCCTAGATGAGTGTGCACTTGATAAAATAGGTGATGGCATTGTCAAACCTTGTTTCCCCATTTCAGTCTCCATGTGCAATCTAGCACTCTATTCTCTCCTCTTTTGTTAAATCTGGACAAGCTATAACTCCATGGCATGCAATTCCCAAAAAGTGAGACTTCACCCTCATATAGCTGCCTCAGAAGCCATCATTAAAAACATGACAATCCCACACTCTAGTCCATCCTGATTTTTTTTTCTTTTGACCCCTAGGTGTAACATATTGGAGAAGAGGTTTTTTCTTGTTGAAAGGTCCCTTTGCATATTTGCTCATGATTGTTGAAGGACACTTGAATAAATCAGGTTGTTGCTGCCCACTACTAGCTTCAACACTATGAGTTTGACTACCCCCAATTCATCCTCACTGCTGCTCATTTTGGTTTTTAAATTTTTTTGAGATTGAAGAATGTTCAATAAACTGAAACAATGCAAAGAATTAAAAAGAATCAAACTGTTTCAAGCTTAAACTTTGATAAAAAATAAAAAATGAAAGCATGGAAGGATGTTTAAACTTACCACTTCCAAGCTCTTGCTTCCTACAATGACAAAATTACTTGCACAAACCCTTGTTGATGCTCCCTTAAATGAGAAATCAAAACCCTTGTTGCTTTGTGTGAAAGAGAGAAATGTTGTGATGAAAAATAAAATGATAATATACAATGTATAGGCCACGTTTTGAGCCTTTTAGGGCATATGCGGTGGAGGGGCCCACAAATTGGGCAAATGTGAGTCACGCAAGAAAGCAATTTTTTATTTTTTTTAAGTTTTGACAGACATTTTCGTCGGGAACAGTCAGTCGTCCTAGGGACAATTAGGGGACAGCTACAGCATCCCCGACTGTCCCCAAGACGTATGGCAGTCCCCAACATTTTCTCATGTCGTCCCCAAGTTTTCGAGACATCCCTCTCTAGTTTTTATAAATTGGGGATAGTGCAGGACATCCCATGACCGTCCCCTCATCTCGGAAACACCCCTAGAACAGGGACAAGGGTTTCTAGGTCGGGGACGCATCCCCAAGTTACATTGAGAATTTCATATTCAACCTGACATGAGATAAGCGAATGAAGACTCTGAGGCACAAAAAACATGCAAAAGCAAAATGGAAAAAAGATATAAACAACAGTTGTACATGTAATTGATAATATTATAAAATAAAATAAAAATAAAAAACTATTTCAAAATAAACATAAAATTATAAATAGTGCTAGAATTTCAAATCTATGGATTCACATTCATGAGCATATAGCAATGAAACCTAGTGATGTGCACCTGGCCCAAAACTCAAGAGTACCTGGTGCGGGGACCTCCCCAGGACAGGTACTTGGAGAACCCAAGTACCCCCGCTGCCGCCCAGGTGTCGCCATACTCGTTGTCGCACCGCTTCAGTGCTTGGGGACTCTCAAACTTCCCAAGATGTCTAGGGGACTCCCAAGCGTTCCTTGACTGTCCCAGGGATGTCTGGGCGTCCCCCGTCAGTGGTTGGGCCCAATAAAGATGGATTTTTATTTAAATTAATATTTCTTTTGTCTATTTGGTTCTATTGAACCCTAAAATATTGTGGGTCTCGTATAGGGTCTTCTAAGCCTTCATAAACCCCATAGAATTCAATTGTATCTCACATTTGGCTTTCACATTTTTGTTACAGCTGAGAGAAAAGAGTGAAAAGGAGTTGAAAGAGTGATTGGAGAGTGATTGTAAGAGTGATTGCAAGTGATTGCAAGATCAAGAGGAGCAAGAAGATCAAGAGGAAGAAGATTCATCAAGCACAAGGTAGGGTTTTAGAAAAAAAATTTGTTTTATTTTCTGATTTTCATTTTTATTTCTAAAACTAAATGTTGAATGCATTGTTGATTGTTGTTTCTAAATTCATTTTCATTGTTTCTTGTTCAAAGTATTTTCATTTTTGTTGTTTGAACTTTAAATGCATTGTCGTTTCTAAATGTTTGAATGCATTGTTATTTTTTGTTATTAACTTATTTGAATTTCTAAATTAGGGTGAATCTTCAAACTAGTTTCTTAACAATTTATTTTTATTTTTTAAATTACTAATTAGGCTGAAATTTTATCATTTTGTGCAATGCAATGTCTAAATGGCATCTCATAGTCAAGAATATAGTGGAGAAGATATGGAAATGCATTCTGAGGAAAGTGAGCATGGGACTGATCTAGAAGCCCAATCTACTTATGTTGCACCAGGACCAACTTCACTTATATTCTTTTCACAAATCCATTTTTAATTCCTACTACTTCATAAACTCATGCTATTCTACCACATACTCTATCTATAACCCTTTCACTTCCACCAATGGCATTCACTCACTAAATGTGGGATGAACAAAGTATCTCTATCTCATCCTTTTATCCCAAATTTGTCCCTACATTGTGGTTACCCATGAGGATGCTTATAAATCTACTTACCCTCTCATTTCTAAGTCTCTTGAATTCTCTAGCTCTTTATGCCTTTCACTAGCTTGTTTCATTCATCATACTATTGTGAAAATTCATATTTAATTTGATCTCTTAAATCCTCCATTGTTCATAGCTTCTTGTGTGTTGTGTTTCTGAGAGCACCAAAATGTTAAACACAAGATCTTGTAGATAGGAGAGCAATGGAGGAGACTCTCTTTTAAATGCATTTGGTTGTTTATTTAGTATTTGTTTTGCATTTGTAGGAAGAACTCCATTGCTATGATGTTGGAACTAACAGATCTCTGATCTTGTTCTCGATTTCCATCGTCATACATTTGGCCTGCCCAATGGGGCAGCCATTGTCCTTTTTATTGATTTTTGCTTGAATAGAGGTAGTTTTCTATGAATTTGGAGGCAAGCAATTTACGTCTTGTAGACATTTTGTTAAATAGTTCACATGTCTGTTTGGTTTGTTTTCAAACTTCTTTGTGACATTTGGTTAATGGTTCAAATGCCTTAATTCTACTTCTCTTTCACATTTTGCAAACATCCCATTCCTGAAGTTAACAGTTTGCAGGCTTCGTCGACGCTTTCCTACTTTTATCAAGGCATCACATTATACGTTCATGTGCAAATCTACACCTCACATTTCTTTGAAGCATTTCATCAAGCAGTTTGAATACCTTGTCTATGGTTTACATTTTGCATACAAATCTGCCAGTGCATTTCCACAACCCTAAAGCCTTTTTACCAAATTCATTTTGTGCATATCTTGGAGACATCACAGTCCACGAGACTATATTTCTCCGCATACTTTGATCGATCCCTGTATCTTGTTTCAAAACTCCATTTTACCATAGGCAAGGTGGGCGCTAAGATAAGTTGTTGAACTCGACTTTACACCTGCCGCTGGCATTTACTTGAAAGTTTCTTCAGAATTTTCAACAGATTCCATTCAATGTATGTCTGCAATAATTCCTTCCATGGGATGACATTTCTTTGAAGCATTCTGCTGAGTACTTCACTTGCCTATCTGTCCTTTCATGTTTAGCATTACATCTTCCACATTCGTTTCTGATAATGCAAAGCTCAAACCGTCCTCTCCGCTACATCAATCTTTTCATAATAAACATGAAAAGTAAAACTAAATGGTTGGGGTTTAGAACTACTAGAATCTTGAGCCAGAGACACGATTTTTGCAACCTTTAGATAATGTTCATCTACGTGTCTATGCGTCAAAATCTTTTTGCATGCAGACAGACAGTGCAACTACAACAGAGATTTCAATCATGCTTTGATGGTGGGCTACAGGTTTTGGGAGTGAAAGTTTACAAAGCTTTTTCAACAAATATATTTTCTGCAATCTCGATTTGAGATAGAAACTTCAACAAGCGTGTGTTCGTAGTCCATTCCAAAGCTATGTGTTTCCATACAATAAGAAACTTGCAAAGGTTATGAAACTTGGCATTATGCCTTCTGATTACATATGCTCGAAGATTCCCATCGCCTTTTCATTAAATCTATTTGTGCACATCGAACTATGGCATTCAAAAAATCTTTTATTTTTACTGCTTTGATAAATGTCCATAAAATGTTATTTTCAGATTTGACAGTAAAAGGGCACCCAAAACGACAAAACCAAGAGGCGACAGTTCCCTTTTCGTTTTACTTGGCAATTTATTGCTGCATTTTTTATAGACATTAAACACAACTTGCCTGAACTTCCACATTCTGTGCATCATTTCATTTCTTTCAATGATATCTCTTTGAGCATTCTATCGAACAATTCCAAGGCTTCCATATTTCACATACAGTTCATATTCCTTATGTTTTGTGCAGATTTTGGCAGGTTTAAAACAGAAACAAATACAGTTTGAATGCCTTGTCTATCCTCCACGTTTATGGCAGATCTAATGTGTTTTGTTATTTAGTGTTTGGATTAGTGTTTGATTTGTTTTGTGTGTGTTTGGTTTGTTGGTTTTGCAAGTGGTCTTCTTTTTAATTTAGTTTATTTGTTTAGTTTAGTTTATTACCTTAGTTTGGTTTTGTTTTTGTTAGTTTCTGTAGCCTTTTTCATTTGTGTAGTGCATTAATTTAGTTTGTTAGTTAGCATTTATTTTGTTTGTGTGGTAGTGCTTTTAGTGCAAGTTATCCTTGTATGTTGAAGACTATGCTATGAAACTACTAATGGTGTTTGATGCAGAATGCATGTTAAAGAATTGTGCTTTTGAAACTGATTGTTTTATTTTTGCTAAGATCACATTTTGTTCGGTGCTTAAAGCTAGTGGTTTTTAACATCAACGTTTTGGATCACACTCCGTGATCCATCATCAAGATGAAAGAGTGCAAGAGTATTCAGATGCAAGTGTTTATTGTGCTTAATGTGCTTGCATTATGTACAGTGCACCCACCGTTACACTGAGTATCCTCTCCCCTTTCCTTTGTGATCCTTGGTGTAAGAGAAAGGTGATTGACAACACCCGGCTTTTTCAATTTTAGAAAAGAGTCTGCCTTGTGGGAAAAGGTACTCACTCAAGGGAACAACTCAGGCAATACTTTCTTTTGGTCCGCTATATAAATGATCGCAGTTTTGACAGAAGTCATAATCAATTTGTGCCACTGTTTTGTCCCTGTTGATGTATGTAGCATTGGTCAAATAAATAAAACTGACTATATGATTATTATGAGAAATGATTTATTACATATACATATATATATATATATAATATATATATTAATTGATATTATTTTATATATTAATATGCATACATATATATATATATATAGTTAATCTAATATTTATTCTTATAATAACTATATAGTTAATTAATAAATTAGATTAATGAATAGACATGTCCCTTGTCCCTTGAAGGGACATGTCTCTTCTTGTCCTTGTCATGTACAAATACAAAGAGATCAATGCATTTGGAAAACACATACAATCAGATAGTGCTATTACATTTGCAATAATCCTAAAACCTTAACATGGTATCAGAGCCAAGCTGCAAATATAAGAGAGTAGTTTGTTGATGGTGAATGTGTGACTGTCTCAGAAAATACAGTCTCAGTACGAAAACCATATCTCACAAATGCACCATTGGATTTTGCTAAATTTTGGATATGTTAGTGGTAGACAAATTTAGAAGAATCTCACCAGAGCGATTGGAGAGAAAATGTCAGCTTCAAAAGTCATGACCGACTGTGTACAGGTCTATGCAAAATCTGTAAAAGAGCGAGGTTCCTTCTTTAAAAGCCTAACCACTTGAAGGGAGATCTGATCATATTGAAGGTTGTCATAGTGTATTGAACCTTTGGATATTCAAGACAGGTCATGTGAAGAATTCTGGTAATGTTCAAGAACGGCGACATCATGCTGTGATTTTGCATGATATTTTCTATATGCGCTCACCTTACAAAATGAAATACTTGAAATTTATAAAAGATAAGTATTCCATGTTTTATTAATGCACATAATTTTTTTTTTAAGTTTGTAAATTATGTTATACTATTGGTTAGTGAAACCTTATATGCTTATATCATTGGTATTTTCGGTCGAGATAGTTTAGTGAGCTATTTGTAATCTCTCTTTGACATACCTTCAAGATGGAAGCACGAGGAAATTGCATTCAAGGGAGAAAGAACTTAATGCTTGCAAATAAATTGATGATTGAAACCAGATGCAGAGGGAGTCTAACATTTTAAAAGACAAGAGGTTGATACAAGAGCTTCAGCTTTAGAGAGAGCAGATGGTTCAATCAACTTGTGACAATCTTGATCATATTGATTGAGAGGGAGTTCACTATTGAAGGTGAAACACTTTTGAGGTAAACTTGATATAATTGATTATTATACTAATGAATCATGAATATTTTTTTGGGCCTTGTGTAAATCATGAGGAAGAGACGACTTCCAAATGATTATCACTTGTATTTGTAAAAGTTATTGGAAAGCAACGATCTTACAATAACTTGACCTTCTATTGTGATAGACATCTTGTGATGGCTGAAACAGATCATAATAGATAGAACTTGTGGATAGAATCGTCGATTGAGGCAATCCATATTAAAGCTTGAGAAGCTTGTGGATAGAATCGCCAATTGAGGCAATCCACCCAAGAACTTGTGGATAGAATCACCGATAGAGGCAATCCACACTAAAGCTTGTGAGTTTGTGGATAGAATCGCCAATGGAGGCAATCCACCTGAGGGCTTGTGGATAGAATCGCCGATGGAGGCAATCCACACAAGAGCTTGTGGATAGAATCGTCGATGGAGGCAATCCACCTGAGAGCTTGTGGATAGAATCGTCGATGGAGGCAATCCACACGAGAGCTTGTGGATAGAATCGTCGATGGAGGCAATCCACTTAAGAGCTTGTGGATAGAATCGCCGATGGAGGCAATCTACACAAGAGTTTATGGATAGAATCATCGACGGAGGGAATCCACCTGAGAGCTTGTGGATAGAATCACCGATGGAGGCAATCCACACGAGAGCTTGTGGATAGAATCACCAATGGAGGGAATCCACATCTTGAGACTATGTTTCTATGGATTACATCATGAGGATGATGCTTCTATTGCTTACATCTTAGGGTTGATGCTATCAGGTGTCATAAGTGTTGACATTGGATTGATTTATCCTCCCTAGCTAAGAGGGAGTGTTGATGTATGTAGCATCGGTCAAATAAATAAAACTGACTATATGATTATTATGAGAAATTATTTACTACATATACATATATATATATATATTAAATATATATAATAATTGATATTATTTTATATATTAATATGCATATATATATATATATATATATATATAATAACTATATAGTTAATTAATAAATTAGATTAATGAATAGACATGTCCCTTGAAGGGACATGTCTTTTCTTGTCCTTGTCATGTATAAATACAAAGAGATTGATGCATTTGGAAAACACATACAATCAGATAGTGCTATTACATTTGCAATGATCCTAAAACCTTAACAGTACCAATGGTTTCCCTCAAGATCCACACACAAGTATAAGTATATTTGTGGCCTTGACGAAAGTCAAATCACCTAGTGCTTGGGTATGAGATGCATAAAAACCCTTGTTCTAAGGGCTGGGATATAACTTAAATGTGCTAGCCACCACATGTCTAGACACCAGAATACCCTGAAAGTTCCTCCACTAGACACCATAGTTAGAAGCCTACCCTATTCTTTACTAAACATTGCAATACATTTAAGTGCAAGGGTGTGGAAGAATCTACCCCCAAGATACTCACCATAAGGCTCCCTTGAGCAGAGACAGAAATTCTCAGCTTTGTATGGGCCTTTTATAGCTTTACAGGGGGAAAGGAGAGATCCCTTATCTGTTGTCTCTCAAAAAGAAGAAAAAGTGGGCGCACCCAATCTAGGTGTGACTAGGTTGCTTGAGTCGACGAAGGTTCCAAGTTGTGGGTTGTGGTATCACCATGAAACCATTTCCTGAGACTAGAAAGTGTCTTCAAGTGTTTTTGATTGTGTTACACCAATGGAAATTTGGGCTTTGAGGAGCCTTTGAAAATACACATTTGCGCTTATATTTTCTATCAAACAAACAAACATTGTGTCTTTGTGTTTGAAGTATTTTCTTGTCACATTTGATCATTCAAAACAAGACAAACTTAAGGGCAACAATGAGATCACATTTCAACAAAATGTCAAACATTGCTAGAAATTCCAATAAAGCCAACAAGAGTTAAAACTTCCAACAAAGAATGAGCAAAACAATCATTGACATCTTGCAACATGAGAGCTTTTCACTTAGAGTTTTGATATATCATGACCTTCCTCTATTAGTATCATCATACGTTGTCCTCCATTTATAGGATGCCATACCATATCATACATCCTTTGGTCACATGTTTATCCTTAGGTTACCCTTGGTCTAGATCACACTATCGGCTATCATTATCATCCCTTAATCACTTGAGGTTCACCATCCTTGAGTGAGGGAGCCTATCAATATCTTTGAGTTGGGTGAATTGCATTGGAATTCATTGTCCTTGTGTCTATAAATCATACCACAAGCAATCGTTGCCTACATTATTACTATTGGACCTAGAGATACCTTGGCAATCATATCAAACCTTTGTGTTAACCTTCACACATATTTAGAATCTACTTGCATATCATATCTCAGTTTCATATCATAACCCCTAGTGGTCTTGATATCTTAGTTTCATATCACATCCCCTAGTGGTCTTCATATCTTAGCTTCATATCACATCCCCTAGTGGTCTTCATATCTTAGTTTCATATCATATCCCCTAGTGGTTTTCATATCCTAGTTTCATGGTATATCCCCTAGTGGTCTTTTTATCTTAGAGTTTGCATACCATATCACATCCTTGAGTCACATATCATTTGACATATCCTTTACCCAAGGTCAAAGATAGGGACATGTTTGAGGATGTTATAGAAATGGGATTTAAAATTGAACAAGCCCTCATTGATGATGGTACTATCAAAACTAATAAGGACAAGGACTATAAAGGAGGCTCAAATTCAAGCAATAGTCACAATAATAAGACCCTTTTTGGGCTAGAAACAAGAACATTGTCAACGATGGTGTTATAGACATAGAGACTACTAGATCTTCGCAACCCATTTACAATCTTAAAGGATTGTCCTCAAATAAAGGAAAAGCACCTCAAAAGAATTTCCCTAAGAGAACATTTACACCATTGGGACAAACCCTTGAGTCAACATTGAAAGAACTTCTAGAAAATGATCTCATATTATTACCATAAATAAAAGAATACAATTCACAAGTAAAACCCTCATGGTAGAATGAAGATCATTTTTGTGAATATCGACACAAGGGTCACAAGACTAATAGTTGCAATCAACTCCAACATGTAATACAAGATCTTATTGATGACAATAAAATTGTAGTCAATGCACATACTCTCGATAACTTTAATCATAGGGTGCTCAAAGATCCCTACCCTAAGCATGAAAAAGATATAGGAAAAGCCACTTGTTGAACAGGCTGAATAACTCAGAGGGGGGTAAATCAATTATTCTAAACACTTTTCACAAACTTAATTAATCCAGTACTTACTTAAACCATTCAAATAATTAAAACAGTTAAGAACTTGAAAGTGCGCAAATAGCAAACACCGTAACCCCAGAATTAACGTGGAAACCCAATATGGGAAATACTATGGAGAAACTAATTCTCATGAATAGATCACCGGTTAAGGTGCTTTTAAAAAGGCTCATTGCCAATTCGCTCACTACAAATAGGCTCACTATCGATTGGGCTAACTGCCCTGATACAAAAAGATTGATTACAAAAAGGTCTTACAGACAAAATGTGAACTGATATAATTGCATCTGCATATGCATGAAACGGTTCCAGTTAATGGCACAACATTAGCTAATTGTAGCAGATCCGATCAAAGATCTTCTGCCAATCTTTACCAACCTTCTGCAAAACTAAATATGCCATCTGCTATTATCCTTTGCCTTCACTATTACCCTTTGCACTTCTTATTTCTATTTGCACACTTCACCACCAAGTATTTATTCACATAAACATGCTTGCACCATATCACCTTCGGCATACTCTCATTCTCATACCTTTGGATCCACATAGATATTCTATATATATATATATATATCCGATGAAAAAAATACATATGTCAACCTAGCAAAAAACACGCCGGCTTGAATACAAAAAGTTGTTTCCATATAGTTCAACATGCTAGCACTCAACCTAAAAGATAGGTTGCACATATGACAATTTCATACCACGCTTCCAAAGGACCCAAAGATAGGCCACAAATAAGATAAGCACGTTACATATCACAAACACCGAAAGATAAGTATATTTTGGGGCGATGGGATCGTCACAACCAAGACCATGTCTTGATCTACAAAAATTTTGAACCAACTAAAGAATAGCACAAGATAGGACCTATCCACAACTGAATACAACTTGTCATACCAAAGTCTTATGATAAACTGCATGAATGTCCAGGTAGTAGAGCTACCCGAAAGAGCTTTGAAATACAGCAGCTAATAATATCCATCCAAAAACTCACATTTTTGCAATCACCGAATATCATAGATGTATGAAAAAGATATATTATCATGACCTAAGAAGGGACATCCATCCACGTAATTCATTACCATAATATGCCGCATAAGATAGAGAAAATCTATACATTACCCGAAGCACAACCATTCGGTACAAGGGTTTTGACATCAATGACAACAATGCCAACATCTCAACAATCTCCCCGTTTGGCATTGATGGCAAAACAGCAAAAAATAAAACCAAAAAAACTCCAAAATAGCAAAAACATCTAGAAACTTCCAAAAGCCAAAAAAATCCCCTTTAGTTAAATAATTAAATTTATTGTTTTTCTCTCCATTTTCTCTCTTCCTTTTGCCAACAACGGCAACATCTCAACACCACTAAGTCCAGTAATGTTGTAAAGTATACCAATACTCAATATGACTATTGCATAAAGCCATAAACCATATCAGTGAAGTCAATAATCATGTAAATACCTTTACCATAAAAGGTAAAGAACCTGAATGCAATGTTTCTAGACATAGAGGCACATTTACCCTTCGCGGTCCTAGCTTAAACCTGTTACCACAACTTCATGATACAACCTCATAAAGCATTTAGGAAAAACACCTACACAAATTTCTATGAATGAGCATTTATGCCTATCTCCTTAACATAAAGCTATCCTTGACAAAGCGTTTGCCAATGCTACTGTACCTCTTGACCTACATGTAGATCAATTCCAAGCTATGGTGGGGCATATTACCTCCCCTCATACTCTCACTTTCACAGAACATGATGATTCATCCATGCCACAATCCCATAATGCACCTCTACACATTGAAGCATTCATTCATAAAATTAAGATCAAACACCTCTTGATAGATGGAGGAGCATAACTAAATATTTGCACCTTGAAAGTGATCACAAAAATAGATTTTCTAAGAATGCAATCGATCCAAAAAAGAAAATCACCATAAAAGCATATGATGAAGAAGAGTGTTCATCTAAAGGATTTGTTACATTGCCAATCAAAGTTGGACATGTGGTGAAGGATGTGATTTGCCAAATTTTGGACCTTCCTTTAACTTACAATATCCTCCTTGGAAGACCATGGATTCACGCAAATGCAAGCATTTCCCTCTACATACCATAATGTATCAAATTCCCACACAATGGTGTTTAAATCACCATACCAAGAAATCCAAACCCCTTTATGTACTACAATGATTTAAATCACAATTCCAAGTAATCATGAAGCTCCTCCTCAAGCATATGTTGATCCTAAATCTCTAAAAGCATCCACTACAAAGTCTAAAGAAACTGAGGTCAAAATAAAAGTAAAAGAACAAGGAGTGGGAGAGTATTCCATGAGTCAACCACTTTGCATTGGAAAGTTACCTTTGTCTCCCCAAATTTATGGCAAACCACATCAAATACTACTATTGTAGTTTGTAAACCAGCTATTTTCACAAAAATGGGGAGCACTCTATGATGAAATGGAAGATCTCCTGGGATGGTTATACAAATATGAGGAAACAGAAAAAGAGCCAACTGGAAAACCTGAGATTAAGATACTAGGTGAACAGTATGAAAAAGGACTTAAAATAATGGAACACAATGGATATGATCGTCATAGTCCTTTGGGCTTACAAAAGCAAGGGATCCTTGAAACCCATACAACCTAATGGTGAACGTAGAGTTCATGGCTTAGGTTATGATACGTAGAAAGATAAGACCTTAAGTACTAAGGACAATTAGAATGAGGTAAGGGAGTCCTCTAATGAAACACAGGCTGAAGAGAAACCCTTGAACCTATTTGTAACCTCGAGCCTAATCATGATCCTTTACCCCTTGTCCATCCTCATCTTATTGATTGGGATCAAGAAGGGCCACCGCAATTAGACACATTTCAAAATGATGAAGCAATAGTAAACTTTCTCAAAGCACAAAGTAACCTACCCCTCAGGGATCATAGAGTTAGCTTCACCATAGAACTTAATAGAGCGGCTTAGTTTAGAGGGGGTGCCATGCCTTTTAGTCGAAAAATTATAGAAAATATAAATAGGTCTTCTTGTGAAAACCACTTTGTGGCACTATTAGACTCAAAAAAAAGTAAAAATAAAGGACGTAACCAAAGGTGAAAACCTCTCTAAGGCACCTGGGGATGGAAGGCTTGACACACTTCCCTAACCCTGAAAAATCATCCATGTTGGTGGAGAAGAAAGTGGCAGCAAATCTTGGAATAGAAGGAAAACCCAAAATTATAATCTAGTTGAAGCATTGGCATTTGAAGAAAGAGCAACATTTATTCAATTTTTCAAGGAAAGACAAGTCAATTTTGCTTTGTCATATGCAGATACGTCAAGACTTGATCTCGATTTGGTTATGCATCACTTGTCTTTACCATCAGACCTATCAAACAGAAATTGAGGAAAATGCACCCGCAAGTGGCACTATTGGTAAAGGCACAATTACAATAGCTACTAGACGTTGGATTTATACGGCCTATCGATTATGTAGAGTGGATTTCTAATCTAGTACCGATTTCAAATCCTGATGGGAGTGTTTGTGTCTGTACAGATTTTAGGGATCTTAACAAAGATTGTCCTAAAGATGACTTTCCACTTCCAAACATTGACATAATAGTGGATTTATCAACAGCACATGAAATAATTTCCGTTATAGATGATTTCTTGCGTTATAACTAGAACAAAATTGCTCCTAAAGATCAAGTCAAGACAGCATCCAATTGTCCTTGGGGAACTTTTTGTTGGGATGTCATGCCCTTCGGGTTAAAAAACGCTGGAGCTACTTATCAACGTGTAATGACCACTATTTTTCATGATATGCACACTTACTTGGAAGACTTTGTGGATGATTTGTTGCAAAAATATTACACAAGAGATAGACATTTGGAAATATTGGATCTCACAACCGAAACAATACAAAGTACACCTAAATTCAAAAAAATATCTTTGGAGTAACCGTGGGGAAACTCCTAGGATACATTGTTTCCACCAAAGGAATTAAGTGGATCCTGCCAAAGTTAAAGCTATATTGGAAATGCCACCACCAAAGAACATTAGTCAACTAAGATCATTGAAAGGGATACTACAATCTATTCACCGTTTTCTAGCACAACTAGCAAATAAATGCAATCCCTTTCAACATCTATTACGTAAAAATGTTCCATTTAGATGGGACAACAAGTATGAACAAGCTTTTCAAAAGATCAAAGAATACTTGATGACCACCATTTTTAATACCTCCTACAGATGAGAAGCCCCTACTCCTTTACACATTAGCAACTGCCACAACACTAGGGGCACTTTTGGGCCTTTGGCATAGCATGACACAAATGGAAAAGAGCATGTTATCTATTATATCAGTTGTACTCTAGTGGGCTATGAATTAAATTATACTACTATTGAAAAAGTTTGCCTTGTCGTAGTTTTTGCTTCACAGAAGCTACGTCACTAAATGCTCACACATCAAACAAAGCTTATTGCAAAGATCGATCCTCTCAAATATCTCTTGCAGAAAACAACACTCACAGGGAGGTTAGCTAAATGGGTTATGATCCTAAGTGAATTTGACATCGAATATGTGCAAAGAAGAGCAAAAAAAGGACAAGTTATAGCGAATCAATTGACAAATGCTCCTATAGAAGATGATCATCCCCTTAGCACAAAGTTACTCGATTTAATAATCAATGTGTAACCTACACGTCTTTGGACCTTGTATTTTGATGGCTCCTTCACACAAGGTGGGTTTGGCGTTGGCATTCTCTTTGTCACATCGCAAAGAGATTGTATAACTAAAGCTTACAAGATACATTTTCCATGTACTAACAACATTGCAAAATATGAAGCACTGATAACTAGACTTCGTATGGTTGTGCAATGGAAAATCCTTGAGTTATGTGTTTTTGGTGACTCTCAGCTTGTGATCAAACAGGTTAATGATGATTACAAAACAAAAGATGAAAAGTTGATGCCATATAAAAGAATGGTCGATGACTTCAAAGCTTATTTCATATCAATTACTTTAAAACAAATTCCTAGAGATAATAACAGAGCAGTTCACACAATGGCCACAATAGCATCACTTGTAGAAATGCCAAGTAACGCTTTATGTTGTGAGTTCTTGGCGGAGCCACTCTTGGAAACTACTTACAACATACCCAATCCAAGAGGATATGCCTTATCATTGGTCCTAATTCCCAGTACTATATTGATATCTATGCTTATTTACATGACAATACCTTACCATCTAACCTTTTCAATAACTCTTGCAAAACCTTTATACTTCAAGCTTCTCACTACTTCATTGTTGCTGACACCTTATATCGATGGTACCTTACTTAGATGTCTTGAGCATGACGAGGACAACATTGTCTTACGAGAAGTGCATGACGGTATATGTGGGGCACATTTTAGTAGTCCTACCTTAGCTAAAAAGCTTTTGCACACTGGTTACTATTGGCCTACCATGGAAAAGGATGCTTTTAAGTTTGCCAAGAAATGCAAGCAATGTTAGATATACGGAGACCTGATAAATGCACCTGCCCAAGAATTACAACCAATTGCTACATCTTGGCCCTTCTAAGTTCTGTCAATGGGGACTCAACCTCATAGGCAAAATCCATCCACCCTACTCAAATGGTCATAAATTCATTATCGCTACAACAAAATATTTCACAAAATGGATTGAAGTTGTACCCTTAACACATGCAACCAACAAACAAATTGCTACATTTATCCTCAATTGCATCATATGTCGATACAGATTTCCCCTTTCTATCATTACAGATAACGGTCATCCTTTCAAAAATCAAGATGTCAACGAGCTCTATGAGAAGTTCCACATTCAACACCATTTCTCCACACCATATAACCCTCAAGGTAATGGCCAAGCTAAGGCCTCTAATAAAACTATCCTCAAAATTCTTAAAAAGATAGTCAATGAAGCTAGTTGTGACTGGCATATCTAGTTAAACCAGCCTTGTGGGCTTATCAGACGAGTGTTCGCACTCCCACAAGCGCCACTCCATACTCCCTCGTCTATGATTCAGAAGCTATTACCATCTTTATGGGTCTCTTTGAGCAATCTGATCAGTGATGAAGACTACAGAGTCTCCCACTTGCATGAACTAGAATTGCTTGATGAATGAAGATAGACAGCCTTTAATCAAGTGAGAGCATACTAGTAACGCATGTGTAGAAGTTACAATCATCGAGTCCAAACCAAGAATATTTGAAATTGGTGATCTTGAACTTAACGAAAGTTCAAAGAATTAGCAAGACAAAGAGAAAAAGGGCAAGTTTGAACCTAATTGGTTAGGTCCTTACATCATTACTACTGCCTATGGATCGAGAGCATATCAGTTTGCTAGTTCAAAAGTTGAACCACTGGAAGATCTAATCAATAGTATTCATCTTCGCAAGTTTTATTCTTGAGCATTTCAAGGAATTTATTTTAAAAAGTCTTGAATAAAACACAAAAAAAGTCATAAAATGTCCTTAAAAAAAGAAAAAAATGAGAGAAATAAGTGAAAAAAAAATCAAAAAGCAATAAAAATTTCATCCTCTAGTGAAAATCACTTTGATGGCACCTTGGAAAAGTACCATGGCAAAAACTGAGCAACCGGCACCATTTGTAATGACTTCACTCCTCCTTCCTTCAAGATTCTATTTGATCTTCCATCTCGCATCCATTTTCCTTTCATATCATAATAACCTTTCCACCCTCACCATGGCTTGTGGATTGTTTCACTTTTCTCACTCGCCTATGCACATTTTTCTCCCTACATAATAAACCAGTCTTGTTCTTCACTTGGACAATCTCCTTGACTTCAACAGCGGGTTAGGATATTTGGCATCTCAAAATCAAAGGAACTATAACTTTTTGTCTATCTTCTCACTCACAAACCATAATAAAATTTCACTTGCACCATCAACTGTATCACTTCACCTTGCTCCACAATAAAAACATTCAATTTGTGGATGGGTTACACTTTAGACAAACATACAGCTTTGGACTTCAACAAGATCGTGAGAGAATGAGACAAAGATTGAGAAGACATAACAACACCCTATCAACATATCAAATCACACATATCACTTGTGACAAGGATCATTTCAACATGCCACATAATGCTTGCTTGTTTGACTTAGGTCTTCTGATTTTATCTTTGGTGACATATCTTTTAGCTTTTTCGAGATGTTTCTAATCAGAGATTTTATCTCTAGGATGTCTTTGACAAGAAGAGTGAGGATGGGGCATGTTCGCTCATTTGCTTCTTGTGGATTGTTCCTTAGTAATATGATGACTTGTCTTAGGAGATGATTGTTTAAGGTCATCAAGGATGTATGAGTCTCATGTGAACTGAAGCATTCCTTCACTGTCTCATGTGACTTCCTCCACACAATGGGTATTTTAATTCATTTGGGGTCTAATCCATACCAAATGAGTTTGTCCTATTGCCATAATAAGCTCAATGATGATAATAAGCACTTAAAAGAACAAGAAATCTCATCACTTTCATACCACTTTCTTCTCATCATTTTCATTTTCATCATCATCTCATTCCCACCATCTCATTTCCTTCATTTCATTTCTTTCACCCAGTTTCTTCCTTTCATATCCTTTTCATCACCTTCATATCCCTTCCTCATCATCCATTTCCTTCTTTCATATTCCTTGCCCATCGGCTATTTCTTTCACCATCTTCCCATCATTTTCATTTTTCATCTTCCTCATCTCGGAGATCAATGAATTGCTTTATCCAACTAATACATGTCTCTTAATTCCAATTTCAAATCAATCGACTAGTTTCTTAGGACACAATACCATTGCTCCCTCATCAATCAATCAATCATTGTACCAACTTATCTTGTCCTAACATCAATCTCAATCAGCTTAATCAGCTTATCAAATTGGCTATATTGCCATCAATTGTTCAATTACGCTTATCAATTGTGCATTTTCATCAAATGTACAGCTCCGCTTAATCACTTGTGCAATATCAATCATCAAATATTTTCCATGTCATATATTGAGAGATCAATCTTATTACACTCTATCCAAACAATCTCTTGAGGGGGCATATCATATTTATCATAATCATTATCAAGATATCCCTGGGGTAGATATCAATTAATCAATTTTCCTTTGAAACAATGTGACAAACTGCATTGTCTCAAAGAGGGGCAAAATGTAGACACATAAAATTTTCTTAAATATTTTCCTCGTATATTTCCTCTAATTAAAATATTTTCATGAATCATTTTATTTAAATCAATTCACTTATATTCTTTTCACAAATCCTTTTTTAATTCATACCACTTCATAAACTCGTCCTGTTTTACCACATACTCTATTTATAATCTTCCACTTCCACCAATTGCATTCACTCACCAAATGTGGGATAAACAAATTATCTCTATCTCATCCTTTCATCCCACACTTGTCCCTATATTGTGGTTACCCATGAGGATGCTTATAAATCTACTTCCCCTCTCATTTATAAGTCTCTGGAATTCTCTGGCTCTTTATGCCTTTCACTAAATTGTTTCATTCATCATACTATTGTAAAGATTCAAATTTAATTTGATCTTTTATATCATCCATTCTTCACAGCTTCTTGCATGTTGTGTTTTTGTGAGCACCAAAATGTTAAATGCAAAATCTTGTAGATAGGAGAACAATGGAATGAGATTCTCTTTTAAATGCATTTGGTTGATAATTTAGTATTTGTATTGCATTTGTAGGAAGAACTAAATTTTTATGATGTTGGAACTAATAAATCTCTGAACTTGTTCTCAATTTCCATCATCATACATACATACATATAGTCCCCTTACATCCCCAAAAATAGACTTAAAAAATCGCATTCCCAAAACAGGTCCCCCCGTACCCGTGTCCTAAAAACTTGGTGGAACATAGATAAAAAGTGCTAGCTCTTTAGTACCATTTTGGCAACTCTCTTTCACATGATTTTACAACACTAAACCTCCATCTTTCTACTGTATATGGGATAATGCACTAAAAGGTGAGCTGCTAATCTTCTGTGGACTGCGAATGTAACAGTGCTGCATTTGGACTGCAAATGTAGAGTTTTCCAAGCTTCAGAGAGAGAGAGAGAGGGGCAAGAGAACCCAAGAGATTTCAATAGAACACCCAAAGAGATCATGTGGAGTGAATTATTTGTTAGAAAGAGAGAAGAGGGAAAGAAACAGTTGTCAAGCCATTTTGGAATTAGTTTGAGCCATTTTTACTAACGTGTCAGGATGACAAGTGAAAAATGCTCTGAAACAAAATAACACGGGATGCTAGCGCCATGCGCAAACATCTGTGCTATGCCCTAGTGTCTAGAGTCTAGACAAATCATGAACAAAAATGGTGGGAGACAAGAGAAACACAAGGTTGTCGCAAAACTAATACAAAAAGTAGTTGTTGAAAATGGATTTGAGCATCTCCAAAGGGAAGAAAGCTTATGCAAGTGTTGAAATGAGTCTCTACACAAACGTTGAAGGAAGGAACACCAAAGTGGAAGGTGAAATTGCATGGGTATGCAATTTTCGACACCACACTTTCTATGAGTCTTTGTGTGAAGTCGGTGCATGTTACAATTCAATGATGCCGTTGTGTAACTAACCCATGATGCCACCATTCATGTGTTGTTCCCTCTAAGTGAAGAATGGAAAATTTAATGGCTTCTTCTTCAGTAATGGACCTAAGAGAAAGACAGGTATCTAATTTTTGAACCCATGCCCATGCAATGACATTCCTCGAACCATCAAAACTAGTGAGAGTCATCTTACTTAATCTTTGCTGCAAGTTTTTGTTGAGTTGTCTATTTTCTCCTCTTGAGATATTTCTTGATCTTGCATTATGATAATCAAAATAGAATTTATCTTCTAAAGTCTGGATCAAGTCTTGAGTATGCTTCTATGCATTCATCAAAATCATTCGCTGCCATGTTTGGTTCTTGTTCTTCTTGTGACTACAAATCTCTAGGTAAGAACGTAGACTGTGTTACTCTAGCTGGTGATCTCAATGGAGTTCTATTGTTATTTTTGAAAAAGTTTAAATTAACATCTCTTATATTGATTTGTGTAGGCCTAAGAGAACTGATTGTATCATTCATATTTTGAAGTGTTTGGAGAAGCAATTGTGTTGTTCATTCTTGTCGCTGCTTATAAGCCTTCCATTCATTATCTTGATTCACCCATTTTATTATTTTCCTCTACCTTTGATTTGGTGCTAGTTACCTCTTGTTCTTTCCTTCCTCTTCTTTGGCTCAATTGCATAAACTACATTTTAGATCCACCAGCTAGCAGGACTGCTGCTTTGATACCACTTGTTATGTCCTTTCTAGAACATTTCTAACTTTTGCCCTGAAACAATTATTCCAACTTAGAATAATAATTGCAGTATATTTATAAGTATAAATTTATATAAAATGATGAAATTTTATTAAAATATTCAACTTTATATTTCTATGAACAATTCTGAAAATAGAACTTATCTTGGTTTTTGGCTCTAATTCTCCTTCAAACTGCGATGATTTCCTCTTGTAAGTTTACTTTGGAAGTGCTTTCAGATCAGCCTGAAATTTGAATCAGGAGTATTTGTCCCTAACTCAACTATGGCAAGATTAAGGGTTTTTCATCCCTAACTTGGTAAGAAAATTGAAGGTGTTTCATCCTTAAATCTCTTAATCTGCCTTGGAGGTCAAGATTTGGGTTTTCATCAAAAACTTAATAATGAGAAACAAAGGTTTTCATCCTTATATCTATTGATTTTTCCTTGAGGGTTTTTATCCTCCTCGTTTGTAATTGCTCATTTGCAAGTCACTTCCTATTTTCCAAATCAATGATTGATTGATTTATTGCTTGATAGCTGAATTTTTATTTTTCTTGAATCCAAGATGAATTGATGAATTTTATGATCCCTTCCAAGTAAATGCCCACCTTAATACCTTATTGTTGAAAGATTCACCACCTTTCACCTTCGCTGCCCTCAGAAGTGTTGCAATCCTTCATTTAATCGCTGCCATTGATCTTTTAAATTAATTTTAAGTACATCCTTTTAGCATCTCAGTGCCACCTTCATTTAAATTGCCAAGGTTATAAATTTAACTAGCTGCAATTTTGTATTACATTAAAGCTGTGATCTTCTATTACATTAAGGCTGCGATCTGATATTTAGGAGGGGCATGACAGGATTACCCCCCAAAATTCACCAAATCATGAGAACCCCTAGCAAATAATCAAGATAACATTTCATACCTAGTGTGATTATAGTTGCCACTTGCCAAACCAACAAAGCCCTTCTCAAAACAAGAACTAGTATATATCACTTGTGAGAATCTACATTTTTTGGGAAAACCAGGCATCACAATTAAGAGCCATCTACAACATTGCTGAAAAGATGGTTTCAAAGGACACTTGCACTGTTGGTGGACACAAAAAGGAGCAGGGGGCCAACAACACTATGTATGGCATGGCAATAATTGTTGTAACCACTGCTAGCGATGGTGCCGCAGCTAAGCACCACCAAAACAATGCCTACATAAGCACAATTAAAAATTAAAAATTGTACAGTGTTGTCTGGTAGAACCATATGATTGAAAGGAAAAAAAATGCCACAAATTACCACAGCACCAATCCTTAACAAATTTTATATGAATATGGAACCTTTTGGACTTTCTCAACAACAATGGCAAGGTCTATTTGGTTCGAAAATGCCACAAAAGCAAATTCTAAGTCAAAATCAATGGATCAAATCTTTATTTGCTACCAATCTTCCCAATCTTCCCAATCTTTGATTTCAATGAAAAGAAAGTCAATTTTGACTTTTTCAAGCCTTTTGGATGCTGTAGTGAACTCAAATTTGTCCCATCAAGCTCCACCTACGATAAAAACCACAAGAAACCTCCATAAGATCTGATATAAATGTTGGGAATTAGTGTTCACATAGGTGTTAAAATTAGATTAATATTTTGTGGTATGTTAAAATAAAAATCAGTTTTAAAAATAACTCACGTAACTATTCTACGTATCAATGTAATTAGTTGTTATTATATAATGAGTTGTTAAAACAACTCATTATATTTAGATAAGTGGTTTAGTGTTGTTTTTATGATCAGATCAATAAAATGCAGATGAAAAGTAATTTATAAAAAAATTGCACAGCAAATACTCTGGGAAAACCTTCAACCTTGAAGGTGAAAAACCCAGCAACGAAGGTCTCTAATTATATTTATTAAATAGCACAGATCAGATTACAAATTTGCCAATATATATATATATATATATATATATATATATATATATGAGTATTGATCTCCCAATATGAATCGATCTGATCTGCCAATAAGAATCGATCTGATATGCCAATATAAATCGCTACAATATGGATTGACTGGAATCTATAATAAATATATATCTGCCTATATATCGATTTGGTCTGTATATATCGATCTGCCTGAATGATGCTGAATATGTTCGATGTTCTGTGTGTATATTTCTTTACAATGAGATCCGCTTCATATATATCCATGAAGGGAGGTGACTTCTGGAAATTGCTGACCCTTCAAAAATTCTTCGTGTCGTTTCATTACTAGTCACATCACTCCATATCGGGTTGATTACATTAATCAACATACTCATTCATTATGAGTAATCGCTGAGACTGGTTTATCTTCGTATCTTAACATAGATTATCTTATTATCAATAAGGCAGTCATTATTGGAGAGAGAGTTTATTATCAATTTGTTTTTAAGTTTTACCGAACATAGATTTTCACCGAACATCAACTTCTCTATTCTACACATGAAAAAACAGTAAATTAATTAAAAAATTAAGAAAAATCAAACTAAAGGGAATGTGGATGGAGCGAAAGCGCGGGCAGGGTTTAGGGTTTCGACCGCACACAGGACTGTTCTACAATGGCGGCTCCGGAGTCCACTGGCCTTTCAATAGAAGAAAGCAGCCCAGTTTCTTATCACGAGAAGAGGCTCAGAAAGAACGAGCATGGATGGCTCCAGTTTCCTTTGATCATAGATCTTTTTTAAGGGCGAGCAGCGAGGGGAACTGGAATAGGATTCGTTGTCAGGGTTGGGAGGAGAGATCATTGAAAAGAAGTTTTGGAGGCCAGAACCTAAGGAGATGGTGCTGAAGAACCTCAGCAGGTGAGTTTGAAAAAAGAGAACATGTCCTTGTCAATTCAATGATGATAGATAATAAAAAAAAGAGTAATTCAGTGAGTTTTTTGAAAGAAAATGTTTTTTTCATGAAGTGGGTTGGATCATGGCCTGCTTTTGATAAAATTTATAACTGGTGTGAGAGGCACATTAGTAAAGATTGCATCCTGAAATCCTTATCAAACGGCTTCTTTTTGGTCATTTGTCCGTCTGTGAAGGAGAAGGATTGGGTCTTTAATAGTGGACCCTTTTTGATAGATGGGAAAGGCTTATATTTTGTGGATTGGACACCAAATTTTGACCCCCTGTCAGAGAAAATAAAAGAGATTCATGTCTGGGTCAAAATGCCTAATCTCCCTCATGAATATAGAGATCAAGAGACTTTAAAAATGATAGGGGATAAGTTGGGGACTTTTGTCCAATTCGAGGAGACTGTGGATTGCAAAGATCTTTCCATTTACCCTAGAATATTGGTCCTATGGCAGGAGGTTCATCCATCACTGGATATTATTGAAATCGGGACTGGTGAAGATCTCTGGAAACAAAAGATAAAGATAGATAAATGTGAAGACCCTGGGGATGAGATTATATGTAAAGAGGGGTTAACCAAGGATCAGGATTTGGAGAAAGGTAAGGGTTTGGACAAAGATCGACTATCAGAAATGATTCTAAAGCTAACAAAAGATTGGTGGAAGGAAAATTTGGAGCCTCGGACTTTGGTTGCTTCTTTGGAAAATAGCCGTTATATGAAAACCTCTCAGGATTTTATGTCAAGATGGATAAAAATTCAAAAGTAGAAGATAGATAATATCTTAGATAAGGAGAATGGCTATTTGTCAGCAGACACTGAAGCTTTCGAATCGGCCCAAGGGGAATAAGATTTGAACTATGAAGATGGCCAAACTTCAACTTTTGGCACCCAAAATATTGGAGTGAAGAGTGGTGTAGAATCTTGTGGAGGGGAAATGATTGTGCCTGGAGATGGAGATGTCGAACAAAAAACTCAATTGGGACAGAATCGGGTCGACTACTCTCAGGCTGCCAATGTGAAGGATCATTCACACATAGAAAAGGATGGGGAAGGTTGGTTTATTTCCACCTTAAATGTAAATGTGGAACCGGTAATTTCCAGTATTGAACAAGGTCCTAAATCTACATTGAGAGGTGATGTAGAGTGCAGGGATGTGGATATAAGTTGCAGAATAGAGAAACCTGTTCCAGACTTCAGCCCTCAATCAGGACCCATAGATGCAGCAGTTGGGGTGCCTTGCTTTCTTGAACCCTCAAACTTGATAGGTATCAATGTAGAAGAGGGATTTAAAGACATTCAAATCTCGCCCATTCATAACCTTGAAAGCTCTTTTGAAGGGGTTAAAGACAATAGTGGGGACACGGGCGAATCAGATTCGGAATATGCGTTTCAAGAGGAGGAGGGAGGTGCTGATGAATTGGGGCTATTGGACAATCCTGATGTTATAGAGATTAGAACAATTAAACAAACTCAGGCGGTTAACAAGCCAAAGATTGGGGAAAAGAAAAAAAGGAATCCAAAATCAACTAGAGTGAAGCTCACACTAGCAAGGAGTGCTGCAAATAAGAGCAAATTATTGAGATCAGGAAAGGGATATACCCTTTTCCAGGAGCCATGAAGCTCCTATCATGGAATGTCAGGGGCTGCAATGCCCTTGACAAGATCCGCCTGATAAAAAGATGTTTTGATCAGGTTAGACCTGATGCTGTCCTTTCACAGGAGACAGTTCACTTGGACCAATAGGAGAAGTGGATTTCTTAACATTGTTGAAAAACTATTCAGATTTCTTATTGCGGAAAATTGGGCAGAAGTGGATTGGGTTTGTACTGCTGAAATCCTTCCCATCACAGGCTCTGATCATTATCCAATCAGCCTACATATCTAGGAAGATATGGCTCCAGACAGAGCTCCATTTAAGTTCGAAACTATGTGGCAGCAGGACAATGGTCTCAGGGATAAAATCATGGAATGGTGGTCTTCAGCCCCTCCAAGGGAAGGTAATAAATCCTTCTTGCTCTTCAAAAAACTACAGTTTATTAAGGAGTAGCTAAAGATTTGGAATAGAGAAGTTTTCAAAAACATTTTTGTGGAAAAGTTGAATTTAGAGAAAGAACTAAATGCCTTGCATTCTAAGATTGTTGAAAATGGTATGGAGGAGGCTGATTTTGTTTTGGAAAAAGGATTAAACAAGGAGTATGCTGAAGTATTAGCCAGAGAAGAGACTTTTTGGAGACAGAAATCTCGTGAAACTTGGTTAATGGATGGGAACAGAAATACAAAAAAATTCACAATTCTGTCAAAGTGAGGAAGTCTTGTAATAGGATTTTTTCTATTAAAAATGTCAATGGGGCTTTGCTGCAAACTCCAAAGGAAATCAATAATGAGGCGGTAAGATATTTTAAAGATATTTTTCAAGGGGATTTGCTGAATAATGACACAGATTCAAACATTTTAGAAGTGATTCCAAGATGTGTTACTACTGCTCAAAATAATAGTTTGATGTGTCCTATTTCTAAAGAAGAAGTTAGAAGAGTTCTCTTTGAAATGGGGAGTGAAAAAGACCCGGGCGCGGATGGGTTCCCAGCAATATTTTTCAGAAGTTTTAAGATATCGTTGGCACAAAGGTATGGGAAGTTGTTGAGGAATCTAGAAGAGGTGGTTTTGTCCTAAAAGACTTTAATAACTCGTTTATTACTCTCATCCCTACGAAGACTGAACGGATCACCTGTTACTAGTAGTTGTCGTTGTACCAAAAGATCAACATGTTAATGCCCAATACAACCACTATACTTATAGAAGACACAGGAGGCGGTTAAGCCATGTCGCAAACCCTGCAAGGGACGCTGGCCCACTACCAACAATCCCCCTCCCAGCGTCACTCGCTATGACCTGCATGGATTCGAACCTATGACCAAGCTCTAATACCACTTGTTACAAGTAGTAGTTGTTGTTGCACCAAAAGATCGACCTGTTAATGCACGATACAACCACTAGACTTATAGAAGACACAGGAGGCGGTTAAGCCATGTCGCGAACCCTACGAGAGACGCTGGCCCACTGCCAACATCACCTTTGTTGACTTTAGACCAATTTCATTGTGTAACACAATTTATAAAATCATTTCTAAAATCATTGCAACAAGGCTAAAGAATATTTTAGATAGTCATTTCCAACGAGCGAAGTGGTTTCTACCCAAACCGTTCCATTTATGAGGGTATAATAGTGGCACATGAAGCAATACATTCAATCAGAACAGTTGGAATGGAGAGGATGAAAATTAAATTGGATATTAGGAAGTCTTATGATGAAGTAAACAGGACTTTTCTATTGAAAGTGTTGGAGAAGTCTGGCTTTTGCATGGAATGGGTTAGATGGGTGGAAAGTTGCATCAACTCTCCAAGATTTTTTGTGTTGGTGAATGGCAGCTCTCAAGGCTTCTTTGACTCAAAAAAGGGTATTCGTCAAGGTGACCCTTTGTCTCCTTTCATTTTTATAATAATGGCAAAGGCTTTGGGAAGGCTGATTACCAAAAGAAGAAGTGAAGAGCAATGGAAAGGTATAAAGGTGGCGGAAGGTGTGGACCCAGTGTCATATCTTCAATTTGCAGATGACACATATCTTATGGGGGAGGCTACATTAAGGGAGGCCCGGGTTATGAAGGCAACTTTGGATAAATATAGCAAAGCCCCAGGACAATGTATTAATTAGCATAAATCTTGGGATGGGAGTGGGACATCTCCCTAGTAAATATCTAGGGGACCCGCTGTTTGGAGGTGCCTCTAAAGCCAATCTGTGGAAAGATCTTGTGGATAGTTGTTTCAATGCATGGAAGGATGGAAGGGTAAGTGGTTAACTTCTGCTAGTAGGATTCTAATGCTCAAGTCTGTTATATCAGCAATTCCTGTCTTTTCAATGATGTGCTTGAAGGTCCCCGGAAAAGTTATTAAACATATAGAACAGAAAATGAGAAAGTTTTTTTGGGAGCAGGGCTAATGATGAAGACAAGCATCCCCTACTTGCATGGAACAAAATATGTAAAGCTAAGATTGAGGTGGGTGTGGGCATTAGGAACTGGAATTTGATGAACGTGGCTTTAGGGGCTAAATTAGTGTGGAGCATTTATAAGTTTCCGAATATGCTATGGGTGAAGGTAATAAAAGCCAAATACTTGGACAGCATGGAGAATAGAAAGATATTGACAATTAGAAATCCCTCAAAGGGCTCAGCAATTTGGAATTTCATAGTGAATTGTAGATCAGTCATAACCAACCACCTCACTTGGCAAATAGGAAATGGGCACAATGTTAACATTTGGGAGGACTCATGGAGTGGATTACCAGCTTTAAAGGATAGCAGAGTTGCATGACCAAAGATTTTATTTCTCTCAGAGATGGGGTAACAAAGTGTGTGATTATGTGTAGCTAAAAAATAGTGAATGCGGGCTTTAAAGGATAGCAGAGTTGTATGACCAAAGATTTTATTTCTCTCAGAGATGGGGTAACAAAGTGTGTGATTATGTGGAGTTAAAAAATAGTGAATGTGGGCAGATTTGGGGTTGGAAGAGCTTAGAAGGGCTAGATTTGTCGAAACAGCAAGTGAACCAAATGAATGCAATTTTTCAACAGAGGACGCTTTTATTAACTCAAAGGGAGGATAGGATTGTTTTGTGTACTGCTAAGAGTGGTGAATACTCAGTAAAGGTAGGTTATCAAATTTTGCACCAAGCTGAGAGCGAGGAAGATTGGCCAACAAAGTTGTTTTGGGGGCAGGAATGACTGCCTAAAGCAGGCTCTTTTGCGTGGTTGGCTGCAAAAGGAAGGATCCTGACAGGAGAACGCAGAAAGAGGTTTGGAATCCAAGGGCCCTCCAGGTGTGCTTTATGTGAAGAAGAAGAAGAGAATGTCAATCATTTGCTACTTAACTGCAAGGTAGCTAACGAGTGTTGGGAGATGCTAAGATGTAATTTGTGGTGGCAAGGCCCTTTACAGAACAATTTAAGATCGGTCTTGGTTGGCTGGCCTTGGAAACAGAGAAAATCAGTGCTTTCTAGTTTGTGGATTGTTAGTCCCTCTATTCTAATATGGAAATTATGGAAGGAGAGAAATCGAAGGAACTTTGTGGAGAAAAAGAAATCATTAGAGAGAATAAATTTCAGGATTAACCATTTGATAGAGGAGGTGGTTCGGGTTGCTACTGCTCTATTGCATGGTCAAGTCCCCTACACATTAGGAGATCATAAAATACAGTCATGCTGGCCGGGTATTAAAATCAGAATGGGGGGTGCTTGTGTCAAAGGAAGACAAGGAAAAGATCCAAGGGAATAAGTAAGATGGCAGCTACCCAAGGCAGATTAGGTAAAGATTAATTTTGATGGAGCTGCGGATAGGAATCCGGGTAAGTCGGGAGCTGGGATCATAGTTAGAATAATGTGGCTAAGGGGAGACATTGGTGATAGGGGCTCAAAGATTATCAGCTGGTTCGAATAATGTGGCTAAGGCGAAAGCAGCATTGTTAACAGCAAGGATTGGGAAGGAGATGGGATTCAGGAAAGTCCACTTGGAAGGGGATTCCTTGATCATAATTCAAGCCATAAGTAAGAGGAAATCAGAAGCTTGGCATATTTGCAACCATTTATAAAGGCGATTGGGGAAGTGTTAAGTCAATTTGAGGATTTTAAAGTTAGTCATATATACAAAATCGGTAATGTAGAAGCAGATGTTTTATCCAAATGGGCTTTGTCCTTTGAAGACTATAGGAATATATAAGAAATGGGTATTTGGTGTGGGCTTCCTTGATAGTTTAATTGATAAAAGATCAAATTCTGGGATTGTCAATTATTAAATTTTTTGCATTGCAGAAGAGATAATAAAAGCGGACGAAATGCAATGAATGATTTATGATTGCAATTGTAATTCGTGGGTGGCACGCAGGATGGATTTATGAGTTGTCATGGCAGAACTTTATCTTAATTATGAGTGAGTATGGATTAGCGTGTTATGCAATCTTCATTAATGAGGAGGCACTCAACGGCAGGTTGAGATAGTAGAGAAGGACAGTAGTCATTTCAAACTTTACTCTCACATGCACGATGAAGATATGGAAATCTATTTATTGGATAGATCGAATCCTTTTCCAAATGAACTTCCTTTTCTACTGAGAAAATATAGTTTTAAACAATGTCGTGAATAGGGCATTTTTATTTTGTTTGGGAATTATGGAGGCAAACTTCTCGGTGACCACCACAAAGCAACAAAAGGGTTTTCCAGGGCCTGCTAGGAAGGAGAGACTCTAGGGCTTGCTTTCGATAAAGACAAATAAAATGATTAAAATTGTAGAAGGGTTGTGGGGCCAAAATTTCAAGAGAACACACTGCAATGGAGGATGAATCTGGACGTCATTTCTATAAAAATCGTATGGAGCCTAGAGCTTGGAGAAGACACAAAGACCGTTCGTTGGGTGGCAACATCTCTTTTTGATCAAGAGTTGTTAATGGGTCTGGATCACATCCTTGAATGGGCGGTTCCAGGGTTGGAACGGACATCTCAGAAGGAATCGAAGATGAGGAAGAAGCAAAGGAATTCGGTGTGATCCCTTTCATTAGATGGATGGGGAAAATTGACAAAGAGGAATATAAACAACAAAGGCTATTCAAGTGGGAAGAAATGAAGATAGAAATTTGGCTCCATCAGTTCGAGGTGAATGAAGTCGCATTAACGTTTCCAAATGTGGTGCCTTGTTGTCCAAGGACAAGAGCTGCAAAAAGAGCCTATCATGGTAGGAGTTAAAAGCGGGTCCTTTAGTTTTTAAATTTGGTGAAAATTTTGTTGTTCATTTCGGTCACTTTGTGTAAAGAGTGTTGTAAAGGTGATTAATGTATATGGAGAATAATGTGAATTGGTCATTGACAGACTAGCATAATAGCCTGATGATATTGTGGGTTAGCAGTTAAGGGTTATGGGTAGTTAAAAAAAGATGTCTATGGATAGGTTATGGTGTGGATCAATTATGAAGCTTTGACCGAATAGGGGGTTTTTTGTTCTAAATATAAATACAAGTGGTAAGCACTGATTGGTAGATTTTTGTGGATAGCGGATGAAGATATGTTGTAGGTGAAGTCTTTATACATTGATGTAAATCTTATTTCAATATTAATTAAAAATACACTTATTATCGACCAATAAAAAAAAGGTAGTCATTATCATCTTTATCGATCACTATTTATGATATTGATTGTGGATGTTAATCGATCATCATTAGTCTTCCCTCATAAATCAGTTCATATAAATGTCTAAGGCCAATAGGCCAATTAGACATTTATTTTATCCAGGTCGGCCTAAAGGAATCCAACCATAACTACAATATCATTAACATTTAGAAGGTTTCCTATAATATAGAATATGGAACCCTATATATATGTAATGTATTTGACATGAAATATGGAAGCAAGTATAATTTTGTATGAAAATTTAATTTGATCAATCCAAATTTCTAATATGGTATCAAAGCAGAAAAAAAATTGAGCCTGTTATTTAGTGATGTTGAGAGAATATTGGCATTGCATTCTTCTCACAATATTTTTTTGCACAAGGATTTTCTCGAGCTTGGTAACCATTTTTGTGCAATAGTCGAAATCTTCACAATCATAACACATGCCTGGTTTGTAGTGGCGATAAGAGACTCACCTCTATTTCTAGTGCATGCGATCTGCAAGGTAGCACGTGAAACATTGGAGTTTGGAGGCACAGGAAGTTAGTAGACACTCAACAACCTCTCATAAGTCACTAGCGACAAAGTTGCAAAATTGTTTTAGTGACAAAACAACTTGAGCCAAAATGACTAAAGCCAAGATTGGTTTCCAGGTGGCAATGGCAAACATCTCATATCATCTATGATCAGAGTGGCACTAATCTACAATGGTGGCTGCATACCTGACAACGTGGACTTGGTTCTCAAACTTTTTATATTATAGTTGGATGTGTATGTCCCCAATCACATTCCATGGTTGTTAGTGAATGGATGTGTTTGTCCCTATTCACGAGGTACTAAAGTGATTGAAAGTGTTTGTCCCCAGTCACACAAGTTAGTGATTATAATTGAATGTATTTGTCCCCAATCATAATTGTTGTGAGCAGAAGTGTATGTCCCTGTTCATAACCTTGATCTTGGATAGAAGGGTTTGTCCCTATCCAAATTTGATGTAAGACCTTGGATAGATGTGTTGGTCCCTATCCTTGGTTCCATGGGTAGATGTGTTTGTCCCTATCCTTGGATGAGAGTATAGTAAGCATAGTGAGGCTAGTTCCTCTATTGATACTCATACTTTATATTATTTCATGAACTATTGTGTGTGGTCATCAAGCATTGTGATGTTCTTTCACCCCATGCTCACACTAAAGGGGGGTGTTGGGAATTAGTGTTCACATAGGTGTTAAAATTAGATTAATATTGTGTGGTAAATGGTAAGTTAAAATAAAAGTGATTTTTAATGAAACTCACATAGCTATTCTACATGTCAATGTAATTAGTTGTTATTATATTTAGGTAAGTTGTTTAGGAGGTTTCCTATAATATAGGATATGGAATCCTATATATATGTAGTGTATTTGATATGAAATATGCAAGCAAGTATTATTTTGTATGAAAATTTAATTTGATCAATCCAAATTTCTAATGATAATTACCTTGAACAAAGCCTAGAAATGGACTAACTTTAGGACATCGTGGCTTTGATAGCATGTTAGAATTTTGCATAAACATGAATTATACCCAAGACAAAATCTCTAATAGCTATTCATAACACGAGAATTTGAATATTCAGCATATGACACTAGTGTTCATTGTTTATTCAATGAAAGGAAAGAGCTTCAATATATGGCCTCAAGATCCCAAATTTGTTGAGATGAGGAAGAGGCAAAAAAATAAAAAACCCTAGGAATTGCTTTAATTAAGTTTCCTAATCTGCAAGGATAAGGGAAAAAAATCAACATAAAAAAAGGAAAAGATATGTACTAAATCAGCATAACCTACCTAAGTAATAAAAATAAATTATCGAAGTAAAATTGATATGATAAAGTGTAACTAAATAATTACACCAGCAGTGAGTAGAATTAAGCTTCCTGCTTTTTGAAACAGGCATAACCTGCTTATATTTGGAGTCTGGGTGTGGCTAGTCTGCCCCATGAAAATCAGAAAAATAGATTCTCACTCTCATGTTGGTATATTATTTTCCTGGCTTTCCATCATGGATATACTCCTTGATCCCTTTGCTCCCTCGATGAGATAGCAGTTGAAGCTTCTTGTTCCAAAAACAACAAAATAATTGCAAGGAACTGAGCTGCTGAGAAAATCAGATAACTAACTGTGGGAGAAAGGAAGAATCCCAGACTCTCCTGTCAATGAAAGATGTTCTAAGTTCTTATATCCATTTTGGCCTGGCTGAAGCTGTTTACGTTAAAGAACTTAGCTGAGGAAAGAACCAGAATTGCTTCAGAAGATGCCTTAAAATGTATTCAAGAAAAGGCATTCCATCATTAAAAATCCTAATCTTGAAATGAGTGAGAACCAGATCTCTGAAAGCTGAAAGACTTGGCTCCACTGGTGTTGCTGGCCATACCAGTGAAACCATGCAGGAGCCCAGGAAATTGACACCTCACCTTTATATGATGTCCATTGTGCTGGTGATGTGGATGCAATTTGTTCTCAAATCCAGCAACACACTTGCAGTTCATGAAGACAATGCTTAGATAAGCGCAGAGTTTACCAAGTAAAATTCAGGACATACCAAAGGCAATCGTTATCTGTACCTAATATCATAAAAATGTAATGAAATGGTTTGGGAACTAAATTGGACTTCTTGTGGGATGATGTCAAGGAGCCTGTAATGTCCCCTTTTGGGACCACCTTATACTTTTCCCTAAATTCATGAATCCAAAATGAAATAAGAACAAAACGTAGTTAGAGGTGTAATTCAGTCTTATAAAATAAGACAATTTTCTAGTATTTCATCTATAATGGGAGGCAGCATTTGGTCAAAAGATAATGACTACTAAGAGTGCAAACTGATTGATTTAAGAGAGGAGCCTTTAACATCCAAAGGATGTGACTATTCAGATTGCAAGATATATAATGGGAATCTATTCCATTCTCAATAGGAATCCATAGCATCACCAATAGCAAGAAACATATCAGCAGCGGGAGTGCATGGGAATATTCAGGAGCCCATATCAAGCAAGACAATTATTATAATTGTGGACATACGCAGGATTATTGGTAACTCCAAAATTATTGTGGTATGGAAGATGGGCTCTTATATGCGATGATGATTTTATAGATGGAGTAAAGATAATGTTTATATTTGAGTATACGCAAACATAGTCTCTCTATTTGACCATATGCAAATAACTGATTATATATATTATTAGAGAAATATTTGAATTTACTAGGTATGCCACCTCATGGTTATGGTTAAGGACCATACGAGGCCATCTCATAATGATGGTTAAGGACCATATGAGGCCAAGGAGGATAAGGTCTGCTTTGGGACCTAGGGTTGAGTGTCAAGGGCACCTTATTGCAGCTCTCCTACTATTCCCACATGGATCAATCATTGAAGTGGATCTCCAATCAAAAAGGGAGGGGTTGACATGATGGAGGGGAACAATGTAAAGCCCTCACTAGGTACGCCACCTCATGATGATGGTTAAGGAACATGGGTTAAGGACCACATGAGGCCTCAAAGGATAAGGTCCTGCTGTTGGGCCTAGGATAGAGGATACTTGGAGCACCTCATCATGTCTCCCAACGGCACCCTTGTTATGGTTAAGCTCCAATGCGATCATGAAGATTTGTTGTGTAGATCAATATGTATATGCGATCTGACCCTAGAATTGGATGCAATTAATAAGTATATCTATATTACCATCTAATCCGGTTGCAAGTTTCCAAAACAGGCTGATCTCATTCTATTTCCTCAAGTGAGAATTACACCTCTAACTACATTTTGTTCTTGTTTCATTTTGGATTTTATGAATTTAGGGCAAAGTATAAGGTGATCCCAAAAAGGGACACTGTTGAAAAGTTCCTCCAATGAGAAGTAGATGGTAGAGTTGACAGTTTTTGTTTCATTTTTAAACTAGTATTTCATATACAAGCTGCAGGACAAGCAGAAGTTCAGAAAATTGATTGGGTTGACAATTATGGACTATCCAGCTCTTTTCTATTCTATATGATGATTATGATTCGGAAATAAGAAAATTTGTTGCTGTCACTTTGTAAGGTTAAGACTGGAGCGATTTCTTAATGGGTTTCCTTTCAACACTATCATTCATTAAGTATTCTTCTGTTTTCTTTATTTATCAGTAGAAACAGCCTGACCGTATACATACAGATTATATCAAAATATAAAAAAACTTAAGTCTGTTTATAATTCTGTAGAGGCTGTTTATAATTCTGTAGAGAATTAGGGCTTCAAATTCAGATGCTGTTATATAGCTATATTACCGTGATATGATGTTGAAGAAAGGAACTTCAAATCCTTGACCTCAAATTTCCTCTATCATGCAGCAATTGTTGGAACTTGGAAGCATGCAGTGGCAATAGAGTAGAAGAAAAATAATATATTTTCACTTTGTAAACAGGAGCCACAGACAGAAAAATATAAAGAGTTGAAAACTATGTAACAGAATTATTTTCTTACGACACAGCACCAGTTTTGTAACTTGTTAGTTTGTCTTGGAAATGTAATTATCATGCTTTCAAATTTGTTGACCTTGTTTGGGAAGCTAGAGGCTTGTCAATATACTGTGAAAATTCGAAACTGCCAAATATTGAAGCCCTTAAATTTCCCTTTGGAGGGTGCAAAACTCCCAATGCATGTCCGAAAAGACTAGAAACTTCACCTTTCAGGAACAAAGGGCTAGTTGTGTGCTAGTATCAGGAACACTCATGAGAGTGTCCATCCAAGTTAACCCTTCGACTGCAATGAAGTGTACCATAACTCCAGTAGCAAAGCTAAGGCGTAATGATTGTGGAGTTGGACTACACTAGGCTTGAGTTTGACCTGTGCTTACAAATCTTGAGGATGTGTTTCAAGCTTACTTCACATGGCATTAGAAACAGCCCACCAGGTCAACCAATATTTAGTAAGAGAAGAATATAAAATGTCTATCTTTTTGGAAACATTAGTCCACGTGGCGCTAAAAGCAACGCGCCATACCAACCAAAATGCAGTAAGAAAACATAAATCTCATTTTGAAAACATTTGAGATGGATAAGGCAGATTCTACCTTCTCAAAACCCTAAACCACTTCGCGACAGTTTCAAATGGACATAAACCCTACAACTCAAACCCCGCCCCTTTTGTGCTAAATTCCTCAAATTATTTCTCCATTAATCAAACATCGTCCAGCATTGCTAATTTGCTAGACAAAGTGAGTGTGTTCCACTAGTATGGGAAAAAAGAAATATGAATTAAAAAATTATAAGTCTAATTTCGAAACCCTAGGCAAAATGGTACGTTCCGAGGCTACACACATATTCAAATTGAAAAGAAATGAAATGGGTACTGAAGATTCATACCGCAAATTTGTGGGTAGGAGGAAAAGTGAGCCAATACTGAGGGGGAAGTTCAGTGCCGAATATTTCAGCTGTGCCAGAGGTAAGCTGTAGGCGCAGGGGTGCATCCAAACTCACTTCAATCCTCAGCTCGCTTTCTTTGGACAGAGTAAATGTTTTTATGGCTGGAGCACCTGACAAAGTCGACATGCTTTCTCCCTGTGTTTTAAGTGTTATAAATGTGCTTATACGGTGACAACGGACATCAAAACCAGACTCGGTGAGAACAGAGAATGGGTACAGTTATGCTATTGGGAAGCAAATTGAGTGTAACAATATGGCCCCGTTTGTTTGTGGAATTGGAATTTGGCACAAAACCTTATTATCTCATAATAAGGTTTTGATATTCTGATTTTGTATATTCGGAATATGTTTTGGACTGTTTGGTTGACCTGGAAGATGGATGAGACAATCCATCTTCTGCGTTTGGTTGCCATTTTCGAAATTAGAATTGGAAGATAGAAATTCTTTTTTATGTGTTTGGTTTGCAATTTCAAATTAGAATTGGAAGATAGAAATTTATCTTCTCTTGTTCGGTTCTACATTTTGAATTCGAATTAGAATTTGATATTTTATTATTTTAGTCCATTTGATATTTTATTATTTTAGTCCATTTTTTATGTATAGTTTTTTATATTAATTTATATTTTTATGTACTAAATCATAAATAAAATTTAATATATTTTTTCCAATTCTGTGAACAAAAAACTTAAATAAGTTATTATTTTGGTTCATTCTTTATGTATAGTTTTTTTATATTAATTTATATTTTTATGTAGTAAATCATAAACAAAATTTAATATATTTTTTTCAATATCATAACAAAAAAATAAACAATATTATACATTAACAAAAACAATAAACTTGACTTTAACAAAATTTAATATTTTTTTTCAATACATTAACAAAAAAATAAACAATAGTATACATTAACAAAAACAATATTGAACAGTAAACTTAACTTTTTAAAATAATTTTATATATTATCATAAACAATATTATAACAAAAAATAATAATTATAACATTGCTCATATCACATCAAAATATAAATAAGTTATCTAGTCCACATATATATCTATCTCCAAAAAATTATCAAACTAAGTAGTAAGATGATCAAACTAAATAGAATGATTGTTGCACAAAGAAGACGTCGTAAAAATAAGATTTCGGCTTTAGATGTAGCCTCCGCTTTTGCCATAGTTTTCTCTAGTCTTTTACAATTCTTGCACTCGTCATCTACGACAGGTCTGTGTGTACAATGTACTGATGATGTAGACAACGACTGGGTGTCATTGACCCATCGAAAGTAACCGCATCCAGCTCCATCCTACAATACAAATAAGTTAGTCTCGCTATAATGACTAGTATTTATTATTTGTAAATATTTAAATATTGTGCAATTAACAACCTTATAGAAGTTTTTACATCCCCAAAATTTACGGCCTGGATTCTCCTCTGTCTGTGACTTCCTCAACACACAACACAATCCATCACCGCAGTCACACATAGGAGCATTCCTCGTAGCCATCAGCACTGTATCAAGCAAAAATTTGTTCATTCATATTAATTTTGTTCACTATAACAACATTGAATATATTTTATGGGTACAAATTAATAAAGTTATGCAAAAAAATATAATGACACAACTATAGCATCAGATATAACAATATCCATGAACTGGGTGGTGGTGTGAAAACACACCGTTAAATAAAAAAGCGCAAGTAGATCCACGGTCTGTGCCCTTATGCCCCACTTTCGATGATCAATCCTGCATCTCCAAAGTAAACATGATACAAAAACTAAAACTTGTTCATTTTTAAATGGAATACACCAAGGAGTACCATCAGAAATTTTGACTGTTTACAAACATGTACAGTAAACAATCATCAGATAGCTCATTTTTTTATCAACATATGTGGATATTTTTTGCATCGATATTTGAAATACCTTCTTGGTTCGATTGTGTAGATAGTTTTGGATCACACTCTGTGATTCATCATCGGGATTGCAATAGATAGTTTGAGACCAAAATGATTGCAATAGATCAAAATGGACTTTTCTTTCAGTTATTTTTATCTCTTCCATCCCGACAAAGGATCACAGAGTGTGACTATAAAATATCTACAAAATCAAATCTAGAAGCTAGTTCAAACATATTTAATGTCAGCATATGTGTAGTCTCACTTTATCATATGTGTAGTCTCAAAACTATCCATTTCTATTTCTGTACCTATCACTTCATTTTTTAAAATGAATAAAAAATGAAAAAAAATTGAAGATGATATAGAGCATTACACAAAGTAGAATAATTTAACTTCATTTCGTAATGCAACAATAATAACAAGATGGTTAATACATACAAAATCATGAACAATACAATCATCTACCAAAACACATCTATAAAATCATGTCTGAAGAACTAGAAATGGATAGTTAAGAGACTACACCTTAACAATACATTAAATGAAGCATTCATCATGTGGTACTCCTTCGTGTATTCCACTTAAAAACAAATGCAAGCTAATATGTCTAAAAGCACTCAAAATTCAAAAGACGAGAGAAACAAGGTTTCTTAAAACTGGAGAGAAAAATAAAAAAAATGGAGAGAAAGACAAACACTGTATTAAATTAAGTATAAATTGACAAGCACACTCTGTGAAAGCCAACATAATCACTAGCAACACAAAATAATGGAGAGGAAAACGAGCACTATATAAAATGAAGTATAAAATGACAAGCACACTCTATGAAAGCCAACATAATCACTAGCAACACAAAATAATGGAGAGGAAAACGAGCACTACATAAAATGAAGTATAAAATGACAAGCACACTCTGTGAAAGCCAACATAACCACTAGCAACACAAAATAATCTTGGCATGGATCCAAGGAATTAACACAATAAAAATACCGGCAGGTACTTACTAGTGGCTCCAACATAAATATCCAATGCTTCCATTTCTCATAAAACTATATATTTTACAAGGTCATAATCGGGTTATCATCTTCATATTCCTGTCATCTTAATAATGGAGATGAACAGCAATATCATATTCAGTATCATATTCAGCTTATGATACTGAATATGATACTGCTTGTGATATTAAATATGATACTACTTATGATACTGAATATGATACTGCTTATGATACTGAATATTCAGTATCATAAGCAGTATCATATTCAGCTTATGATACTGAATATGATACTGCTTATGATACTGAATATTCAGTATCATAAGCAGTATCATATTCAGCTTATGATACTGAATATGATACTGCTTATGATACTGAATATTCAGTATCATAAGCAGTATCATATTCAGCTTATGATACTGAATATGATACTGCTTATGATACTGAATATTCAGTATCATAAGCAGTATCATATTCAGCTTATGATACTGAATATGATACTGCTTATGATACTGAATATTCAGTATCATAAGCAGTATCATATTCAGCTTATGATACTGAATATGATACTGCTTATGATACTGAATATTCAGTATCATAAGCAGTATCATATTCAGCTTATGATACTGAATATGATACTGCTTATGATACTGAATATTCAGTAGCATATTCAACAATCAAATTCATGAACAGTAGTATTAGATTCGGTATCATATTCAGCAATCATATTCATGAACAACAGTAACATATTTAGTATCATATTCAGCAATCATGATCATGGACAACACTATCATATTCAGCAATCATATTCATGAACAACAGTATCATATTCAGCTTATGATACTGAATATGACTCTGCTTATGATACTGAATATGATACTAAATATTTAGTATCATATTCATGAACAGCAGTATCATATTCAGCAATCATATTCATGAACAACAGTATCATATTCAGTATCATATTCAGCAATTGCATTTAAATTAAAATATTCAAATAATCATTTTGTGACAATATGAGCATATAATAGTAAAAAATCTCTTGGCATTTGTAATATGGGTTTTTGTAATAAAGTTCTCTGCATAAAGTTCTTTTTTCTGCTCTGTTAAAACTGAATATGATACTGCTTATGATACTGAATATTCAGTATCATAAGCAGTATCATATTCAGTATCACATTCAGCTTATGATACTACTGTTCATTTTTTGAATGTTATTTGTGAATGGTAGAAGAAACCCTGTTCTTGACACGACAACAATGTTGTTTTCCTCTTTTTTCTGCTCTGTTAAAACTGATTATGATACTGTTTATGATACTGAATATGATACTGCTTATGATACTGAATATTCAGTATCATAAGCAGTATCATATTCATGAACAACAGTATCATATTCAGTATCATATTCAGCAATCATATTCATGAACAGCAGTATCATATTCAGTATCATATTCAGCAATCATGATCATGGACAGCACTATCATATTCACTATCATATTCAGCAAAAATTGAATTAAAGTTGGCATAAACATATATTCAGATTTCATGTCATATTCATATTCAGATTTCATGTTATATTCATAATGAACAGCAGTATCATGTCAGTTTTTTAGCCTTTTATAGGCTTCCAACTCATTTACAATTTTTTAAAATAACTATAAACCACCATATGTGGCTACAATCCAGTTGCTTCTCTCCTCCTCGGTCATCAATAAGAACCATTTGGCTCTTTCACGTTGACCCAAAAAGGTTTCGTAGACCTTGAGGAATACACCTCTACTCAATCCGGGCATGGATTTGAGAGCATTATAGGCATCCGTCAAAGCAATCTCATGACTAGATTCATCAATTTTAACAAGCTGAATATTGTTCATGCCCTCTTTTATTTTTTTCATTGTTTCGGACATGGAATTCAATGAAGCAGTCATACTTGCCTTCTTCCTCTTTCCCACCTTTCTGCCTGATGAACTAGGAGTCCCTCTAATACTTGTTGGAGTGGACTGAGTGGAATTATAAGGCTCGTCATCCCAATCAACAGTACTATCAAGATGTACAACGTCCTCTTCATCATTCACATCGAATGACTCTTCCAAAGGGTTCCCTTCTTCAAACTCAAGGGCCGTGGTAGCTGCATTTCCTTCAGCCATGTCATTACCAACTATTACACCCAATTCAGTGAAGTACTGAAAGGGCTGCCTCTTATACATTCTTGCATTTTTGAACTCTCTTCGCTGCATGTTGGCATAAATAAATGGATTAGGTTCTTTGTCTTTCATTATTAACTTTTTAAAAAGGCAATATTATTTCCATCAAAATTGTAGAGAGATTACCCTACCTTGAGAAGCTCTTCCCACACGCTGTCCTCAGCATCCATGGACTGAGTAGCCTCGTTCCAAGCTAAACCGCTTGTATTCCGAAGCTCCTTCATGACTCTATATGCAAGCTTCCAAGTTTTCAACTTGTTTTTGAAGTTTTCCTTGGATAGGCTGAGGTTCAAATCAGCATTGAACCGCCTCTCAATTGCGGTCCACGCTTCTTTTTTGAAGCCTCCATCACATTTTCTTCCTAGTTGTACTTGCTCAAGGAGCAAGTCTATAAGCTTTCGTTCCATGTCCTTTGACCACATAATCTTCTTCGACAAAGAAGATATCTGGCTGGTGTTAGTATTCTCATTCATGTTCATCAATGATTCTGTGTTAGCCATGCTGTGTACACAAATTGTTGTTAATCAAAGTAGCTTCATACATCAGTTTGATATATGAAAAAGGACAAGAAAAAGGAAACCATCATGTATATCAAATTGTTGTTAATCAAAGTAGCTTCATACATCAGTTTGATATATGAAAAAGGACAAGAAAAAGGAAACCATCATGTATATCAAAGTATCTTCATACATCAATTTACTCAAATAAAACACATTAACCATTACAAGTCCAATACTTGCAAATAAAAAGACAAGAAAAAGGTAACCATCAGGTAGTGTTGAGCCATACAAGGACAACTATTGTCGGGATCTATACTGTTCCCACATTCTACTTGCTATATCATTTCGAAAGTGTGCCCACCGGTCTCTATCATTCTGAGACAACCCATATGTCTCTAGCTCTGGTACATCTACCCCATCACAATCATCTTCCTCTTCAATGTCAATTTCTGGTGGAATGCCGTCCTCTACCGTAATGTAGTTGTGTAGTATGCAACATGCTAATACAATATGGGCTTGTGTCATGATAGGATAAGATGTGGCATGCCTCAGGATTGGAAAACGCTGCTTGAGAATACCAAATGTACGCTCTATTGAGTTTCTAAGAGAGGAGTGTCGATGGTTGAACAACTCTTCTTTTGAGTTTATTGGATTTTCTCTTGAAAACTCTTTCAGGTGGTAGCGTGTACACCGATAAGGAGCAAGAAATCTAGGTGCATTGGGATATCTAGCATCCACTAGAAAATATTTTCCTACATAAATAAAGTATATTATTAATATGTAAAAAGTGAAAATATTTTCCTACATAAATAAAGCATATTATTAAACTATGATTTGGCTTACCCAGGGGAACAACAAGAGGATCTGCTCTTGACAGAGCTGAAGCTAGAACACGACTATCTGCGGCAGACCCTTCCCAACCAGCAAGGCAGTACTGAAACTTATGATCGAAGGAACACACACCCATAACATTTTGCGACAGGTTGCCTTTTCTATCACGATATTTACCCTGTATGTCGACATCGACGGTGACTGGTATATGGGTTCCATCGATAGCTCCAACACAATCCTATACGATATGATACAATCATCAATTCTAAGGTCAACCACTCCTCAATGATAAAAACTTGTACAAGAAAAATGTAACAACACAACAATTACCTTGAAGAATGGATCAAAGCGTTCGTTCCCACTAATTTCAGGAGGAGTGTTTGGACTAGGTGGCAGAAAGCAATCCTTGTGGAGTCCTAAGATAGCCCTCAACACCTTGTGGAAGTATCGGCTAATTGTCTCTCCTGAGTGGCCAAAGTTGTGGGCAATCTTGCGGTTCCTCAAATTGTGGCCAACGGTGTGGAGGAACATCACAAGTTGTTCTTCTAATGTCAAGTGTATCGTATCTTTCAAGGATCCATTCACCCTTAGGATAGTAGCTAGACGAAAGAAGGCTCCCCTACTCATGCGAATCTGATCATGACAATCCACGTCATTGGAATGAATAACCCTTCTATAGAAATTATTTCCTTTTCTATATCGTTTACCCCTATCTGCATTAGATTCTAGGGCCGCCACTGCTGTGGCTGTGGCAACACAAGCAATCAGAGCTGTGAGAAGCTGAGAAAATTTGGTCCGCACAACTACCCATTGTAGAACGTCAATATTCTTAATAGGATCCATCAATGGCCTGAAAACATAGGTACATATATATACAATTAGATAGATAAATAGTTACATAGATACATACCTACATACATAGATATATAGGGTGAGATAGTTCATACATATAAACAATTAGATAGATAAATACATACATAGATACATAGAAACATACCCACATACATAGAAAAGCCTCATTCTTTTCTTAAGATATCATAGCAAGATCAAGAGATATACGAAAACTTGAATCAAAATGACATTATCGACCCTAACAACCAACTAATATGATAATGAATATGATATTGCTGTTCATGAATATGATACTGTTGTTCATGAATATGATACTGCTGTCCATGAATATGATACTGAATATGAACATGCTTATGATACTGAATATGATATTGAATATGATACTGTTGTATGATACTGTTGTTCATGAATATGATACTGAATATGAACATGCTTATGATACTGAATATGATACTGTTGTATGATATTGAATATGATACTGCTGTATGATACTGGATATGGTACTGCTGTTCATGAATATGATTGCTGAATATTATCATCTCAAAAATTGAATATGGGCCGAAAATGAGAATATCCATCTTCCAGCCGAAGAGGTGGAATTTGTTTTGATAACCCGGTTTTGGCATTTTATAAACCCAATTTGATTCTCGGTCGGGTCCGCAATCTTCCTGTTATATTGTTTCGTGGATACGACTGTGGATGAGTATGTGATATTGTTATCAGGATTCAACTATGTAGTTTTTTGAGTCAAACTCATTGACCCATGATTCATGACTACTGGTTCAACACGAACCCATGAGAATTAATGAATCTAGGTGATGCTCACAGAGGTGAAGCACCGGGACCTACCGGGAAGTCCCGATGCTTCACCTCTGTGAGCATCACCACTACTCACGAATCATGGGTCAATGAGTTTCACTCAAAAAACTACACAGTTGAGTGGGTGTTCAAACTTAGAGATAGAGCCAAAGCCAATAAGACTCTCATTCAAATGGATGAGATATTTTGCAATGTCTATGATTATTAACAAGCACTTTTGAGCCACATTTAATTCTATTTAAAAGCTTTATCAATAAATAACTGTAGTGAGTAATACTTAGGTTTAATGAGCATCTAAATATAGTAGTGAATAAATATAGATTTTGATTTTAATTTTAAAAGTCTATTTTGAATTTTAATTTAATGACTTTAATTTATATTTCTTAGTTTTTGAAGAACCCTTTTAATACGATAAAAGTGCATTCTCATTTTAGTTCTCTATGGATCTTTTGGAATTAGTAAAATTTATGTTATATTTGGCATGATTGTGGAATGGTTATGGTCTGCTTGTGGTCATGTTCTTGTTATGTTTCTACGGTGCTTATACCGGAATCCATTTCCAAAAAGAGTGTATATGGGCTTATGGTTTGGATAAGTGGTTTACCATTGTTGAGCTTAATGAAAGACTACTTGTGATGATATGTGGGTCTTTGGTGCCTGTGTAATAATCATAAGATGGTACATGAGATATATGGGGGCATCCAAGTGGATCCACACTCTTGGTTGTTGACCAATGGAGTGCACGTCGTGAGTAGTGCCAACATTGTGCCTTGTAATATGGATGTCAATGTGGTGTAAACATGTTGTAAAGTGCCTTGGTATATTCTTGTGGATGGCTCTTGACTGTGTTGTGCATTTCTTGTGATTCGTGGGGTATTGGTGCATTGTGTGTTTGAAGCCTTGTTGCATGCTTGGTTGGGTATGTGTATGTGGACCATATGGTTATCTTCAGAGCATGATGGGAGGGGGCCCGATGGTTTTGTGTGGTCAGGTGGCATGGCCAACTGTCGTTGGGAACAAAAGTACAAGTTTTGATCGATCCTAGTGTTATGCAAATATGACCTCGACTTGATGACATTTTTGTATGTTTGCATGTACTTATGCTATGTGACCGAATAATTGTATGTATTATGTAATGATAGTATATTTGTGTTATGGAACAGAGTATTCATCATGATTGTACGTTACATATATTCCTTCCCTGGTGCCAATATATATATATATATATATATATATATATATATATATATATATATATATATATATATATATATATATATATATATATATATATATATATATATATATATATATATATATATATATATATATATATATATATATATATATATATATATATATATATATATATATATATATATATATATATATATATAGACTAGTAATTCAGTATCAGTGTGTATTTAAATATTGTTCGAGTTCATATGTTTTTGTCTTTGATAAAAGTTTCAGTAGCAGGATGATTACATAAGTGATGAGAATGAGAATAAAAGAATTGACTATAAAAGTGGAGAGCAAAGAGTTGAGTGCACTCAAACTGAAAGTTCAGTTGGGAACGCTTTAGTTTCTTGCTGATCATCAAATATGTTGGCCCACTAGGCAAAAGTGTGTATTTAAGAAAAAGACTCCATCACCAAGTTTGTAAAAAATCTTGACAAAAACAAGCCAAGTAATTTAGAAAGAGCCGGGATTGGAAATGTTTGCAACCTTAACTGGAAAGGTAGCCTTATTAGGTTGAACACATAACTTCGACAGATCACTCGTAAAAAGTTTAGTCTTTGTAATAAAGTTACAATTGAGATGAAAGATTAAATTTTTAGGTTGTTTGATCACGGGATCTTACTCTAGTAGGTACAGCCAGGTTTTTACAACTCCTGCAGTTCCAACCTTTCAGGTGAGTAATGAAACTACAACAAAAATTAAAGGCCGTTGATTTGAACTTAAACCTAGTTAAAGATATGTATAATGATAAAGCTCCAGAATTTGTGGATAATATCATTGGCAAATTAATATTTTCCACTGGTGTTTGTCAAGGCTTGGAAAGTAGTTCCATCTGATGCAGATCCTACTAGAATCAAATAGGTAACTACAATCCTAGGAAAATAATTATTCCAGAGTTAGACTGTTGATGGAGGTGAGTGAACATCACATGGGTGAGGCAGTGAGGCATGGGTGCTCTATAATCATGTATGGGTGGACAAGCATTAGACCCTCCCACTACTCATGTTATTGTCACAGGTAATAAGGTCCATTTCCTTAGAGATGTTGATTGTTTTACGAAATGCAGACATTGAATTTATGTTCTACATTAACCCTTCCAACGCAGTGCACGTGGTTGTAGCTATAGAAATTGTGAACAATGGAATAGGGATGATGGTTAAGGCTACATGTAAGAACATTACAAGACCCCATATTGTGCATAATAAGAGTTTAACAGGCGGATTTAATTGCATTGCATTAAATCATATACTTATTAAATAAGATGATAAAAAAAAATTGTGTATGTTCAAGTAGTGAAAGGTTTAAAAAATTAATAACAATTCCCACAAATTGCTAACAAATTCCTAAATATGCTATCAAACAATAACAAACTTTAAAAAAACAACCAATCAAACAAGTCATATGAGTGCAAATGATGAAATATACAACATTTCCCCTTATTAGATCATTGTTTTAAAGTACTAATAAGAGAATCTTGAAAAATTTCAAACTTGACATGTCCAAGAGGCATAGTGACGATATCAGCACATTATTCTCGAGTTGAAAAGAATTGGAGCTGAGTGTTGTTTTGCCGAACATGTTCTTGAATGAAGTGACGGTCAACTTGATATGTTTGGTGATGGTCCATTCATAAAACTTTGGATTATGAACAAGCTTCAGAACACTCTGATTGTCACAATTGAGGATTGTGGATTGATTTTGTGGTACTCCCAATCCTTCTAATATGTGACACAGCCAAACTGCTTCACAAACTCCTGCACTTGGTGCATAATATTCTTATTCCATTGAGAAATGAGAAACTATGGCTTGTTTCTTACTTCCCCAAGAAATAGGACCTGAACCCGAGAAGAAAAAAAATGTAGATGTGAAATCCATTAACAGAACCTACATAATCTACATCTACGTATTTTGTCAAGAAGAATTTATCATTCCTTTTATATTCCAAACCATGATTCATGGTGCCTTGGAAATACCTTAGTATCCTCTTTATTGCTTTCCAAAGGCATATCTTTGGTTCTTGCATGAATCATGAAAGGTAAATAACAAGAAAACTAACATCCGCTCTAGTGTATGTCAAGTAAATCAAACCTGTGATCATTTGTCAATAGAGAGTTGCATTTACTTAAGGAGATGGATCAGAAACATATAACTTCAATCTTGACTCCATAGGACCTGACATGGATTTGGAATCCATCAATCTGAACTTGTCAAGCAATGTCTTGGCATATCTCCATTGAGATACAAAAATATGGTGATTAGTCTACAGAACCTCTAAGCCTAGACAATTATGATGTAGTGAACAACGATTATATAATCCTGAATCGAACAACACAGCAATTATGATGTGTTGTTCTACCATTTTTAAATCTAAGTGGCTTAAGGTGTGTAAAAGGGGCAAAACACTATCGATTTTTATTCTGAAATTTTTTATCTTCCCAAATTAAATTCAGTGCATTTCCTGATTTCATCTGAAACAAATATAAACAGCCAGTCTTTCCCGACTCTTTTTGCTTTGCTTCTATTTAGCTTTGTATGTTGTGGAGCCATTTATTGTGTTGATTCTAAGGGCTCTGCCCTCTCTCAATCAACAAACTTGTATAGCCTTCTATTTTAAAATTCTTCGAGAATGTGAACAGTGATTAAAATGCAAAAACTAAAAGCATGTTGACTGTTTGATTGAGTTACAAAAATAAAGTATTAATACCTGAATGTTGTAGACAGATGAGTAACTGTTCAATTTCCAACAGTGATAGTGCAATCAAGATTTTGAAAAATATCATATTAGAATAATTGAAGTTCATCAAAACAGTTCAAAGAGATCATACAATTTTTTAAAGTAACCAAAAATAGCTCAATGGGACTGGAAGCACACCAGTTTACAATAGAAAGATCTAGGAAGAGAAAATGCTGGAGAGGACCAAAAATGGCAAGTGACAAAAAAAAAAATAGAATACAGTTGTGGACCACTAACACGTGGTCAAGAAACTAATACAAATATCCAAATAGGAGGAAGAAGATCCCGAATAAGTATAATCTGAGTACATAATAGAAAAGAAACAAGCCTCATCTAATACCATTTCTATAGCATTATTCATGGGGTTCTATGGTAAATGTGATAACTGGAGATTCCTTGTTTATCTTGACCTAGCACACTCACAAGTAGTTAGGTATTAAATTTGAATGCTTCTGGTAAAAATTGTGTGAATTTCATTGTTGCCATCAAATTTCTAACTTCATAAAATATGGGAAATATACGGCGCATCATGAACTATCAGTAAATACATAGAAAATCATATATAATCCAGCACCAGTGAAATGATTTTTTCTATATATATGGGAATTAATATATAACGTATATTTCAAGTATGGGAAATATATGGCTTGTTGATGAGTGATTTTATCATTATACATAATGTTAAATGGAAATAGTTCCAAAGATTTAATGAGATTTGATATGTAGCTGTAGCTTGATTTATCACTGGGTTTTCTCAATCAGTTTCCTTATTTTGACGGCACACAAATTTATTGCCGATTATCATCGATTTCAAAAATAGCATCAAAAGTGAACTCATGGAATCGTCTCAACAGACATAGCATTTTTAATGACTTCAAGGATCTAACACCAGGTGTATAGGGGTTTATAAATTCTTCTACAAAGTAAATATTATGCAGAGAACTTTACTACAAAAACCCATATTACAAATGCAGAGAAGCAACATTGTCATCGTGCCAAGAACAGGGTTTCTTCTACCATTCACAAATAACATTCAAAAGTGTAAAAATATTATGCAGAGAACTTTATTACAAAAACCCATATTACAAATGCAGAGAAGCAACATTGTCGTCGTGCTAAGAACAGGGTTTCTTCTACCATTCACAGGATGAGTTAGCGTACCTTGAATAACGCAGACCAGGATGAGTTGAAGACAAACCTGCAAGCAATCCAAAAACCCCCTTATTGAAACCCTCGTCTTCCTCTGTTAGCTTTCCTTTGAGAGATTCGCCAAATCTGAGTAATGTTATTATGAGTATTAAAACTCTTAAAACATTGCTATAATGATGGCCCTAAAGCACAGAACTATCGTACTGCTCGAACATTTCACACGCCCCATTCATTACAAACCATAAGTATTTTAAAGAAAAAAAAAATTCATTACATTTCGCGAGAACAGAAACACCTTTTGCAACCAGGAAACCAGCCACAGTCGTATGCACAAACGCCTTTCGCCACAGTCGTATCCATGAAATAATAAATCACCTTCGCCACAGTCGTATCCATGAAATAATAAATCACCTTCGCCACAGTCGTATCCACGAAACAATAAATCGCCTTCGGCACATTCGTATCCACAAAACAATAAATCACCTTCGCCACAGTCGTATCCACGAAACAATATAACAGGAAGATGGTGGACCCGACCGTTCATCAAATTGGGTTTATAAAATGCCAAAATCGGGTTATCAAAACAAATTCCACCTCTTCGGCTGGAAGATGGATATTCTCATTTTCGGCCCATATTCAGGTTTTGAGATGATAACCCGATTATGACTTTTAGGGTTCCAAACAGTGGATATGGGTCATAATCGGGTTATCATCCTCATATTCCTGTCATCTTTCACGAAACAAACGGGGCCTATTAGAATATGATAAAACTCAATATGTATTTTGTGCGAGGAAGTGAGCTTGGTCAGGGGCTGCTCTGCATACAAAGTAGCATGCATGAAGACAACATTGTTACCGTTCCAACTTCCTACGCGGTAAAGATATTTCAAATATAAATATAAATATAAACATATATATTTATGTAAGAGATATTTTTTTATTTTATTTTATTTTTTCCTGTGTTGAAATTCTGTCAATCAGAGTTATCCGACATATATTATCACTATACGCCGGTTATACGGAGTCTTATTGTGTATGTGCTGCCCTAGATTTCATTGTCTGCCCTTTAATTCGGCTACATCATTACACTAATTTTTATTTGTTACGTGCAGATAAATTCATTTAATTTTATTTTATTTTTTAATGTTTTTTAATCATTTGTTTCTCTTCATACAAATCTCTGAAAGTACTAGTTTTTAAAATTGAGAAAAGAGGATGTTACGTGTTCAAGAAAGCTACACAAGTTCTAGTGAAGAAAATAATGAGCATTGATCAATTAAAAAATTAATTAAAGATTAATAATAAAATATATAGAAATTCAAATAGTATAATAATCTAATATAATTGTTATTTATTCAATTAGGGCCCGTTTGGTGCATGGAATACCAAATGCTAGATATAGTCAATTCTGGAAGATGCTGCAATTCTGGAAGATACAAATCTTCAAAATGATTTCCGAAATATGGCATGACCTGTTTGGTTCACCCGGAAGATGATTTGTGGAGTGCGAGCAGAGTGAGGGCTTCTCCTACTCTTCTCAACAGTTGTCTGATTTGTGGAGATTTGTGGAGTGCGAGCAGAGTGAGGGCTTCTCCTGCTCTGCTCTCCATGAGAAACAAAGACAAAAGATTGCTCAAAACTCCGCCTATGCTTTCGATGCTCTCCCTTCCTTCCTCTTCCAGAGCAAGGCTCGTGAGCATCTCAACGGGTAGGATTTGGAGCCACAAACGGTCGGGGCCTTCGTAGAGAAGAAATTTTCTGAGATTGCTTATTGTCTCACAAGTCTACAAGCGCTCACCAAACGGGCAAAATGAAATGAAATTTTCGGCAGCAAATAAAATTTCGGACATCAAATGTTATAAATGGCCAAAAGCGGACTCGACAGTACATAAAATGGGGATTTGAAAGGTGGAATTAGAGGTCAAATTCTAATTCCACCTTTTCAAGTGGAAGATGGTATGCCCATTTTGTAGGCAAAATTGGAATTCCGCAATTCCAATTCCAACTTATTTAGATGAACACAAACATGGAAGACAATAATCGAAAAATGATATTCAGGAATTAGGGCCCATATTCCATGTACCAAACGGGCCCTTAAATCATATTGATAAATCTATAAGATGATACATTAGGTGATTAAAATAATTATTGATAATATGTTATTACATACAATTTATTTATTTTTATCTTAATTTTTTATTTATGTTGTTTAATTATTTAATATATATTATTATTGTAGGGAATAAAATAATGCATCAATCTAGAGGTCGATTAAATCTTCAAAAGATACACGATTCCCTTCAAACCACCTCACTTTACTAGCTAGTAGTGCTAGGGAGATCAGACTCGAGATGCAGAAAGCTTCTTGATAAGAGGTAGATGTTAACTAGGCATGATTATCGAAGTGTTGAGATGTGAGGTAAATTGATTAAAGATTGATTGAATGTGTAAGTGTCTAAGTGTGTTTAAGATTTACTAAGTGTGAATTATATGAGCAAATGGAGTGACTAAAATATTTTGAGTACGGGAATCAAAAAGATTAACCACAAGAAATAAGACCCGAACTCCATGAGCTAATTGTCGTAAACAGAAGCAAGGCCCAAAGGATGACAGTGCATTTGATGGACAATGGTACAATGCGCTAGCATCTCACACACACAAAGTACAAACTTGACGGGAATGGAGTAAAAAGATATAAAATAAGAACTTAATCTATGAAAATATGATTAAAGGTAAATGTAACTTTATACGACTAAACTAAATAGAGATAATCTAAATGTGACAGATGAAAGGAAAACCAACATTTAAATAGACTTCAACTATATTAAGAAATTGATTTAAAAATATGATAGATTAACTTATTATATTACATATTTAAATAATGAAATGGCGAAAAGGAGGAGAGGAGAGATAGAACTTGGTTAGATGTTTGATAATATGATCCAACAGGAGCTTCTAAACCTATGAACTCGCAACAAAAACCTATACAAAACACAAAGAGGAAATGGTTGTGGTTGGTTAATAGGTTTGCCTCAATCAAGCCCCCACTTTGGTGTTTCCACCTCTACGAACAGCCTTTTAGACACGATGATATAATCGGTGATAGATAATCGGGATGAAAATAACAATAATATAATAAAAAAGAGATTATAAAAAATGTAGATAATATGCTCAATAAACAACAATATGGAAAGAGAACTCCCCAAATGCGAGCAAAGAGTTCGAGTATGTGATATGAAGTCAAATGTGAGAGCTTGGATAGCTTGAACCTATTCAATAATGGTGGAAACCTGCAAAAATGGTGCAAAAGTGGATGTATGGAGTGTAGAGTAGTGGCCAAGGAGTTGGAATAGATTTCCAAGAATGTTAGGAAGATCGAATGAGTAACCCCAAAGAAGCAAAATGCATGCAAAGAGGGATTTTTAACAACTTGAAAGGAATCCCATGTAGGAAGTCGTCATCATGGGTATTACATTTGCAAGGTGGTAGGAATATAAGGCTCAAATGATCCTTTGAACATCTACAGATTTATGGATGAGAGTGTGCCATGTGGATGTCTCTACGGTGCACCTGTTTGAAGGCTGCTAAGGCTTAGTTAAGTGGAATTGAGTTTGATGATGAGCTGGCAAGGTGACAAGGATGAAAGGGGTGACAAGATTTTGAGTCTTATGCTAAGGTGGACAAAATGCAAAATGTCTTCTGCACAGGGGTGTAAAATTTATGCCATTACATTTCCCCCCCCCTCCCCCCCCCCACTTTAGCAAGCATATTATCCATGAGGAGAAATGTGAAGCTAAAGTAAGGGGTTCTTACCTAACTTACCTATGAGAATTATGTTGTATGGAGTTTCCCCCGGCTAGGAATTCCTTATTTGACATTGAGTTGGATCTAGCATACATGTTGCAGATGAGCATGCTAGATGATGAAGACACCTATGATAAGAGATTGTTGATAGTACACTAATATGGTTGGCAAGTTGTGTTGTGTCAAGTCATATGATAGGGCAATTTTTTATAAGCTCTGACATGTGTAGCGAGTGCTAGATAGGCATGTAATAGGGAGACTTTGATGGTGCACCGACATGCGTAGCAAATGCTAGATATGCATGTGATAGGATGGCTTAGACACAGTGTGTCGACATGCATAGCATTGAGCTAGATAGGCATGTGATAGGGTAGCTTAAGATCATTGTCGATATGTGTAGCATTAAGCTAGATAGGCGTATGATGGGGCAAGATCGAAACACAGATTGGTGGTTTGGCCACCATGAAGGCAAATGATGGTGATTTTGAAAAAAATAAGAAAAAATTATGGTGTAGAGACATTGTTAGATTAAAAAAAAGATGACAAACATGCATATAACACAGCCCACCCTTGCGATGGACTATGCTTCTCAGAGGGGATCATAGACCATTCCATGGAAGGAAATAGATTCTCAATGGCATGGAAACATACAAGATGTTGTCATAGAATTAGGTACAACTGGCCTACTCTTAACTTCTAAAATGGATACCATACTCAAGGTCAAATCATCATTCTTCAAAGCCACATTTGCTAAGAAATCAACCATAATATTTTTTGACCTTTCTATCTATTTAATGTTAAAGGCATCAAATAACTCGATCTGATCCCAAACAACATGCTTATACAATTTTAGCCTATCATTTTTTATAGCATATTGAGATCTGACGTGTGCTACCACCAACTCAAAATCCCCCAAAAATTTTAAAAGCTTGACACCATGCCTAGTTGTAATGTCTAACCCCAAAAGTAAAGCCTCATATTCAATAGTATTATTTGTACATTGAAAATCCAACAAGAAAGAATACTTAAAGGTATTACCTGGAGGAGAAACAAATAGGACACCAACTTTTGACCCTTCTTTTGAACAGGCTCCATCGAAGTACATTTGCCACAAGCCACATTGTTGTGATTTCAGTTCCTCCACCAATGGATCAGTATTTCTACACTATGGAAGTATCTTCTCAACTCTAAAATTCTCCATGTCAACATATACATAATAGTTGAGCATATTATTTTGCACCTTTTCAACAATTACTGGTGCACATGGCTCTTTATACAACTTCACCTCATTCCCATTCATTGAGATTGTTGCGTATGACAAATCTAATTGTACATGCCCTCCAACTGCTATAGCCCATTGTCTTGACAACAACATGTCATAATGTGGTTGGGTACCCACAACAAAAATATCCATTTTGTAAGTGGCCTCAAGGAATGCAACAAGCTTGAGCTCAACTCAATTTAAGGTTCCATTCACAAGGACCTCCCTGTTATCCATAGCATAGCAACTCCCAAAACAAGTGTCTACCTCCATTCCCAATCCCTTCATCACTGCATATGGCATTACACTTGCTGTAGCACCAGAATCTAGCATTTTTTTTTTACAAGATTGTTATTTATGAATAGAGTCACATAAAAGGGATCAATCTGTAAGGGCTCTTGAGTAATTACATTTCCCACATATATTATAGAGACATCTTGCTCAGAGTTGGTCCTCGTTTCTTTATTCTCCATTTTATTATTAGCGGGGATATTTGCAATCCCTATCAATAATGACAATGTTGCCTCTATGTGTTCCTTAATCTTCAACATTTCTATTAAAGGAACTAAAACTTTCATTTGGGTAAGAACATGTTTCATATTAAATGTAGGTAATTATGATATAGTATTAGTAGGGTTCTTACCTTTACTTCTATTGTCAAACATAACTTGCTTATCAGACTTTATTTCCTTCTTCACTCCTTGAGTAGAAGAGGATTCTCCTTGTTTAGCACTTTCTTTCTTGTCTTTATCTTTACTAGGAGAATTAGCAGCAACCTTGGAGACATTTTCTTTTATAAAGACATACCCTAGTTTACCTTGATCAGGATCCACCTTCCTGTTTCTCAAATTATAAGCACTCTTGGCTTGGTTAATTGTTGCCACAGTAAGGGATCTTTTTTCTTCTTCACTAGGTAGTCTAAAATGGGGATACTTCTTTTCATCACCCACAAAATTTATAGTTCTATGTAACACATCATCGACATCATCTTTTGAATCATAAAATACTTGCTGCTAGTACCCTTGGTACTCTTTTCTTCGAATATCAACATCTACAACGAGTTCCTCATCTTCAAAAGAGCATAGATTATTAGACCTCTTAACAGTAAACATATTGACAAATGGGTCTTCCTGTTCTAAATTCACTTATTCATTAACAATATCCATTTGTTCTGCCAATGCTTGGGCAAAAACACATTGGAAGGAAGAATGCATGTTGCAAGAAGCACACCAAGGAGATTTGTCTACATTGTGGGCATTATTTCTTTTCAAAGGATCGGGGGTTTCTCTGTTCTTTTAGTTCTCTTGATTTTCAGGAACAAGCTTACCATCTTTCCAATTTGTTTTATGAGGCATATCAGGCAGATTTGGAAATTTGTCATGCCTTTGATATTGATTCCTATTTTCATAAGATCCTCTATCATTTTTCTCAATCTTTGCAGTAAGGTCTTTTACCACATGCATCAATGTATCCACCTTATCCTCTTCCTTGTTTGGCCTACTTGCTTGTCCTTTTATGTCTTTCCACAACCTTCCATCTTCTCTTTTCCCCATCTTCTCAGAGGCTTTTCTATTTCTCTCAATATTAATGGCCATTTTGAAAGCCTCTCTCAAGGTTCATGAATTTTTATCCCTCAAAAGATATGACATCTTTCCATCTACTACATTAAAGTATGTTGTTAAACACACTTCCTCATGTAGTCTCAAGACCTGAAATAATTTATTCAAGGCCTTTTGAAACCTATTGTTGAATTATGCCACACTTTCATTTGGAAATTTCTTGATATTGTTAAACTCATTCAACATAAATCTTGAGTTAACATGTTCACCATACTATTCCTTAAAGCATCTGACAAATTCATTCCAAGATGCTATACTATTTTTAGGCAATCCTCTATACCAATCCCTAACATCTTCATTCATAGACTGAACAAAAAAATTCATCACTATATCCTCATGCTCAATCTCAAAATCATTCATCTTGTCGTTAAAGGCTTTAAGGTGTTGTTCACAAGTAATAGCATTATTTACACTAAACCTAGGGATCTTGTATGTTACCTCATTTGGGATGACATTTGGCTGGCTAGGAATCCCATAAAAAATAATGGACAGTATCTATCCATACGAATAGGTCTTCTTTGAAAATTTCCAATAGCATGAGTTCCACTGGTTCGAACTGTAGCACCCCGATTTGTCACATTTCTAACTGTACCTCTAGGATGATGAGCAATAGAAAATTGAGCTGGGCCAAAGGTCTAGAAATGTTGGCTGACAACATTAGTTAGCATACTTTGCATTGGAGCTATGGTTTGGGGGCCTTGACTAGGTCCAACTCCTTGTGACCTTTATGTCATTCCAGTTGTAATTTGTGTTGCATTGGTAGTTGTAGGATTATTCACAAAATGATTTAGGAAGGCTATTTTCTTCTTCATCTCTACAGCTGCAACTTCTAATTCAGCCTTCTCCAACCACTTGGCAAGGTCCTCCTTAGCTTTCCTTTCTCTTTCCAATTCTAGATCCAATTGTAACATTCCACTAAGGATATTGTCCTTGGGTATTGTCTCTTCAATATGAATACCAGACACCTTTTGTTTTCCTTTCTCCTGGACAAACATATTTGCCTTATGTCGCAAATCATTAGCACTTTGTTGAACCAGGTAAATCTCTTAGTCTTTTCAATCTCCCAACCTTGTAAATCTCTTAACAGAGGGCCTTCCCCCTCAAACTCATCTCCCTTTGGCCAAGATTCACCTTGATGTGATCTTTCTCTTAGTGTAATCATATCTCCAAAGACTTCTTTATTTAGACCTTTGTACTTATCACTCAAGGATTTATCATTGGCCTGATGTTGTGCAGTGAATCTTAATAATCTCTCCCTTTTGAGAAACAAATCATGATTTTCTTTCTCTATTTCCTTTTGCTTATTCTTCACTTTTAATCTTTGTTCTCTTTCCCTTCTTCTCAAAGCCAACACCTCTTCTCGAAGGACTTAAGCATCATACTTAGTTGAATCAAAGTTCTCAGTATCATCTAAATCAATCAAATCTTGAATTCCTTGATTACCCACTAGATAACAAGGTTGATCCATTAGATTTGGGAATGCCTCACTTGGGTTTGACACACTAGTATGTATATGATCCTGAATCCTTACACTATTTGTATCTACTCTCGTATATTAGATATGAGTGCCACCTTTACTTTGAGGTCTATGTTCAGGAGTATCAAATATATGGTTTAAAAAAGGCTAACTATCTGATTCAAAGCTTGTAGAAGATGATGAGGATTTCTCAGGTACTGGGGTCAAATTACTACTCTTAGGCATCCAAGACACGCCAAAACTTGACTCTACCCATTTTGACCAATCTCTCCTATTACTCTTAGGGAGTTCACCTTCTAGAGCAACCTCAAGATGTTTCTTCAAGTAAGACCTAGTATTCTTTTGAGACTTCATTTAAGAACAAATACATGGGACTATCTAGTGCTATAACTTGACACCGGTACAGTAATAAAGACATAGTCACCACCTAGAACAAATATGGGGAAATCTAATTTTTTGAAGTAATACATGTATGCAGAGATATGAAACTTAAGGACTTAAACCAACCGTTCATTCCCTAACAGAGTCACCACTTTTGTTGGAGCTTTTTCTTGTAGATCACTATATGAAAAATAATGTCTATGACTCTCTATAACCCAACTCCAAATCTGGCAAGAAAAGATCTAACTTATTGAGGATAGAATTCTCCTTCACTTTGAGCTCCACAGACTCACATGGGTGTGCCTTCTTGATATACCATTCCTCGGTAAATCATAGATTGGATATGTCTCTTCTTAACACAGATTTTAAACATTCATTATACAAAACTTGTAAGTAAAAGATTTGAGTTAATGTTAAAAAAATTCCTAAAATTATGGAACATGACCAGTGCTAAAATCCTAGAGCACAAAGTCTAACTAAAAATACATCCACTACAACATGTCATAGAGAAACATTTTAAGCCTATGAAAGATATATATGCCTTACATAGAACTTCCAACAGTTATCTACAAGATCATTAGATTCATATATATATTCTCTACAATCCTTTTAAATGATTTTTAGGACTTGTACTTCCCTTGAAAGCGACCTCAAATTTATTTCACAATTTACCTTATAGATTGATGAACAAGAAATGCTTTACAATCCTAATTCATAAGAAATCAAAGAAAACATACAAAGACAATCATGTATTGAAAAGAAGCTCAAACTATATTTTCATTGATATATTTTGCTTCATTACATTCAGAAAAAACTGAGTACACTCAAATTAGAGAAAAAAGGTCTCGGACAAGAGTTGCATTCATTTTCTAATCTCCCTTAACAATTGCTACAACTTGCAATATATCACTAGCAATCTTGGAATCATGTTATGACTCGGGATGCAACAAGCTACAGATTGCTAGGATATGGCAAAAAATGATTACAAAAGGAAACATCCTTTTCACACAAAAACATACCAAAACCACTACGTCTGAACAAGCTTGCATTAATCTCGTATGACAACATGATGGCACCCGTGTCTAGGAATATTCATAACAACTTCAATGATTGTAATGAATGTTCTCAACCACTTTTCAATAACTATCCTCCCCATTCTCAATTATTAGGCGCCATGTGTCCCTCACTCTTCTCCCTCCGATGGTGGGTCATCGACAACTGGCTTTCTTTTCTTCTTCTTCAGACTGCTATCCCACTTTTCCACCTCCTCATTAGTTAGCCAATCAAAATACTTGGTTTCATTCAACTATTTGACCATTTTGTCCCATCTGGAGTCTGCTACAACCTTGGCATCAACTATAAATTTTACAAAACCCATCTCAACCTTGAACATGGCATCTAATACTTTGTTAAAGGCATCCATATCCAAGGTGTCATCTACAGCCAAAATGATTCCTTCTTTGCCATACTGGCATCAAACTCCCCACTCCATACACTCATTGCTTTCAAATTTGAATCATCGTAAAAAAATTGGGGGTGATGAGCCACAAAGGTGCTCATATTTTACATCCTATTTTGATCACATCCTTGTTGTTTTAAACTATTTTTTATTGTCTATCTCTTTAAACTCTGGTTTCTTGTCCATAACTGGAAAGACTTTCCTACAACCTTTGAATACTAAGAATTCACAGCTTGAACTTATAAAACCTTTATTATGTAACATGATTTTAATGCAATACTTTGTAGTTTGTTTTGATAAATGCTTGGTATGTGATGAATGGACATGTTGCATATTTTGTGGAATGTCTTTCTTTGTTATGTCTGCATTAATGAAACAGGGGCATTGTGTTGAAGGCTAGAGTGATGGACGATTGCAAGGAACCAGTCATGCATCAAAGGTGGTTGGTGGTTTCTAAAAGACCCGATCTAGGCAAGCTGAAGCATTCAAAGAAAATCCATAGTTGATGTTAGTTCAAAGCTAAAGTTTCTCACGTCATAACGCAAGATTCTCGTTGTCAAGGAAATCCAGGATAATGGACACTATATTTGTTCTTAATGAGTGATTTTTCTATTCATTGATAAATTAGTTAATGTGTTCCTCTTTCTATGGAATAATTAATGACCCACCTTCCTTGTGGTCTGTGCATTTGGTTAAATTGTAGTTTGTTTTCAGCATAAATAAATGCTACTCCTCTGTGAAGGTAGTAAGCTGATAAGAAATAGAGATTGGATAAAGATTTTTTCCTAGTTTCTGAGAGTTTATGTATGTAACAAGCTGTGTTTATGAATAGATAATGAAGTTGAATATATTTTGAGTAATTAAGTTTTAGGAATACTCACTAAGGGGGCCCACTTAGTGAGATATTCCTCTTGTTGGTTCTTCAAAATGGACTTTATGCTTATAAAAGCAACCAATACATCCACAGATAGATTTTCAGGAATGGTTAATTCCAAATATGGAAAATCTTAGATGATTGGACCAACTATAGGGACAAGACTACCCTTTGCACTTCTGGCTCTACAAACCCAAGGTAGGTGCACCTATTCCAGGTCCACATACAACACTTCACAATAATTTTTGGATTTTAATAATAAATGAATGATAAGAAAATACTAAATGATAACTAGTCATTTATTGATTATCCATTACCATTAAAGAAATACAACTTGTAGGTCACAATACTTGAAAGAATTATATCAAATATTAATAATATAGGCAAACCCCATTAAGCACATATCATTGCAAAACATACTTATTTCTGGTAAGTGCCTTATCCATTGGGAAATACTTTTATTGCAAAGCAAGAATACAAAAACTAACTAATTTCAATCATTCAGGATCCATAGATATCACCACCTTATGACAATATTGATCAATTTAACACCACATTCATACTACTTAAGGAAATCCTTGTGCAAACAAAAATGAATCTATGTTTTATCTAGAGCTATTTAATTTGATCTTAGGTCAAAGCTAAGGAAAAGCAACACAAACACATAGATAAATTATATGCAATGAATCAAAAAATTCATAATTGAAAGAAATAGACACAAAGGAGAGACTTGAATCTTTTATTTTTGTATTCACATGTACTAAATCATGTTTCTCGTATACAACATGCCTCAAAAATATACACCACTACAATAATGGTCAAAAACCATGAAACTTTCTATTTCTGTAATAATAAAACCTAATACAATTTGCTATACCCTTGATTGAAAAATCGTATGCAAAAAGCTATCTTAGTTTTCCAGCCCTTCTATATGATCTTGGGAATCCTTTTATAGATTTAAGGATTGCTACAAGCTTAGGATCATTTAGGAAAAGACAAAATTATGATGACATATCAGAAGAAACAAAAATAACAAGACAAGTAACTGATTTGTTACAAGCCTTCAAAAGATATCTTCTATTTGGTCTGCAAAGCTCCTGCAACAACTTCAAAACTGCTTCTTCATTTCACAGGAGGCATCTTTGTCTTTAGCTCCTTTGTTCTCATGTATATAATCTGTTTGCAAATCCTTAACTACTTTAAGGTGTTGGAGAACTGACACCTCTTGCAACTGTAACAGGGTCTTCTTGTTCATTTGATTCTAATGAAAGGTACTTGCCTTTCCATGCTTCATAGACCTCATCACTGGGTCAGGGAAAGTCTACAATTTATTTCTTCTATTAATCTAGCTCATCGCACCTTGTCTTTAGCTGCTCAACTTCTCTTCTTAGAAAACCAAAATGAGACATAGCACTTTCAATTGATTCTATGGTTTGAATTGTACTCTCAAGGTTAATAATATTATTTATTCTTATGAATAATTCATTATCCACTTTCCCAATCTATTTCCTCCTGTCCTTCAATTTTTCATTTGTACTAAACATACCAAGAAACATGACAAAACAAACCTTGGAGTACTCCCCTTTTAGAACCATAGTCTTTCTCCCGATGCTATCCCTTCTTACTGCAAAGTCTATTAAGACCTTGGCAACCTTGTGAGTAGATTTGATTTTAACATAAGAACCCTCATCATTTTTTGACAATGAATACAAGAATTTTAAATTTACCTTCCTTATTATCCATTTATCCAAAATTGGCTCCAATATAGCCCTATCTACCTCAAAACAATCAAGAATACCTACTAGTTTCTTGCCACCTAAATAAATCAATTTTGGCTCTATATTCTCAACAAACTACAAAATTGTATCTTTGACTTTCTCCTTGCAATTAATTACAGTATTTAATTTACCTCTTCTAAATTCCTCCATCTTCTTATTTAATTAATCTCTATCCTCTTCTAGCCTTTTTCTCTCTCCCTCCAGTTTCTCTCTCTCTCCCAATTTAGACCATCTTCTATTTGAGAGCTAGGAGGCAAGGGGGAGAATGGTAATTCAATTATTGGACTATAGGATGAGGGACCAAAAGGAGAAAAATAAATTACCCTCTGAAAGGGCCCTTCAATCTGTTGTTGTCTTGTCATTTGCCTCCTAAGATCAGCTATGATCTTATCCTTTTCAGTCATCTCTTTCTTTAACTCACCATAAGATTTTAGGAAAGTCTATAGTTTAATTGTGAGTTCTTTCTCCTTGGCTTCCTTTTTTGCCACTTTCGTGCTAAACTTGGTTGATTCAAGGACCATTCTAGATGCTTCAATTCCTGAAGTCTTGCCAACCCTTCTTACCATCAGGCTGCCAGAGTAATCAATCTTTGCAACTTCATTTTTCCTTTTGTTTTCCCCTCTCTTTAGAGACCACATTACCAATGATGCATGATCTTCATAGAAGACAACACCTCTAAATGATTCTTCAACTACTTCTTTTATTGTGTGCATTGGTTTGGTTTGCTTCCTTATTGCATCAAAAACTATGGCATCAACAATATCCCATTCTGGCAGAATGAGAACCCCTCCATTTCTGACTAAATCTCTTCCCTACTCTAGGGTGATTGTTTATATTCTTGTCAACATATCTTGCTTTAATTCATCTTCAATGACATTCAGGTCCTTTTCAGGATGCTCCTCCTGTCTTTTTTCACAAGTTTCCTTAAACTGGTTGATGTGTGTTCACCATAAAAACTGCATAAAAGCTCTAGCCTTAACAAAACTATCATCAACCAAAAAATCATCATAGGTCTTCCTGGTAACAAGATCTAATTCCTTTCCTTCAAACTCAATAATAGTCAAGTCCATCTCAACCCCTTTGGGTTCCTTAGGCACTCCCTCCTGGACTTCCTCATAGGTCACACAAATCTGACCTAGGCTCCCCATCCTCTACAATATTTATGTTACCTCTTGTTGATCCATAATGTTCAAAGGAGATTGAGAGGGAGAAAAGATACCCTCACTCTCTTATGGTTTCTCTTATACTTTCTGCCTCTTTGGAGGAGGTGGGGACTCAGGATCCAGGTCAATTAGTCTATTTTTTGGTGAGGTGGGATGCCCCTCTGGTTGGTCATGCACTTCAAATCCCATGGAAGATGAAGGTACACTTTTTTCTCTCTGACCCTCTTGATGTATGTCATCCCTAGACACTAGCACATTGAAACCTATCTTTCTCTATATAACATACTTACTAAGAGGAACCATTCTTGCAAATACAAGATTTCTCAAGACAAACTTGGCCTTTTCTAGTTTTGATTTTACAACCATATCCTTCTTCTGGTTTAGGGTCTACATTATACCCTCAAAATGACTCACAAGGGCCTCAATCTTATTTTCAAAGGGCTTAAAGTCCCTCAAAGTATCATAGTCTTTAACAAAATGTTGCACAAAGTCCAAAGTTTTTTTATATACTAGCCATTTCTCCTTCCTGACCTCCCGCTCTTACAGATCAAATTCATTTCTAATTATATCTTCAAGAAAGTGGAAAATATGGTCCATGACAACACACCTGGTCCTCTTCTTGGACATATCAGTATAGAATCCCTCGGGATTGAGAGACCTTGCAATTGATGTAGCCACATGGAAAGGTTCTAAAACCTTTCTCATGTGTGTCCATCCACCTTTTGTTATCACAAACTAATATGCTATGGTGATGGTGGGAAAAATAAAACCCCTACCTTTCCCTATTAGTGTCATATCCTGCAAGCCTCTAATCTGTCTTAGGACCTCTACTATGCCAACCTTCAAAGGTACCTGGTATGGACAAATAAAAGGGGTGCCTCTAAAATCATACACTCTTAACACAATTGAAAGAGGGTATAATATGACATATCCCCAATTGTGCATTATCTTGATGTCATTTGCAAATTGTTTTTAGCCTTAGAATAGCTAACAATGCTTTGGGATCCTTGGGTTTTCTAAGAACAATAGGGCCCTAAGTCTGGATGTAAAATATCTGTTAAAGGTAACAAAACTAGCCTCATTTCTATCCTAGGACATATTTAAATTCCATAATTGGACTAACATCTCTTCACCATCCTTTTCCTTCATTAAGTCCATGTCCTTTGCAAAATAATCAGAACCCTTGAAGACGAAAATGTGCATTAATAGGGAATACCATCTAAAATGTCTATCTACCTTGGACTCTTAAATACCCATTAATCCATTATGAATTAAAATAGCAAGGGAAGGGGCAAAATCAAATGTCACTGCTAGATATGGGTGCAGGATATGAGTCATCATGAACATGTAATGGATTGGCATCTATGCTTCTAAATCTTCTCCAAAATTTTGAGATTGAGATCAATACATGCCCTTTTCTTTCAGATTAAAATAATCTAGGTTGATGGGCTCTGGTGTATTTGGTCCTACCATAGTTAACCCTCCTACCTTGTCAAAAAACTCTCTTAAAGGCCCACTTCTGAGATAGTCCCTCTGTGCCTTGTAAACTTCTCTATGTTCATCAAAATCATTTTTTTCTAGGGCATCATAAGGCTCACTTAATTGGAAGACCTCTCTAATCTCATTAACAGTGATACTAATTAGAGGGTTTCTATTCACATCCTGACTACTCTTGTGACTGGGTCATAATTCTTAGCTACCTGGTGTAAAATATTTGTATCCATAAAAACACTAGGGACTACCAGTTTCTCTACATCAAATTGCCAGACATTACTACCAAGAGCAAAAGCATGTCTTTGCCCAAATCCTACTCTAAATAATACCAAACCAGACACACCAATATTTTCATCCCTCATGTAATTACCCTTATTATATAAACCATCAACAATTATGAGATGAGGGATCTTGGGTACAAGTTCTTTCAACTTGGATGAATCATTTGTAGAATGGTCAAGTTGTTCAATAAAATCATCATAGACGACCCTTTCTTGATAATCAATTTTACCTTTGAATTCTCTTTGTGGTGCCATCTTAAAACTTAGGGTCTACACAAGTTTACTATCTTTCAACAAACTTTCTATCTCTGTAAAACCCTAACAATATCAAACTATTAATCAAACAACATTGAGGAATCAATCTTTCAAGAAATTAACTCATCCAGAGAAAAATTGCCAGAAAACACAAGAAGCTCTGCAATTTTACTCCACTTACTCGCTCTGAAAATCCTATAGCTTTTGAAATTCAAAATGAGGGCCTTATTGGTATATGTTTAAGAGAGATTTTACAATAACTCCTTGATAGCATGGCCACATGCTTTGCAATTACTTCATCAGCCTTCAAACCTACAACTCAACGGGCAAAAATGGAACTTTTCACAGCAAAGAGTGAAGTTTAAAACTGAACCATTGATTTGATCCATTGTGGCACATTGTGTGGTTATGAAAAATGAGTCAACAAACTATTGACTTCTATGTCATTTTAGTTACCTATGAAAACATCCAATCAGGAAATCCCAACTCATCAATACCTGGCAAACATGACCTACCGTTTACCTTTTAATCAAACTGGACACGTGTCGTATAGGCACAATACCGCGATGACTATCATTCATGCATCTTTTGATCGTGGGAACACGCTCGTTGTTTGATAAAAAAGATCCTCTCTTATTTTAACTATTTTATAGCCCAATGGGATGTGATGTCATCATGGACACCTATCAACTAGGTGTGATACCTTGATCATTAAACTGCTTGTAACTTTTCACCAAGGCAAAGTGCCCACCGTTAGATAAAAAAAGATCCCACTTATCTTTAACTTCACATTAGCTTCGACCTGGGTCCACTAAATGCCACTTGTTAACTTGTGATCTTGTGATGACTAATTTCCTTACATCTTCTATTCACGAGATCACGTCGACCATTAGATCAATAAGATATGATGGGTCATTATTTCCCTTGTAATCCTTTGAAAACTGGTCCCACAATCTTCGGATGGACATCTGTTGATAAAGAGTGATCCCTCAAAGATTAAAAAGCCATCATCTTTAATCCAAGGCAACATGCCTGCCATCAGATCAAAGAGGATATGTCTGTCTGATGTCATCCTTCATAGCTTTGACCTTGACCCCACATTGTCAGGTGTCATGCATGCATGATCCCGTAAAGGATAATCTCCTCACAACTTTTCATTGCAGGATCATGCATGTCGTAGGATTAGAAAAGATCTGACAAGGTTTAAAATATGTCGCAGACTTAGGAAAAAATAAAACCATTGGGGCTTAGGACTTAGGAAAAATTAAAAGGGGCCCACTAGGTAAAATGAACTTAAGGGACTTGGCCCCACCTGATGATGACTTAAGATGTGTGCAAAAGGGGAACTTAAGTGGCTCGAAAAGGTAATAAAGAAATAGAAACAAGTAGGGTTTTAAGACTTAAATTTTTTTTTTATTTTTTACTTTTGAAACCCTTGGAACAAGATAAACCCTATTTATTCATACAAGAATCCTGACATAACTATTTTCTTCAAAACTTGTAGTAGTGACAGGAAAATTGGCTAATAGTGGCTTTGTTTGGGGATGTATGCCTCTTGCAGGCATAACAAGATTTCAGAATCTCTGGGTTAAGCAAACCATCTACAAAATGAAAACTACCTAACAACACACAATAAAAAGAAACACACAACACAAAATAAAACCTAAGACCTATTGTTCATGGATGATAGAGGTACCTTAGGAGAAGTACAACTTCAGGAATTGTCCATGAACTGACAATTCCAAAACATTTCCAATCAATTCTTTAATGATATAAGAATCAAAACCCCATCTAGCATCAATGAGATATGGTCCTAACCAAATGGGATCAAACTTGCCATGATTGCCTTTATCTTCTAACCTGGCATTCCACATCAAGACCAAATCATCAATGTCAAAATTTCTAACAACGATCATTTTATCATACAGATTCTTATATTGGAGCTACAACTTGACATTCCTGTCATGTGCTTCTCTTCTAGATTCTTCTAATTGTATTAAGCCTTCCATTCTGATCTTCATGTCATCATCTAATTCATCATCATATACTTGGATAAACTTATACATTTGCAGCAAATTATTTTGTTGTAACCCAGCATGTATACCATATACTATATCAAAAGGTGCACAACCAATGACCCTTTTTACCATCACTCTGTCAGCCCACTGAGCTTTTTGTAACTTTGAGTCCCAAGCCCTTTTGTTTTTGTTGAAGACTCTTTTGAAAAAAATTATTAGGCTTTTGTTGCTAGACTCAGCCTGACTATTTCCCTACGGGTGGTAAGGGGATGAATAGGAAATTTGAATCCCATATAGCTGGCATAAATCATTAAACTCTTTAGACTTGAAGCACATTTCGTTGTCTACCACTATAGTTTGAGGGAAACCAAATCTAGTGAGGATATTTTGCAACATAAAATTAGTCACAACCTTGTTGGTAGCTCTCTTAGTGCAGATAGCCTCAACCCACTTAGTAAAGTAATCAGTTGCTACTAAGATCCATGAGTGGCCTCTACTAGACTTGTTTGGAATCTCCATAACAAAATCTGTACCCCATTTCTGAAAAGGTGCCATTACATGGCTAAGACCATTGTGCATTTCTTCTAGCAGGCTTCTAGATGTAGCATGGTCAACACATTTGAGCAACACTCCATCATTTCTCCTCCACCATAACTCACCCTTCAGGATAGCATACCTAATTTCATGCAAATTGATTATTCTCTTCTTATTTTCATCCATTTTAGGAGGAAAAGACATTTTCTGCAGGTATCCAATAATATCCTTGTACCATTCAGAACAATCTAAATCACAAATGTAAGGTCTTTTTTCTTCCTCAAGCATATTTGTGTGTTTGGCATCCAAGTTTCTTTGAGCCATTAATTTTTCTAATTCTAGGCCTCTAACCAACTTAGTGATCTGAATATCAATATTGAACTTGTTAGTCCATCTTCTAGTCATAGCAAAATCCTGTGAAAATGGCCTGTTCCCTGCAAATGTTTGTCATGTTGTCCTGCCATGCCTGCAAGTCATAGTTCTAATGTGTGATGAAAATCCACTTGATTCCATGGTTTATGCTCTTAGCCTCGTGCTTTTCAATGTGTCACCTTGCTCCAATCCAATTTGCACATGCTGAATCGCAAAATCCAAAAAGTTATTCAAGTTTCAAGGTCTGCAGGAAACAAATTTTAAAATCTGCCACAATGTCGAAAACCCACAATGTTTTTGAAAACCCATGATGTTTTCAGCTTCCCTGCTACCTTTCGGTCTGTCGATAACCCAGTGTGTTTTCGGTCTTTTTGCTAAAAAATTTATGTGTTTTCGATCCTCTTTCATCGAAAACCCTGTGTGTTTTCAACCTCGCACTTATGCCCTGTTTGATGGCGTTTCCTATTTGCACAGCTGCGATCAGTTGGTGGGACCCAGTTCTTCTCATTGCCCGACATGGTTAAAGTTTGGACAGAATCAATGGGCTGTCGCTTGTTCGCATAGAAAAGTTGCACGAGGTTTATTTCTCATGAAGTTGCGACTGATCGCCACCTGTCCTGTGGATCTCGGATCTTCAAAGGGTTTCAAGTGATTGGTTGTCGCATGATCGCATGTCAGAAATTTTTGACATGTGACCATGCGACCGGTTCCTTCCTTGTGCGTGGGGCCCGTTGGTGGGATGGCAGTGGTCCCACTGGTGGTCATGTGGCGGCCTTTGGTTGGCTGTCGCATGATCACATAGCCCAGTTTCTGGCTATGCGATCATGCGATTCGTTGACATGTGTCCGCGGTAGTGAGGTGACATTTTGTCAGTGGGCCCGGGAGATCCATAAAGAAGGGTGACGTGGTGGTTCCCGATTGGTCGGTGGGAAAGCAACGGTGGTGATTGCTGGCGGTTAGTCGCATGTTTGCATAGCCTTTTTCAAGGCTATGCAATCATGCGACTAACATTTTGTGCTAACTCACGGCGGTGGTGGCTATGCTGGCGGTTAAGGTTCGCGGGTTGTCGCATGTTCGCGTAGCTCGTCTCCGTGCTATGCGATCATGCGATCGGTTGACACGTGTCCATGGGGCCCGGTGGCAGGTGGTAATGTGGCGTCCGCGATGGTGAGGTGGTGAATTTCTATTGGGTGCTACGTGGTGCTGCGGTGGTGGTCATGTCTGGAAGAAAGGTAGTGTGGGCACTTTTCATTGGCCGGCGGGTGACAATGTGGTGATCTTATGGTCTTGTCGCATGATCGCAAGGGCCATTTTCATAGCTTGCGATCATGCGACAAGGGTGCCATGTTTGCTTGGGCCTGTTTGTAGTTAGCATGCGGTGACGTGCCAACCGACAGGGTGCATGTTAATGACTTGTCGCATGTTCACATGAGCCAACTTTCATGTTATGCGAACATGCGACAAACCCTTTTGTGGCAGCGACAGCAGCGGTGGTTATGAAGAACGTAATGGGAAGTGGTGTGTCGCATGTTCGCATAGGCCTTTTCCGGTCTATGCGATCATGCGACAACTATTTGATGTCATCGTTGCAGAGTTAGGGGTGGGTCCATGATGCTAGTGTTGTTGAGGTGTTAGATCCTGATTGCCTGTTGAAGCGGTGATGCGGACTTGGATTTTTCATGGGTTTGTTGACCGTTGTGGACCGCCCGATTTGCCAAGAAAATGTAATACCAATGACTGTGATTTAAAGGTTGACCGGCTAGCTGTTGGCGCCCGATTTCAAATGTGATTGTAGGGATTTGTACCGTAAAGGAATGAATACAGTCTTGGCTCGAGGTGTATTTACAGGTGGGTGAAAGGACTATTTGGCATGACAAATTCTTGGTCCTTGGTACATTTTCAGAGGATTGGCATAAATGAAGATCATTCTTGGATTTGATTATCCAGGTTGCCTGTGTTTCATGCCCTTGCAGTAAATTTTGATGTTTTTCTGGTTGTTCTAGCCATTGTAACCCTGGCCCTAGTCACCCTAAGCTTATTGCATTCTCTTTGAGATTCCCAAGGTGACTAGTGGTATATATTGAAAGTTTTTTGATAGTGTAGGGGTTCTAGCTTCAAAGTTCTGAAGTGTTCCTAGTCCTAGATCCAAGATTGTAACACTTTTGCATTCAATATTCTGTTGATGATAGAGAAAAAGTTGTAGGTCTAAGCTGTAATTGGACTTAAGGATTCTTCATACTTAATACAAGTACATGACTCTTATCTCTCCTTTGTGTCAACTTAGATAGATTCTGAACTTTCTAGTCCTCTGCATATTGTCATATGTATATGTATCCATTCTTGAGTTCTAATCCAAGATTAGATGAAATGATGCTTTAGATGGGACATAGATCTATCTTATTGTCTATGTAAGGATATCTCATAAGTAGTAAAGGGGATTGTAGGTGTGTTTATGGCTTGGAATCTTAGCTATTGTCTAGTGTGTGTAGCATTCATGTTCTAGGAGATCTTGCCCAATGGATGAGGCACTGGCCTAAATGATTATCTCTTTATCAACAAATACTGATTGTTGTTGTTATGATCCCAAAAGCATAAGTTAAGAACCATCCTTTTAAGTTTTGAGTATTTGGTTGTATGTGGTTCTACCCATAGTAATGGAGAGTCAATGAGTGTGTGGTTAACACTTAGTACTTTCTTACTATCCTATTATATGTTATTCAAACCTAGTTCTTGGTGTATGAAGTATATTTTATACTAGGTTAGGTGCACCCGCCTTGATTTTGCAGAGCTAGAAGTAGAAGAGGGCATATTAAGTCCCTATAGTTGGTCCAGTTGCCTTGCAGAGCTCCCACACTTAGAAACTAACCATTCCTAATATCAGTCTCAAGGTACATTGGCAGCCTATTAGAGCATAAGAGTTTTTGAACACCAACAGAACTCCTGAACTCTATTTATCCGTCTACATCTTCTTCCTGAAATCTCTGATTGTACTAGAATATCCTTTACAATAGCACTAGGCACATATGCAACTATGGTTGCCCCTATTAGGTAACACCTGAAAGATGTAAAAACCTTGACCAAAGCATATGCCTATTTTTCATTGATGTCATACTTCAATTCTGTTGTCTACAAGGATTTTTCTAAAAAAGGAAATGGGTTGCTCGAAACCCTCTGGGTTCTTTTGTAACAACACTGCAACAATGGTATGGTAGGCAGAAAAAGAGAATATTTGCATTAGCTTATTATAATCAAGGGTTCTCAAAATAGGGGCATCTTTGATGGCTTGTTTGATACCTAAAAAAGCCTTAGATGCTTCTTCATTCCATTCCACCTTAGGTCCCTTTTTTAGCATTATGGAGATAGGAACACTGGTCTCAACAAAGTTTGTAATGAATCTTCTAACAAAATTTATCTGTCCAAAGAAAGATTGAATACCTTTGACACTTTTTGGTTGGGGCACTTTATCAATTGAAGCAACCCTTTTAGGGTCAATCCTAACTCTAACCTTGGATACAATGTGTCACAAGAGCTTACCTTATGTTACCCCAAAGGCACATTTATTTGGGGTTAATTGAAACACCATATTCCAAAGCTCTTACAAAAAAATTCTCAATATGGCCACAATGTTGATCTTCTTTTGTTGAGTATGATGTGAGGTCATCTTGGTAGACCACTAAAAACTTGTTTATGAAGTTTGCAAACGTCACATCCATGGCTATTTGAAAAGTAGTTGTAGCATTTTTCAAGCCAAAAGGCATTCTAACATATACATAAGTACCCCATGGTGTGGTGAATGTAATCTTGAACTGTTCAGAGTCCTTGAAAACAACTTGATTATACCCTAAAAAACCATCCATCATTGACATCAGATCGGATCTGATAACTCTCTGTAACATGGCTTCCATGTTTGGCAGGCCATAATTATCTTTCAAATAATTTATGTTTAGATTTCTAAAGTCTACATAGAGTCTGATATCTCCATTCTTTTTTCTTACTGGGACTAAGTTCGATACCCATGTTGAATGTCTAATGGGTTTTATGATTCCTACATCCCTCATTTTTTTTTGCTCTTTTTGCATTTTTTGTGCCAAAGTAGGGTTTACAGGTCTCAACTTTTGTCTGAAAGGTTTTGTGTCTTCTTTTAGGGGAATCTCATGCTGAAATAGATCTTCTCTATAGTCCTTAAAGTCATCATAATACCATGCAAAAACATGCCTATATTTTATGAGAAGATCAATCAAAGACTTTCTTATTTTAGGAGACAACATTCCTCTAATATATACATTTTTAGGGGGCCCAACTGTTCCTAAATTTATTTCTTCCAAATCCTCTAGTTTACTTATGGTCTTTTATGAAACAAACTTATCATTATTATCAAATGCTCTTTCAAGCACAACCAGACCCTTTGGAACTCTATTTGACTTTAGTTGTAGCACTTCTTTGCCAAAAATGGTATCCTTATCATCTAAGGTTTCCACATATCCAATGAAATTTATCTCTTTGTCTTCAAAGTTAGCCTCACAATGTAAAACTCTCAAAATGTCCAGATCATCCTTAAAAACTTGCTAATTTTTAACATTGTGTGGTATAGAAGGTCTGGATTGAACCTCTATCTTTGAGATTCCTGCAAACGTAACATCCTTTGGCCTTAAAGTAATATTTTCCAGCAAGTCTGCCATTCTATTTTGGACTCCGTCCATCCAGTCAATACCAAATGCATCAAAATTTTCTATTTCATCCCAGACAACATTTCTATACTGCTTCAGTCTTTTGTTTTTTGAAGCATATTTGGACCTTATCTGAGATATTACTAGTTCAAAGTCTCCAATTACTAAAAGGTCTCTTATCTTATGTTTTGAATCCAACCTTAATCCTATCAACAAAGCCTCATACTCTGCAGTGTTATTTGTACAGACAAACATTAAAGTAAATGAATACTTAAATGTCCTACCACTAGGAGCTATTAACAAAACTCTTGCACCAGCTCCCTCCTTAGAGCTTGCACCATCAAAATACATGGTCCATAAACCAATTTGGTCTATTAAAATGTTCTTATTCTTAGATAAAAGTAAAGGTTCAATTTTCCCTTCAAATCTTTTGTCTTGCACTTGAAAAGAATTAATGTCAGTGTCAAGGAAACAATTCATAGTTTCATTTTTCAGTTTCTTCCTCAATCATGTGGGAAGTTCTAGTTTCCTTGGACTCTCTAAAATTTTTACCAGAAATCTTGAAATTTTAAAAGGATAGATCATATTGCATACTACCTCCCATTACTGCAATCCATTTTCTTGAATTGTTTGTCAAGATAGGCAACAAGTCTATTAGGCAAATCCTTAATTGTACCAATAATAGGTACTTTCGTGGAGTCCATGACTTGACATCTCCCATGAGGAGTATCAACTTGTAATCCCATTGATTTCATTACCTTAGCAGACATGACAATATTAGATGCTCGAGAATCAATCATGCAGTTCTTCAACATCTCTCCATTTATAACTAGAGTCAAGAAAAAGGGATCAACAAATCCCAAAGAGGTGTTTACAACATTTGTATCTAAATAAA